>OV651820.1:45317319-46047319 GCA_927349885.1 Psylliodes chrysocephalus | reverse complement strand
AAATTTTAAGTCACAATCAGCAATTGAAAATTTCAAATAAGCAAGAAATTCTCTTCGAGAGATGACACTCTCTCGTCTTCAAATTGTTTTCGAGAGAAAATGTATCTCTTGTTTCGCGGCATCATTAAAAATGTTACATTCTGATAAGACCTGCCACGATATTGTTATCCATATTGCACAAGAAATTAAAAAAAAATTATTTGTAAAAATATCGTTGAGCCTGCGTTATGCTAGGTAAAAAAAAGGAGTTGCCAAGCGATTGCAAATTATTTTTCCAAAATTAGTAGTTTGGCACTGTTGAAGCCACAGATTGGAGCCGCTTGTCAATGACTGCGTAAGTAAAGTATGTGGTATAAATCATTTCAAGGTATTTATTGATAAAATATACAGCTTGTATAACCAGTCCCCAAAAAATCAAACTGGATTAAAAAAGTAGCAACTCCTCTTAGAGATAGTTAATGCCATTAAACAAAACTATTAAGCTCTTTATTTGGACTTTAACAATGCCTCTATAGATCTGACAAGAGTTGCAAGAGAAAGAGCAAAGTACGATGGTTTAAAAAAATACAGGAGTTCCATAGATTTTGTAAAAAAATTACTTTATTTCTGGATGCTCATGATGAATTTGCAGATTTATCAGAACAACTGCAAAGGCAAAATATAAATTAAACAGAAGCGGATAAAGCTGTGTCACAGTAAGAGTTTTAAAATCTATGGCTACCACTCCAGGGCCAAAGTTTGCTGCTGCGTTGATTCAAGAAACAAATTCATAGAGAGGCATTTAAGCTTCATAAAGGAAAAGTTATACCCATAAATCCCACTCAGTTTTTCGAGAGTGTAGCGAATAATTTGAGAAACCGTATGATTTCTATTTCATCATCAAATACAGGTACAACGGGTGATGATAATGAGCTGAATGTCATGACATACATGGATTTGTTAGAAAACATTATACTTTTGGAACCGAAAACGAATGATGGGGAAATTATTAGTATTCAATATGGTGATGATGAAGTGAGAATTATGTGAGAATTATTCCATTTAAACAAGTATGAGCATCGAGTAATACGTGGATTTCGAACGTATAAAATAGGTGAACAAAAAGATGAAATACCTGACGATTTAAAACCACTACTGAAAACCGTAGCTTCCATTCCAATATCAACCATCGAATATATAGGAAATTTCAGTAGCATGAATGAAATTGTAACACCACTAAGGTCTTCTTTAGATGTTGAAACAATCGCTGCTCTTTTATTTATAAAAAAAGTTGGTTTTAATCTTAAAAAATATATGCGCTAAGGTAAACGTAAAATTATCTCCGAATAATATAAAGTGATCATCGTTGTCGTTGTTTCAGGACGACACTCAGCGGAAGGTACACAATGAAGTGGAGAGGGGTAAAATGATAACTGTTAATGAAAAAATGTAGACACTATGCACAATTTAGTTTTGCACATTTTGTAAACAAGATTCAGGGACGGTTTAAGAACATTTTGTGCGACAATTATTAAATAGTGCATTGGAAAATAATGAACAGGTATGAATCGAAATCAAAGCCCAAAAAATCACAAATATAATGGCGGTTATCGACAAAACGGACAAGACAAGAGCAAAACAAAACTGCAACTTTTCCCAAACTTTCTGAAGACTGGCGTGTTTTGGGACAGTCGAAGTTTTGTTTCTCGAGTCCCGATTGGCAGTGGTAACATCAAAAGGTTTCGACGTGTTTTGAAACTCAAGTCTGTTTACTGGAAATGGTCGTGTTGTGTAGTCTAAATTTTGTACCAAATTGGTACCTACAGGTAAGTAAATAACGTATTTTTTATAGATTAGTAATTAGTAATAAGTAATTTATTTTGAAATGCTGGATAAATTTATATGTGTTTATTAGTAGAGTATACATCTGTATATCAAAACCAGACTAGGTTAAGTCCAAATATTGTACATTTTAGGCTTTTATGATGTCACATACATCTTTTAAACTACTTTTATATATATTTTTAAATTAGACCTATCTTAAAAAAATAAATAGGTACTATAAATATAAATAAAATGAAAAAATGTGTTCTGACTTCTTCGCGACAAACAGTGAAAAAGGACCGAAAACAAAAACAAAACTGGAACAAAATGTAGTCCGCTTGATCGAAACAAGAGTTTTGGGTTTGTCTCAGTTTTGTTTTTGTTTTTCAAGTTCCAGAAAACACAAACAAAACACAAACTAAACTGTCCGTTTAGTGGAAAACCGTCTTTAGAGACTACGCCATATAAACAATTTTTTCTTATTGGTTATTGGGACCTCCCACAGGCAGGTCCTTACATCTAATCCTTTCCCTATTGTAGCTCAATAGGTAGCCATGTTTGCGACAGGCTGGCGTCAGTCTCCTAACAGCTGTGGCAGAAATTAGTTTAAGAGTAGTGAACTTTGGCTCATGCTGGAATCAAATCTTTTTCTAAATTTGTATTTTATGTAAGTTTTTGTTTACCCAACACTTTGACAATTTAATATTGCAATATGAAAGAATTTTTCTTTTTTTCTGTTTTCTGTTTACTGGAAATGGTCGTGTTGTGTAGTCTAAATTTTGTACCAAATTGGTACCTACAGGTAAGTAAATAACGTATTTTTTATAGATTAGTAATTAGTATTAAGTAATTTATTTTGAAATGCTGGATAAATTTATATAAGTATGTGTTTATTAGTAGAGTATACATCTGTATGTCAAAGCCAGACTAGGTTAAGTCCAAATATTGTACATTTTAGGTTTTTATGATGTCACATACATCTTTTAAACTACTTTTATATATTTTCAAATTGGAACTATCTTAAAAAATAAATAGGTATTGTGTTCTGTTTTTGATTTTCAAGTTCCAGAAAACACAAACAAAACTTAAACTATCCGTTTGTGGAAAACCGTCTTAAGCAAGTCAATAAAGAACTGATGCCAAAAAAGCTTAAAACAGCCACAACACAAACAAAAAACAAAGCTGAACATGAACAAAATGACTGAACAAAACCAAGCCTAAAATTTGTTTACTGGAGCTTTTGGCCAACCTCTTCTTGTCATTTACGTGTGTAAGAATGGAAGGTTGAATCATGCACAAGTTTTACACACCTCATGAGCGCGAAGACGGTACCTTATCATTCTACCCTCTCTACTTCTTTGAAGGTACAGCCAGCCGAAAAAAATATAAAGAAGGCAAGTGATACGAAAGTTTATGGAAATTGCTGCAACCTTACAAGGATTATAGAAGGTGGATACTTTTCTTTTAAGCTAATACTGCTCAAATTCTCTATAGTGTTCGTCTTATTATTCCACTAATATTTGAATAAATACGTTTATTGAATTTTTTTTTTATTTTTGAATACTCGGTCATTATTATCTAAAAAATTGTATTCGGTTTGGTGAATAAGTCCATTTCAAGGACTTGGATACCAGAAACGGATTCTAATAAATATTACTTACTCTTTCTTTATTAACTCAAGTGAACCTTATCCTCACTCCATCTCATTTCAAAAAATGTAATATTTCTACTTCTTAACCCCCTTTTACATTAAACGTATGTTCCCATCCTTGTTTTATTTTTATTTTTTCATTTACTATAACACATCAGACAAGGTCTGAAAGAGTAATTTTTTAAGATAATGAATTTCTGACCTACACTTGGGTATAAAAAATAATGGCTTGATGATTGCCCTTAGAAACTAGTAACCCCTTTTAAAAACAACAATAAAAAATCTATAGAAATAACTTAGTTTTCTTATAAAAGATTGCCACAATATTGAAAATGAATGATTTACTATACTTAATACTTACTTTTTCTTGCGTAGCTACACTATCAGCTTCCTGGCATCTATTCGTTTCCTTTTCCTCACTAACCGCATTTTCTCCATACTGCCTACAGCTGTCAAACTGACTCTGGTTCGCATTAACAGTCTGAGTACTATTAAAATTATTAACCATATAATTACGGTTCACGGGCGGTGGACTAAGAGAATTGTCCGGTCCTGCATCCGGGCTAAAATAGCTTTGATTTATGTTGAATCTACAGTTGCTGTATGTGTTTTCTTGTTTGATTTGGTACGGTGTCTCGCCGTAGAAAGGATACGGTAGATGGTTTTGATAACTGCCACCTGTGCCATCTTTAGCTGATGGTACGTGAGTTGATGAGTCATAACCTGGTATTCTTTGGTTGTCGTAGAAGTTGTTACTGGAAAATTAAATTAAATACAAATATAATATTAATTGGAAAAAGTGAAATACAGACAGACATGATTCAGTGCAAAAATAAATGTTAGTGTCATGGAAATGGAATGCCTCTGAACTGAATGTGAAATAAATTCTCAAAAAAAAAAACATTTCAATTATTGTTAATATTAATTTTTTTAACAGAAAATCTCTATGAGATCTTAAAACAATAATTTGTGACATGGTAACATTGTATTTAATCATGAAGGTAGTAGGGAGAGGACTCGCTTAGCGTGTACTGAACTATTATCACCTGTTGTTACCATCCTAATGTCATTTAATTTAAAAAAAATGTGGTAAATGATTTATTTTTCAGTATTTATTGCATTCGCTTTATTTTTATATAGTATTATTTGAAAGACCTTGAGGACATAATGATATCTTGTGCTTTACGAGATTGTCCACTCCTAGATCCATTAGAAATATAAAAGTATAAGGAATAATCTTGGAAGTATAGGGATAACATATGTTTGAAAAATGATGTTATCACAATAATTGACTGCCTAAATAGTTTTAAGATAAGTTTTTGATAGTTTGGTTAAAGATTCATCAGCAGAGTCAAGAATATTTTAATTGCCATTTAGATCTCTAATGTCAGATTAATGGATACTCCAATAATTACGTGCTGTATATTGCCTTTAGCTGGAAAAATTTGCGGAAGTTTTGATATTTGACAATTTTATGTATTTTTAATTGCCCTTTTCGATTTTTTATTTTGCCACCTCATAACTTTGCCGCCGTTGCCGCCATATTATAATAAATTGTGAAAAAAAGTTTTTCAAGATATCTTGTTACTCGTTGCTATTAAAACAAAAATCACTCTATAAATTAAGGTGCATAAGTTTCCCTACAAATTTGGTTCCCATCAGAGTCGGAACATTTGGGGGGGGGGGGGTACTTTATTGGTGGTCATTTTTATATTTTATTAAATATATCCGTTATTTACGTTTGTAGAAGAAAATTCTTCAAATAAAAGTTACTTATAATGTTATTATCTATAATTTTTGTTCTATACAAAATTTTCCTAAAATGGTCCGTATTCGAGAAATTTGACAAAATGTAAAAAAATTATTTTTTTATAAAAATTGTTTAAATGAAAGTTGTTTGTAATATAATTCTCTATAATTTTTGTCCCATACATAATTTTTCTAAAATGGGCCGTATTCGAGATATTTGAGAAAATGTGTAAATTTCGAATTTTGAAGAAAACTCAAAAACGGATAAAGGAAAAAACATTAAATTTTAAACTTAAGTTTTATTTCGGCCTGAGGTGAAATGATTAGATTTTGGACGAAGGCGGAACATTTGGGGGTTACTTTATAGGAGGCCGTTTTTATATTTTATGGAATATATCTGTTATTGATGTTTGGAGAAGAAAATTGTTCGGATAAAAATTACTTACAATACTATTATCTATAATTTTGGTTCTATACATTTTTTTTTTAAAATGGTCCGTATTCGAGAAATTTGACAAAATGTAATAAAATTCAAATTTTTAGGAAAATTGTTTAAATAAAAGTTATTTGTGATATCGATGTCTATAATTTTTGTTTTTTATGATTTTTCTAAAATGGACCGTATTGAAAAAATTGAAGGAAAAGTGCTAAATTAAAATTTTTCAGTATTTTCGTTTTCAATGAATATCTATAGAAAAATGTTTCGATTTAGATGTATGTGGAAAATGTATATATTTAGTTTATCCTCTAAACATTTATAAAGGTGCTGCAATAGATTGTACAAAATAACCGGAAAAAACCTATAATAACTGGATAGGAAAGTCATGTGTTGGACACATCAGATTTTTTCCACTTTACTTATGAGCCGCGGTTTTTCGAAACTGTGACTTTGGCCATAAAAATACGCAGAGTCGAAGGAATATCGGATTCGATACCTTGGAAAAAGTTATCAGATGGAGGAAAATGTGTCGTTTCATATACTTGGAACCGAATGTCCTTTAATATGATTAACGCAACTGTTTCTACAATGCGTTGACGTTCTTCTTTTTTATTTGATTTCATTTCATTATACCAAGCATTTGTTAATATCTTGTAACCAGTATTTCGAAAGCAAACGACAGGTGATTTGTTGGTAGTGGTAGCAATCAAAATATTGTCACCTTATTTCTGCAGGAGCTGTGCTTTTATAGTTTTTATGTGAGGCTAAAAATCGCCTTCAATATTGCCCATTAAGTCATCGAAAGAAAACTGACATTCGTCCGGATTTCTTTCAAGATTCGATTAAATATACTGCATAGCAGCATCAAGATCTTCTGAATTCCGTCCTTCTTTTTGCCTTTTTACCACGAAAGGGGCATGCTATAATTTCAGCTCCAACTAAATCAATCGCACCTTCTAAACGCTTATCAATAGCTTAGCCCCATTCATCTCCACGAAGTTGAGCACGTTGGAAAACTGTATCTTCCATAGTCAATATACGCACGATATGTACGATTTATTAAGATCCCGTAAACGAGTCTGTTTGTGCTAAAAACTCTGCTGTAATTTCACCGCAACATATAACAAATGAAAATGTTACTTCCACAGATCTCCGCTGTATAGCTGGAAAAGAGGTCTCGCTATCTCTACGTAGAGACGTAGCTGCTATTAATGTCTCAATATTATAGCGCTTCTTGCACCCATCGTGAACTGCAATAGACGTTTTTCATTTCAGAATCTTTACTGTTCCGTTTTTCCTCTTAAGGCTGGACTAACAGAAAGAATCAGCATCCTGATGAACGACGTGAATTCTTGTCTTTTGGGAGCGAATGCTCTATATAGACTGGTCCGTAATGACATATTTTTTAACGGTTTTTTTAGTTTATGAATCGTTTAATACTTATAATAATCATAACTATTATAGGTTTTTAACATATCCTAGCAAATTATCTATAAGTGCTCGCATTTATATTGAAAATGGAAGATTGCGAACGATTAGTAAATGCTTGCAAATGGTTTTTTAATAAATATAAAAAAGAGAAGTAAGCTGTGCATTTGATATAAAGATAATTAGTGTAATCACGCTTAGGGTAACCAGGATAAAAATGATTTCTGGAAGTCTTCCTTGTTGTCATAGTAACGATTAAAACTATCTTGACTTGATTGATTACAGAATGTTGGTGTGAAATTCACGTTAATATTTTCAAATACGTTACAGTTTAGCAAATATTAATGTGAAGATTTCCAAATGGAAAAATAAATTAAACACAAAACATTAATTTGTGTTTGTAGAGTTTTATTCGCTTTTCAATAAACTTAATTATTAAGTCTTAATACAACAACTAAACTGAATATGATAATATTATGCAAAAACATTTGACATGGTAGAAAGATGTTCATGACATCATTGAGCTCTTACATTTAATTTTCTTAGCCTAATTAAGGTATTTTCAGCTTTTAATTTTGTTTAAGTAGCGAAATTTGTGTCTACCGAAATATGTAATTTAAATTCATTACAAGTTATAAAAGTAATTTTAAAAATCGTGTAGATGTCATAACAAATTGAGTTTGCTGATTTTATCATAGACTACATCATTAGATCTTGAACAAATATAGAAGGGACCACCCTTTCTAAATAAATAAAAATTATAAAAATCGGGGTTCGTGGTAAATAACTATCGCTGAACACACTTTAAAAAATATTCAGACGAATTGAAAACCTCCGCCTTTTTACTTTCCTATCTGTATACAGATATAGGTAAGGAAAGTATAGGAATCATGATTTTCGACCTCGAGTTTTCGACGGATTTTTACGTTTTGAGGTCCCCTGAATCCGTTTTGACTATTTTCGCGATGATGTCTGTGTGTGTGTGTTCGCGCGCGCGCGCGTGTGTGTGTGTGTGTGTGTGTGTGTGTGTGTGTGTGTGTGTGTGTGTGTGTGTGTGTGTGTGTGTGTGTGTGTGTGTGTGTGTGTGTGTGTGTGTGTGTGTGTGTGTGTGTGTGTGTGTGTGTGTGTGTGTGTGTGTGTGTGTGTGTGTGTGTGTGTGTGTGTCTGTAGGTCGCATAACTCATGAACCGATACACAGAAAAACACCAAATTTTAAACTTAAGCTTTGTTTCAGCGTCCAATGAGCTGATTAGATTTTGGGCAGAGTCGGAACATCTGGGGGGGTACTTTATAGGTGGTCATTTTTATATTTTATGGAATATATCTGTTATTTACGTTTGGAGAAGAAAATTCTTCAAATAAAAGTTACTTCTTATAGAATTATCTATAATTTTTGTTTTATGCAAAATTTTCCTAAAATGGTCCGTATTCGAGAAATTTGACAAAATGTAAAAAAAATAATTTTTTATAAAAATTGTTCAAATAAAAGTTGTTTGTAATATAATTCTCTATAATTTTTATCCTATAAATAATTTCTCTAAAATGGACCGTATTCGAGAGATTTGAGAAAATGTGTAAATTTCGAATTTTGAAGAAAACTCAAAAACGGATAAAGGAAAAAACATTAAATTTTAAACTTAAGTTTTATTTCGACCTGAGGTAAACTGATTAGATTTTGGACAGAGTCAAAACATTTGGGGGGGTACTTTATTGGTGGTCATTTTTATATTTTATGGAATATATTCGTTATTTACGTTTGGGGAAGAAAATTCTTTAAATAAAAGTTACTTACAATATTATTATCTATAATTTTTGTTTTATGTCAAATTTTCCTGAAATGGTCCGTATTCGAGAAATTTGACAAAATGTGCAAAATTCCGATTTTTAAGAAAATTGTTAATCTAAAAGTTGTTTGCGATATCGATCTCTATAATTTTTGTTTTTAAATGACTTTTCTAAAATGGACCGTAATGGAAAAATTGGAGGAAAAGTGCTAAATTAAAATTTTTCAGTATTTTCGTTTTCAATGAATATCTATAGAAAAATGTTTCGAGATAGATGTATGTGGAAAATGTATATATTTAGTTTATCCTCTAAACATTTTTAGAGATGCTGCAATAGGTTAACTAGATAGGAAAGTCATGTGTTGGACACATCAGATTTTTTGGAATTCGTTAATAATCCTACTCTACATTTATATATGGAATTTGATAAAACTTCTTTATATATTTTATTGATTTTTTTTAAATTTAAAATCATTTGTCCACTTTTTTAAAATCATTTTTACTTTTTTTTTAATGTACTGACCCAATAAATTAGTTTTGTCAATTTGCATTACAATTTTCCGTTATAATTCTGACAGCTTCTTGGTTTTACATTTATTAACTGTACAAGAAAATAATAGGTACACATATTCTTTTTATTTTTGGCTAAAAATATGGATAAGATAATTAGGGTATTCCTTATTTATTAATTAAATCATAAAAATTTTAAATTTTAAATAAATATAATGTACCTACATAAAAAGTTCGTAAAAAATCTGTATACGTTAGGTATCAATTCCTGCAACACGTCAATTTTTATTTTTAATGGGGCATATTACAAAGAGATTTGTTTATCTTTTTAATAATCGGAGGGTTACAGACACCTTCAACTTTTTTTTAATGGAAGGGTAGGTTGATTAATTTTTTATTTGAAAGCGTTTTTAATTACAAATACAATTACATTTTTTTTTGTTACTTTCTATAAGCAACGTGTCGGAACAAAATGAAATAATTAAATAGTTACTGAAACTACTTTAATGCAATAAATGTTCAAAGTGTTCTTCACCTTGTTGTTGACAATATCCCAATCGATTATAAATAGCATTCCGAACATTTTGTAATATTTCCGGCGTTACTTGCCTAATTTCGTCCCTGATTCTTTGTTAAGGTTCGATGATGTCGTTAGGTTTAGTGGCATAACCCTTGCTCTTTAGATGTCCCCATAAAAAATATTTAATGGAGTTAGATCAGGTGATCTTGCTGGCCAGTCAATTAGTCCCCTTCTTCCAATCCACCTATTTGGAAACACTTCGTAAAATGTGGTGGTGCCCCATCTTGTTGAAATCACATCCGTTGGTCAAATAAGTTCGCATGCACATTATTGGGGAATAAATTCACTATAGTAGGAATCAGTTGTTCTTGAAGCATAGTAAGGTGGTATGTTTCTCCGGTTACGTTTCTATTGAAAAAAAAGGCCCTACTATGCGATCTCCAATAATTCCAGCACAGACGTTTGTTTTTTGAGGCCTTTGCGTATGGCATTCACGCATCCAACGGGGATTTTAATCAGCCCAATAATGGCACTTCTGCCGATTGACGTGCCCATGTAATGTGAACGTAGCTTCATCAGAAAACAGTACCCATTCCAAAGAAATTTGTCCATCAACGATAGAAGCCATAATTCGTTCGCAAAATTCGAGTCTACGATTAGGATCATCTTATCAATCTTTTGGTTACAAGCCGTCACTGTCTGGATTTTCTATATATCAATAATTATAATTGATGACTATTAGTCTATTAATAATTATAAACCCATTAGTTTTTTAATTTGGTGTCATTGGCATCAACCACTAAGATTATTTGTTTCGTGTTCTGAGTAGGCTTTGTTAATGTGTCCCAGCGCCACTTTAGGAACAGCACTGTCAATTAGTATCCAACAGTGAATGGCCGAGTAGGGAATCCTGTGTATTTTATGGATTAATTTTTAATTAAATAAAATTAAATAAAAATCCTGTTACCGGCGGGATTTAAACACGGGTCTCTTGGATTATACTTTAATTACTGAGCCACCCATACCGTTAAACTCATTATTAAACATAAAACTAAATTTTTTATCAGTAGGTACGTAAGGTCCATTCGCCAAACCATACACAGTGACAATTTAAAAACTTACAATGGCTATCTAATGAACTAAAGATAATATCTGAAAATATTTAAAAACTTATTTAAAAAGAAGAATGAAATATTTTTAAATATTTCCAGTCCATGAGTAAAAAATAAATATTATTTTTATTATGTTTTTTCTCCTGATATTATCTTTAGTTCATGAGATATAGACATTGTAAGTTTTTAAATTAGTAAGTTAAATATGTTTGATTATATTGGAATTTGTGTTGTATTATGCCTAGACTTTAGGAACAGTACTAGTAATTAGTACCCAATGTTGAATAATCGAGCATTGAATCTCTGACCATTGGAATTAATTTATTAATGGTGGAATTTGAATCCGAAGTTGCAAATTTTAACCACTGATGTCCCCTCCTCCTTATCCCTTCCCCTTGACTCCACACCAAAATAATTAAAACCGTTTTATCAAGGATTTTAAATAAAATCTAGTAATTCTAATTATACTTCACTCGTTGTATATACTTATATTTATAAGGTATGTTCACGGAAAGTGCCCCTATAGGTGTAATTGCAAAAAAAATCGAATCATGGAAACACTGCGGCTTTTTCTTAAATTATATTATCGAAAACATTTTTTGTTTGTTTTAAAACTAAAACTCTGTTCGTTATAACCTCATAAATCTTACTTCTAAATAAATTACAATAATATACCGTTGTCGATATGTCTTAACATGAACAAAGTTTACTCTAGAATAAATTTTAAAATCATTTCTAAAAACAAATGTAAATTAAATTGAGTTTTTGCTGAGCTAAGTTAAGGAATTTTTGTTTTGTATTTACATTTTGTCTCTTGGACACGCTGTATATCGTAATTTAAGAAATACTCTTAAGCAAATATTGGTAATTAAAAAGTGAAATTTTTTATTTAGACAAACTAAGAGAACTATCAAACTTGTGCCATAATAACCTATTGGTGTATCGCTGTTTATTAATATAAAAAATAATTATTAAAAATAACTTACTTTTGTTTTAATACATTTTATTCATTATTAATTGAATTTAATTAATATTTAATTAATATTCTACATTAATTTAGTTAAGAATCAATACAAATATTTAGTTTATCCTTTAGACTGATACGATTCAATGTTGTATTGAACAATAGATAGATAGTAACTTTAATTACATGTTTCTCTTTTTATAAAGCAATTATAATTGAATATAGGTATTTACCGATAGTAATGATTAGGATTCCAATAATCACAGGAAAAGTCAGTAGAAGCACTCATGGTATACTTATCACGCACGAAACACTCAGATCTCAGTTTGACATGAAATTGCAACTAAATCTGGCCTTCGGTCCAGGCACGTTCGGATTGATGTCGAACATTGTCAACTGTACCCCTAAAAGTATGAGCGGGAGGGGTTACGACCCCCTAAGGTTTGTCGCCAGCTCTTTTATTCAGCCAGCTGCCCTGTGTAACTTACCCACCCCCGACCATTCCGCTTTTTCATATTTATTAGGGTATTGGCACTATTGGTAGCGGCATTGCGGAATGAGAGAAAGTTTGGAATTTCGGTTGTATGGAGTTCGGACTAATTTGCAGATTGTATTGCCTTATGTCTCTATTTGCAGATTAACAAAAATATCTGTTATATGTTGTGGAAAATATATATGAGGTGGAAGAGCTGAAATTGGTATTGAAAGGGGGCATTTTAATAAAAAAAATTACGGGGCATGTGTTTGGGATAAATCAAGATTTCTTTATTTGATTTGGGTATTATTCACTTTTTGTTTGAATGGTGAAAATATATTAAATCTACTTAGATAAATATATTTTCTTGACGTCCATTTAGATAATCTTTATACCTATTTAACCAGTTAGCTTTCTTATCAGCTACTTTTTTTTTATCAATATTTTAGTCCGTTTTGTAACTTTTTCCG
The DNA here is from genome assembly GCA_927349885.1 of Psylliodes chrysocephalus. Lineage (NCBI taxonomy): Eukaryota > Metazoa > Arthropoda > Insecta > Coleoptera > Chrysomelidae > Psylliodes > Psylliodes chrysocephalus. The sequence goes on along the minus strand of OV651820.1, from coordinate 46,034,414 downwards.
TTTTTCACGAAAATTTTACACCTTTTACTCTAATGTTAATTAATAATTTTATATAGGTTATGTGCTCTAAGTTACCTGTTTTATAATTTAAAGCTGTATTATTAAATCATCTAATATGATTGGCATCAAATTGTATGCTTTTAATTTTAAATCCCTGTTAAATGACACAATTTTGCCCAATATCAGACATGAACATACAGGGTGTTTCAAAAGTACTTATAATTTTTTTGTGTCATCGGCATGAACTGCTGAGGTAATTAGCCTCGTGTTCAGTGTGGGCTTTGTTACTGTTTTCCAGCACCACTTTAGGAACAGCACTGTCAATTAGAACCCAAAAGTACTTATTAATAATGTTTTTATTAAGATAGAGGTAAACAAAATTTAATAATAAAAACAAAAAAAAATTCTAATTTTTTTCTTTTCTTGTTTTCATAAAAAATTCCTAGATGAAGCTGTCACATATCCACGATATTTCCGGTATATCTACTAAAAATATCTAAATATATACACTGTTTCGTTTATCATAAATGTAATTCACAAACAATTTAATAAATCAAAATAAACGTTCAAAATCACTGCAAAAAAGATAAATCCTTAAATTTCTTCTAAAACAAAACGAAACATTAAATTAGTTAATTGATTAGGTTAATTGATTAGGTAAATTGTTTAGGTTTTTTGATTAAGTTAATTGATTAGGTTAATTTATTAAAGTAAATGATTAAGTTACTTGATTAAAGTAATTGACCAAGATAATTAATTAAGGTAATTGATTAAGTTAATTAATTAAGATAATTTTTAAAGTAATTAATTAACTTATTTAATTAAATTAATTGATTAGGTTAATTGATTACGTTATTTGATTAAGTTAATTATTTGAAGCAATGGATTGATATAATTTATTAAGTGAATCAATTAAGTTAATTGATTTAGTCAATTGATTAATTTAACTAATTAAGTTAACTGTGTAAGTTAACTGATTAGGTTAACTGTTTAAGTTAAATGATTAAGTTAACTGGGTAAGTTAACTGATTAAGTTAATTGATTAAGTTAATTGATTAAGTTAATTGATTAAGATAATTGATTAAGTTAATTGATTAAGTTAATTGATTAAGTTAATTGATTAAGTTAATTGATTAAGTTAATTGATTACGTTAATTGATTAAGTTAATTGATTAAATTAATTGATTAAGTTAATTGATTAAGGAAATTGATTAAGTTAATTGATTAAATCAATTGATTAAAATTCATGTCGATGACTGGATATAACAAGAACGTTCAATTACATTTTTTAAATAATCTCGGGCAATTTTTGAAAAGCTAAGAAATATCATAATTTAGAAACAAAACAGAGACGTACCTAAAACTTAAAGGAGTCATGTCTCTCTATTTGAGTTCATAAAAAATTTTAGTTGAAAATTTGTTTGTTTTATGGTATCCTATATTCTATTAAAGAAAGAACTGACTTTGTGTATATGAATTTATTTGGAGTTTTGTGATGTAGCTCTAATTGGTTTTTCTTCTATTGAACTCATACGAGATGAAAAAATAGGAACTATTTTTGGTCGGTCTAAGAGATTTAAATTGAAACTCATAGATATTATCTACCTCTCATAAATTTGATTATCGATGCTTTTTAATTCGGGTCGAGAACAAGCCTGAAACGGCGCTTGGCCTGAATTAGCACATCAAATTGCTGTCTAGGAATCTCGACAGTCAATGTCGTTTGGGCTCGAATCCCAGCGGTGACAGGCTCTTTTTTCAAATCTCCAAGTATGTGTTTTTACCTTTGGGGTTTGGGGATGGTCTTAATAATTTGTAGGGCGATTTTTGAGATTTGTATCTGAATTTTCATTCTTTTTTTTATTTCTGAACGCGAATGCAAGAGTCAATGTGTTTAAAATGGCGTCCTGTAAATAAGCAGAGAAAAATAACTTCCACATTGCTATCTTAGTTTTTATTAAAAATACCACGGTTTTCCCTGCGGATAATATCAAAAACTAATATAGGAAAGACAATGTTATTTTGCTATAACTAACATAATTTGCATTAATTTATACGAATTTTGAATGTCATTTGTCAAAAATTATTAAATGTATGAATCATGAATCCACGATGCCTTAAGAAATACTCAGAATCTACACTAATCTTAAAAAAGCAATATTAAACACGGTATTTATATAACAAAAAATATAAATATATTAATTATTTGTACTTTTTGGCCCCCCTGTACATTTTGATAATAAATTAAAAATACATCATGAATAGACCAAACAACATTTTTCCTAAATTGCAATAATTTGGCCAAATCATTTGAATTACCCTCCCTGTACCTATATCTAAATTCGTAACACCTGTGTCATTAACTGGTATACTTTTAAACAATTAAAAATAATTTTAAAGACACTATTCCACACCACATTTATAAAAATAAAAAAAAATAAAATAAATTTGTCCACCTAGTTTGCCAAAATAGCTCACCTGTTGGGTTGAAAGTTAAATATTTCAGTTTTGGTGAAACTATTAACAAATAGTTTATAGAATGATGCGTATCAATGAATAAACAAAAATTAGAATTAAACAAAAAATCGGCAGTGGTTATGTTAAAATAGCCTTATAGTGCTTTGATTATCTATATAGAGTAGCGTTGGACCTAAGAGTTCTATACTTACTTCCTTAAGAAGCTGTCTAAGCCACCTAACTACTTTTGCTCCTTCACATGCCGCTATGTACTCAGATTCTGTTGATAATGATATTACATTTTGACGTTGGCTTCTCTATGTTACAGGTCCATTTCCCAGCATAAAGACGTATCCTATAGTAGATTTTCTACTTTCGACGTCTCTTGCAAAATCATCATCCATAAACCCTTCTAATCGCAATTCATTTGCATGATATTCTATAACCAGGCTCGGATGTCTCTGTAAATATCTGAACATTTTCTTTACGGCTCAGATATGACTTTCGTTTGGTATATTTTAAAAACGGCTTACTTCTTCAACTGAGTACGAAATATCTGGTCCAGATATGGTTGCTGCATACATCAAGGACCATACTGCTTCACGGTAAGGAAACTGAATATTATAACTATTTTCTTCAGACTCTTTTACCAACGTACTATTTGGATCAGCTGGTATAGGTACAGGTGTTGCTTCACACACATTACATTTCTTTATAATTTTTTGAATGTAGGTATCTTGGTGGATAAGGAGTCTTTTATTCTCTCTATCCCTTTTTATCTCTATACCTACATAATTGTCTCCTGTACCAAGAGTGATCTCAAAGTTTTCCTTTAAACATGTTAAAAATGTATGTATAGATTCTTTACTGAGCGACAGTAAAATACCGTCATCCACGTAAAAAATTAAATCACCATATTATTGTCTATAGTTCCTGAATATATGCAAGGGTTCGCTAAACACTGTAAAAAATTACAAGTGTTTTTCAAAAACTGGTTAAATTTAGAATTCCAAGCTCTTGATTCCATACAAGCTCTTGTTAAGATGACAAACGAGTTTTCTTCATTAATTCTAGTCCTTTTAAAATCTCCATCTTCTTCTAAATCTCCGTTTAAGAACACTCTTTTAACGTCGAATTGAGCTATTTTCCAATTGAATATAGCAGTAAGAGCTCTAGCATTAATCGTATTGAACCATATTGACCAACAGGAGAAAATGTTTCTTTAAAATCAATACCTTCTTCCTGAGAGAAACCTGTTGCAACTAAACGTGCTTTTCTTTTTACATCATTATTTTCAGGACTAGATTTAACTTTAAAAACCCACTTACATCCAAAAATAACTCTATTTCTGAGTTTTTCCATGATAGTCCATGTATTATTTTTTAAAAGTGACTCGATTTCATCATGTATAGCCTTTTTCCATTCAGAAGCACCTTCTGCGCTCATGGCTTCGTCATAGGTTTCGGATTCAATGACAATTGCAGAGTAAACTGATGATGTTTTTGTATCATGTCTGCTTCTGAGGTTGTATTTTGGAATTAATGAAGTAGAAAAATGCGAAATTTCAGATTGACAGACTTCTCCATTTGATTTATCATTTCCTTGAATCGCTGCTACATCATTGTCGTCATTTCCTTTGTTTTCCTTCAATTTCTTCTTCTAAACTGATCATCTGTTTCTGACACTTATTTTCTGCAAGGCCTTTTGAAAAATTGTCATCTTCATTAAAAAATACATCACAACTGATATTTATTTTCTTTTTATCTACGTCATATACCCTAAAATTCTTAATAGTGGGTTCGAATCCAACTAGATACACTCTTTTTGTTTTGGCATCTAATTTTTTACAATTAATCTTTGATATGTGCATATAAGCTAATGAACCAAAAATTTTGACATATTCAAGATTAGGTTTTTGTTGAAACCACTATTCATAGGGTGTATTCTTTGAATCTTTTGTAGATTCAATAGATACACTGCAGTGCGTATGGCTTCGGGCCACAATCAAGACTCAAACCGCTTCCTAACAACATTGTTCTTGCAGACTCTTGAATTGTGCGATTATCTCGTTCTATTAAGCCATTTTGTTCAGGCGTATAAGGAGAAATTCTTTCTTGACCTATATCTTTTCTGCTTAGTGTTAGATCCATTTCCCTGTTAACAAATTCTGTTCCATTATCAAAACGAACTGCTCTTGTATGACGATCTGTCATATTTTCTATCAATTTTAAGGCATTTTTAAATTTAACAGTAACTTTAGACTTGTGCGCAATAAAATAGACCAATCGAAAGTTTGCAGCTTCATATTTAAGTAGTAAAAAGAAACGAACTTCACCAATACCAACTATGTTCAAAGGATCACTTAAATTAACGTGAATATATTCTCCTATCCGAGATGAGCGTTTGGGTACTATAGGATGGGACACTATGCATTTTTGGCCATATTCTTGATCACGGATACATTTATATGGCCGAATCTTTTATGCCACTTTTCTAAGGAACATACCTACTTTTGTGGAGTTGACTGATCCTTCTAGATTTTTAAGAGTTGGTCTAAAACATATCCGAAGTTGATTATTGACGTATTTAACTCCCACAGCCACAACTTTCTCTCTGAGATCAAATATTTTGCATGAGTTTACTGATATGACAATGTAGTAGCCCTTTCTTTTTGCTCCACTCGTAGAAAAAAGATTTTGTGTTAATCCCGGAACGAACCGAACGTTTTCTATTTTTCTAACTTCCCATTGATTTTCTACCAAAACTTCGATATCAATGGTGCCATAACCACCAATAAGAAGTTTTTCATTATTTGTAACTTTAACAAATTTTTCATTGGGAACAGCAGTAAAATTTGAAAACCAATCTCGTTTAAACGACATGTGTTCAGAAGCACCAGAATTTGCAATCCATATGATCTCACAGGGTAAAGATAAAATAGATTCAATTGTTGATGTAATTGCAAGTTGATTAGAATTTGAAACATTCTTTGGAATTGGTCTTTTTGTTCTTTTAATGGGACATTCTCTTTCCCAGTGTCCAATTTCATTGCATACGTGACACTTTGTAAATTTCTTTAATTCTGCAATAGGAATTCTTTCACTTTGTTTATTTGCTCTTTGATATTTCTGATTATGCTGAGCGATAAAGGCTACTGACGATATATCTTCTTCTGCACTTTTGTTAAATTGATCTTTTTCAAGTTGAAGACGAGAGAATAGATTATCAATGTGTCTGCCCTCTTTTATATTATACCCTTAGATATTATACCATACAGTCTTAAAGTTTCTTAATTTGGGGAAGTCAAACTGTATAAAATTCCTACCATTTTTATGTTATCTGATGATTTTTGTCCCTGGTCTTTAATCTCTGTAGCGAGTTTTGATACTTTTGCAATATAAGACGAAACTTTTTATTATATTTCCTTTTAATAGCTAAATAATCTTCATACTTATTGATAACTTCGATTCATTTTTCATAGTATTATGTGAGCCATTTCATTATTCAGTCATGCTCTAATCATCCAAGTCCCTCTCTGTCTTATTTGGCCTTTGAGACCCAACTTATCCAATTATTATACGTAATTAAACCCCTTAAGACCAAACATATATGACGACTATGGCGGAGGTGCTTTCGATGATGTTCGAGAAAGAATGGGATAATGTTTCTAGTGTATTGGAGAGAATAAGTGAACTTTCTAGCTCATTCGCCAATTTTTTTTAAATTTGTATATAAATATTGGTGGAGGACCAAGCGTTAATCAGTTATTATATGGACAGTGAAGATAAATAGTGAACAGTTTAGAGACATTCGAAATATATAAATTAGAATAGTAGTGTTGTAAAATAAATAAGTGTTTAAATAAATTATTAATTATTAAACTGTTGTTTAAAATAAACAAACATCACAATACATATTACGTAGATTATCCCCAATATCTTTAGCATTTAAACACGTTAAAACTAACTGTGCTTGATCCTCTTCTAGAGAAGTAATAAAAATGGACATTGCTTTCCCATCTAATTTAAGCCAATCACCCTTTTCCTTGGAATCATTTGGCATCACTTTATCTCCGAATACAATTTCAATCAAGCCTTTAGCACAGTGGTCGCCAACCTGTCGATCGCGAGCTACCGGTAGCTCGCTGAGGCAATTCTGATAGCTCTCACAACGATTTTAATTAAAAAAAAAAAAAAAAATTGCAAAAATCAGAGAAGCTTCCGAAAATTCCACAAAAAAATCTAATTGTCATAAATCGAAAATGGTAGGCTTGACAACCGATGGCGCTCCAGCTACGGTGGGTTGTGATAAGGGTCTGGTGGCGTTATGTCGTAAAGATGAAACTTTTCCACAATTTATCTGTTACCACTGCACTATCCATCAGCAAGCATTATGTGGAAATTTCCTAAAACTAAACAACGTTATGAAACTGGTGGTAAAAATTGTGAACAAGATTAGAGCTCAAGCGTTACAAAGAAGATTATTCAAAACCTTGGCCGATGAAGTTGACTGTCAAGACGGGGACCTACTCCTTCACTCTGAAGTCCGATGGTTAAGTTGAGGACGGGTGCTGAAACGTTTTAATGATGTCCTATCTGGCATAGTTCAATTTTTCAAACAACGCGATGAACCGACTCCGGAACTAGAAAATTCAATCTGGCTTAGAGATTTTGGTTTTCTCGTGGTCATTACAGAGAAATTAAACGAACTTAAATTGCAGCTTCAGGAAAAAGACAAAGAACTAGCGGAAATGATTTCTGATATAAAAGCATTTATCAAAAAGTTGGAGTTTTGTGAACAAAACCTAATTAACAGCGATGTCAGCATTTTCCTATTCTTTCAGAAAAAATATCTCAAAATCCATTAGAACCCTATGACAGCAAATATCATGTAGAAATAGTTTCTACCCTGAAGAATAACTTCAAAAATCGTTTTAAGGATTTCAACGAAATGGCTTTAGTAGCGCAGTTTGTTGTTTCACCCTTTATAGAAATTGATATCCAACAGTTTGCAACTTGTGTTATGCAGAACTTTGGCGAAGACATCGCTGCAACAGAAATGGAAGTAATTGAGTTTCAAAATGATTTAGCCCTAAAATCGTTAGTCTCAAGTACCAAATTTATCTGGCCTTGAGAGTGAAAGCATTATTCAGTTCAACCTATTTGTGTGAATCTTCTTTTTCCAATATGAAGTTTATTAAGAACAAATATCGCAATCGACTTACAGATGAACATTTGGATATTTGTATTCGAATGGCTGTATCAAATTATACTGTAAACATTAAAAAAATTATCGATGAGTCTGAGTGTCAGCCTTCTCATTGAACGTGCTTTTTTATTTTTCAATGTTTATGTTCATGATAGTGCGTTACTTTTTTGTTGTTATTATTAACTATTTTTAAATCTTACGTGACATGCCGTTGTGGATGGATAAAAGTTTGTGTTTATTTTTCAAACACACACTTTTGTTTGGTAGATAGGAATGTAGCTATGAACAAGTACGTACTAGTAATATTAGTTATTTTGTTATTAGTTTATTATTAGTACCTATGTATTATGTATTACCAGTTAAATAGTAAAATAAATACATATAATGATAAATTAACTGTGGATTATTTTATTTACGTTGCGTTACATGGCTTCCGTATGGGTAGCTCGCTGTTTATTCCAAAATTAACAAAGTAGCTCAACACATTGAGAGGTTGGCGACCACTGCTTTAGCACATAAAATTGCCTGAACATGAAATTTCTATAGTTTGAAATTAGCACCATTCAAACGATGTACAATACTACTATTTTCTTGATCGCCTATTATAAAATTTGTGCATCTACTAGGAGTATGTACTTCTCTAATGAGAAAAAAGTACGACGACTTCTTTCTCAAAAAGCTGGCGAATTCAACAGATTTATAATGCAGAGGAACAATTACCTAGGCCCATAACCTGTTAGAATACAAAATATACAACATTAAATAATATAAATGGCATTGATTATTTAATCTCACATTAAAAAAAACTTCAAATCAATAGTAACGCCTACACACACCATAAACTAAAGTAAGTCTAAGTGAACAGCGTGTATCTTAACAGGTTAGAACTGGTCAAACTAACAGTAAATTATTGAAATTTGCTGTCTAATTTAGTGTTTCCCTGTGTGTATCCTTCGTGCAAAAATATTCAATATTAAAGGTAGAAAAAGAAAAAAGGTCCCTTTTATCTCACAAAAATTTTTGTATTTTTATACTGCGAAGTATAAAAATACAAATCTTTGTGAGATATGAAGGACCTTTTTTCTTTTTTTAACTTTAATCTAAACAACTCACACGTGGCTACTCCAAATTTAAATATTCAATATGTAAGAAAGGAGATGAGGATAAATTAAGGATCTGAGCTAAAAAAGTTTTACCGTTTCGCAGAAGTAAAACTCGATTATATCAAATATTATGAATGATTGATTACCTATTATAATATTTCATTATTATATATGTGTCATACAGGTTGATTTAAACAAAATGGTAGGTACATAAAATCATAAATCACCATCCACAACAATATAGTCTTAATAATGATACCTGATGCTTCACAATTTAATCTCATATTCAAAATTGGTCTAGCAGAAACATATACTGACTACACGGATTGACCCTATATTATTGGTACACTGTACATTCAGAGACACCATCCAGCATTTCTGCATCATCTGTTACGGCAGTTTAAACGGTATGAGCAGGTAAAATTCGAATCCCTAAAAAAATGTAGGCCATGAATTAACCTTCCGAGAATATCGAACAATTCATTATTCTTCGCTTTACTTTTACAATCCGTAGTTAACACAAAAAGCAAACATGCTGTAAAGTTTATTGAGAAAGACTGCCAGGATTTACAAGTCTGTCAGTTTTATTTTAGATTGTTGAAAGACTCTATCATCTTTGATTATGGATTTTGTAAACAAGAATGATAATAAAATTTGTGTTATATGCCCGTTACTTCGGGTCTCGATGGAAATGTTGGAATTCTAGAAAAAAAGAACACCATTTTAAAAACCTCATGCTGAATTTTTTGTTCATGCACAATAAATTTTATGGCAGTCAAGACAAAAATTTATAAATTTTTACATAAACGCTTGTTACAATTTTTATGTGCAACTATTCAATAATAGACGCATAAAATTCAATGACTCTCCCTCTCCCGTAAATAACTACAAAAATTTTAAATTAGAAACTATTAGATGCTACAAAGTAAAAAAGATTAAGTGAATAACTTTGCGATTAACATTCATAAAAATTCTATTTTAATAGCATTATCTAATTTTTGACAGCACTTTAATCTCCATCCTATTTAGAGTAAATGGACTTATCCAGTGATTTTTTTATATTTTTGTCTCATAATTTTGCTCTGCCCTAAAACAGTTAAACTGGGACCGACCGTTCAGCCTCTTACTCTGTGGCTACAATTAAGTGTTAAAATTTTTTTGCTATCAAATTAACAAAAATATAGCAATAAATAATTACTGATGTCATGGTTTTACAGGAAAAGAAGCAGTCTCTTGACTATATGCGTCTCTCTCAGGGATGAAATGTATGCAATCTGTTTGACTCTCTTACATTATTTTATATAGGTATTATTGATTTATCCGCTATGAAGGCGAATGTTTTATAGGGTGTATTACTTCATTATTTTTTTTTTGAGGAAAATAAAAAATAAAATATAATCAATTTATGAAAGGTATAAGCACAGTATATATAAGTATAGAATATAAACAGTAAGGCTATTGCTTTGCAGAATACAATAAATTCCTAATAAAAAAAATCGATAATTAGAAGAATATAAAGCATAAATTAATAATATTAAAATATATAAGTACAAGAATCAAATTAATCAGAATCAGATTCACCACATTAATCTACATTTTCCAAAACATGCGGCTATGCATTTGCAAATTTTGCTTCCATAGTCTAGAATAGAATATTGTTAAAATATTGTACATGTATGAAAATTATCGGTGTATAGTACCTTTTTTGCATTTGCATAATAAGTTCTGTTATTTCTGGTAGCAGGTCGAGCATAATCTTAAGAGTGGGTATCAGGCTTCAATCTTGATCTACTTTCCATTCATACTTTTCAACATCAGGAAGCTGCATCTGGGTCTTTAAAGAGCTTAGACAAATACTTAGCTGGTAAAAACATCTTAAACAATGTAATCTTAGGGCGTCTTCAGTCAATGGCAATTTAGCAATTAGGCCATTAATACCCTCAAAATGTTAATGGAAGTAACATTGGCAGTTTTTGAATACAGTTTTATGAAAAATTTTTCAAGATTAGAGAATGTGTTTTCAGAGTACCTACGAATCAGTGTAAAATCCATCCAAAAGGTGATGGTGTTCAAGGTAGGTTTTCCAACAGGTTCTTTTTCCAATGCCAGACAATTGGTTGGTTTTATTACGACCTGTCACAGAATGGAAAGAAGGCAAATTTTTTAGAAGTTTTTTATCCAAATTTAAATCATGTACTGCTATAAATCGTCACGAGTCTCCTCGCCCTATTATGAACCATATCTTTTTAGTTCAAAACTACTTAAAATAAATTAATAAGACTAGAACATCTGTATCGTTGCAATCAATAATGCAGCGTGAATTCCCCGAATTTCTGGCTGATAATATGTGCAATAAGATACGAGTATCAGCTTCTTCATGATTTAAATTTAAGAAATCGTCTTTTGATGGTTCAAAATTCATCCCATATTTATTGATACTCGCGAATCCATCACTAGATACAAATTTTCAAAAAGTTGCTCTGACAGAAAATGTGTTAAACGTCTTTTATTAAATATCGAATGAATGAACAAGTTTCATTATTCTGGAAGTGGAATATTGGGTCTGTCAATTACTGTATCAATTGATTTCTGGGATCATATCTTTTGACGTGTTGTATTTTTGATAGAATTTTCTTTATAATGATTAAATACCACATATCCTTTGAGCATTAAATTTATTTTTAAAAATATTCGTTACAAATATATTAGCATATTCTTTAAATGATATGCAACTTTTGGACTTTCCCAAACCTTGAGCTATTGCTATCCTATCAAAAATGTGACAAGTTTTGCAAGATCACCTAGGTGAAAGTAAGTCTTTGTGGTTCATATTGCTCTAAAATATTTCCCAATAAACTCTTATTTGTAGAGGTGCCGAGATACCCATTTACTGTTAGAGACATGGGAGAGGCTGTCAGATCATACTTAATTATTTCGGCATAATTACCTAATGCTTCTGTCCATATCCTTTGCTAATAAAATATTGTGAAGAAACTGTTGACCATGCAAGGATTAAGAAGTCATATTTTGATATCATTTGTGTCTTTGCTTCTTGCAACAACAAATCCGTAATTAAAATGTTTAACGAAAATTTACCCAAATATATTCAGGCATTCAGCTATAACAGGATGAATGTAGATGTAATAAAAACCTAAAAAATGTCTATATTTCTTCCCAATTTATTAGGAACTTTATTATGTAACACACTTATTAATTTTTTAGTAAAAACAGACAATATGACACTTTGTCCATTGGCACCTAACGAGAAGTTTTATAATAAAAAAATGAAAAAAATCTTAGCATATCAATAATGTGATGATTCAGCGGACACGTAGAGAGAAACAGAGCTATACTACGTTTTTTATTAGGGCCTTCCTTTTTGTTAAATGATAAAATTATATTTAAAAAATGACTTTTTAAACAAATTTTTGAAGGGCTAAATTTTTTTTTAAATAACAAAAAAGTACTCCTTACAAAGATTTTAATGTGCTTCGGACCACAAAATAAATATTTTTTTTCTATTCGGCGGTATCAATATCTGCACAGTCTAATTTTGTATTACCTCCAGAATAAGGGTTACCTTATCATGACCTTTTATCTCTGAAAAATTCAGCTTGTGATAAAGGGAGGTAAATCGTTTTCTAGAGCGAATATTTTAATACATCCACTCTACTAATAATAATTGATTAAGAGTAGAAAAGCGTCCATAGTTTAGCAATACATTCCCTTCTATACCACATAATATGTCCTCGATACAAAAAGTCAAAGTAACAAAAACAGGAGGCCAGTGTAAACAAACAATAAACGGTCTCATGACATTTTATATTTTTAAATAAACTAGGTTTTTAAAAAATATTTTCTATACCTGGTATTTTTTATATTCAAGCGGATTAATAATATTTAAACTTGGTGTAGCCATGTGTGAGTTAGTTAAATGAAAAGGTACCTTTGGTTTTATAATATGTAGCGATCAGATATAATGTTTCAGCATATTATTATCATTTATATTTTAACAAAAATTATTTTTATTGTTTGAATAATCTGTAATAATGAGGTACAGCTTCTAGAACAAATTCATAAAAAACGCGTACTGTTAAACTCACCATTTATTTGACCTGTTCCGTACTTCCATGTCTCTATTAGCTCTGCTGTCAACTAGTTCTAGTAAGGCTTATTGCATACAATAATTTTGAATTTTATTTTGCACCTTTTCTTCCCAAAAGCTGTCATTATGAGGAATTTCCTCCACTTTTATTTATCGAGGAGTCCAAACGCACAAAATGCAAAAATTCATTTGTGTAATGTGCAGCTAGCCCTGAATTTAAAAGTACCGATTGTGGTTCCCCTTAATGGTATTATCCTTTTTCCAGAAAGTTATTTTTCTACTGCATATTCCTTTTTCTTCAGTCAACACTCTAGCTTCATATGGACATTTTAACTGTATCATAGAGTTTTTTGTTTTAAATTCCATATGGACTGGCAGCAACATAATCAAATTCGCAATCAATAAAAGTCCACATATAAAAACTTTTTCTTGCAAATAAATTTCCAAATCTTATTTTGCTCTGGATTTATTGTCCATGTTATATTGTTTAAAAAATGCCTTTCCTTTTTTTACAAATGTCTCCAATTTTTGAAACAGTGACTCGTTTTCGTCTTTCATTTTGCTACAATCCACAATCAGCTTGATCTCTTGTCACATTAATTTTTTTCTCATCTATAGACATTATCAAACTTATTAAAAACTCTTCTTTTGCAACGCGCATCAAAGAGTGAGAGATCAAAGCCACGCTCGAAAGCAAAAAAAAAAGTGATTTACTAAGTTCGAAAAAATATACATTACTTCAACAGCTTAAAGAGTTGTTAACATGCTGGAATTCATTATTCTTAAGATGTATTCATTAAAAAAAAAAACTCCCGTGCAATATAAAAGTTAATTTATAATTCAAATCTCACTGTATACCTTTTAATTTCGGATATATTTTTTTAATAAACAAATGATAAAATTAATTTAAAATAATTGAGCGAAATTACTGTGTGTAAAAATAACAAAGTGTACAGACATTAAACAAAATAAATTCAAATCACTTGCGTACGTTTATCACTTGTAAACAGTAGAAAAGGATATACATTTTGTTGGTATCGCCCTCTAGACGAAAAAGCTGTTAACGTATTTTTTTAATTTTTATTGAGAAAAAGAAATGTTCCTGTAAAAATTAAAAACATATATTGTTCCCTTCTAGCATTTTTATTTGTATTTTTTTTTATTTTTTGATAGATTTCCTCAAAATAAACCGATTCAAATGTTCAAAAAGTGACTCCTTTACCTGTACTTACATAATTTTTCAAAAAATAAAAAATAATCCGTAAAATTGGTGTACTATGAAACCCATTGCATACTATATAAATATGTCTATATTAGTATTACAGAAATGATTTACGTAAAACAATAAGGTGTACCTACAAATACGTAAACTTTAATTATCCCTCGTAAAACATCAGTAAAATATTTTCATTCACAAATATTAATTTCTTAAAAATCTAACAGAGGCGCCACTTTCCAGACGAAAAATCTTGGAATGTAAGGGTTTCGTAGTACCCCACTTTTAAAGTTTATTTTTGACTTATTCTGAAAGAAAAAAATATATGTGTGTAGGTAAAGGTTAGATCTATGCTCCTCTGGAACCACTTTTTCAAAATTCAATTTAGTTTTTTCTAAAAAAAATTGAGAAAATGAGTAAAAAAAGTCGAGTTTTGTATTTTTTTTTTTTTAGAAAAAATAGTTTCAAATTTTAAAAAAGTGTCTCCAGAGGAGCATAGATTTATCCTTTACCTACACGTACATATTTTTTTCTTTCAGAATAAGTCAAAAATAAACTTTAAAAGTGGGGTACTACGAAACCCTGGCATGCTCCGCTCTACAGCCAAGTAAATACTCCTCTTAAGGTGGATTGTGACGTTTACCAATTTAAACAGGTTTTCTTTTGCAATGTTGCCATATATATAAAACTAGCAACTCTCCATATCATTTATTACGTTTAAAAGAAGGATAGAAGTATCGATAGCAGGTTCTGTTGCACCAAATACGGAGTACAAACACGAACGTCCTCTTGTTTGTGGTTACCAAAGAGATGTTTTATTAGCTAAAAATAATAATGTTCATATCATTTTAGTTTGGATCAGTGGCAATTCGGATACCTATCCTTGGCAGCCCCGGATCTAGGGGGGGGGACAAGCCGGACCCCGCGCCCCGGGCGGCAAATTCAGAGGGCGGCAAATTCAGAGGGCGGCAAATAGTAAATTTTTTTTTTCATAAATAGGGTTTTCAAATCAATTCATAGATAATCAAAATTAATTTGAATTCTATCTGTGCAAAACAGGTCAAGTCTTTATTGGGTCTTATTACCTGCTTAATCCATAATCGGATAAGTTTTCAATTGCCCAAAACGTTGACTGATTTCAAAACGGTATTAGCTTTAAAAATTCCCAAAATTAAATACCTGTTAAGCATATTAGGCACCTTTTGTACTACCTGTCATAATCCATAATTCTTTTAGTAAGAAATCCTTCTAATGACTTTAGAATGATTCTTGCTTTGGGGAAAACAAATATCTGATTTGTGGAAAGCAGTTAACTACCTGCTATTAGGATAATATATAAAGGAATAAAGCTACAATCTAAATTTATTGTGATGTTCATTTTTGAAAAAGTTTGTTCTTTAAGTTATTATTACTTTGTGTTTACTGAAAGTGTTTCTATTACCTATATATGTTTGTGGATGTTATCTGTGTTCACTGTTATTGTTTTTATTATTATATCTCATATATAAATAGTGATAAATAAAAAAAAAAAAAAAAAAAAAAGAAAAAATTAATTAGACTTATCTGGGTGTATGTGTAGTAATAAAACAATTATAGAAGTATGATTTCCTAACAATCAGATTATTTCGATTTTTTCTTTTAAAGTTATTGGTATTTTAAAAAACTATAGAATGACTGACATTTAACACTGTTAAAATGTTACTTTTCAAGGCACACTAAATATCAAATTAAAGAGAAAAAACATTTCATTTTCGCGTATAGATCAAAATAATAAAAAAATTAAAAATATTAATTTTCTCATGAAAATTGGTATATGAGGCTGGGTTAGGAAAAACAAGTATTGTGCACCGAATGCAATTTTGCGAAACGAGACGCGTATCGTTGGGTTTTGCAAAGAATGAGATTTATTACAAAGTCATTACAATACATATTTTTCACACTGTGTTCAACATATCAAATTTATGTTTTATAGGTTGAAATTATGAGCGCGCCAAAAAAAAAACTATCGGGAGTGGAATATAGAAAAAAGGCCAAAGATAGAGTCCTTCAGGGAAAACAATATGCAGAAAAGATGAAAAAGTGGCTCAGCGGAGGCGGTGGCCCATCAGTACCTGCCACAGCTTGCGAAGATGTTCAACTAGAGGATATTTCTTGCACTTTGCACGATCCTGATGATCAAAATGTATTACCTGTATCGTCTAGCCAAACTGCGAAAGTGCCAGATCAATTTGAAAGGATTGAGACAGAATACAAAGAATCTGAATCGGATCACTCGGATTCGAATAAATGGAAAACCGAAATTGATTTGACAGACCCGGGCAATTGGCCAGACATTGGAAAAATGACCGACCAGCAACGATCTTTCTTTACTACTCAAGCTGTGTTATTAGCAGAAAATCATCCAGAAAACATTGAATTTAAATCAACTGAATGCGATGGTAGACATTTAACAACTGCTATGTGGTACAAAACATTGACCAATGACGAAAAGCTTAAAAGATCTTGGCTTGTATATTCTAAAACAAAAAATGCATTTTTTGTGCATGCAACAAGATTTCTCAGAAATCTTCCTCTTCTGGTACATCTGAATGAAGAACTGCAAAAGCATGGAGAAGATCTGGGACGAAAATACGAGCGAGATTTAAACGCGGTTGAATTCTGCCAGAAACACTCGTTTTTAAAGAGCAAGGTCCACTTTTATTTGGAGATATAAAAAATGTTAACGCTTCCAATCTCTTGCAACAGATTTATACGCATGATTTGTAGGATGCCTTTCCCAATATTTGTATTGCTCTAAGAATTTACTGTACGCTTCCTACTACATCCGCAAGCTGCGAGCGAAATTTTAGCAAACCTAAACTTATCAAAAATTATCTACGATCTTCGATGAGCCAGGAACGTTTACCAAGTCTTGCCATATTAGCAATAGAAAATCAAATTGCTCATCAAATTAATTATGATAAGGCCATAGATTTGTTTGCAGAACAAAAGGATCGAAGAGTAAAATTATAATTTCAATGTATAATAAAATAATAATTTTAACCTCATGTTTTATTCAGACCCTATCCTGTCCTAACCTAATATATGTCCGAGTCCGATACATCCTGGTATTTCATTCGAAAAAAATATTAGCTTAACAGAGAAAGAGCAGCGGTATACCGGTAGTTGTGGGATTCTTTGAGGGAGTCCTATATCCATCAGTGGCGGGTGGGTGCGACATTCTTCAGTTTTTGCTCCGCCTCAAAAAATTCAAGATCCGGGGCTGATCCTTGGCAAACATAGAGCTGACCAGCTCGCAAACATAGGTCGTTCCTTAAATGTACTAGCAACAATGTACCTACATTTTTCTAATTTTCTCCCCTTTGTTAAAAATCAACTTTGGTCTAACTGGTCAAGAGATTGGTTAACAAACTACAACAATAATCCTTCATTTTATTTTAAAACAGTTAATCATCTGTCCCCATCCCCATGGTTTATTATATTTTCATATAATAATAGAAGACACTTGACTACTATTATTCGAATGAGAACAGTAAACTAACTTTCTTTTACTTATACCGTATAGGTATTAAAGATAACCCATATTGTGAGTGTGGCCAAGTTGGCTCACTAAATCATATTATTCTACAATGTCTAATCGACTGAACTCCAGATTTTGATTTATACTTAGAATCAACAAAAACCAACCTTCCCACTCCTTTTGACATATGTGTAATTCTTTATAATATTAATGAAGTTAGATTAAAATTAATATTGAAATTCCTCAATATTTTCAAAATTAACCTATAAACCAAATCACCATAATTTCCTTTCTTTTTAGTCCTGGGTGCTCTTACTTTTACCGTTGGTAGCATTTCTGGATGTGTGTAATGCTTAGCTCCCCTCCGATCTAAGGAAAAGTATGGGGATAAAATGCAGTAAGTTATGAATAGACAAAATTACACTTGATCACAAAATTCACAAGAAACCTTACAACGTTGGAGTGATAACGAAGAAGAAAATAGTTTATTTCGGCATGTACTGACTGTGCAGCTTCTTCAGGTAATTAAACTTAATTTACCTGGTACTGGTCAAGAGTAAGTGATAGATATACTTACTATTATATTTGAAAAAAATTTATTTCATTTTAACACAATTTTTGGGTGGGTGTAAACATTCAGTAGCATTTTTGTTCTGGCTTTATTGTCGTAGTCAAGAACCGAGTGCCACCTCAGTTAAATGCTATTGGAAAGCAACGAAACTATTCAAAGTAAAAATAGTTAAAAAGTTTCTATCTGCAAAGGATATGGCTAATGCAAAACCCCATTTAAAAGAAGAAAATTAAGAACAATCAACTTTGCAGATCTGCAAACATGGCGACAACTTTGCAGATCTGCAAATATGGCGGCAACTTTGCAGATCTACAAATATGGCGGATTTACAGATGCAAGTATCAAGTTTTTGTATTTGCAAATTCGCAATATTTATTGTGTTTTATTACCCCCAACAACACTAAACCCAAATCCACCTTTTAGGAGGTTAGAACATCCTACAAAATTTTAAATTGTCAATTTTTACTTTACTTTTTTTATAACCCTGAAGAATTCTGTTCCTTTTGATTGAATACAGTTCGTGGTGTCAAATTATTGAGTTTTTAAACATAGTAATGGATTTGGGTTTAGTATTGTTAGGGGTAATAAACCACAATAAATATTGCGAATTTGCAGATATTTTTTGAAATACGAAAACTTGATACTTGCATCTTTAAGTCCGCCATATTTGCAGATCTGCAAAGTTGCCGCCATATTTGCAGATCTGTAAAGTTGCCGCCATATTTGCAGATCTGCAAAGTTACAGACGTTCTGTAATTTCACCCTAGGTCCCTTAAGGTAACTATTCAGTAATATAGAACCAGGAAATTCGTTCCTACTGGATGAGTCTATTCCATGAAACCATTCACACTGAATCCAGTTGTCTTAATTATTTGTTGAGCTGTAAAGATTTATCCAGTACATGTACCAATACAGTTTTTATCTCTTACAATAATTCTCATTATTATTAGTTTAATCTAAAGTATCCACAAAAATTCCAAAAGTAATAATTGTTTTAACTAAATATTCAATTAAAGGGAATGTACCAAACAAACTAAACAGCTAGACAATAGCTTACATCGAACAAAAAATTATTCAAGGGTAATACGCTATTGTTATACTTAAAAATAATAATGAACCTGCCTCGTAGATTTTAATTTAAATAAAAAATGAAACGTTCAGAGAAGATGGTCAAGCGAGAGCTGAGAGTTGAGCCCAAACATTGGCCGCTTGGTCGCTCTATCAGTGCCAATACAAGTATGGTGCTGAGAACTGTGAACTAAAGTAAGGATAAATAATCTATATGCTTAATTTTTAATTATTATTAATATTATTAATATTATTAATATTATTAATATTATTAATATTATTAATATTATTAATATTATTAATATTATTAATATTATTAATATTATTAATATTATTAATATTATTAATATTATTAATATTATTAATATTATTAATATTATTAATATTATTAATATTATTAATATTATTAATATTATTAATATTATTAATATTATTAATATTATTAATATTATTAATATTATTAATATTATTAATATTATTAATATTATTAATATTATTAATATTATTAATATTATTAATATTATTAATATTATTAATATTATTAATATTATTAATATTATTAATATTATTAATATTATTAATATTATTAATATTATTAATATTATT
The DNA here is from genome assembly GCA_927349885.1 of Psylliodes chrysocephalus. Classification (NCBI taxonomy): domain Eukaryota; kingdom Metazoa; phylum Arthropoda; class Insecta; order Coleoptera; family Chrysomelidae; genus Psylliodes; species Psylliodes chrysocephalus. Next base: position 46,014,560 of record OV651820.1, on the reverse strand, counting down.
AATATTATTAATATTATTAATATTATTAATAATATTAATATTATTAATATTATTAATATTATTAATATTATTAATATTATTAATATTATTAATATTATTAATATTATTAATATTATTAATATTATTAATATTATTAATATTATTAATATTATTAATATTATTAATATTATTAATATTATTAATATTATTAATATTATTAATATTATTAATATTATTAATATTATTAATATTATTAATATTATTAATATTATTAATATTATTAATATTATTAATATTATTAATATTATTAATATTATTAATATTATTAATATTATTAATATTATTAATATTATTAATATTATTAATATTATTGCACAGTTAAACAAAACACCGATTTTGCCTGCTAATACAAAAATAACTAATTTAGACGACTTTTAAAGGATCTTTTTATTTTTTTAGTACATGTTTAAAAATAAAAAATAATTATTTATATATCTCAAATATATTAAAATCAAAAACTTAAAATTTATAAAATAAATATTAGTTGGTGCATAACAAATACATATTTATTTGACTAAAAATATTTTAATTAGATATAAATAATTTTATCAGTGTACTAACAAGTCCTCTAATTCATTTGGTAGTTAATTAATATGACCCCTTCCGTTATGAAAAATCACACTGGGGGTGTATGAAAAGTGTAATAAAAAAACATTTACATATACTGAATCAACACATAAATCTTGCGAATCAATTTAACGCATACTTCATACGTATTAAACGCAATTGAAATTTCACACATTGAAATTCACATTCTAAGATACACATAAACGGCCATAATTCATTCATTGACGCGTCATGCGACGCTCCCCTAAGCCAAAGGTGCCAACAATAGAGATGCGTTGTGCGATTCTGTAGCCGATCACTGAATGGGAACCAATCACTATCGGATGCGATATTCTTTTGTTATCGTGTGGCACGTTTGCCTTTCGCCGACCGGGGGTGGGCAACGATGTCAGGAGGGGAAAAAAGCCCTTTTTTATTTGTACTTTTTTGGTTAAAATGTGTATTGTTTATTTTTTATTGAATTGGCATGAAAAAGTGTTACTTTCAGTTGGATTGACTACAGCGCTAATGAAATGTATAATGGAAAAACCTGAATAATAGAAGTTGAAAATAATTGTTTACTGGAATAGCCAATAATAAATATACAGGGTGATCCAAAATTATATATTATAAATCTGGTTAGAGTTCCGGTGGAGTCAATATGCGCTTGTACACGGAAAAAAATGTGACTAGAAAATTTTACTACAATGTTGTAGTAGTAGACTTGTAGAAAAATACTTAACAATTTGTAGAAAATTTTACTACAATTTATAGTTAAAAACTATTAATTATTGTCGAATAAAATGCTACAACAATAGGAAAGAAGTCCACAATGTTTAGTATATTTTACTATTGTTTGTAAAAGTAGAAACATATTACAATTATCGTAATTACTACTACTAACTTCGGTAAAAATTTGTACAAATATTAATAATTATCTCTACAAAAAATAGTAATTTTCTCTACAAAAAATAGTAATACTTTACATCCCTTCTTCAAAAATATTCTATATTATTGTATAAATTCTAAGTCATGTGAACAAAACAGAATTCTGCTATTGGCCAACGTTTTCTGACGTCGATCATAAACGGCCAGACAGCAGTAGCCGTTCGCCATGTTCACATAACAAAGCATGGTACATATACGAGTACCTATAACACACTATTATATTATAAGCACCGATGCGTTTGAGAAAATTTTAATAATAAATTCTATTGGTGGTAAGTACATTTATTATTGTTTCTGAATAATTTACCTTTAGATAACTAATTTAAATAACCCTAGTAGATTATTTTAAAAAAATAGTTGTGGCCAACGATCGAATGTTGTGCCCAACGATCGAATTTTGTGCCAAGTTCAATGATGTTTTTTGTCTTAATTGTGACATACCTACTTTCTCATTTTTGTTAGTTATCTGACTTAGTCATTTAATATCCAAATCAGTGTAAAGGTGATAAATATCCCCGTTTTAAGGGTATGAACAATTCAATTGGTATTAATTTTTATTTCATATTTTTCAGGTGCAGAAAAGCCAACTGAGACTGAGGGCGCTATTATTACTGTTATTTATTACATAATGTAATTAAGAATTTTTATCTTTTACATTAAAACAATAAATTGAATATTTTATTAAGGAACATTTTTTTCTAGGTTATAATTATAATAATTATGGAATACTACTACAAATTTTATTTAAAATTACTACAATTTGTATGAATTTTTACTATTTATTGTGTAAAATTTTCGTATTTATTTTCATAAAACGCAATACATTTTTAATATAAATTCATACAATGAATAGCAAAAATTATAACAATTTGTAGAACAATTCTTATGATGCATTTGGATCTTTTTACTAAATATTGTAGATAATAACTCTACAATACATTCTCCATAAATATTTGGAAATTTTTACTACAAATTGTCCCTGTCCCTATATGTACTATTTATTGTAGAGAAAAAAATCTACAATTGTAGAAATTTGTTCTACATTTTTTTTTCCGTGTAATATCGACTCCTAAAAACGGATACATTTTTGGAAAATTAGAAATATACAATTTGCGTTTTGACTCTACATTAATGGGTGATCAAATAAAAAAAAATTAAATATGGACCTTGAAAGAATTTACGTATATCGCAGTGCACAATTGTTCTTCTATTTAAGTGTCAGTTTGAATTTAATTCAGAGCCGTGCGTAGTCACGTACATGACTGGTATTTCTGTCTTTGTTGGTCATGGCCTACTCTAGAAATATTTTGTGGTTAATTATTTAGTGCCTAAGGGAATAATTAAAAAAATAAATGAGTGGGGGTTTTAACCAACACTTTTTTAGTTAAAAATTTGTTTGTTGATTGTCAGTTAAACAATTGTAACATAAATATAAAGATCCAGGCCATATTGGATGTAAAATTATCAGAGGCCCATATTGTACAATAGTTTTTACCTGAATTGAACTTAAGTGGCAAATTTTACAACACGCGAGAACACAGTAACAAATAATTGTACCTTTTCATATCCATTTTTTTCAAAACTTAATAATTAAGGAAGATATAACTAAGGAAATAATCTAAGGAGATTTATTTTAGGGAAATATACCTAAAGAGATATTCCTAATTATCATATCAATATTAAAATATATGATTCCTTGACCTATTTTATGGTAAAATGCTTTAATGAAAGATTCATATTAACATGGAGTTAAATTAAAAAAGATCTGTTTATTCAATCAAATTTTCAGTAAACCTAATTTTTAACACTATGACCATAATTTATAACTGATTAGATTAATTAAAACATTTTTTTTCAAACTTATTCTTAAAAAAAAAGAAAATTTTTAGAGCACTTGTCTATATAAAATTCTAGTCATAAATTAAGAAAATAAATTACCACCTTTTTTTCATATTTTTAATTTTTTCATATTTTTTAATATTTTTTCATATTTTTTTGTTTTTCATATTTTTTTATATTTTTTCATATTTTATTATATTTTTTCATATTTTTTTTGTGTGTGTCATCGGCTTCAACTACCAGGGTTATTTCGCCTCGTATTCTGTGTAGGCTTTGTTACCCTTTCCAAGCGCCGCTTTAGGAACAGCATTGTTAATTAGAACCCAACAGTGAATGGTCGAGTGGGGAATCCTATTTTTCATATTTTATTATATTTTTTATTAAATTTTTTCAAAACAGTAGTTCATTATATGAAAGAACTGAAAAAGCGTATAACATAAAAGTGTGAAAATTGCGGATTGCGTGTTTATAGATGTAAATGGGTGTATATGTGTTTGTGTGTATAAAGGGAAAGAATCTGATGTGTCCAATACATGACTTTGCTGTCTAGTTAATACAGTTTTTTTCAGTTATTTTGTACGACCTATTGAATCGGGCGTATTGTATTTGGGCACCAAGTTAATCTCCTACGACCTTTTATAAATCCTACCTGAAATCGATCCTTGATCTGGGCACTCTACCCAAAAGATGCAAATTTTCAACATCTCGATTTGGGCATTTTTGTACCTGCTGGTTTAGAAAGAATGTGATAGTCAAGGAAATTAAAAATCATTTTTGGTCTATTTATTATGGTCTTGTTTATAATAATATTCCATACATTTTACAAAAGTAAACCTTCCTAATTCTACATATCTCTTAATTTTATCATCTATAAAATTAATTATATTCAAAAGTTTCACATCTTTGACTCGTACAGGTTCATTAATATTAATATTATTTATTTTAACATAAATATCATTCTGGAACATTTTTAGACCATCAATAAATAAATAAAGAGAAGGATGCGTTTTATAAAATAAAGAATTAAATCTAGCGTGAAAAGACTCGCAAGTATTGGTTGTACGTTGAATGTTGCTTGAAAAAACTTGCCCAAATATTTGGTGGAAACAACGCATAATCACCAATATAACTTGCTTCTAGATAATCAGCAAATTGAACTACTTTAGGATCATCTGGAAGAATACTCATAAGATCAAATACAAAGCACTCTGAAACTTCCGCGGGTTCCAAAAACTGTAAACCAAAGACATAATTCAGCCCTTTACCTATATCGGAGTCTGCCTTTTTGTATTCCGACGATAATCCCAGTTGCTGTATGTTTCTATACCAGCTTTGCACAAGGTGGAACCGACATCTAACCAATTCTACTTCTGGCCAAACATCTGTTAGAGCTACATGGATACTTTTCTCAAAATCAGCCACTACAATCTTAGGTTGGAATGTAAGTCCAATATCATTACATTTTCCTACAAGAAGAAATATCGCTTTCTTGTATGGTGCAATTAGCTTATTGGGCAATACACAAAAAACTAAAGAAATATAATGTCCATCAGAAACGACATGCAGTGTAACAAGTTGTGTAATTTAAACAATATCGGAATGTTCCATCCACATATACATTCTTTGAATTGCATATAACCGACAAATTTGTGTCACATGAGAATACAATTAGTTTATTTTCATCATCGACTGCACAAACAAAATTTTCTCCTTTGATCGTTCGGCAGACCATTGATGATAACAACGAAATTGTTTTCTGAGTCACTTTTGGTAGGACGGGCTGTATTTTTCTTCTTTCGTAATATATGTTATTCTTCAAGCAAGCAACATCCTTTTGGTTCAGGATATCCAGAGAAAATTTGCTACTGTCAATAGCCGTCCTTATGACTTTGGCAGGTTTCTCAACTAGATCCTCTGCTGCACGTTTTTTCGCAATTGAATTTACTACAACAAACATACTTAATAGTAATTGTGGAGACAAAATACGACAAAATAAATAGGCAGTATAATTACAAAGTGTAGAAAACTTACCCATTAGACGATTTATCGTTCTCTCGGAGCTATCATGGTTGTGATGTAGTTCACTTCTTGATACGATTTTTTCATCTCCACTGCCAACAGTCCAAATTTTAGCGCTGCAAGTTCGCTTGTTACATCGCCAAAACCACTCACCGCTTTTTAGTTCCTCTTGAAAAGTGAACTTAAAACTGTCATACACCAAAAGAACTTTTCCGCGGATACTAGTCATAGTTTGGACATCCATTTTCAGAAAAAAAGGTGGTCTTTACCGTATCGCAAACAAAACGCAACTGATTTCATCAAAAACCGATAAACGATGTTTAACATTCCATCCCTTTAGATTATCTAATTAGTCTCGTTGAGATGGATTTACCTACCTATTTAATGTGTGATTCTCGGAAAACAAGTCATTAGGTACCTATTAAAATCCAATTATTAGATATGCAGTTACATTTTAGTAATTTTAATTACAATATAAACAAATAAAAACACATTAATTAATTATTTAGTTTCGTTGAGATTATGCAATTTACGTTTTTAATGCGTTTCTGATTATCACCAAATTTGTTTTTTTTTTTGGTGTGTCATCGGCTTCAACTACTAAGGTTATTTCGCCTCGTGTTCGCTGTAGGCTTTGTTACTGTTTCCCAGCGCCCCTTTAGGAACAGCACTGTTAATTATAACCCAACAGTGAATGGTCGAGTGGGGAATCCTACCAAGACGTCAGAATTAATTTTAAATATTTAAATTAAATGAAAAAATTCCGGCCAACGGTGGGATTCGAACCTGGGACCCTTGGATCCACAGGCAGAGACTCTACCACTGAGCCACCCACCCCGTTACCAAATATGTTAAGTGTATTTTTACTTTCCTATCTGTATACAGATATAAGGAAAGTATAGGAATCATGATTTTTTCGACCTCGAGTTTTCGACGGATTTTTACCTTTTGAGGTCCCCTGAATCCGTTTTGACTATTTTCGCGATGATGTCTGTGTGTGTGTCTGTGTGTCGCATAACTCATGAACCGATACACAGAAAAACACTAAATTTTAAACTTAAGCTTTGTTCCAGCGTCCAATGAGCTGATTAGATTTTGGGCAGAGTTGGAACATCTGGGGGGGTACTTTATAGGTGATCATTTTTATATTTTATGGAATATATCTGTTATTTACGTTTAAGAAAGAAAATTCTTCAAATAATAATTTTTGTTCTATGTAAAAATTTTCTGAAATGGTCCGTATTCGAGAAATTTGACAACATGTGCAAAATTCTGATTTTTATGAAAATTATTCAAATAAAAGTTGTTTGCGATATCGATCTCTATAATTTTTGTTTATAAATGATTTTTCTAAAATGGACCGTAATGGAAAAATTGTAGGAAAAGTGCTAAATTAAAATTTTTCAGTATTTTCATTTTCAATGAATATCTATAAAAAAATGTTTCGAGGTAGATGTATGTGGAAAATGTATATATTTAGTTTATCCTCCTCTAAAAATTTATAGAGGTGCTGCAATAGGTTGTACAAAATAACCGGAAAAAGCCTGTAATAACTAGATAGGAAAGTCATGTGTTGGATACATTAGATTTTTTTATGCGTCCTTTACTCTTTTCCCAACTTATCCATGTCGGACATCTCAGGTAGAGTGCCCAAATCCAGACTTCCTAATTTGGGCGAAATGGAGGACAGTCTCCAAATCAAACATATTACTTTCATCACAGGTACAAAAGTGTCCAGATTATGACCGCCAATTGAATCACCCCTGTAAATGTTTAGACGATGAACTAAATACATAAATTTTCCACACATATCTTACTCGAAACATTACTTATAAGTAGAGGGCGGAATATATGCATCAAAATATAACAAAATATGCGCATATATATGCATCGTTTTTACCAAAAATATGCAGTTATTTTGTCCAATTATGCCTAAATATGCAAATGCATATTTGTTAAAAATACTTAAAAAAAAGTAGGGGGTGGGTAGCTCAGTGGTTAGTGCGTTGGCCTGTGGACTTAGGGGTCCCGGGTTCAAATTCCAGCCGGGACGCGATTTTTTAAATTAATTAATTTATTTAAAAATTAATTCTGATGCCTAGCGAATATTTCCACTGTTGGGTTTTAATTAACATTGCTGTTCCTAATTTGGTACGCTATCAAAGCCATTACACGAAAAAAAAAAACAAAAGAAAATATGTAATATAAAAATTTATTTAAAACAAACGAAACACAAAAACTAGTAGAAGTTAAGTATAGAATAGTATAAAAATATTAAATAGTAATATTATAATAGGAATTTATAATTAAATATTTTTCGAAATTTTGTATTAAAAATTTTTGTCTTCTGTCTGTAAAAATATGTTTTGATATAGAAAAGGTCCTTTCAACATCTACCCAAGTAATAGGACAATACCGTAATTTTGGAAGTAATGTACAGGGCCAACGTAAAACTTCTTTGGAAAATTTTCCCTCAAAAATGTTTTTCACTTCCCTTATTTCATTGAACCCTTCATTCTTTAATAAAGTTGTATTTAATTTTTTTCTAATCTTAAGGCCTATGTTACCAGGAACATTGTTACATTTATCGGAAACTGTTGCAATAAAATTTGTTGATTCGATTAAACTTAAATTTTTCTTTTCCAATGAAGTTATTACATCAGGTAAAAAACTAAAATTAACCTTTATAAACACAAGTTGCTTAGGCACAAGGGGATTTTTTAACAATTTTTTACTTTGCACTACACATTGTGAATTGTCTTCTATATCCAAAATTAAATCCTTAATTGTTTCAAAATTTTCTGCATAGAATATAGCTGCTTTAATCCATGTCCCCCATCGCGTAATTACGGGTTCCGGGAGCAAACACACCCCTACCATTCTCTCTTTATACAACTGTACTCTTAAAGGGGCTTTTAAAAATATTTTTTTCACATTCGAAATTAGCTTGTTAACCAAGGGATATTCTGTTCTCACAGTTTCTGCAACTAAGTTTATTCCATGCAGAAGACAAGTAACGTGGACCATATTTGGATAAAATATTTTTAAGTTTTGCCCTACTTTTATCATATATGGTACTGCGTCAGACAAAAACACTAAGATTTTCTCTGAGGGAATTTGATTTGGTAAAAAAAATTCTGCTAGAGATTGTTGAATAAATCGGGTAACAGTTGTATTGTTAGTTTTTTCTAACTGTTTTGATGCAATTAAATATGATGTACCTGGTTCATTTTCTTTTAAGGCTCCAATCATAAGATGTACCATATATCTTCCACAAGCATCTGTGCTTTCATCAACAATGATGTAAAAATCCAGTAAAACTTTAATTTCTTCTATTACATTTATATATCTAGCATGTACATTTTTTTTTCTGGGTGTAGATTCGTCAGGAATGGTTTGATTGCAATATTTTTGTAAAAATTCTCTTAGATGTAGGTTTTGTAACTTCTTTAATGGAATATTTGCCGCAACAAGAGCTTTGCACAAGTCCTGATTAAATACCTCCTTGTCACGTTTTGTTTTGTCGGCGTTTTGAAATGACCTCACAACGCATTGGTGAACCGGTTGTGATTTCATTTTTTGCAATTTGGCTTTATGCAATGATGTTTTCACGTGTTGAACCACTTTGAACTTTTTTTCGCAAACCACTATTTTGGCACAAGCTTTACAAAAACTTTATCCAACTCTGGAAAGTTAATAATCCACGAAGAAATTCTCGACATTTTAGGACTTTTTTAAAACAACAAATTATTACAAGACTTTTCACTAGGCAAATAACGAGGATACTATCTCATTAAACTGAATGAAAAACATTCAAAATATTCCGATGTTAGGGTAGATTGGTTACAAGAAATTACTGAGAATTTTATATAAACCGTTTTATTGCATTGTAGGTAATACTTTATCTGTTTAAATACCATCTATTAACAATTACCTTAATGTGCTTAATCTCTTAAGAAGGTAAAAACCCAGTGCATGCCACCCTCCAAGAACTAATTAACAAGAATTTACAAGAAGTGACACTTAAAAACAAATACAAAAATTTAAAAGGTCTTTATTTCAAATATATCTGTATAATCTGTTAAAACAGTTTTTGATTTGCACAGTATAGTAACACATTTTTTTTTTTTTTTTTTTGAAAATATGCAATATTTTCTTAAATTTTCTGAACTTTGGTAAAATATGCAATATTTTCTGAACTTTGGTAAAACATGCAAAAAATGCATATATATGCATTTTGCATATATTCCGCTCTCTACTTATAAGTATTCATTGCCAACAAAAATACTGAAATATTAAAATTTTACATTTTTTCTAAAATTTTTCCATTACGGTCCACTTTAGAAATCATGTATAAAAAAAGAATATAGAGAATGATATCGCAAACAAGTTTTATTTAAAATATGTTCTTAAAAATTTGAATTTTGCGCTTTATTTTCAAATTTATCGAATACGGACCATTTTAGAAAAATTATTTATGGAACAAAAATTATAAAGAATAATATTGCTAGCAACTTTTATTTGACGAATTTTTAAAGTAATGTATTCTCTAAGCGTAAATAACAGATATATTCCCTAAAGTAGAAAAACGACCCTATATAAAGTACCTACCCCCCCCCCCCCCCCCCCCCCCCCCAAAGTTCCGACTATGCCCAAAATTTAATAGGTTAAACGCAGGATGGAATAAAATTTAGTGTTTTTCAGTTATCTTCAAAAATTTTTTCTGTCCATTTTAGAGACATTGTGTATTGGACAAGAATAATAGAGAACGATATCACAAACAACTTTTATTTAAACAATTTTCTTAAAAATTAAAATTTATCTGTTTCTGTTAAATTTCTCAAATACGGACCATTTTAGGAAAATTATGTATAATATGTATAGAACAAAAATTATAGAGAATAATAAATAGTACAAGCAACTTTAAATCGATGAATTTTCTTCTATAACCGTAAATATATTCCATAAAGTAGAAAAACGACCTCAGATAAAGTTCTTCTTCTTGATACAAATTTATATTTTGTGACCATCTCTGATAAATGTTGATATCTTATGATTAAAATATGGCTTTAAGATTATGCAGATAGTTTATAAATAGTAACTCTTTTCGTAAAACTAATAATGGAAAGTTTTCACATGGCTTCAATTTATGTAGACACACTGTATATCTTTGTCAGTAGTAGCCAATTTTTGATATTTTTTTGTTCACTAGTTATAATAATTGGTTTAATACAGGTGAAATTCCTGAATTAGATTTCTAATACTAAAATATATCAGTCCGTTTTGGTAGATAATTTTTTACTTATGGATCTTAGCATCGTTTCGATTACTTCTATAGCAATGTTCCGATAAAATAGATACCAACTAGAAAATCATTTATCATTATTTTTCTTATATGTAAGAAATTGTATATTATAACAAGTAGAACATCCAAAAATAACATAACATTGTGATTTCACAATGAAGCTCGTGTTTAGTTTATGAATGGTAAGGAAATCGTTGGTAATGGTTTCGACCCACGCAATATTGTTCATTCTCATCAGCGTCTGTTCCATCCGCATGACGTCTATGTAAAGAAAATTATTTCACCAAAAAGCTTGTTGGTTTTTGAGATTTTACCTAATAAGTCAGTCAATCATGTTTAATTTATTTTATTTTAAACTGCTTCTTTCAATGGGCGTGTTTAGTGAAATTTAAAAATATTTTTTTCTGATAACACAAAATCTAATTTAAAAATTTTGTTTTTAAATTTTTCCCTATTCAAATTTTCATACATCATTTTTTTTAAATTCCAAGAAATTTAAGCATATTTGAAACGTGCGCCAAACTATTCTTCAAGCATCGTCATAATGAAGCTTAAATTCTTATTGGCTGATTTATCATTTTCAAGACAGTAGTTGATGTTTTTACCTGGTTGCCGTTTTTTGTAAAGAATTATTGAAATTCCGGATAATCGACAATCATTAAATGGTTAACATCGTGCAATTTAACATAAAAACATATAAAAATAAATCTATATTGGTTTTAAATTCCATTTTAAAGAAGCAACCTGACACTTACTATTTTATTATTTTAACTAGTCTGGCAACGTTGTTTCACTCTATTAAATCATTTATCATATCATAATCTAGTTTTGAAAGAGTAAAACCAAATTTTTATTTTTAAAATAAAAGTGTGAAAATCTACCAAATTTGGTTTTACTCTTTCAAAATTAAATGGATTTTCATCAAGTAAAGGCCGAAACAATAAATAATTCATAATCTAGTTTTCGATTGAGTTTTGAGTTTGTTGTTTATATTGTTTTTGTTTACAATCTTTCTATAATTAGGTTCAAAAAGATTTGTATTAAAAAAAGGAAAAATGTGTTTTTTATTCTACAAACTCTGTTAACTAACTGCTACTAAATATTGTTGACATTTTATTTTTGATATGCCTATTTATTAAGTAATAATTATTCTATTGCAAAGGAAGCATAATGTTCAACTTGTTGTGTAACATTATAGCTAGGATTACCCCAGAACACAAAATTCACAAAAAAGCCTATAATGTTGATGCAGTAATAAACAAACAAGAGGAAAAGGTTGTGTCTTGTGAATGCACAGACTATTTTGCTTCTGAAGGTAATATTAATTCCTCTAAATATTAAAAAAAAAACTGCGCATACAATTTTACAAGGTTCTAATATTTTTTAAGGTGGTTGCAAACATGGTGTTACTTTCATGTTGTGGCTGCATCGTCGAAGTGAAGAACCTTCTACTACATCGACATTGTGTTATTGAAGGGCCATCGTTATCAAAAGTAGGACGTTCTACTAACTTGAGGGTTTCAACACTATTTGGCCAGAAAAAAAAAACAGAAAAATTGAGCCACCTAATAAAACATTGCTAAAAAAGCTATTAACAGAATTTCCTACAAGCCAAGGAGTTTTATTCCAATTACACAGAAATCCGAAGTTTTCAAATCTTAGTCTGCATCACTTAGGGATCAACCATAAACACTTGAAGACTGCTAGTAACATTGATGAATTCATGGCATTTATGACAAAAAGTATATCAAAGAGTGCTTGCCTGGAAGCAGAATTATTGACAAGGCACCAATCGAACTGTCCTGAATGGTTTGAACTTAGATTTGGATGCATTACAGCTTCTTCACTGTATGAAACTGCTAGAAGTAAAACCTTTTCAAGTAGTTTAAAAGAAAACATTCGTGGGGCGAATCCACCCATTGAGAGTGAAGCTATAAACAGGGGTAAAAAATTAGAGTCTAAAGTGATCAGGTTCCGGATATTGCATCCCAAAGTACCATTTCCGTTCTCATTTAAGGTTCTGATAGTGCCATAGTATGTGAATAGGAGTTTAGTCCTCCTCTTCACATATTCTACGTATGGAGTCATCAGATATTCCCAAGAGATTTAGGTGTCTTCTAAGGCCGCAGTGTCCCGTAAGGAATCCTATTACGGCCTTGAGTTCGCTTCTGCTAAGGTTTAGCAGTTGATTTTGTCTGCTCGTGAATGCCCCCTCTATGAATCTTTTGGACTGTCTAAGGCCAAGAAGTTCCAACCAGAGCCTATGGCGTTATCTATTTATTTGTTTCTTTAATACCCATTTAACATCTTGGTATGAGATATCACATATGGGTTCTGGTCCAATAACAGTTTTTTCCGCTTCATTCCTTGCTAGGGGGTCTGCTTTCTCTTTTCCAAACACTCCTTCATGTCCTGGCACCCATTCAAGGGTGACCTTGTTATGTTCTGCCAGGGCCTGGAGGATGAACCTACTTAAATGTATAGCAAACAAAAAGTGCTGCATCGAAAATGTCTAGAGGCCTAAATTGACCATTCAAATTCCATCTTATGAAGAAAATGTAGGATTTGGAATGCTACACATTCAGTCAGAATGTGAATGTAGGTTTCATCCTCCTCCTCCTCCTCGCAGAATCTGCACTCACTATCTTAGCTGTTGATTTAGGTGCATTTTGTCAATGGGGTTTCTAGGTCATTGCCATTTGCCACGTGTTGTAGTTTTCTTTGTACGAATCTGTCTGTATGAATGGGTATGTTTCTTTCTTTTTAGTAACACTTTCTTTCAGGGATTGATTGCAACGCCGCATTCTGCAGTAATATGATAAAATGCTCCACTACCTCTTCTAGTTCTACCGTATACTTGATTCGATTATTGAGATTGATTAATGTATTCAGATTTAAATGTCGCAGCTAATAATTCCTACTGTTTTATTAAAGTAACATCAAAGTGTCAAATGAATACCTTTATTTCAATGACCGTTTGCACAACAATTGGGAAGAATGCGTACCTACTATTTTTCTTGTTCAATTATTCGGTGCTTTAAATAAAACTTACTTAAGAATTATATCAAAAAACTAAAATTTTTAAAAAAACATTCTATTTCGTTTATTTTTATTTGTTTTTATTAATTACTTTTAAAAAATTGGATACATACATAACTTTTATTTGATAGAAGCTAAAACTAACTAAATATTTCTGACATTTTCCGTCATTATTTGTTTCCATTTGGTACAATATTTTTTTAAATACCTCTGGTCGGTTCTACGCATAATTTAGTGCCATATTTTAGAGAGTTGAAACACCTGTAATAACTGTCATTCATCGTGCTCTCAACCTCTAATGTTCAACAAAATATGAAATGTGATAATTACTACTTCTTCATTTCTTTTTTTCTTACAATATCATTTGAATGTAATCATACATTAAATGTAAACAAACATTTGGAATAATAATTAATTCCGATTGAAATGGTAAGAACAGTAAGCCTAAAAAAAAATTATCAAAAAAAACTTAAGTGATGGGCAAGAATCGACTGTTAAATAACCGTCATCGTTTTATACTTACATGATTTAAAGAATATCTCTGTGTGAGTAAACTTTACTCACCATTACTGGATAAATCTTAACATTGCAATTTTTATGCTGGCTTCACAAAGTGTAAAAATCTAAACATTATTTTATGGAATAGGAGGCAAATGGTATCTGGACATATATCTTTTATAAACAAATGAATGGTGAACGTTACTATTAACTTTTATTTTGACATTTGCAGAAATTTGACTTTTTTAGGATATTTTCAGGACTAAGTCGTTTGCAAACATTGCATGGACCCTCTGTTTTATCAGGATCTTTAGATACACCTACATTAAACCGATCCATAAAATATCTCATGTTGTTTACCGCATTTTTAGTAATTAATTTAATATCGTTACGCCACTTCTTTTATCTTTTACCATCAATTATTCCAAGGCAGTTCTAGACCACCCTCAACTGGATTATGTATGAACCAAGGGCCTTTAAGGCTGCTTGGTAGTCTGATAGAATTAGGATGGTTTGTTGTACTTCCTTCTTAAATTATCCCGTACACATAACTCCTGAAGTACAGTAGTATGTTTTATAGTCACACCGTTTACCTTTATATACGCCAGAGCCTGTTCCCTTGTGAGTATATCATACGAAACCCCTATAAGCAAGTATTTATCTACCCCCTGAATTACCTTTTTTGGAGTCGATTTGGAAGAGTCTATTGAAGGTTAGGCAGGGTGTCATGTGATCTGATTTTATATTTAATATGCATCTGTACTCCTGAGGTAGATCTTGTTGTTGCCGAATATAGCCAGTGCACCATTTTCGTTTTTAATTTGTATGTTTTCCTAATAGCCCGTCTGAGGAACAACGAGAGTAGTTCAGTATTGATTGGTTTCTTTCTGTAAGTATTATTCACAAGTAAATTTGTTATCTAGGGACTACATCCAGATATTTTATTTGGTTTATTCTGTATAGTTTTCTTCCAAACAAGGTCGAAGTTTCTGAAATCTGCAACCTTGTTTTTTGAGTAAAGATTATGAGTTGTGCCTTATCAGGCTTTATCAAGAGGTTTTTCTTAGCGTACCACATTTCTGTCAACCGTAGAGCTCTTTGCATGAATTCTTCGGTGCTTGCCTCGGATATGGATGACTATGCTTGCTACGTTGCGCCAAGGTTTGGGTTTGTAATGCAGCTCTTCTCACTTGAGATAAGGGTGACTAGCTCAATTAATTTAATTTACAATAATCGGAGAGATAGGGTCGTGAAAATATAAACAAAAGTATGGTTTATCCTTTTAATACTTCAGCAACTAGTCTGCTGTTTAATTAGCAAAGTAGAACAAATCCAGCAAATGTATTATTTCATTAAAATGACTTTGTGGCCCGTTTGGTACCAATCGTTCACAAGGTAAGTACGAAGTGCATAAGAGCATAAATTTAATAATACTGAAAATATACCTAAATATTATTATACTATTTAAACTAAAACTATTCGATAGTTAGAATGTGAAATAGCTAAATACAAATTCAACTTTTAAGGTTAAACAATCCCGCATTTAATGTAACGAAGTAATAATACTAAAAGCTATGATTTATTTACAAGATGATACTACTATGGCAGTGATGTTATGAACTATGTACAGAAAGGTAATATTATTAGCAATAATATATATACAAGGAAGCTAAACGTGACTAAAATAGAGCTCAGGCAATGAAGTAGGCAAAGGAACGTTCTTACTTGTTCTGTGAGTTTCCTGGTGAACTACCATCCAGGGGTTGTTCTCGTCAGAGTTAACGATCGGTTACTAAGGGCTGAACCAACAAGCTAAGCAGAAAGCGGTGAACTATAGTACGGGTTACTTCCTCTACTGGAACCGCTAAGCCAAGCAGTGACGTTAGTGTGTACAAATTAAATAATAGCTACTACAGGAGCATCACAAAAAGCTATACAGAAGGGATACCAACAAGAAGGCCTAAAATAGAGGGAATATTTTACATATGAACTAAAGCATGGTTGGTATGGACTTACCGTAGATGTTAGGTGGCTTTTGGAAGAAAAGTATTATTTCCACAACAAGGTGCTGCCAATAATGACAATTATACTTTAAAGGTGAACTTTCTCTTTTTATTATTAGCCAAATAATCCGAATAAAATTCGTGAATTTTCAGGTATCACATGGACCAAAGAAAGCTAATTGAAAAAAGACAGAAGAGGAAGGAAGTTCTTCAGACAGAATGACAATCTAGGGTTGCCAACAAATTACCATATTTTAGGACCAAATGACCTTGGTCTTGAACTTAAATTTGAATAAATGAAAGTGAATGTAGATTTTAGCAAAGAAGAAGTAATTTGGAATTTGAACAATTGCAATTAGATTCATAAAAGAGAAGAGGGAAGGTCAAGGTTGACAATTTATGTCAAACTGTTTGTTTACATTCAGGTTATAGAAAATTAATATACATAATTTAAATAATCTTGTGTTTTATTTTATCGACAGGTAAGCTTATTATTAAATTATTTAACTTTTATATAAATATTGCAACGATAAAATGCGAACCGTAACATGCCATCAGCGTATCCTTGGCAGTACAAGAATTGCTTGTTATGTGTTATCGAATACAATAGTTGAGCTCTACCAAGAAACTGGAGTGCTAAACATCTACCAATTAAACGTAAAAGTGATTTTACTAAAGCAACATAAAGACAAAGCCACTTTAAAGCCAATCCAACATAGCTATCCAACTAGATATAAGGAAATCGCTGCCGTAATACCCAAAATGAAAAAAGCTATAGAAAAAAAAGTTTTACATACCTGGCTCCAAAGTTGTATAATCAATTACCATCTGATTTAAAAAAAATTAATTCCGCAAGTTTATTTAAAAAGAAAATAAAAATTGGATCCTATCTTTTCCGACTGCTACATTGCAAAACTTTATTTCGCCGCGAAATGAAACATTATAGTCTGTCAATCTTATCGTGATTTAAAAAAAACTTAATAATTTAATGTTTATTCGTATTCTAATTGATTTTACTAACACTGTTTTTTTTATTGTCTCTTTATATTATAAATTATAGTTAAATTGTTTAAAATTCTATTATGTGAATCTTAAATATTTCTTTTCATAAATGTATACTTTTTAATTTATATACATCTATTTTTCATGATAACTTAACTACTTCATTGACGCTCAAGCCTGCTTTTGTACACACTATTTTCCATGAATATATGGGTGCCTACTTATTTACTTATCTCATTTTTTATGTACTTGTATCTTTTCTAAATCTATATTGTAATTTTAATTGAAGCAAATAAAGATTATTATAATAAAAAAATATATATATATATAAAGAGCGAGATGGCTACTAATTTGAGTGGGGATGCTTAGCGCGAGTTTTCTTATCTGAGGCTGTGTCTGAGGTGCGAGCACAGGTCTCATGAATTGTAAACTTTCCTGGAAATCGACTTCAACTATAATAGTTGCAACGTGAAACAGACATTGAACTGAAAATAACTAACATTAAGAATGCAAATATACTTTTTTAATGTAATTTTGAAAGCCTTTTGTACATTTTAGAGCCTTATGTTAAGTCAGTTACGAAGTGGAAGACATCGTGAATATTTGCAACTTGATTTTTGTAAACAAAAATAGTCTACTAGTTGTTAGTAGTTGGTATGAAAATTTTTCTCTTACTAGATTTGCGACTTATTATTAGGTTTTGAAGACCTATTCTAATGAGAGACAACCAGTGTAAGGGATAAATAAAAATGTATGAATCAAGAAAATTGAAATTATTTGTTTCTATAAAGAGAGATAACTGATAAATTGAAATGTGTTCTATTAGATTATGTGGGTTACTTTCCCACAAAAATCGTTACAAAATTGGTAACATCGTGACGAAAAAATAAAAAACACCGAGACTCAAAACCGAATTGATGAAACCAGAATCTAGAACAATCAATCAAATCAGCATGTTATTGTGTAGAAGTTTAATTACCTAAATAGTTATCTCTATTGATTAAAAATACCGTAGATTCAACTGTAGGGTATGTTTACAGAGAAGCGGTGTTTTCTCAGAAGATTTTCTTCCCTAAGCTAATCAAAACTGTAACAGTTTCTAAAAAACTGTAAGCAAAACTAATCCTTAAAGGAAGAGAGATGAGTGATTTAACTTGCAAACTAGGGATCGGTTTGGAAGCATCTTTTCGGTAGGGGACGGAACACGAGCGCCTCTTCTGAGTAATTAAGGGGATACATTTTGAACTTTTAAAATTTTAGAATATTTGCTCTATTCTAAACTGTAACATGGAAACAAAACGTAATATCGAATATTTAATGGTACTCAGTTGTAGCAAATTAAAGTAAATTATGTAGATCAGGAAGATAATAATATTGTATCCAATATCGTTTAAGCTCTTTATGCATAAATTCATATTCAAAAAAAAAGGAGGCTTCAATATAAAACGGACACTGTAAGTGTTATATAGATTTTATGATACAGATATATTGAAGAAAGATACAATCTAATTTTCAATTTTACTTAATACCCGTTATTTGCTTCTTAGCAACTTAAATAATAGTTTTTTTACACCCACATGGATATTAGCTTATCTACGCACAGATTACAAAACGAAAAAGTATGCTATTGCTTTAAACTGAACGAATATATAGGTAGTGAGAACACTGCAAAAAAATGAAATCCACCAATCAGAGTTCATATTTTGATCAGCCGACTGCTATTATTTTAAATAAGTTTCTGTCAAACTATTTGTCAGTATATTTTTTAGTTATTGAGATTAAATATACAATAAAATGAGTTATTCGTGTATAGAATCAATAAATAATAGAGTTTATATTTTTATTTCGTCTATAATTATAAATAATTTGTTAATTTAAATAAAACTATATGAAATCAAATTAATTACAAGTAGTAAAGCAATAAAAATAAACGCGCAGATGGTTCTGTGGTCAGGGTTCTTGCCTTCGATACAGAAGACTCGAGTTTAAATCTCAGATGGAGAAAAATTAAATGAAATTTTTTTCTTTGTTTTTCTTGTTTATTTTATTTCATAAATTATTTTTAAATTATTTATTTTACCTTAATAACCTAAAATAATTTTTAATATTTTTAGATTTTCTTTGGTGGGTCGTAGAAAAAATATACTGTACAACTCGAGTGGATTGTCCATATTGCACTTAGATGATTACCTAAGCATTCCGCCTACGGCGTCGTGCTCAAATTTCGTTTTCGTGCGATATGGCTATCATATCCACTCTTGTTGCACAAACTACTATTGTGCAACAAGAGTGGATATGACGGCCATATCGTACGAAGACGAAATTTGAGCACGACGCCGTAGTTGTAGACGAAAATCTACAAATATTAAAAATAATTTTAGGTTATTAAGATAAAATCTTAACTAATTTATAAATTAAAAAAGATAAAAAGATTTAATTTAATTTGTCTCCATCCGAAAATTGAACTCGAGCTTTCCGCATAAAAGGCAAGTACGCTGACCTCATCACTATCTAAGTGTTTAACATTTTTGATTTAATACTCCTAATTAAATTGACTTGATATAGTTTTATTTAAATTTAGAAATTATTTATAACTGGAGATGAAATTAAAATAAAAATGCTATAACTTATCGATTCTATACAAAAAAAACAACTTATTTTAATGTATATTTAATCTCAATAACTAACAAATATACTGAAAATTAGGTTGATATAATTGTCACTTATTTAAAATTTTAAAAATAATAGCTGTCGGTCGACCAAAATATGAACTATGATTGGTGGATTTAATTTTTTTACAGTGTTCTCACTACCTAGAATGGATATAAAATATATTCGTTTAATTAAATGCAATAGCATACATTTTCGTTTTGTAGTCTGTGGGTAAATAAGCTGATATCGATGTGAGTGTAGAAAAACGTGCTTTTCACATCTGATATTCGATGTTCGCTGTTTTAACGACATTGCGCCATTGCATCTAGTTGATTTGATTTAAATAAACCAACAAATACAACTTTTGTTTTTGATTTCTTTAATGTACAACATAATTTTTCCTATTTTTATAACTATTGTCATATATATCGTATGTGAAAGTTAAAGATAATATTAAACAGTAAAAATTATTTCATTTATAGAAAAATTAAATTATTATTTTTTTTTTCTTTTAATAGAGTTCGAAGTGAAACCTTTTTTAACATATATGATAAACCCCATGACTTTTGAAGAAAACATTTAAACAAATTCTAATAATTTTTGGTCATTCATTAAATCAAAAAAAGGCGCGCCATTTTCAATTCCAGCCAATATGTCATATAACAATGTTAGTTCAAAAAATTTGCAGGACATAGTTGATCACTTTGCCAGCTTTTTCGCTGAACATTATATTGCGTCATCACCATACATTGCCTTCAACGTTATTTCTTGCACAAATTTGGTAACTACATCATTTTTTACTAAAAAATAAAAACGTTAAAAACAACGACCGGACCTGATTTCATTTCTTTCTTTTTACTTAGAAACTGTGCTCAATTTTTTTGTAAACTTTTACAATATATTTTTAACCTAATGCTACAGTTTATTTGATATTGCATGATAGCACAGTTTTTATAGCAAAGGTCTATATACAGGATTATTCAAAACAGAAAAAATAAATATTGATATTGATACCCTCTTATCTGAATTTTCACTAGATTTTAGTATGACCACCCCGAAAAACCTGGAATACAATACATAATAAAATGTAAATGAACAAACTCTACGGAGTTAACTAATAATTTTATACCCTAGTGACGGGGAACACAAAATTATTTTAATATAAAAAATAGTAAACTGTCAATATTAAGTACCTACATTTATTTTTATAAAAATAATATACTAGATATTAGGTTACGACATTTATTTAAAATTTAATAATAAATATACACACAACCAAATTTATATGATATACTAAAAACAATTTTTAAAAAAATCTCATGAAACACACATTTCCTTTTTATAGATACGGGGTGATTCCATATAAATTTGTTTGTTTGTATTTCGGGTACTAGCGTCATATACAATTATTATAAATACAGTTACATACCTAAATAAATAAGTCGTTATCTCCCGACAAGGAGTCATCATCATCAGTTTCCTCACTTACCACAAAAATAATAATTATTTCTATTGTTTCTTCTATTAACATAGCAAGTTTCCAGAATTTTTCTTCCTGTGCTATGATATCTCTTATAGCGTTTTGCCAATTATCCGGTGACATTTTTTATATATGGAGTCACATAATAGTTAACGAACATAAGGTGATAATCGCAAAAATTTAACTCCATATTCTTCTTCTTAAATTTTGGTGAATGTTGTTTACATAACTGCAATAACTCTTTTTTAATTAATCCCTCTTCTGCCACTATTTCTCTGGTTATTAGCCAATCAGAGAGTTCTTGCTTTTTCCACTTAGTGTTAGGTAACGGTTGCTTTAATCTTGAATGGTAACTGGAATTGTCCATATCTATTAGAGAATTGGTCGGTAATAAATCTATATTTTGAAAGAAATATTTCTCAAAAACATTAGCAGTCATTTCTTGATGGTAGTCTCTTGTATAATTTGAAACAAATTCTATCAAGCCTCTATCAACAAATAATATATCTACTCCAATATAAGTGATAATTAAATGGCGACCTTTACCATTTGGAAATTTTAAGCCAGTAGATAAACTTTATATAAATTCCTGACGAGCATTTGTAACCTGTTTATTTTGCCAAACTTTTTTTACAAAATGTGCTTCATTTATCCATGTTTCATCCAAATAAAAAATATTTTTGTCTTCTCTTCTTAATTTTCTAATTTTCCTTAAACATTTTCTCCTCCAACAAATAATTTCACCTTTCTCTATAAGCGCAGGTTTTCTATCGTTTTTCTCCCAAAGTCTTATTCTTGTAAAGTTTTCCACAATTTTTCTCTTTAAACGTTTGGAAAAGTTTCGTCTCCATTAATGTCTACTGAAGGTTTATTCAAAGTTGGTATCTATTTTTGTAAATGAAACGAATGCTCATTTCTTCGAATCATTTGTTTCATAGTATCGTCTATTTTAATGGGTTTTCTCACAGTTACTTTAAATATCTATAAATGGTTGCTTCTCCAACTCCGGTCTAATTTAAACACTATAGTCCGAACAGTACTATTGAAATGTTCATGTATAAGAGCGACATGTACATTTAATACTAAAGTTTTCATATGCACGGTCAAATTTCGCTTTAATTTCACAGGATTATAATTTTTATTGCATAAATTCACTTGATCAATATCGCTTTCTATCGCCTATTATTACAGAACTAACAATTCTACGTGTCAAAATCACAGGACTATACAAACAGAAATGTAAATATTAACTAAAATAATTTACAATCTGCATAACCTTTTTGTCGATTAGAAATTTTAATCCTTTCTAAGAATATTAAGGCCTACTTAAATTGATCTTGAATTGTAAATATTTTCTACCTGTAAAGATTACATACTAAATTGATTTTTTGTTAATTAAAATTTAGGACAAGAATTGAAATAAATTGGTATTTTTAGAAAGTTTAGAAAGAAACCAAAGAATTTATTTTGAAACGAATGATGCTAAATATTTTATTTTAGAAATTCTTCTCAATGATTTATTATGTTATATTAGGGTTTATCTCGTAAGTCATAAAATTTTTGGTTACCATTCATTTCCAAATAAACAGGTACCTTCCCAACTATCTGGATGCTTTCTCGGATATGGTATTTTTAAAAAAGGTAACCGGAACGAAATATGCAATATAGGCCCATTATTATTCTGTGCAAATTTCCAAAAACATTCGAGAATATTTTATATTATGAATATGGATTCATTAGAGGACGATCTACGATAACAAACATCTACTGTTTTACACAGTTCTTGTGTAAGGCAATTGGCAACAAAAATAGGTAGACTACGATTCTTATGTAAAGTCTCTCTCTACTCAACACATAACGTGTTGAGTACGCACAAAGGAATCCCTATGCTGATCAGCTAATGACTCTCATAAAATCCTATGTAACTGGTCGCACCCAGTTTGTTCAATGTATTTGCTCAAAATTCCAAAGTTCTCCAGGGCTCTATTCTGGGTCCTTTTCTCTTTAACATTTTTATTAACGATATCGTAACTAATATTGATGTAAAATATTTACTATATGCTGACGATTTAATACTATTTCACACCATTGAAAATCTGAATGACTGCCACTCTCAACATAACATAAATCTAATAAATGATTAACGTTGTCAACAAATTATATATAGGTAAATGCAAGATAATGCCTTTCGTTAGAAAAAAGTAAATAATGCAATTTAATTATAAACTTTAGGATATTAAGCTATCAAGGCCTGAGTTGATAAAAGATCTCGGTGTCTACTACGATCCTAAACTAATATTTGGTGCTCATATTGATAAGACGGTATCATCTTCTTTTCAGATTTTAGAGGTTTCGGACTAGGAATAAGAACTATTTTAGACAGTTCCATACAATGGATTTGCTATTCTCAGCTCTTGTTCGATCTAAACTTGAATATGGATGTATTATTTGGAGTCCAACGTTTAATAATCAGATCACTCGACTTGAAAGCGTTCAGCGGAGATTTGTTAAATCTGCCACTTTCATATTAGATGATTTATTTCTTCATGGTAGAGGAACTCCACAAGAATATTTTTATGGCCGACAAGAATCATGCAGTCTTGTAAAACGTAGAATAATACTTTCGGTTACATTCTTACAAAAAGTTGTTAAGGCAAGTCAAAAAAATCGCGCCACCATCGGCTTATTTACCCTATCAGCTATAGACAACATTATAATCCGGTATATAACTTTCTTTTAAAACCACTGACACTTAACGAATTAAATTAAGCTTTAAAAAAGAACAATAATACTAGCCCTGGATATGACAATATCAAATATCCCATACTCACACATTTACCTCTAGCAGTTAAAATACTACTTCTTGATATTTTTAATAATTTCATATCACATGAAATAGATGAAGATAGCCTTAAGAAAGTCATTGTAGTTCCAATTTTAAAAAGTGGAAAAGATACCAATTTGGCTCAATCATACCGGTCAGTATCACTTCTGTCTTGTGTGTTGAAAACCTTGGAGCGCTCAAGACTAGACTCGAATGGTGGTTAACTAAAGAAAAATTACTCCCAACTAATCAGTTTGGATATAGAAAAGAATATGGAACGATGGATGCTCTCTCTACTCTGACAACAGACATTCAGAACAATTTCTCCCGAAATAACTATTTATCTACCCTTTTCATAGATATAGAAGATGCCTATGATAGTGTAGATCTATTACAGATTAAGATGATTGACCAGTTCAAAATTCCTTCTTTAATTGCTAATATCATTATAAAATTTCATTCCAGCAGGTGTAAGAGACCATGAAAATAAGCTCCAGTATTATTACACCAGTATTGGATTACCACAGGGATCTATTTTGAGTCCCCTACTTTTTAATATTTATACTGCCAGTTTACATAAAATTCGTTTGATTATCATACCGTTCAAAGTGTATGTATCTACACGAAATAAAAGAAATATGACTCTTCCCTTACATCCTTAAATACAATTATGTCTAGTTTGCAGTCTTGGTGCCGTATTAATGGTTTTGAAATTTCTACCAAAAAGACTGTTGTATGTATTTTCACCCGACACAACACATCTAATAATAATAATACAATTAATTTAAAACAGCAAGAATTTCCTTTAGAAACACACGTTAAATATCTTGGAATGATCTTCGATAAGAAACTCACATGAAATCACCACAAAGAATATGCGTTGAACAGGTGTCAAACAGGCTTAAATTTTATAAAATCTGTCTTTGTAAGTTTGGTTAGATGTTATTACAGGTTTACTATTTTATAGATCCTATACATTGGATCTATACTGGACTATGGGTGTATTTTGTATGGATCGGCCAACAATTCTCTACTGAAATAGTTAATTTTTCAAAATTTTGTACTACGCACATGCTTGGGTGCTATAAAATCTACAAAAACTGAATCCCTTTATATCGAAGCTGTAGAGCCAGAGCCACCCATTAAATATAGAATAGAATACCTAAGTCAAAAATGTCTCTTTAAGGCATTCTTACATAATCCAACCTTATTTTCTGAAATTATTCAACTTAATACATACGATCTAACAAATAAATACTGGATGCATAAAAACTCACTGCTGTTATGTAATGCTGTTCGAAATTGTGAGATAACGTTCGACTCCATAGGTTCTTTCTACCAATTCTTCATTACACCCGACTTTCCTTGTTTCTTTACCAGAGTCTTACTTAGACAACCCAATTATGATAAAAATCCTCATAATTGTTCAAATCTACTCCTTTGTAACCTAAATAGCTTTCCTGAACATACTGTCATAATATACACAGATGCATCCAAGTATGACCTAGGCACTGGTTGTGCCTACTACGTCCCGTCTCTAAATATTAAAGCTCTTTACAAACTACCTCATAACTTTTCCAGTTACACTGCAGAAGCGATTGCGATTCTAGAAGCCTTACAATTTGTAACAGAATCTAACAGTAAAGCAGCCCTAATTGCTTCAGATTCTTTATCTATTTTAAAATCGGTTGTAGCTCTGGACATTCCAAATTTTAATTCAAATCCATACATTTTCTTTACCAAAAAGGCATTGTTCCAACTAATTAATAATAACGTAAAGGTATGCTTTATATGGGTAAAGGCTAACACCATTCAAAACATCTGTAGCCCAGTTATTATTGCCTTGATAAAATCCAATATGAGAAAATGGAGGCATGATTGGTGACAATTCTCTTACACTTATTCGAATCAGTACACTTAAATTCAAAGACATATTCCAAACTCACCTTAATCTTGTTTCCTCTGTATTATACCTATTTGTTTAATCTTTTACCGAGGCCTAATTTTATTTGTTTATAAAACAAAACCGTCCTAATGGGTCCCTGGACGAGAAGTGAGTGTCCCCGTCATATATTATTTTTCTTCTTCTTACACCTCTTACTGTTAGAAAATATTCTTGGGTAGTTCTAATTATGGTTTAATGGACGAATCTGTGTCTGGCTGAATGGCAATATACCTACGCCAAAAAAGAAGTCAAAAAACTGCAATTTTCTTTGCAGACAGACATTCTACTTGTGCTGTAAATTTTTTATTAATGTAAAAATAATTTGATAGAATTCTTAATAACAGTTAATAACAGTGGACTAAGAGGCTTTCATACATATTCTCTCATAATTATTATTTTTTTTTTAACCTTGAGGGACATAACAAACAGTTTATAATTGTTAAAGACGAAATTACATCTTTTTTTTGTCTCACACCGTATAGGTGTCAAATTTTATTTGTTACTGTACTAGAAGATGGTAAAATATAATTTATTGAAACGTATTTTTATTTTAAAATAAACTTTTTAGTGACCGAAGAACTTTTATTTATCTCTAAATATTTAAATCTTTACATGTAGGAGAGATTTAGAAACAAGAACAACGTTTCATATTTTTAGATTATACTCGTAATAAGATTATTAACAGTTTTAAATGCAAAACATGGAAATCTCTGAAGAAGAGTCAAAGATATAAGCATTCAAAAATCTCATATCAAAAATAAATTATCATTGCCATTACATTGTAAGTACATTAAAAAAATGCTTGAAATCCATAACAGATATTATGGATCTGTTACGCTACCTGCTTTAAATAAAATCAAAATAAATGATAAAATATTTCTTTGCCTGACGACGTTAAGACGAACGTCCCTGGAAAGGACAATGTTGAGGGAGGAAGTTCAGTTAAGAAACCGTCATTTTGTGAACACCTCGTTTATCATCATCCAGCCCTTAGTTGTCAATCATGGCATGTTATGTCGACTCAGGGTTGTTCAACACCGAACAATTAATACTTCAGGGCGACGAAGAAGTATTAAAAGGATTAAGATCAAGTTTGTAGCTTACCAAATTCCTTGAAAATCACAGACGAAAAGAAAAGAAAAAAATAATTAAATACCTAATAATAATTTGTAAAGAACATTTTAAGTAAATTCCACCATTTTAAGCAAAAATATGAGGTTTTTCAATTTTACTGACTTTTGTTATTTCCAAGAATCAGTAACATCCAAACAACCCTCTTTTTGATTGCCACTCATCACATATAAGCCACTTTACGGTTTGCAATTTTTCTTTCCGGAAATAAAATTGCGACAATTCCTATTGAGCGCAGGAGAAAAATGCTCTCTGCATACAATTCGCAATTCATTGCAAAAAGTTTTCCAATTTCAGTCACTAAACACAGATACCTGCACTAAGGGCTAGTTTTTTAATGTAATGTTAACTAACTACTACTTAAATATTAACCACTAGTTAAAATAAGAAGTGTTTCTCATTGTAAATTATAGTTTTTTTTGTAACCTAGATTTGAAATTTATTTAAATCTTGCAAACAGAGGAAATGTCTGGAAGCTTATATTTCAGAAAGGTATTTATGTTTGTTACATATACAGGGTGTCCCATTAGTGCGTAATTATTCAATATTTCAATTTGTGTTATAGACACAAAAACAAGTCTAAAATAAAAGTAACATGGACTTGAAAAATACATATTTTAAAAATTATTGTATATACTGTGTGTTGCGTTTTTGCATGGCAAATAAAAATTTTTGTTTTTTAAATAGATCACCCTATATTTTATTTAATTTTTAGAATGGTTTGGTAATACTGTATCTAACCAGAGAATTTTTTTAAAAAATATTTCACTGTTGACAAGCAATTAATTTTTTTTGAAATCAGAGAATGACGTAGACCCCAAATTAAATTATCATAATTTAAGCAGATTTACATTGATTTCAAAATTGTTTCTAATACAGACTTATGAGATAATAAGCTAAAGAATAGTGGTGATAGAACTGGTTTATTTTATACAGAGTGTTTTGAAACATGTTTTAAATATATTTAATTTTAAGTACAATTTATTCAATTTTTTCAAATGCAAATTTAAATTTACCTATACATATTTGTTTGCTCTCACATCGTCAAACAATTTTAATTGACTTCATTAATTTGCTATGTTGTATATAGGGAGTGTTAAAACCCGATGTTAAGATTTTCTCAATTTTTTAATTAGAATTCCCTGTATTAATTAATTGGTGGTATAACATATTATAGGATATTCCAATTAAAAAATTGAGAAAATTATTACTCCGCATTTTGACATACTCTATATACAAAATAGCAAATAAATGAAGTCTATTAAAATTGTGTAACGATGTGACAACATTAAAATATGTATTGATAACTACCTGCAGGGTGTTCTGCTATAAAAATATATAAGTTTGATTAGCCCCTTGTTTATAAACCACCCTGTATATTTATGAAAATTTATTAAGCGTGGTCATACAACTTTTAATTAATTTTTTTTCGTATCCCCAATAATAAAACAGCTATCGATCAATTACGCACTGATGGGGCACCCTGTATATGTGTTATTGGCTAACATGTAGGTATCGTTGAATAAGTACATTTATAAAAAAAATTATGCTTAAATAATATATGGGGTGTCGCATTTGAAAATTTTTGTTAATTGAACCTAAAATTAGCCATATTTAGAACAGTTCTTTCACCACTATTTGTTAGCTTATCGTCTTGCATTTAAAACAAAAAATATCATTGTAAACCTACCTAAATTATGATAATTTAATATGGGATTTGCTTCATCCTCTGATTTCATAAAAAAATTAATTGCTTGGCAATCCTGTAATATTTTATAAAAAAATCTAGGGTTGCCTACAGTATTACCAAACCATTCTGAAACAAATAGAATGCAGGGTTATATTTAAAAAATACACATTTTTAGTTGCCAGACAAAAACGCAATGCCCTGTATATTCAAAAATATTTTTTAAATTCATATTTTCTAGATCCCTATAAGTTTTGTTTGAAACTTGTTTACGTGTTAATAACACAAATTGAAATATTGAACAATTTCGCTTAATCAACATAGTTTTAACAATATTCTGATTTACTGAGGAAACCCTAAATAACAGGGATAGGTAAACTATTTCTGTAATTTAAATTATAAGTTTGGACGATAATTTGACTGGTAAGCTACATTTAGCAGCCAAGGGCTACTAGCTACGCCGGAGAGCTACTTCCTAGTCTATAGAGTCTATTGCAACATAAAAACTAGTTAAAGAATATACTCAATATATCTAAAAGATCAGGGACACTACATTGCCTACAGTACTAACCAAATCTAATCTACATCAAGCGAACTAGATTCGACGAAGTTGCTAGAAAGAGGTGGACTATTTTTAATTTTCCAATATTTATTGGTTTTATTATCTACTGCAAGCCTATGGAGCATCGTTAGATAGTCGGTAGTATTAAAATAAATAGTTTTGATGATATATTTGCTTGCTAAAAAAATTCTTCTGATATTTGGGACTTGTTGTCGAGTTTCATTGAGTATTGTGAGAAAATCTAGAGGAACCAATACAAATTCCAATTGCCTTATATTTTAAAAAAGAGTGTTAGAGGTAGATCCATATAAAACGATGGAATGAATGTTGGATATGTAAAACATCAACGCTATTTTGGGATCGGAACTTGTAGGATGGAGTTTTAAAAAAATATATTTAATTTGTATTTTATTTTTATTTTAATCTCTGCTAGTCGATTCCTCATTTTTCTTTTTCTTGGATTAGTAAAATATGTACCTCAAAGGTTATCGACTATGATTTACCTGTTTAAAGCGTAATAGGCGTAACATTATTATGACATTTTCATGACATTGACACTTGACTAACTTAAAATAAAATCGACCTAAAAGTCTTGAGCTGTAAAATTTAAAGGTAAGATTATATGGGGATCATGATAAACCCACATAAAATCGATTGCATGTTGCTCTATCTCTAGACATATTTACAGCTTTTTCACTTTTTGATATCAAGTAATTTATAGGAGGTATCCTAGTTAGTTTCCTATTCAAAACCATAACCAGATACTTGTGATATTTTGTTATATTTAAATTCATAAAATCTGAAAAATTTAACCTACCCCAACAAACAACGAATTTTATGGATTATGCTGGCCTTTTGCTGCAATTGAAGGAAAAATTAATGCGAAGATTAACAGATAAAAGCCTACTTTTGACCTTTCAATAGTGACCCTGCATTATTTTCGTTGATGATGGCCTTATGAAGAGTAAGTAACTGTATTATGTAAAAGCATGGTAAAATTTAAAAGGCTATTAAATGCCGCAGAACCAACCACAACAGTCCAGGAGGGCTCCGAGTTAATAGATGAAGACACCGATGATTGCTTGCTACATACTTAACGAATGGACATGTACGTATAGTACCGTATAGGTCAGTCAATATTCAGTATTCAGGGTAATTTGTAACTTTTACATGTTATTAATTTAGAATATTTTATGAATATACTTTTTGTAGAAGGCATTTTTTCGTTTTATATCATACTGCATAAAATAAATTGTTTGCAATATTCTATATTAGGATGCCTTCTGTTTTAGTGTAGAATTTATAGCTCAAACGGAACTACTTTTCAAAGAGGCACTATCGAATCGCCTGTCTGATCATGTCCCTGGCAAAAGGCCTTTATTTAGCAGTCACTATTAATATGTCCTGATAACTTTCCATCAATAGGCCTATAATTGCCAAGGTAATCTTCATTTTATTGTCCTACACAAAATGGTTGTTGGGAGGTCTGCATCAGACGAGTTACTCTTTAAAATGTCTAAATAGAGGTTTGATTAAAGCGTGCAAAGGAAAAGCATTTAAATTTTATAGTTTATAAATGTACAGGGTGTTTCATTTAAAAAAGAAAACATAAGTTTGCTGAAAATAGTAAATACGCAACAAAAATCATCTACACCACTGCATTCTACGGAAAAAATCTATAGGAATGTAATTTTACCTTTTCGATAAGTTGAAGGATAAGAGGGGGTCCCAAAATTCAACATTTTCAAAAATGTTCCGTATCTTAAATGTTAAATTGCGAAGACCGCAACCCTCTATCTTTAAAAATAACGGAGATACCCTGCAAAAGTTACCCAAAATGGGACACCCCGTACATATGAAATCCTTTGTCATTATAGGTATATTTTCAAGGATTATATAGTGAGACCTTGATAAATGGTCGACTATTTTTATTAGATCTAAATATTAAGTGTTTTTGATATCAATTTGTCGATACAAATTTATGTCAAGCCAAATTGCAAAATAAACGAAAAATTTAACAATATTAGAAATAGGTGTTTATTTATTAAAAAAATGAAAGTTGCTATGAACATAGGTAAATATCAAACACCATGATGATAGTCGATATGAGACAGTAAAAATAGTCAATTTATTTGTTTCTTATTGAAAAAGTTGGTAGGCGAGGGAAATAATCAGTAGTAATATCACAAGAATAACAATATTCACAAAATAATTTTCTCACAATTTCTGAAAGAAAAGCAGTGTTACCTAAAAGCGACCTGTCCAAAATAAAGAAATGTACAGATATACAGAGGGTCCTTTTAGTGACTAGAATTTGTACATATATATTTATATATGAAAAATAAAATGGACGTCTCAAATCAAATCATGCAATCAATTGCACCATCAGCAGTATCCTTTGGCTACATAGCAAGATCACAGCCTTCAACATAAGCATCACCAAATACCTATGATATATGATATGACATGATAATATGCTGTAATAAAACATCATGTTTAATGATAAAATAGAACACTATGTTAAATGTTATAAAACTGCACAAGTGATAAACGTCTTGTCTGAAACTTAAAACAGTTAAATATTACTTTCAAATTAATTATTGTATTAAAATGTATACATTTTGTCGTAAAATTTATTTTTTATTTTATTTTTAATTATTTAAAAAGTATGATCGAAGAACTAACTCGTTCCTAATTAGCTTATCTTGCAGTACCTGCTGACGAAAATACAAAAGCTGTTTGGACTTTTACTTTTATTTCCTTTTTCTTTGTTCAATATAACAAAAATGAAAAGTCTAAGTGACCTTATTTGTATACGTTTATTACTAGCCTATTGAATATTTACTGCAGCAATATAAATCACTTTCTTCAATCGAAAGTGGTTCTTCTAAATTTATAAGCGTGCGGCTGAGAAGCGACCCGGAATAAAACGACTATTTAATATTGTAATTATAGTTTATGCAACAAGAGTGAATATGGACAGTCCACTCGAGTTGAACAGTATATTTTTTCTACGGCACACTAACGAAAATCTACAAATTAAAAAAATATTTTAGGTTTTTAAGACAAAATAACTAATTTTATATTAATTTATGACTTTTACTAATTTATAAAATAAACATGAAAAAAAGGGTTTAATTTAATTAGTCCCCAGTCCAGATTTAAACTGAGCCCTCTAATGTGGAAGACAGACGCAATGTCTTCACCTCCACCGTCACATTTGGGAGTCTAGTTTTAATACTCGTAAATAAATTAATTTCATATAGTTTTAATAAAATTAACGAATTATTTATAAATTTAGAAGAAACAAAAACAGAAATGCTATTTTTTATTGATTCTACACAGAAATAACTCATTTTATTGTATATTTAATCTCAATAACTAAAAAATGTACTTACAATTAATTTGACAGTATTGTTACTTGGACTAAATAGAATAAATAATAGTAGGCGGGTGACCAAAATATTAACTGTAATTGGGATTTCATTTTTTTGCAGTGTTCTTACTAGGTAGAATGGATATGAATTAGATTCCTTCAGTTTAACGCAATATCATACTTTTTAGTTTTGTAGTCTCTGCGTAGTTAAGCTAATATTGATGTGGGTGTAGAAAATCATCATTTAACGTATTACATTTAAAGTTGATATACGGGGGAATTATTATTGTATACTATGCATATTATGGATACCGTTTTACTGTTACCGATAGGGTGCGCTCTCTACGGTAATCTTTATGGAATAAAATTATCATTTTTTTTTTTCAAGTTTATTTTATGGCTTTTTAATACATCTTATTTCCTGTATTTTACTAAACAAAAACAAAATGTTTTAAAATATACAAAATTTTGCATTTTTCGAGATACCTACTTCGTTATTTAATGTAACCTAACGTTTTATAGAGATTATTATAATTTATTGTTTTAGTAATTCAACGGTTTCTTTAATTATATTTTTAGTGAAAGTTTTAGGGTGTGCTGCGTTTCAAATTCTATAGTAAAATTTAATTTCAATACCGTATATAGGTATTTGTAAGGTGGGGAGGATAGGTTGTCCCACATCACTTAGGTCTCGCTGGGTCAATTGTCTATCCTCCAGGGGCAGATACGTATTGCCTCTTAGCCCATTAAAAATTAAGTTGTTTGACGTCGATGACAGGTATTTAGAGACTGCCTCAGTTTGTGGAAATCCTTTAGGTGTCTTTAAATACCCTAATTTTGGTAATTTTGCAGATTTTTCTGCAGGAGTAATTGTTCTGTAAAATCTGCATAGATTCAAAAATTTTAAATTGGGTATAAAAAAGAAAACTGATTTATTTCAAATGCTATTATACCTACCGGAAAACCTACTATTTTAATACATACTAATGTCAAAATGTCAATACGTCAGTATGTCAAAATAATTAGGTTAAACAATATGAAATAAACATGTATCATGAACCTGTTTCTAATATGAGATATGGAGCTGTGCTTCTAGAACTAAAAAAACCATTAGACAAATATATTTTACTTATTTAGTTTCAAAAGTGTACAATGGTCTTCCTATTAATAATAAAATTATAAATTTAACAAACTTATTTTAGAGAAATATTCACCAATAAAATGATCTACAATTTTTTTTTAAGTAAAGAAAGGAAAAAGTCATGCATTTTATTCTTTGTAAAAAGACAGTTATATTTGATTCATCACTTGTCGGTCATTGACTTCTTTAAAAAGTTTATTTGCGGATCATATTTTGTTATAAACATTAAAACAATTTCTTAGTGATACTGCAGAATATCTTTCTATAAACTCTGGTAAAAAGGCACTATAGTAGGTTGTGCAACAAAAGTGGATATGATGTATAAAAGCCCTTGGCTTTTAATAGTAGTTTGTGCAACAAGGGTGGATATGATGGCCATATCGCACAAAAACGAAGACGTCTGATTGTGATATGGACAATCCACCCGAGTTTTTTCTACGACCCACTAATGAAAATTTACAAATTTAACAAAATATTTTATGGTTGAGACATTTTATAAAATTTTAAAATAAAATAATCATAAAAAAAAGAAATAATTTAATTAGTGTCCAGCCCAGATTCGAACATGGCCCACTTACATGGAAGATAGATGCTCTGTCCTCAACTCCACCGCCACTTCTAGGATTTTAGATTTAATACTCGTAATTAAATTAGTTTCGTATAGTTTTAATGAAATTGATTTATTTTTTATCAATTCTACACAAAAATAACCCATTTTAATGTATATTTAATCTTAATAACTAAAAAATATAGTGACAATTAGTTTGACAGAATTATCACTTATTTAAAATTTTAAAAATAATAGTAGTTGGGTCTCCAAAATATGAATTGTAATTGGTGGATTTAATTTTTTTGCAGTTCTCCCACTATATAGAATGAATGTGAAATATATAGTTAGTTCTCTAAGTCTTAGACAACTTCAACATATTCTCCCCCTTTGTGAAGCTCCTTCACAAATCTAATTTACAAATTTTCACTGTAGGTACATCCCAGTTTTAATTTTGATAACGACTCGAACTTCGTTATCAGGGTGTTTGTTGTTTTGCGTTTTGGTTATTGTTTTTGGAGGTAAGTTGTTGTCGACTATCACTACCACGTCACCTTCTTTAAGATATTTTGATCTTTCGTGGCATTTTGTCATTTTTCTCAGTTCCAGCAGGTACTCTTTTAGCCATCTCTTCCAAAATAACTGCGACATCTTCGGCACAATTTTCTATTGTTGTCTTAGATTTGATCTTTTATCAATTGTTGGAGGATCAGGGTATTCACTATTTAAGGATCCAAATAGAAATTGATTTGTTCTCAAACATGTTGGGATATCTCGATCTTCAGGAACATATGTCACAGGTCTGTGGTTTATTATGTGTTCAATTTCAACACAAATTGTAACACTTAATCTTTCGGGAAGTTTTCTTTTAAAACTATACTGAAACAGAGCTTTATAAAACGAGTTATTCTTTCCCAACTCCCCCCGCCTTATATAATGCTGCTAATGCAATAAAATTCCAATTAATTTTGTTTGCGGTTAGTTTCAATTCTAATTCTTCTGTGTTTAAATTTTTAATATTTTCCAAAAAAGGACTTCATTAGTTCCACAGAAACTGTCCTGGTACAGTTGACTGACGTAATGCAGGATGCACTGACAAACAAAGAAACGGTCGTGTGTGCCTTCCTTTTGACAACACGCCACGCGAATCTGTAAAAAGAGCACTTGCATAGAGGGAGTAGATAACATCACATCCAGATAAATGGCTCAGCTATTATCTACGAGAACTGCAAAGACAAAGATAGGGCAAGACACCATCTCCATCTGCACAACCAGAGGATGTCCAGAAGGAGCAGTTATATCCCCACTAATGTGGAGCCTAACCGTAGACGAACTTCTATGCAGATTGACCTGACCTTGGCATACCCTGTCAAGGTTATGCCGATGACATAGACATATTTGCTAGTGGCAAGCTTAGTAATATCCTGTGTGATATAGTCCAATGAGGACTAGAACATACCATAAGATGATGCCGTAAACCCTACAAAAATAACACTAGTAGCTTTTTCAAGGAAAAGAAAACTTAATCTCAAAACCGTTTAATTAGACGGGATAGATATAGAATGAAAAAATGAAGTCAAATATCTAGGCCTAACCCTGGACAACAAACTTCTCTGGAACACACATGAAAAGGAAGTAGTAAATAAGGCCACAAAAGCCCTAATGGCAGGTAAACGATAGGCATGTAACCCAAACATACTGTGATAAATGTATACTGCACTTACGGGGCTATAGCATGGAGTAACAGAACTAGTTTAGCTACTACGAGAGCTAATATCTCAAAAGTACAAAGACTAGCCTGTGTTTGCATTACTGGTGCAATGAGAACCTGTCCTACGGCCGCAATGGAGGTGATCTTAAGCCTCACCCCTCTACATTTGATGATAGAAAATGTGGCAAAAAGGACACGATATAGAATGATCAGAAACGGAGTAATCAAAAGAAAGTCTACTTGCTTCAGAACTAAAGATACCTGGGACATGCCCCAGGATGAAATGCTAAAGTACAGTTTTGTGAAAAACTTCAAAACCACAGAGCTGGGTTGCAAGAAAGAATGGAGCTAAGAATCCATCGCGCTTATAACCGAAAGACGTACTATTCAGTGATATACGGACGGTTCCAAAACAATAGAACGAACTGGAATAGGAGTATATGGGCCGAGAACTAAGCACTCCGAAAGCTTGGGATCAGACCCAAGCATTTTCCAGGCGAAAATTCAGGCCAACGAGATGTGTATCCAGTTTAACATCGAGAGAAACTATCATAGACAAGAGATTATCATCATGTCCGATAGTCAAGCAGCCATCAAAGTGGTGAGCTCTTACGTAATCAGCTCAAAAATGGTCTGGAGATGCCTAAAACAATTGAATGAGCCAGGTGAGAAAAATAGAGTTACTCTTACTTGGGTCCCGGAACATAACGGAGTACAGGGTAACGAGATTGCAGATAGTCTTGCAAGGAAAGGGGCTCAAACACCCTTTGTAGGACCTGAGCCATTCTGCGGTATCAGCAGTAACATAATATTAGGAGAGATTAAAAAAGAATTGGGCAGTAGAAGAACCGATAATTGAAACAATCTCTTGGGTTTAAGACAGGCCAAGATACTTCTGGGTGAATATAACCAGAAAAGATCGGAAGCCTGCATCTGCCAGAGCAAGAACAGGCTACGTATTGTTACAGAGATCCTTACCAGGCATTGCCGACTAAAAGGACAACTAAGTAAACTGAGAATAGTAGAGGATAGTGAGTGCAGATTCTGTGAGGAGGAGGACAAAACCTCCATTCACATCCTAACTGAATGTGTAGCACTCTAGAATCTAAGGGCACTATATCTAGGAGGATATCAAATAGAAGAGGGAGATTTACCTAACTTGAAGCCACTTCAAATCCTACAATTCCTTGAGAAAATAGGATTGGAAGGATCGTTATTCGCGATTCAAGCTTAGTGATACGCCCTCTGGAGGAAATTTGTAGAAGGTTTCTATAAGAAGGATATCGTTCAATGTTGCCAGAAGTAGCAAAATGTCGCTAGTCGTCGGATTTTAGCTCTTGAAAAACTGGATAATACCTTTTATTTAAGAATCAAAATTTGTGTATAGTAATATGTAATCATTCATATTTATCTAAGGATTTTTTTATAAAACCGATATATTATATTGATTTTTTTGAAATTTCAGTTCATTTATTTATTTTGTTTTAAAATCAGTTTATCATTTGGCAACATTGGCGTTCGTGTTCATTGTTTACATTTTAATTTGTATCAATTACAATTCGAGTTTTTTCTTATTTTTTATCTTTAAATTTGTTTATTTCTTATAGTATGTGATAGTGTTTATATTAAAAATTAAATCGGCGAAAAAGTCCCTAGCAAATTGCAATCTATGTGGTGTTAATGTCAAAATCAAAACTGAAGTATTCATAATTTTCCAAGTGCAAGTCGTAAAATTTTGGTTTTTACCATAAACGGATATCTACAAATTCACAATATTGAAATTTTGCAAAACTTTATTTAGAATCGAAACTCTAATCTGATTTGTGACGGTTTTATTACCATTTACATGTATACAAAGTACTACATAATTCACTTCATAATATAATATAAGAATAAGTCTAGTAAGATTTTTAAATAAGTTCATCAATAATAAACATTTGGTACCTTAAATGTTCTTTAAACCACACAATAAAACATGTCCTGGGTTTAGTAAATACATATTTCTAGATATTCTTGTAACAACCAATAGGTGAATATTTCCAACAAATTAGGTTATATACATGATAAATATTATATTTATGACGAAAGCACGAGACAAACTTAAATTAACACTTAATGAAACTCAAAAACACTATTACAATGAGAAAATATTCTAAAAACAGTTAAAAAAAATCACAAATACAAAATCCGCCCAAAACAAACATATGTAAATAATTATTTATTGTTTCGGCCTTTACTTGATGAAAATCCATTTTATCTTGAAAGAGTAAAACCAAATTTTGTAGATTTTCACAAAACTTTTATTTTAAAAAATAAAAATTAAAAAATGTTTAAACACTACACATGACATGTTTCGAAGTACAACTTCTTTTTCAAATGTGACTAATTTACAATTCGGTATCCAATATATATGCGAAGTAATAATAAATCGGGGGTATATAAATTAAATTGTGGTAGTTGTCCAAAATTGTATATTGGTCAAACAGGCCGTACTTTTAAAAAGCGCTATTCCGAACATTATAATAGTTATACAAAAAACAAAAATAATTCTACTTACTCAAATCATATTTTAGCTGAAAATCATTCTTTTACAGACAACTTTGAAATTTTACATATAGAAAATAAGGGCATTAAATTAAACCATTTAGAAACACTTGAAATAAATAGATTTAAAAATTCAGAAAACCTACTAAATGATCAATTAGATATTAATAACTCACCCTTATTAAATCTCTTTCCTAGTTTTCTGTGAGATAATCCCGGTAATGTTACTATCTTATTGTTATCTGATTGATATCATAATTACTTAAGTACCCTTATTTACTTTAAATAGTCAGTTTATTTTGTTATGTTATTGATGTTTTCTTAATTACTTTGTTTTGTTAAATTACTTTGCATATATATTGGATACCGAATTGTAAATTAGTCACATTTGAAAAAGAAGTTGTACTTCGAAACATGTCATGTGTAGTGTTTTTAAATTTTTTAATTTTTATTTTTTAAAATAAAAGTTTTGTGAAAATCTACCAAATTTGGTTTTACTTATTCAAGATATGTAAATAAATAAACATCCTACTTATAGGTGACAAATGACAGGCGCGCCAAAATTAATTTGAATCGCGAATAGGCATTGAGACATTTCCTTGCTGCATTAGTGACAGAAGGGGGTACAATAGATCTTTTAGATCGCAGTGTATTAACAACCCATTCCCAATATAACATAACATAGTGAAAACACTGCAAAAAAATGAAATCCACCAATCACAGTTCATATATTTTATTTTTTATTCATTAAGATTACATATACGTTAAAATTAGTTATTTTTATTAAGAATCAATAAAAAATAGCATTTTTATTTGGGCCACATTTAAAAAAAATAAATTTTAATTAAATTTTATGAAACTAATTTAATTACGAGTATTAAAACTAAAAAGCTAAAAGTGGTGCTGAAGCTGAGAACAGAGCATCTTCCTTCCACGCGAACGGCTAATATTTTTTATGTTTATTTTATTTTATAAATTATTAAAATTCATAAATTATTTTAAAATTAGTTATTCATTCTAAATCTAAAATATTTTTTAAATGTGTAAGTTTTCGTTAGTGGTTCGTAGAAAAAATATACTGTACAACTCGAGTGGATTGTCCATATCTACTCTTGTTGCACAAACTACTATTTAATGACTGCGAAAATGAGGGAAATTTTTGTGATGAAAATTTTTCAGTTTTTTTCACTTAATATAAATATATATTATATACTGTAATAGAAATGAGTCATCAAGAGTTTAAAATTAAAGTTGATCAGTGTAATAAAAATTTGGTGAATAATAAATTTAAAAATATCACCCTGTACAGCAAATTCTAAAAAAAAAAAATTTGTCAGATGAGATGTCAGAAATATCCGGGGAGACGAGTGGGATGGAGAGATGGAAGGTTGTTAAAAAAATAAAATCTGACGGGAACTAAAATTTTAAATTTTTGAAGGCTTTGAATAATCTAAATTTAAAAGTTTTTAGTAAAATTATAAAGATTTTTAAGTTGTGACATTATAATAACAAAAAAGTCAAATAGACAAGTGGTATCAATCAGTTATACGGTAGAGTAATCAAATGATCAAATTGTATGGTGACCAGAAGACGGTATAAGGTAGCCTGGTGAACCTTGATTGCCGGAAATGGAAATACAACAAGAAATTTTGATCCAGTTAAAAAAAACAGACATTTTCATGTGAGTAGATATAATTTTCTTGATGTGACAATAGAGGACAATTTGTTATCTGATTAGGTATTTATCAAAGGCTGTCGTTACTCTTAGTGATACCTATATTAGACAATTAGATATAACTAGATATTATGAAAATATATTTGTTACATTTGTTGATATAAAAGTCAAAATTTGACTAAATGTCATTTTGAAAAAGATCAAGTAAGATTTTGAATTAAAGTTTTAATTGAATTAATTGTCTGATATTTCATTATGATAATATGATAATAACAGGTCTACCGAAAGTCATTTCAAGAGTACCTATCAATATTTTGATTTACGTTTGTTAAAGATATTAGTAAAGGTTAAATAGTATCCCTAGTTTTACTCCGAAGACATTTTGGTATTCTGACTAAAATTTCATCATTCGAGAAACGACAATTTTTAGTTGATCGTCTAAATTCGGAAGCAAAGAGTATCCACTTTTTCGGATCTCTTGAGAATATGTCTAATAAGATAAGACTCTAAAGGATTTTAAAATTGGTTTAAATTATTTTAATAGTTATCTTTTCCTCATAATCTTGGTAAAATTGATTTAACTATCCAACTACTTTATCCTTGCTATCCTCGACTGTCAAAAATCCTGATCCGCATCATTGCTTTCAATTTCATTCATTTTTTGACTTAGTTTTACCTGCATTTCAAGCTCTAGTATTTATTTTTGTCTCTGGTATTTCCGTTATCTACCTTCTCTTTCTTTTTTCCTTCTTCTTCTTCTTCTTATCTTTCTTCTTCAATAGTTGTTAGTTGTCTTGCTGCCTCCAACCTTAGTTCTAAGATAACACTTTGAATTTTCCGACTGTCTTCTTGGAATGTGATTTGACAGATATTATTTTTTTATTCACCTACTAAAGTAATTTACTAAAAACAAAAAAAAAATTTTTCTACAGCCAATTTTTTATTGTTGGCACACAAACTTTTCTCGTATATATTTTTCAAACTGTACTTCACTGTAACGTTTTCTAGCCTATTTTAACACAAAAAATATATTAATTGACCGATTACTAAACACGCATTTAAAGAAACCCAGGGGTATACAATTTCGCGCAGCATTGATTAATTAATGGTATCTCGAAAAGACTGAATGATGAAATATGACGTCATGACAGTTTGTGGGTAAAATATATAATTTTCTTGACCGAAGCATTATTAATGATCATGCTCTAATCATATACAGCAACTGTACGAATACACGTTCATTATTCATACTCACACTGGGCACTACCATTGATTATTTTAATATAGTTGATATGCCCTTTGGTCTGTGATCTTTTTTGGGGAAACTTATGCGTTTGTAAATGATAAAGCTTTTCTAAATGCTATATATTATAGATATATTTCTTTATGGATGTGTATGTAGCCGAATATTTATTAAAATATTCCTATGTATAAATAAAAAAAATAGCTGTATTATTATATTTTTGAAATCTGTAGGTACATATTTTTTTCTTCAAGCGTATAATAATTTTTACATTATATCAAGGTACACGTGTTGTAGAAGTAGCCTATTTTTATACTAGTACAAATATTTTTCATTTTTGTACTAGTATAAAAAAGCACAAACCTAATGTTAAATGGCTTAATATGAACGTTGCAATCAAGTAAGCTGGAACTGTCATTTGAATACTTATTTAATTTGACGATTGTCAGTGCATGATTTAGAATATAAAAAAAAAAATAATGTTAACCCGTTTGTTATACCTGTGTTTTTCAAGTAAAAAGAAAATGTTTGAAGAAATGCAATCAACACCTCCCGAATTGCTAAAAATAGCGAAATCTTTGATAGAAACCTTAATACCTACGAAATCGAAGATTATGCTTACATAAAATTTGTGAAATGGAGTGAAGAAAATCACGTACATTTTTATTCAGAAAATGTTCTGATCGCATATTTTACTAATTTGTCTGAAAAATTCAAAAGTTCAACAATGTGGCGCAGTATTCAATGCTGAAATCAGAACTAAATATTAAACATAATGTAAAAATTGAAAACTAAACAGGAGTTTGATAACTTTCTTAAGAATGCACCAAACAAGAGATATTTAGCAACTAAGGTAGGTACATAATTTTTTTAAACTGTTATTTAGTTTTACAGATATTCTATTAATTTCAGCTTTTTTATTTTAATTTTTTTTCTTCTAGGTTTTGATGTTATTTGGAGTCACGGGAGCGTGCAGATGTGATGAACTTGTTCAAATGAAAGTGGAAGATATAAAAGATTTAGGAAATTTAATTTTGGTAAATATTCCTAATACAAAAAATCATAAACATCGTTCATTTACTATAATTGGGGAAGTTTATTTAAATTTATTCAGAACATATGCCAACCTTCGACCAAAAGATATCAGTTTTGATAGGTTTTTCATAAAATATCAAAATGGTCAATGCCATCGTGTAGTAATGGGGATCCATAAAATTTCAAATACGCCCAAAGAAGTTGCCACATTTTTAAAACTATTAAATCCAGAGTAGTACACGGGACATAGCTTTCGAAAAACATCAGCAACTATATTAGTCGATAACGGAGGAAACATTACATATCTTAAACGCCACGGTGGTTGGAAATCAACCACTGTTGCTGAAGGCTACATCGAGGAATCGATGAATAATAAAAAAGTAGCCATGAAAATTTTATACACAACAGAATATATTAAGCCTCTCGACAAACCCTCTACTATAACAAGAAATATTGAAGAGGAAAATAATATCACATAAGATAATGAAATTGTTAATATTGAAAATGACAATCTTGTTGCTAATAATTTTATTAATGACAAAATATTGCAACTTCAAATAAAAACGGTTAACAGCGCCCTAAATATGAATAACTGCACATTACAAAATTGCATATATAATGTAAATATTGAAAAATAATATCCATTGTTTTTTGTTATTTTATATTTTAGATTTAAAATAGTTTTGAAAATTTGGAATTTTGTTTAAAGAGAAAAGAAAATTGTTCCTAATTATTTATTCTAAATAAAATTATGTGTATTTATAATGTTTATTTTTATCTTTTGGGCAGATGGAAATATTTCTATATTGAAATAATTATTTTTACCCATACTTTTATTTAAATGCTTGAAGAAAAAATAGTATATGTCACTCGGATTAGAAGGCCCATTAT
Source organism: Psylliodes chrysocephalus (assembly GCA_927349885.1). NCBI lineage: Eukaryota > Metazoa > Arthropoda > Insecta > Coleoptera > Chrysomelidae > Psylliodes > Psylliodes chrysocephalus. Next base: position 45,970,878 of record OV651820.1, on the reverse strand, counting down.
ATGTTTCGCGCAGTTCTGGGCTCAACATATAATGTTGGCCTTCTACTCCTAGTAACATATTAAGCCATATTTAAAAAAATCAATGTTACAAATGTTCAATAAAATAAACAAGAGATAAAAAACTTCAAAGATTCAAAGATACAAAAAATAACAAATTTAATGGTTACTTTAGTGATTTTAAAGAATGTAAATCTTTCCTCTTAGTTAGATTTTTAAAAGAAGTAATATTTAAATTGCTGCTTTGGATGTATCATGGGATATTTTTCATATTTTTTATTTCAGAAATTGATATATTTATAAAAATATACACTTTGGAGCAGGTTTGGAAAGGTATGGAAATGGTTTCTTGATTCAAATTTATTTTACATAAACAAACATTGTGTTACAACAGTGCGTAGAAGTTGGTTAATTTGATCCAAACATATCTTTAAGTTGAAAACTTCACATGATGGTTTGGGGTAATAACATCTTAATATTAAAAAACATTCATACAATTTTAATATAGAGGGGGACATTCTTCGATCAAATCGTCAACTGTCATACGTCATTTTACTCCCCTACAGCACTCAAACTAATTCAGTTTAAACAGCGAATTCATTCATGGAGAATTAATGATATTAAAGTCTTTATAATAGAAAATTTAAAAAAACCGTCAAGTGCGAGTCAGACTCGCCCATGAAGGGTTCCGCACCATCGTACAAGATTTAATACTATATAGATACCATTTGAATATTTTATTAAGATCGAGCAGAAAATGGCAAAAAGCAAGTTTCTAGTAGGGGAGCCCCCAATAATGTTTAATTTATTTTTGTTTTTGTTATTTCTTGTTATAGCGGAGACTTAGTAATGGGGTCCCGTTGGTTACCGTGTGCTAATAAATGATTCAGAATAGTTAACAGTTTTGGCACACACAACATTTTTTTCATGCAAACAAATATTTTAAATTGTAATAAATTTAATGCTTTAAATAAATTATTATGTACATGAAATTTAAACAAATTTATATTCAATTAACACGAATTTCTTCTCGCAAGAATGTTTGTCTTTTTTATCAGAAGCAAATAGTATAAAAAATATATTTGTTTGATTTTAGAAAACCTCTTTTATACAAATTTCTACAATTATAGATTTTTTCTCTACAATAAATAGTACATATAGGGACAGAGACAATTTGTAGTAAAAATTTCCAAATATTTGTGGAGAATTTATTGTAGAGTTATTATCTACAATATTTAGTAAAAATATCCAAATGCATCATAAGAATTGTTCTACAAATTGTTATAATTTTTGCTATTCATTGTATGAATTTATATTAAAAATGTATTGCGTTTTATGAAAATAAATACGAAAATTTTACACAATAAATAGTAAAAATTCATACAAATTGTAGTAATTTTTAATAAAACTTGTAGTAGTATTCCATAATTATTATAATTATAACCTAGAAAAAAATGTTCCTTAATAAAATATTCAATTTATTGTTTTAATATAACAAATACAAAATCTTAATTACATTATGTAATAAATAACAGTAATAATAGCACCCTCAGTCTCAGTTGGCTTTTCTGCACCTGAAAAATATGAAATAAAAATTAATAACAATTGAACTGTTCATACCCTTAAAACGGGGATATTTATCACCTTTACACTGATTTGGATATTAAATGACTAAGTCTGATAACTAACAAAAATGAGAAAGTAGGTATGTTACAATTAAGACAAAAAAACATCATTGAATTTGACACAAAATTCGATCGTTGGGCACAACATTCGATCGTTGGCCACAACTATTTTTTTTTTAAATAATCTAAGGTTATTTAAATTAGTTATCTAAAGGTAAATTATTCAGAAACAATAATAAATGTACTTACCACCAATAGAATTTATTATTAAAATTTTCTCAAACGCATCGGTGCTTATAATATAATAATGTGTTATAGGTACGCGTATGTACCATGCTTTGTTATGTGAACATGGCGAATGGCTACTGCTATCTGGCCATTTATGATCGACGTCAGAAAACGTTGGCCAATAGCAGAATCCTGTTTTGTTCACATGACTTAGAATTTCTACAATATTATAGAATATTTTTGAACAAAATTGAATATTTTTCATAAGAACGGATGTAAATTATTACTATTTTTTGTAGAGAAAATTACTATTTTTTGTAGAGATAATTATTAATATTTGTACAAATTTTTTCAGAAGTTAGTAGTAGTAATTACGATAATTGTAATAAATTTCTACTTCTACAAATAATAATAAAATATACTAAACATTGTGGAATTCTTTCCTATTGTTGTAGCATTTTATTAGACAATTCAATTGCTACAATAATGAATAGTTTTTAACTATAAATTGTAGTAAAATTTTCTACAAATTGTTAAGTATTTTTCTACAAGTCTACTACTACAACATTGTAGTAAAATTTTCTAGTCACATTTTTTTCCGTGTAGTTTATTTGAAAATGCATGATAGCACAGTTTTTATGGCAGTCTATATACAGGATTGTTTAAAGCAGAAAAAAGTAAATATTGATACCTTCTTATCTAAATTTTCACTAGATTTTAGTATGTCCATCCCGAAAAACCTCGAATACAATACATCATAAAATGTAAATGAGCAAACCCTAAGGGATTAACCAATAATGCTATGCCTCGGTGACGAAGAACACGAAATTAATTTAATAGCTATACAAAATGGCAAACTGTCAATATTAAGTTCCAGGATTTATTTTTAACAGACTTCAAAAAAGGAGGATGTTCTCAATTCGTTATTCGATTTGTATGATTTTGTTTTTTGTTAGAAAGGGGTACCTCAGAGGAGGTTTCGTATAAATTTGGTCAAATTCTAATGATAAGGTCTATGTCAAAAGTATTAATTTTTTATGTATTTTCAGCGACAATTCTTTACCAATTGTTTTTAATATTATTATTTAGTTGTATGCCAATTTTTAAAGTGTTAACTTTTTCCCTTCTGTACCAAATAGCTTTTTCTAATATTTCAAAAACGGCTGCTACCCCATTGAACCAACTTAGACCCCTCGTAAGGAGATTAAACTAGTCTTAAATTGTTTCTAATATTATTATCTAGTTGTATGCCAATTTTTGAAGTGTTAACTTTTCCGTTCTGTACCAAATAGCTTTTTCCAATATTTTAAAAAGGGCTGCTACCCCATTGAACCAACTTTGACCCCTCCTAAGGAAATCAGACTAGTCTTAAATTGTTTCTTGTATTATTATCTAGTTGTATACCAATTTTTAAAGTATTAACTTTTCCCTTCTGTACCAAATAGCTTTTTCCAATATTTTAAAAACGGCTGCCACCCCATTAAACCAACTTAGACCCCTCTTAAGAAAATCAGACTATTTTTCTATTGTTTCTAATATTATTATCTAGTTGTATACCAAATTTTAAAGTGTTAACCTTTTCCCTTCTGTACCAAATAGCTTTTTCCAATATTTCAAAAAGGGCTGCTACCCCATTGAACCAACTTAGATCCCTCGTAAGGAGATTAGACTAGTCTCAAATTGATTCTAATATTATTATCTAGTTGTATGCCAATTTTTGAAGTGTTAACTTTTTCCCTTCTGTACCAAATAGCTTTTTCCAATATTTCAAAAAGGGCTGCTACCCCATTGAACCAACTTAGACCCCTCGTAAGAAAATAAAACTCTTTTAAAATTGTTAATATTATTATTATTTACTTGTATACCGATTTGTAAAGTTTTAACCTTTCTAAAGACGCTACTGATTTTTCGGGCATCTTCGGGGAATTGGCCGCTAGCTTTTGGCTGCCAAGTTCACACCAGTCTATAAGTATGCCATAATTTATTGGGATTATTTGCGAATCGATTATGTTTATTAAAAGTACACTATTTGAGGTTATATTGAAGTACGTTTAGCTAGCGGCAACTAAAAAACAATCTTCTTGGAAAATGTGGCATCTCTACCTTATAGACGGTAGAGATGCCTAAACATATTCGGTAGAGATGCCAATATTATTTTTGCATATTTTTTTGCAGATATGCCTTCCTTTTACAAAAGAAAATCTGCCACTTGTGGAAATTGGCTAGAAGCCGACTTAAAGTTGGCAGTTGCAGCCGTTAGTAATGGAACGAGTGTTGGCGAGGCGTCGAGAATGTAAAATATTCCTGTTAGAACCTTAAAAATAAGGATTGAAAATAATAATGTAACTAAAGGAAGAATGGGTCCTGCGAGCACGCTTGGTGACGAAGCCGAAAAGAAGATGGTAGCTCATATAAAGAAGCCTTAGAGGTTTGCTTTTTCTTCTACTATGGATGATGTGAGGGAAATGGCGTTTAAACTAGCTGAAAGATTACAAATAAAACACAAATTTAACAATGAAGAAGAAAAAGCGGGGTATGACTGGCTAAAGTCATTTTTAAGAAGAAATCCGAAACTCTCAATAAGAAAAGCGGAGGGATTATCAAGAAGTAGAATGTTGGGAATGACAAAGGAGGCTGTAAAGAATTATTTTGATTTATTGCATCAAGTATTGCAAGAAAATGATTAATTCGATAAACCAGGTTCTATTTACAATGTAGATGAGACTGGTCTACAACTTAATACTAAACCATCGTTGGTTATAGCTGAAAAAGGTTCTAAGGTTGTAACAACCCCGACGCCTCAAGAAAAAGGTGAAACTATAACAATTGTGTCTTGCTGCAATGCAGAAGGTTTCTTTTTACCTCCCGCCTGCATATTTAAAGGTGTTAATAAGAAACCTGAATTTTTAAATGATATGCCACCAGGATCCGTTGTTTATATGTCGAAAAAGTCGGCTTACATAAACGCAGAATTGTTTCATCACTGGCTAAAGGAGCATTTTTTACCTAGAAAGTCTAAAGGAAAATGCCTCTTGATTTTAGACGGTCATACCTCACATACAAACGCAATAGATGTATTGACATTTGCAGAAGAGAATGACATAATTCTGCTTTGCTTGCCACCTCACACCACACACTATCTTCAGCCTTTAGACAGAGCCGTCTTCAAATCTCTAAAATCGGCTTATTACCAATCCTGCTATTCTTTTGTCAAAGCAAGTAAACATAGGAGACTTACCAGGCTCCATTTCGGCAAACTTTTAAACGAGGCTTGGGGAAAAGCGGCGTCTGTACATAATGCGGTATCTACAGGAATCTATCCTTATGATGCGAGCCAAATACCAGATTATGCATGTACCCAATTAGAGACTGACAGTCAAGCTAATCGTATGGAAAACGAACAGGAAGCAGCGTCAAATGTTGCTACAACTTCAGCCACTGATGAGTCACATCCTAGTTCAGCAGATCAAACTGGTGAAAACAATACTCAAGATAATAACACGCCAGGAAAGCTGCTTAACATTGTAGCGCCATTATCTGAAGCTATCAGCAATGTTAAAAGTAGAGGAGGTAAAGTGGCTCAACTTCTGACATCACATGAAAATTTAGAAAGAGTTAAGAAACTTGAAACAAGCAGAAAGAATAAAGCAAAGGCAAGCAACAATAAAGAAAACAAGCCCGTAAAGAAAGCATTTCTATTTCAGAAGATGAAGCAGGCCCTTCTGGTATCAATTCTAAAACAAAGGTGATAGCTAGGAAAACCAAAAATAGAAGGAAGAGTAATTCAAGTGACACCTCAGATGATTTTTCAACATACAATTCTTCTTTTGGTCAAGATGGAGATGACGAATGCGTGGACTGTGAAGAGCCGTGGAGTCTAACTAAGAAAAAAGACGATTGGATCCAGTGCATCCATTGTAACCGGTGGTTGCATGAAGGATGCACTGGATTCAGGAACATTTGCCAGCGATGTGGAAATCTGTTAACTATAAAAAAGTAGACAGTTATAATCATTGGCATCTGTACCGCCACAGATGGGCATCTCACCCAGACAATATGGGAGAGATGCCAAACTGAATTATTTTTTTAATTTACAATGTACCTTTTTCTATAAGAATTATCATTTTTTTACGCTAATGTATCTTTTAGTTATGTTGTTTGGTGTTAACATTAATAAATTTAAATAAATATAACGAAACAATTTTTTTATTTAAACATTTAAAAAAGGTTGGCATCTCTACTGGACTTACACTATTATATTTTTGCGAGGAAAGGAAGCTGATGATGATGGCTCCTTATCTGATAAAAACGACTTATTTATTAAGGTATGTATATAATAAGTTTATATGACGCTAGTACCCGAAAAACAAACAGACAAACAAACAAACAAACAAATTTATATAGAATCAGAGAGATACATTTCTCTAAAATGAATATGAAAAGTAGATACCTGTAAGTCATTTTTTTTTCACTTATTTGCTGTTTTTTATTTTTTCAATTTTTTTTTAACCAAATTAGTTTAAACTAATTAATGAATAGAACATAAAGGAAATAAATATTGTTAAAAAAAAATCTGAATTTACAGAAGTTTTTCTCGAAAGTTTATTTTTGGCTGTTATTCAGGTTCAGGTTAATGGAAGTGGTCCGAACTAATATGAAATTCCTTTCCTTTTATCTTACCTGTAAGTGACTTTCCAAATCCAATACTTAAAGGGAACAAATTAAAGATTTAAGAATAACCGTTGATGAAAATAGAAATAAAACTTTTTAAAATTGAATTACTGATTTTCTATCTCAATTTAATTATCTAGTAATTATTTATATGAGAACAAAATTTGTTAGTGTGTTTACTTTGTCATGTATTTTCTTAATTTTTCATTAATATTTATATATTTTCTTCTCGTATGATAATACTCCATTCTTTTAAGATATGTGTTCTTCTGATCAAAATTCTTTTATGTAATTCCAAACTATTAATTGTTTATCTTGAATTTAAAACACTTTGTATTTACCTCAATATCTATTTGTTAATTTTTGAAATAGTGTTACATTTTCCAAAGGCCCTTCAATGCGTCTCCTATCCGGAATAAATTTCTGATTCACGCAGTGTTCGCATATCGTTTTCTTGTCAGATTTAGTAAATTTTATTCAAGAATTCGCCGATAATTGATCCAAACCCTAGTGGAGCGCGAGTCTACAACTCTACGGTATGCGTTCTACCGTTCATCTACTCTTCTTTTCACAATTTGGCATTTGTACGGAATACAATCCATCAATGTCAACAGTCGGGTTGTTTTCTCTCAGCCGCCCCGTCGAAAATGCTCCCGTCGGCGCCCCGCTCCCCTCGCGACCCTGACAAGCCGACAATAACCCACTGGTATGGATGGACGATTTTTGTCATTTATTATTGGTCTGCGTCGTCGATTGATTTTTCTAGTGTGTGAGCTTCCACTATGATGAGTTAATTTCTGACCCAAATAGATTTCTGACTGGTAAATCATTTTTCCTGAATATCATGCAAGAGCTTATCGGGAGATTCTCTGGGGATGAATCGTTTTATAAAATACGTCAGGGGGAGTTTAAAATCTATCGAAATTTAGAACAATTTTTCAAGGCTCGAAACGTGAAAGCTTTTGTAATGTTTTAAATAATTTTTTAGATGTTAATATATTTACCTAATATTTGTTATCGGACAAAAATAAAGATATACAAGGTTGTCTCCAAACTTTTAAAAATTAATTACCTACGCAAAATTCATACTTCTGAAACAAATAAATAAACAAAACTCAAAAAAGGTGTTAAAACAGTACCTTCTATCTGTTTATTGTCTATGGGTACAGAATCAATACCGCCTATCTTCAACGTTTGTCCAACCGAGTAGGTCGTGTGCTAGAAATTATTTGTTTTAAGCATTTATTTCTGTAATAAAAGGGAAAATCTAATAAATTTTGTGTATGCGCAAATTAAGTATTAAAGTACCTAATTTAATCATCCAAAAGATAGGTGTGTTTTTAATAAAAAAGTAGGTAAGTACGTTCTATTTTTTCACTTAGGTTAGGTTTTGTGTAAATTCCTTTATTATTATTTAATCGTGGCATCTATAAATATAAGCTTCTTTATTATATATCCTGTTTTATTTTAAATTGATTGTTTTTCAAAATTTTACAATGATTTTTAATTAGTTGAATAACTGTGTAGGAAGATAGGAGATATTAAAAAAATATATGAATATATTCGCTACATAAGAGTTTTTTTTAAATTTTTTTCAGAATAACTACATTATGAATTCACGTACTCTTAAGATATTGAAACTAGTTTCTAACAGTACACTTAATAATTTTGAACCAATACAATAAAATTTTCATAAAATTAATATAGAGGACATTCCGATTGTTTTCGAGGATAATCAGTTCCTTGTGGAAGTTCTTGCAGTAAAAATGATGTTTTGATATATGTGAACAGGAATTGAGATTCCTTCCAGTTCAGATTTATCTGTATCTACAGAAGCTGAGTTTCCTTCCACTTCAGGTTTATTATTGCTTGATTCCACAGAAGCTGAGAGCTGAGATCCCTTCTACTTCAGGTATATTAAGTACTTGTTATTCTGAGAGAAAAATTGATCAAAGCAGTTACTCTGAAAGTTGCTCTTCTTATAGTTCTCTTTATGTACCAGAACAAGCTGTGATAGTAGTGCTTCTGAAAGAAGCCAGAATATCAATTTGCCTCAGATCAATTTTGAGCAGCCCGATTATGGAAATATGATTGCTGATCAAACGAAGTGGAAGAAGAACAGAAATAAAACATTACGTGAAAGAGGGAAGCAGTATTTAGGATACAGCAGAAGTAAAGATGAAAGAGTTAAACAAGATAGCTTAAGACCTGAAAGGAAAATATTCTAAAAGACAATGTCAGGCTTTCTCGCAGGAAAAAAGAAAGGAAGTTTTTGAACAATGATACAAACCTTAATGCTTTTTGTCTTTTAGAACTTTATTACAAAAAACTGTTTAACACTAAATATTCCTATTATAATCTACAGCGATGGCTGCACGTTCCAAAATCAAAATGTTGTCATGGCTAATGCACTTCTTAACTTCTCAATTGTTCATAATGTAACTATCCTACAATAATATTTAAAAAAAGTGACACTTTTCACACGAGTGGGAAATATTGTCGCACGAGGCACGACCACAAAATAATTTCATCAAAAAATGTAGAACCAGGTTATTATTATAATAATTAAAATGTATTTAAAAAATAATCAACAATAATTGTATTTATTAAATTTTCATATTTTCTAAACAAAAGAAAAAACTAAAAAACATAAAAAATATTCTGCCCTTGCTAGGATTTGAACGCGGTCGCTCGTCAGGTCTCAAATGACAAAGTTGATAAAGTTTGATACTCTACCACCTAAGCTAATAGGCCTTACGTCAATTAAATGATCTAATCGGTTATGTGTTTAACCAGAATAAAAAGCAAACATAACTTAGTTATTTTAAAATTATTTTTATAATAATTGTTAAAGATAAATATCTAGGATCTAATTTACAAGAATTTCAATAATCATATCGATTTTAGTATTAATATGGACATAACATGGATCAAAATAAATATGATGCGTTTGACATTTTGTGACAGCTGATGCGGAAAGTAGCATATTCGCACACGGGTGGAAAGTAAATTCTTATTCATACGCGTGTGATATAGGGCACTTTCCATAGGACTATATAGTGTGATATGTGTCGTAGGAAAAAGTTTTTTTGCATAAATTTTTCATGGTAAACTTAAGGTAGAACAGTCGTACATAAAAATATCACCTAATGGTGAATACCTACCAAAAGTTCGAGATTCTCAATGCTAAAAAATATTATTTTTGTAATGACTGTACACAACACATGTAACCCAGCAAACATTTTGGTGTAATTTGACGTCGATACTACCTAAATTATATATAATAAATTTGGTCGCAAAATTAGATTTAACCGTAATTAAGTAAAATTTACGTTGGCTCGACGTGGATTCAACATAAGTGGAGAATATGACGACGTCGAAATTTGGTTTTATTTACCAAAATAGGTAGAATTACATCTAAATCCACATTGTAGTAGCCCAGTACGTTTGATTAGTAATACCTCTCTAGGGAAATTTGACGTCAGTATAACGTTAATTCGACGTTGATTTAACTAAGTTTAGGTAGAAACTACCAAAATATTTGCAGATGACGTATGCCTCCAAGTTTACGAAAAGAAATTTTATACTTATTTGGTATTTTTATCTACATATAAGTAGAAATATTGTAAGAAGTCACCAACACAACTAAAACATATACCTAATTCACATGAAAGATTGAAAATAAATAAATGTCGGTGACAAAAATATATGTAATGTAATTGCGGTGAATATACAGTTCACGCTTGTTGAAATTAATGCGAAGAAAATTTTGTCGTGCATGTTAACAGTTCTACTTAGAAAAATAACCATGCCCTTCCAAAATACTCTCTAATTAAACAAATATAAGAAAAAAATATGATCGTGTAAAAAAATAATAATAATAATATTATGAGCTAAAACTATGTTACGTTTGTTGTGTATCATTTTAGAAAATCAATAATGTTTCGTTTTTCGGTATTTTCATTCGTATGTTCTAGATATGGTCATTTTAAAAATTTAAAATTTGGAATCGTTCTTCAATTACGTTAAGAAAATATGGCGGATTGTGCGAATTCGACCTAAAAGTTATTTTGACTAAGGAAATCCACGTATTTTACAAATACCTTTTTATTAAGTTGAATTAACTTCAATTTCACGACATATTAGTTAACTTTACCTATTTAAAAAAATAATAACTTATAGGTTTTATAAAAAAATTTACCTATAGGTAAATATAACATATTTAGGTCATGTTGTTCTGTACTTGAGATTTTAGACGTTTCACTTTACGATATATAACGATATGATTTATCATTTTTCGAACTCATTTTATTAATTATTTTTCGTACTCATTTAAAGCTTTATCTACACCACACGTAAATTAAGATTACGACTGTAATGTTTTTTTTTAAATGGCCGAAATTCTTAAGAATAATGACGAAGACAGTAACTGAACAACCTAATTGTTAAAATAACCTAAATAATATAAATTTTACAAATAGGTCATGTATGACTTTTTTTAAATTGGTGGTTTTTAGTCGAATTTACTTTGTGGTAGATTTTTCAGGTAATTGCTACAACAAAGCATGGGCGAAGTTAGGGGGGGGCTTGGGGGGGCTAAGCCCCCCCAAAAACCAAATTAGCCCCCCCAAAAATAATTCAAACATTTATCGCACATCCATCCACACATTTCAGATTTCAGAAAAGAAATTAATAAATAAAAAAAAATCGTGCCTTTTGATTGATTCTGAAATTTTATATTTAGTTCAGGAGGCAGTGAATTTTACTCGTACTCATTTTTCCAATCGGTGTATATGAAAATAAACTGTTCTCTTAGTGACAAAAAACCAACATTTTGAGTCTGACACTTATTTTCCCAGTCATAAATATTTTACATTTACTAAACTACAACATAAAGTTTATAAAAATAGCAGTTTGGAATATATCAGATAGTGGAAAGTGAGTGTGGCAGAAAATTTAGCATATAAATTGATACAATCATGAACTGTTAATAATAATAAATCTGGCTGATTTACGAAATTGGCAAATGAGTCTGGTAACATCTTCAAAATCGAAAAAATATAATATTTTTGATTTTATTTTCCCGGGTTTGAAAATTTGTCACGTGATAGATTATATTATAATTTTACAGCTCTATTTTATAGCAGATCAAATACCGTTATTTTAAAACGCTTCCATGAAAAATTTCCGGAAATGTTCCTTTTGGTGGGTACCCTGAACGAAATTATACTGAAAATTGTTTTGACAGTTGAGAAGCTCTTTTATGCATATGTTTTATATGCTGTTCTATGGCCAGCTTTGAAAATTTGATTTTAGTCGTTTTAATGCATGTCTGTCTAGTTTTGAAATTTGGATATTTTGGTGTAAAATATTCTTACCCAATACCTACCACTGGTGCCTAAATTATTATCAGTAAATTTTTGCTCACTCACGCATATTTTAAGAAAAATATCCATCGTCTTCAACTCAGGATAAATTTCAAAATATTCGTAAGTTCGAAAAAAATTTCGGAAATAATTTAGGCACTAGTGGTATTCTAAGTGAAAATATACGTCTGGCTGACAATTACAATCACGAAGGCCTGCCAGACTCACAAGTAGTGTCCGACCGAAGGTTCGGTTACGGTTTTGGCCAACTTCGGCTTAAAATAAGAGTTTCGACTACTACTTTCGAAAGTTTTCGTATCACACTTGGTTGTGTCCGGCACAATGGCGACTGTGCCGGGTGCCATTCCTACACAGTGCACGTACTTCTCTGCTTTGTTTCAAGTGAACAGTCTTCAGTGCTCCTGGCCTAATTTATTCGGATCGAAGGAGCAATTTTTTAGGTGAAACGTGGAAAAAATATTATTTCTAGCCTACCACGTTAGACTGTTTACTTATGAATATTAATTTAATTATAAGTAACAAACATATTTAATTATCTGAATTTGTTTTTTTTTTTAATAAAAATTACATTATATATAATTCCATTCATAATATTATTTTTTGTTACAAAAAATCTAGAGACAGATGCAGGAATGATTGCTACTTTGTAATTAACTTTTTTTTTTTTTTTAGTTTCAAAAGTAATAAAAAAAAACAATGTCAATAAATTTATTAATGGCTTCTTGATCACTTAAATAAATAGGTAATAAGTAAATGTAGCTAAAATTTATAGTACGAGTTAATTAGTCTTAAACAAGGATTACAATAAGATATTGCAAATTTCAATAAGAGATTGCCTTAAAAGAAAGTTCTTATTTCTGTTTCGGTTTCGACCGAAACTAAGAAAGGTGCCGAAATTGGGTTTTGGTTTTGGTTATAAAACCGTATTTCGGTCGGACCTGACAAGCCAGGTAGTTAAAAGAGGAGAGGAATAGTAATCTAACGTGCAGAATTTAGCGCGCCTGACGATCATTAGACAAGTCCGGCAAGGCTTTCGGGGTGTTCCACATTAGCCAGATTGTATTTTAAGCTGTTATCATAGTATATATTTTTCCAGTACTGAGAACACTGGTAACAGGGATCCTTACTGGGCATTGCCAACTAAAAGGACACCTTAGTAGAAAATAGTGAGTGAAGATTCTGTGAGGAGAAGGACGAAACCTTCATTTACATTCTAACTGAATGTGTAGCACGCCAGATTCCAAGGGCACTATACCTAGGAGCATATCAAATAGAAACTTGAAACCGCTCCAAATCCTACACTTCCTTGAGAAGATATAATTGAAAAGGTCGTTATAGGCATTGAGACATTTCCTTGCTGCATTAGCGACAGAAGAGGATACAATAGATATTTTAGGTCGCAGTGTATTAACACCCCATTCCCAACATAACATAACATAGCGAGAAAACTGCAAAATAATGAAATCCACAAATCACAGTTCATATTTTGGACATCCAACTACTAATATTTTTAAAATTTTAAATTCTAACAAACTGTCAGTATATTTTTTAGTCATTAAGATAACATATACGTTAAAAGTAGTTATTTTTGTTTAGAATCGATAAAAAATAGCATTTTAATTTTATTTGGGCCACATTTAAAAAAAGTAAATTTTAATCAAATTGTATGAAACTAATTTAATTACGAGTATTAAAATTAAAAACCTAAAAGTGGCGGTGGAGATGAGGACAGAGCATTTGCCTTCCACGCGAATAGCCTGGGTTCGAATCTGGGCTAGGGGCTAATTTTCTTTATGTTTTTTTATTTTATAAATTATTAAAATTCATAAATTATTTTAAAATTGCTTATTTTGTCTAAACTTAAAATAATTTTTTAAATTTGTAGATTTTCGTTAGTGGTTCGTAGAAAAAATATACTGTACAACTTGAGTGAATTGTCCATATCTACTTTTGTTGCGAAAATTAGGGAAATTTTTGTGATGAAAATTATTCAGTTTTTTCACTTATATATGTTATTTTATTCATTTTCATAGATTCGCCAGAATTTTTTTACTTAACTTCAGTATACCTCTAAAACTATTATATATTATATGACTAGGGCTAGGGCTTTAGCCCCCCCAGATCTGATGACATAACTTCGCCCATGCGAACAAAGTTAATAAATATTTCTTCAAGATGACTTATAGGTCAACTAAATGAGTATTCGACTATTTGGTTGAAATTAGGTAGATAAACAGGTAAAATTTTGGTACGATCTCGACCTAATATTACTTTAAAGGAGAGTAAATAAAAACAGCCAAATAGGTTACTATGGAGGCATAAAATTACGTAGAATTTTTAACCAAATCTACCTAGTTGGATATTCTACTATAAAGACGATTTTTAGTTGCTAAACAGGTAGATATTACCTAATATGGCACCTAATTTTACTACAAAGGAAATTTAACTTTGAAGTAATTGTTGGTTATTTTTTTTAGTAGTTTTTCCCTTGCTGATATGGTTAAAGTTACTTTTAAGCAGATTTGTGTAAAAGGTAGATTTCTTGGTATAATTTACGTAAATTTAAATATAAATTAAAACCATTTGGTAAATTTACATTAGAGGTATATTTTTCTAGTCAATTTTACGTAATAATTACCTCAATAAGTAAATTCGTCTTTAACAAAGTCGAGTTATAACTAATGTTATAGAAAATGTTTGCTGGGAAGGTTATATATACGGATACGTTGTAATTTCAAGTACAATCCATACGGCAACGTCATAAATATATAAATGGTGGGCTATAGAAATTTGTGACTTTCTCATACTAATTTTAAGGGTTCATTTCGGTTCAAACAGAACCATCTATTCCAGTTCTTAAATACAATGGACGAATTATTTTTTTAAGAACACATCGCGAGGTTGTAACAACCTCTCAGCTGATCGGGTGTAATTCGTTTACCGCGCGTTAAGTGTAGCGATTACAATGTTGTCAAGTTGTAATTATTGTACGCCAATACATGTCGATTACTATAAAATATTTTTCTTTTAAAAATCTATATCTTTTTACCAAGACGGTCAAAAAAGTCAGCGTTTTTTTAGAAAAGTTTATAACTTCTTGATTTACATTACATTAGTTTTTAAAAAAATATAGTAAGAACCGTTTTCGAGATATCTTGAAATAAATGCATTGCTTGTGTACATGAAAGATACTTTCATTAAGCTTATATTTAAATTTTATTGAATTTTTAGGAAACGTCATTCACCATGACCTCAAATAATTTTTTAATATATTTTAAAATAAAATGGTATAGAACACATTTTTTTTTTTTTTTGACAAACAACTAATTGAAGTATAATATCTAGAAGATTTGATAACTCTTTATGTTCACTAAGGCTTCTTACAAAAGGGATTATTTCGAGTTATATGCTTTTTCCTGATAATAAATAACTAAAGGCAGTTAGTGGTTCGAGATGTTCTTACCATAAGTTAAGTGAAACATTCTTACTTTCAAATTACGAAATAAAATTCAAAAAATTTATTGCATAATATTTAAAAACACAAAATATAAATATATAAATCACAAGTATAAGTTTTTTTTTATTTTAAGCTTGGTTTACACACACGAACGCGCACACACACGCTCAAGCACACACGCACACACACGCACATCATCGCAAAAACAGTCGATACAAATCATGATTCCTATATTTTCCTTATCTGTATGCAGACAGGAAAGTAAAAATAAGCGGTGTCCAAATAAAAATATATAAATAGCGGTTTATTGTTAATTACGTAAAAACCGGAAGTAAGTCATGACGTCACAGAATAATTTAATCCGTTATTAGAAAGTTCTTGTTTCAAGTTTTTAAACAAAATACAAATATTTTGAATATGTCCAATTTTAACTAAGATAAGAACGGGTTAAATTTTTAATAGGTTACCTATATAAAAATGCTTAGATAAGCCACTGGTGTAATTTCGGTGAGTATTAATGGGAATACTGAGGCTCCCAAATAGTTTTTAAAGGTATTGCTGTCCCATATTTTCTTCTTTTAACGAGTTATTAGTAACACATTTAAAAATATTATCCAATATAGAGGCCATTTTGAGAGCTAACAGAACATTTTTAATAAAAGATTCCTATTAAAAAATTTTCAATAAATTATAACATTGAAGAAATATGGGGTTTTCATTTAAAAAGAAAAATAAATACAATTTACTGTTATTTCCGGAAAAATCGGAAGTAAACCATGACGTCACATAATAATTTAATCCTTTATAAGAAAGTCCTTGTTCTAAGCTATCAAACAAAACAAAAATAATTCGATATCTCAAATAAGAGCAGTTGTAATTTTTAATAGGTTTACCAATAATAAAAATGTTTAGATACGCCACTGGTCTAATTTCGGTTAGTCTTAATGGGAACAATAAGGCTTACAAAGAGTTTTTTTAAGTTATTCATTTTAATATATTCTTCCTTAAACGAGTTATTTGTAAAATATTTAGATATATATTATCCAATATGGCAGCTATTTTGACAGCTGACAGAATATTTTCAAAAACAGGTCTTATCCAAAAATGTTCAATAAATTAGAATTTTCAATAAAAAATTGGGGTTTTCATTTAAAAATTAAAAATAAATTACGATTTACTGTTATTTTCGGAAAAACCTGAAGTAAGCCATGACGTCACACAATAATTTAATCCTTCATAAGAAAGTCCTTATTCTATGCTATCAAATAAAAAAAAATTAATTTGATTTCTCAAATAAGAGTGGCTGGCATTTGTAAGAGGTTTACCAATAATAAAAATGTTTAGATACGTCACTGGTGTAATTTGAATTAATCTTAACATGAACACTAAGGCTTACAAAGAGTTTTTAAAGGTATTTTATTTTAATATACTCTTCCTTAAACGAGTTATTAGTAAAATATACAGCTCCAAGATACGTTCAATGAAAAAGTATCTATGCTTAACAAATTTATCAAATTTTCTAAAATCTTACGTTATAGATAATTGTAGAAATGTCCGTACATTACATCATTTAAAATACTTGATTACCTACCTTTTAATAAATTGTTAAATTCAATATTTGTTAACTAAGTTTTTAGTAATACCTCGTATATTATCATTATTTATATGTACTTTTAACTCGAACTGTACTCTTAATTTTAGGAATCAACAATTTTTATATTGTTTAAATATTTAATTTCCTTTTTTTACGTTGAAAGCTAGGTACATAAGGTATATCTAGAGGGAAAGTTAAAAATGCTACGTCATCATTATTCTAATGTTAATGTCCTCCACACCGAAACAGCAGCACTACAAATTGACCCGAACAAGCGCGGCATTCTTTACTTCATTACTCATATTTGCACACTCATCAGCCTATTGGGCACGTTAACTTGCCATCAGTGACAAGGCTTGTTAGTCAAGTGACATGTGAATGACAGCTGGCATGGCCGCCGGTGTTTGTTCGGTGTAGAATTACTTGCAACTTTCTGTGAAACTCCATGTTCTAACGTTTTGCCTGTGGGACCTCACAGAGATTAAGGTCGAAATTAAGCAGAGATGGTTAAAATGATACGGTTGGTTTTAAAGAAATATTTTTAGTTTAATGTGGGTGTTAGGTACGTAAATCGATATTATAATATCATGCAAACTTAATGTTAGTGTTTACCAATCTGTATTTTCAGTAATTTAATAACGTACTTAATACAAAAAAGTACTATGAAAGTAAAAAGATATATATTAAAATAATATCCATTAAAAGTTTAAAATTGCCTAATATTCTAATTAGTATTTTTTTATCAGTAGTTCCCCAACTAGGAAAGATAATTGGACATCAATGATGGGATAATAGACAAAAATAATGTCATTGTAAGGAGCCAATATAAATGTGAGACCTAAAAATTTGTATTGTCCCAATGGCAGTCGATCGTTTTAAACCCTAAACGGAATTGTACCTTCTGCGCACTTACCTCTAAGTTTAAAACATTTATCATACCAGCTAAGAAAACAACTGAAACGTTTACAAAAATGTTTTTAGCAAATTCCCCTTTAAATTACCATCTAATACTCGAGTACTCTTCATCTTCATTGTTGCCAATTTATTGCTAGATATTACTAATACAAAAGTAAAAAAGATTACCAAAACTCTGTGTTAATTGTGTCTGTATTGTGTGCTCTTTGTTAAAAAAAAGGATTTTCAAGTAGAAATTTTGAAGAGAAATGGACATTATCAATTCTAGAGGACTAAAGGATCCTATCAATTTAGAGACGAAAATAGAAAAGTCAACAAAGAAATTTACCAGTCATTTTCACGTAGGGTTCTATTAAAAGTATGAATGGTTAACCGGCTACAAAACTTTGAAGAATTTGAAGAAATATTACAGACTTGATTAATTTTCACAAAAGTGTAAAACGACATGCAAATAGCAAATCTCATATAAGTGCTACAATTAAAAAAAAACATTCGGGACATATCGCATTGAACATAGTTTGATTAATCATTTAAAAATAAGCAACTAATTTCACAATGAAAGGGTAAAAAAATAGAGACGTCTTACAACGATTAATAGATGTAACTTGTTTCCTAGTAGAGCATGAACTAAGTTTTAGGGGTCACAATGAAGCAAGTGGATCTGCTAATCGAGAAAATTGCACGGACCTTCTAAGTTTTTTAGCAAAATACGATGATACCCTAAAAAATAATTTTATTGATTCGACGACTTTCCGAGGTACCTCAAACAGAATCCAAAATGATTTAATTAAATGCACTGTCGACGTTATAATAGATCACATTAAAAGTGAAATTAAAAAAGCACCTTTCGTATCAATTGCGCTGATGAAACCACAGACGTAGCAAACTTAAGCCAATTATCCATTGTTGTGCGATATATATTGGATGCAGCGTTGCCAGAGCTGGTACAATTGTACAGATCTGGTACATTTTGAGACCGTTTGTACAAAAGTACATTTATAATATTTCTGGTACATTTTGTACAATTTTAAACATTGATCTGACGGCACGAATTTTTCAAAATAAATATCAATGCATTTACCATAAATATCGATAAATTTCAAAATGTTTTTAAATCAGTAGCAAAAGAAAAATAAGTATTTTACTGTAAAAAATGGATAGGATTGTATTATTATTTGTTGGGGTTGTTAGGTTTACAGTACATTTTATATATTATAGGTGTTGTATTAATAAATAATTAAAACTATTGTAATTAACAGGTTTGTAATAAGAATAGCTAAAGAGGTAGATCCGGAGGCTTAGTATTTCTTAGCCGTCTATTTCATCAGGTTTATCTAGATTAGACCATCTGATAAAATAATAAAATACGACACAATTACTTTAAAACAAAATAGTGATTAATCAGAATCTGAATTTGCGACAACATTAAGTTGGGAATGTAGGGATAGATCTCCTCCACAGCAAGTAATTTTTTTACTGTAAAATATTTTTGTTCTACTAATAAATCCTGGTTTTCCAATGGAGTAGCATGACGGCTACAAATGCCATAATTTATTTTAAATAATAATAAGACCAACGCTTCCTCTAGTCTTTTAATTTCTTTGTAGAGAAAAAAAAATGATCAAAAATTTAGACAGTTTCCAGGTAAAACTACTTCGTAATGGGGAGAAATTTTGCTCTTTATGTAATCACACAGTTGAGGGCGGGGCAACTCATTTAACAAGGCATGAAAAGAATCAGTTTCACACAAAAAATGCCAAAAAGGTTACAAATACAGGAAACATTGAAAAATTGCATCAAGAATCTTCAGAAGAAAAAAGATTGACGGTTGTAGCTAAAGAAGCCGAGTACAAATTAAGTATTGGCCTCATCGCAGAACATAATTGCCCAATGTTGCTAATGGATCAATGTTCCTAAACTTCTAGTATCTAGTATTCCAGATTCTCAAGTGGTGAAAAATATAAATTGTAGGAGAACAAAGACTACCCAAATAATCAAAATGTTGAAGATTGAGGCTGAAAATGAATGTGTGCAACAACTAAATAGTAGATGAAACAACAGACATCTCTACAAAAAAATGTTTGGCAATTTTGTGCCGTTTTGTAGATATAAACCAAAGTTCCATTAAAGACCAGTTATTGTCACTGGTAGAGGTAAAGAATTGCTTTGCAGATGGTCTCATTAAAGCCATTTTGGATTTACTGGAGAAATCTGAAATTAATTACCATAATGTTATTGGTTTCGGTACAGATAACTCTTCTATTATGATGGGGCAGATAGGAGACGGGGCGCAAGCAAAACTTAAAGAAAAAGTTAATTCAAATATTTTTGTTCTTGACTGTATATTATGTCACTCCTTACATCGATGTGCATCAGAACCGACAAAAAAATACCTTCTACAGTAGAGGAGTTTGTTCAAGACGTATACAACTATATATGGAAAAGTCCAAAACGGCTTACTGTTTATAAAGAATTTCAAGAATGTATTGACACGGAACCCCACAAATTGTTAAGAATTAGTCAAACTAGATGGTCTTCATTGGAGATAATAGTTCAGGATCCATTAGTAAGGTCGACCTTCACCCATCTGTTTAATGGATAAAAATTTTTTTTACTAAATAAAATATGTTTTTAAATATACCGCAAGTGGATTGCCTAAGAAAATAAGGGTCACGGCCACTTTTTACTTTCCTCTCTGTGTACAGATAAGGAAAGTATCGCAATCATGATAAAAGTTGTTTATGATGTCATTCTCTATTATTTTGTTTCTATACATGATTTTCCTAAAATGGATCTAATTTGAGATATTTGATGAAAAGTGCAAATTTCGAATTTTGAAGATAACTCAAAAACGGATGAAGAGAAAAACACCAAATTTTGAACTTAAGCTTTAATCTATCCTGCGATGAGCTGATTAAAGTTTGGGCACAGTCAAAGCATTTGGGGAATACTTTACTTTACAGAGTGTCGTTTTTCTTACTTTAAGAAAATAAATAGTCTGGACCAAATTCTCTTAGACAAGGCAACCCATTTGCGGTATATTTAAAAACATATTTTATTTACTAAAAAGAAAGTTTCATCCATTAAACAGATGGGTGAAGGTCGACCTTATTTCGGATCTTAGACTATAATGTACAAGTGCGTATATATATTAAAAAAATTATTCGAATATGTGAAAAATGTATATATTTAGTTTATCATCTAAACATTTACAGATGTGCTACAATAGGTTGTACAAAATAATCGGAAAAAGCATGTAACAACTAGATAGGAAAATCATGTGTTGAAAATACTGAACTTTAAATTTTGCCTAAAAATCTATAAGTTCGAGTAGAGCCAGCAGTTTATATTCATTGCCAACAAAAATACTGAAAAATTAAAATTTTACATTTTCCTTCAATTTTTCCATTACGGTCCATTTTAGAGAAATCATGTATAAAACAGAACTTATAGAGATCGATATCGCAACTTTTAGTTTAACAATTTTCCCAAAAATTAGAATTATGCACAAATTAGACAAAATTGTCTAATTTCTCAATTACGGACCATTTTAGAAAAATTTTGTATTTAACAAAAATTATAAAGAATAATATTAGGAGTAACTTTTATTTGAAGAATTTTCGTCTCCAAACGTACATAACAGATATATTCCATAAAATATAAAAACGACCCCCTATAAAGTTCCCCCCTCTCCCAAATATTCCGACTCTGCCAAAAATCTAGTCAGTTCTACGCAGCCCTGAATAAGGCTTAAATTTAAAATTCTATTTATCCGTTTTTGAGTTTTCTTAAAAATTCGAAATATATACTTTTTTTCAAATATCCCGAATTCGGTCCATTTTAGAGAAATTATATATGGAACAAGAATTATAGAGAATTATATCACAAATAACTTTTATTTGAACAATTTTCTTAAAAAATTGATTTTTTTACTTTCTAGAATAGGGGCCATTTTAGGAAAATTTTGTTCAAGACAAAAATTATAGAAAATAATATTAGAACTAAGAAGTAATTTATTTAAAGCATTTTCTTTTCTAAACGTAAATAACAGATATATTCTATAAAACATAAAAATGACCCCCTAGAAAGTAATCCCCCAGATGTTCCTCCGCAGGCCGAAATAAAGCTTGAATTTAAAATTTGGTGTTTTTCTTTGGTTCTGCTCGTGAGTTATCATGGATAAAATGGATATTCTTTATGACGAAGTAAAAAAAGTACTTCCTTAGCAAAGTCTACATGAACGAGAATTTGTGGGTAAAAATTGTCTATTTTTTTTTTCAACGAAATTTTCTCAATTTTTCAATGAAATTTATTTCATCTATCTCTATGAATAGGTATAGTCGAAATGAAATGCATTGCAAAATAACAAAGTCGCGTTCATAACAACTTAGTTTAATAATGGTATTTAGAATTAACATGTAGTTTGCCAAATTTATTAATAAACAATTAGTTTACATACATATTTCATATTTCGTTTCTGTACAATCGTTTAAAATCTGGTACAATTTTGTCCTGGGATCTGTACAATTCTTTGAAGGCCTCTGGCAACACTGATTGGATGGCATTCCTCAAGAGCGTTTCTTAGGATTTTTGGACGTCACTAGCGAATGAACTGCAGATGCATTATTTAAAACTGTTTGTGACATTATTTCAAGTTTAGAATGTGGTCTTAAGCTTGTGACCCAGAGCTACGATGGTGCTGCCGTAATGGCTAGCCATTTAGAAGGCCTTCAAGCTAGAGAGAAAGAGAAGTTTAACCATGCAATTTTCGTTCACTGTATAGCACATAGACTTAATTTGGTTTTATCGCGAAGCATGGATAATATTAAAGATTGCAAAGTTTACTTTTCGACGTTTAGTGGTTTGGCTTCATTATTTTCAAAGTCATCGAAAAGAACTCGCGCTTTGGACATTCACGTTCAAAAAAGGTTTCCAAAAGTTGCGCCGACGCGATGGAACTACAATGGACGTTTAGTGCAAACAGTGTTTCAATACCGTGATTCTTTGATACACTTTTTTCAAAACGTTTGGGATAATAAAGAAACATGGAGTGCTGAAACTGTTTCTGCCGCTAAAGTGTATTTGCATTGGCTCAAAAAAACTTTCATTTCAATTTTTTGCTCAACATTTTTGCAGAGATTTTCCCTTTTACTGACATTTTATTTGACATTTTACAGACAAAGTCAAATGACATTGGCTTTTGCATTAAACTAATTGATAGTTTTAAAAATAAAATGAATAAAAAACGAGATCAGTTTGAACACTTTTGAAATAAGACTCAAAACATTGGCTTTGAACCTGAAAGAAAGAGAATTAGAATTGATAATGTCGGCGACAGAGAGACCTCCTATAAACTTTAACGAATTAAAATTTGTTGAATGGTGCAATTTTAATATTAGTAACAACGATTCATCAAAATTTCCATCGGAAGCTTTTAATTCACTAAAATTAAATAATGGAAATTTTTTCGATATTCCAACATTAAAGTCCCAGTTGAGTGTTGTTTATGAAACAACTGAAATTAGTGATAAAAAAACGCCCAACAATGTGTTAAATTTTCTTATAAAAACTGGTTTAAATAAGTCCCTTTGTGATGTCGTCAAGTTGTGTGAATTAGTACTAACCGTCCCAGCCACAAGTGCTTCAGTTGAGCAGGGTTTTTTAGCTTTAAAGCGCATTAAAAGTTTTATACGAAATTCAACAGACAGACTCTCTAATTTAGCCCTAATATCCATTGGAAAACAGCTTGTTAAACTGTTATCAGAAAATCCAAAATTTTACGATGTTATAGACAAATTTGAAACCATTGAGGATAGGCGAATAGATCTTAAGTATTAATAAATGTCAACTGCTGTGTCAACTGTGCGAAAAATGCTGGAAAAAATAAAAAAAAAACTTCAGTTAAATGTTTTTTTACGTTTAAATGAACCAACGAAGCTTTTCAATGGTAAGTTTTTTTATAGCTTTTAGTACTAAACTAGGTAATAAAGTAATAGTAACACTTCAAAAATCTCAATCTCGAATATCCGTAGTACTGAAGAAAAAAAAGCAAGATTTTGACAAAATGGTGAATGCGCCGCAAAAAAATTTCGTCTGCGGCGCTGTGTTTACTGGCCTGCTGTATTTTTATACAATCGCTTTCCCTTTTAAAAATGTCACCGCACGCCACTGTCACTGTTTTTGAATATTTACGTTAAATGTACATTTTTGCAACTTCTGGAATTTCATTTTCTGTCAGATAATTCAAAATCTGAATCCATATTTTTAACGTACTGGCTAGCCGACCGCCGCGCCGGCGGTAGTTGAATTTAATAAAACGAAAACCGTCTTCCGGCGGTATGGTCTTCTCACATATAAGAAAGCCGCCGAAAATCTAAACTGATTTGTTGATGAGGGCGGCAGGCTATCAGAGTATTGATAAAGCCGCCGGACGACGGTCTACTGTATTTAAAACATTAAATGCCGCCGGAAAAACTCGCGTATCGGCAAAGTATATTAACCGTTGAGTAGCGACATAAAGCGTCGGTGTCTTTGATCTTGGGTGGTGCAAATTTTCTTTCTCTCTCCTTTGACGTTATTGACGGAAGGACACACTAAAACACTGCTCGAATTATGAACTGGTCTTGAATGTGATGTTTACACTGCTCGACGTAATTTGAAGTAAAACTCTTTTGTAGTTTACATTTATAATAAAGGTTTGGTCATTAGGCAGTTTTATATTTATGAGTATTTAACTTATGTAGTAAATATAAAAATATATATCACTATTGATAAATTTCAATTTTTTTACCTACGTCCGGATGAGCTAGAGACTTGAAAGTTGGTAGGTACACAGGGTTTTGATTTTTGATAACAATAGAAATTATTACTTATGGACCTTCTTACTTATATATTAATCGAGTTGTCTCAAACTTTAATTTTCGCGTTGTTTAAACATGTCGCTGAATACAATTTTTGACTAATAATGTGCCCCGTTACTCAAAACTTTTAATTCACGTTTAAAGTGTTTGACAGAGCTATCTGATTTGACAAGTTATTCATACAACAATATTGAAGCCAGTGTCAAATCTGATGACATTCCGTCTATCATTCTAATTTTTGATAAATCTTACTGTAAACTACGAAAGCGTAGAAGAATCACAGTGAAAAAATATATAATTGACACTTGACAGTGATATCTGTCAATTAGTGCTAATTTTCACTTACATCTGTCAATTATGTCTAATTCCCAGTTCTAGCTGTCAATTACTACTAATTGGCCTTAGGTATATCTGTCAATTAGGCCTGATTCCCAGTTCTGGCTGTCGATTAATGCTAATTAAATGACACTTAGACCTAATTGATAGATGTAAATGTTAATTAGCATTAATTGATAGATGTAAGTGTCAATTAACATTAACTTAACAGACAGAACTAGGAATTAGCCTAATTGACAGATGTAAATGTCAATTAGCAGTAGCACTAATGGAAGATATAACTGTCTTTTTTTTCACCGTGGCCCTCTACGCTTTCGTAGTTAACAGCAAAATAGGGGACAATCTTACTATTCTTATACTTATGAATAGATTTACTTAAGCTTGGGGGTTGTTGAGTTGAGGTCACTAATTGTAATTTCTGACAAAAAAATCAAGGAAATCAAAATGGCGGTTTTTTCCGTTTAAGAACTGATTTGTCTCAAACTAGAAACTTGGTGGTCTTAATACAATTTTTGATCTAAACATAAAAATATCAAAATGGCGGATTTTCCTAATGAACCGATTGTCCTAAACTTGGGGATGTTTAAGACCGCCAAATATGAGTTTTAACCTAAATTTCACAAAGATAAAGTTGGCAGACTTTTGTATTGATGTGCCGATTTGTTTCAAACTTGGATTTGGTATGTTTGAGGTCACTGACTGTGATTTGAGGAATTTAATTGCGAAAAGTTATCAGGAAAAAAGTCTTGTAATAATTACGCATAAATGATAATACTGTAATAATGTTGCTATTCAAGTTATCAATAAATTTAATAGACATTAATTAAGGTAAATGATTTTATTAGTTACCAGATTAACAAAATTGCACTAAAAAGTAAATTGAATGGACATATCTTTATTTAATTAAACAAAAAGAATTAGTTCTTTTGTCAATGGCACATATATCTTTGAGATAGTGCAGAGATGATGGTTTGGTTTAAATCAGGCAAGATTACTGGGTACCTACTTGAGTGCGTTAATTCGTTTACGAATATTTTTTTAGCAGATATTTGTCAGGTTTAAATATTGTTCACTTTTTAGTGCATATTTTTCCATGTTAGTGTTCTGACGACCTTAATAAAATCGTTTATTTTAGAAGATTTTAATTATTTAATTTATTTGGTTCTAATTACATATCCCCGAAAAATTAATGAATTTTGGCATAATGAAAAACCCACAAAAACAATAAAAGAGCACAACGAATTCCTATATCAGCTGCCGGACTAAAGCGAAAGGGGTGTTTTCATCTTTAGAAGACGTCTCGCCTCTCTATTTCGCGTCGGCGCACTAGAATTCGGTTCCCCAGCTGTCGCTACTCAACGGTTAATATACTTTGGTATCGGTAACAACACTAATCATTTGTAATTGCTGTAGTGGGAGGTGTTTGTGTGAATGCGTCTTGTTTGTTTTCATTTACGCCGTGACCAGCAGTCAGTAAGTAGTATTTTATAAACCTTAGAAGCAAATTTCACATACATGAACAAATAATAATAATGCCGTCACAGCAAGAAAACGAAGCAACGACTTATCGTAGGGAGGCGGCTTCGCCGCCACCATAAAATTTCAATCCATACCTGGCTACGCCGACCGGCATGAACACCAACGGCCTGGACACAGCTCATCTTCTCTGTCAAAAGGAGACCGATGTACAAATAAAACGCGTACGACATATCATTATTTGCCACAAAAATGTAGACGATTTTACAAGTATTTTTTCCTACCACTGGCATTCAATGTTTTAAATACAGTAGACCCTCGTCCGGCGACATTTTTCAATTCCCTGATAGCATGCCGCCCTGATCAACAAATCAGTTTAGATTTGCGGCGGCTTTCTTATATGTGAGAAGACCATGCCGCCGGAAGACGGTTTTCTTTTTAACAAATGCAAGCACCGCCGGCCGTCGGTTAGCCAGTATGTATTTTTAAATTTGCGAAAACAAGTTTGACATAAACAACAAACTAAAAATCAAAGAAATCAAGGCAAACTTTATCATCAACGATCGAAAAAATAAAGAAGATGGACCGGTAAAGCTTTTACCAGTTCCTATCATCTACTTTCCGGTCATGATCGGCAAAATGTTACTTTCTGGACGAAAAATTGTATGGTCTGTCTTAAAGAATAGCTTTTGCCGGCTCAATAACGGTATATCTTTGTTTATAAAGAAATGAACGGGGTTATAATCGACAAGTAATGTTATTTTTAACAGACACGTTATTTGTGAACAGGTTGTAATTTCTGTGTGTTTATAAAATAACAGACCTGTTAAATATAACACAGGTTGTCAAATATAACCCCCTTTATCACTAAAATAATAGATATAATTATATATAATTATATATAAGTTAATAGTAAATTAAAAAATAAAGTTAAACAAAATAATAAACACTGACTCCTTAAGACCACACGTAAAAGAACAATGCCAATTTAGGTCACAGATTCCGATGCAGTCATTGATAAAATTCTGATAAGCATGACGATTTGACAGGTTTACAATGTAAAATATTTCGAAACCAGATCTATGTCGTTAAAAATGCAATGCAGTCAATTTATCTTACCTGTCGAATTGACTTCCCTAAAAGAATCATACGAAACCGATCTGTTGTGTTATCAAGCAATCGTGCAAGCACTTGTGTCAATTGTGTACGACCAATTCATTCATCAGTATACATTCATTTGATTTCATATGCAAAATAAGTACACAGCTCAAAGATTTTCAGATAATCCCCAGAATAGTTATTTGCCTTTACGGTTGATTTTCTTGTAATTATTTTCGAAATTGCGATAAAGAAGTTGTTAAAAAGATATTAATAATACTATCAAAACAAAGACAAATGATCTTGATATCTACAAGGTGTCCCATTAGTGCGTAATTGCTCGATATTATTTCAATTTGTGTTATAGATGCGAACAAACTTCAAATAAAGGTTATATATGTATTTAAAAAAAATTGTTGGATATAGAGTAAAGTGGGGGAATATGCCGCGCTGGGTAATACGCCGCAGTTTGATATCTTCCTTCTAAGGCAACATTTGGCAACAGTGTTCTTGTTAACGTGTCAGTTTCAAGCACCAAACATTGGTGAATCCTACAGAAATCAAATTAACTAGTTTCTTAGTGAATATAGTCAGTGTAAAGGTAAGGACTGTCTAAAAAATATTCTTCGGTCAAGTTATACCTAGTGGTAACAGAAAATCTAAGTGTTTTTAATCCAGTTTTAATAGGAGTATGCAAAAATACGATTACTAACCTCATTATTTTTTGTGGAACAATCCGTTAAACTTGCCTGAAATAGGTGTTGCCACTTTCTGAATTAATATGTGCAATGTGGGGTAAAATGCCTCATAATTTTTAACTGCGGCATATTACCCCGAGAGACGGCATATTACCCCTGACATATTTTTTGTTTTATTTCAGTAATTGTCTAGATGCCTCGAACGTATGTTTGAAAGAACGTGAGGGCTTTATGGTCGTAAGAAGATCTTCGCAATGATGTTGATGATCTTAGAAACGGTAGAGGTTCAGTTCGCCAAATTAGTCGTACGTACAAGGTTCCTGCCCGTACTTTGATGAGAAAAATGAGATATGGGAACCTCCGTAAAGAAAAATTAGGCCGCAAAAGTTGTCTGACTTTAGTTCATGAAGCTAGTTTGGCAAAATACATTTAAAACATGGAAATGCATGGGTTTGCGCTAACATCGGTTGATGTGAAGAAGCTTGCATTTTCTTTTGCGATTCAAAATAATATTCCGAACAGATTCAATATTGATACAAAGCAAACTGGCCATGACTGGTTTCTCTCATTTATGCAGAGACATCGAGAATTGTCAATTCGAAAAGCTCAAGGAATGTCTGTAGCTCGAGCCCAAGGTATGAATAAAGAAGAATGCGAACGATACTTCGATCTTTTGAAAAAAACATTAACAGTCAATCATTTATTAAACACTTTGAGAAAAATAGTTAATATTGATGAGTCCGGGCTGAAACTCAACAATAACCCAGGGAACCTTGTTGCCACTAAAGACATCAAAACTGTAAACTGCGTCACAAGTGCTGAGAAAGGGGAGACGATATCAGTAATAGCCTGCTTAGATGCAGGAGGTAATTTCCTTTCTCCCGTTTGTATTTTTAAAGACAAGAAGAAAAAACAAGAATTTGAGGATAGCTTGCTAGTAAAGTCATGATGAATGAAAAGTCGGCCTATGTAACAACAGACATTTTTAAAACATGGCTTCGAGAGCACTTTATTGCAAGAAAGGAGCCCGGTAAAGTACTTCTCATTCTAGATGGACACTCCTCGCACTGTTCGGATGTAGAGTTGTTGGATTTAGCTGCAAGCAACGATGTTATAATTTTGTGTTTGCCAAGCCATACGACCCACTGGTTGCAATCACTGGACAGATCATTTTTTAAGCCTCTAAAGACCTACTGGTCACAGGCATGTAATACCTGGATACATAATCATCCAGGTCGCAAATTAAGTAGGCTGCAGGTTTTCGGCACTCTTAAAAAGCAGCGACAGTACAAAATTGAATTTCGGGTTTTAGAACCTGTGGTATATATCGGTTTAATGACACTATAACTCCAGATCATGCTTTTATTCAGCAAAATCCTGAGACAATTCCCATTAACGATATTTTAGAAGAAAACGTTAATGATGTCATTCCTAATGATGCCCCCATTATTAACAATACCCCTACCAATACTCCTAACGACGGGGTCAATATTATTGATGACGTTGCAGTAATCTCCAAGACCAACAACACACCATTTTAGAAGATTGCAGTTATGCCTGGGTCAAGTGGTTGTCAGAAAAGGAAACAGCATGCTGAGCTACTTACATCTCCAGAAATTATTGCACAAAAACGACGCAAAAAAGAAATAAAAGGAAATTGCAAAGATAAAACGCAAGCAAGAAAAGGAAAGAAAAGAAGGTAATGAAGACAAGAAAGAAGAAAAAGACATTTACTGTTCAGAAGAAAAAACGTATTGCAAAGGCTACTGATGATACTAGTTCGTCAGATAGCGAATTGGAAGTGCTTACAGTAGAGAGCGAGGGTTCAGAACTGGGAAATGATGAATCATAATTTTGTGCCTAATGCGGTGGATACTATTTTGACAAAAAAAGGTCCGAAATGTGATTGGTTACAACGTCTTAAATGCCATGATTGGGTTCACGAGATATGTACTTCTTCCGACGCATATTGTGCAGACTCTATCCCACTAAATCAACTAGCGAGTAGGTCTAGAGCTCTGAAGATATGTTTTATTAGCCTATGTATAGTTGTACTACTCAATATATTTGCTATGTTGTAAAAAATACATATTTTTTCTAATCTCAAAAAATTGTTAATTTCTTACGAGAAGAGCATGTTGCCATATTCCCTAACGCGTGATGCCATATTACCCAAGAGTACGGGTAATATGGCAATAGCGTATCATCAGAAATTTCGGCTTCTAACTATCTTCATAGTGGGAATATGGCAATGAGCCTTTCTCGTCAGACACCCATATAGACACGCTCTAAGATGCCACCTTTTACTTGCGGCTAAGTTGGTTGTTCGTCAGAATGTGAGCGTTTGAAGTTTATGTTGCCATAGAGAGAGAAGAGAGAGAGAGAGAATATATGTTTATTGTCCAAGTTAAAATACAAGCACAATATTGTACAAATTACAAATAAATAAATAGTCATACAAACACAATATTGTACAATTAGTATACAAATTATAAATAAATAAATAGTCATTAAAATATAAACAAACATTATTATAAATTAACATTAATACATACATCTAAAATAAAATAAAACAAAATAAAACACATATCACAGTGTCTCGGCATTATAAAATTCTATAATATTAAAATAAGGCCTAGTTAACAGAAATCTCTTGAGCAGCTTTCTAAAACAATTATGTGACTCAACATCTGTCAACGTATGTGATAGCCTATTGTACATTTTGATACCATTGTATATAAAAGATTCTCTTATTAGTTCAGTTTTGGGAATAGGCAACTTCAAGTTACCCGTTTGGCGAGTTACACGGGATGTATTCGATTTATATTTCGACTTGTTCTTATGGATCATGCAACAAGTTTCTAAGATAAATAAAGATGTTAATGTTAATATTTCTTGTTTTAAGAACAGCGATCTACATGAAACTAATCTGTGTGCGCCACATAAGAACCTTATTGCCCGTTTCTGCATTATAAAGACTCTGTCAAATAACTCGGCAGAACAGACTCCCCAAAACTGAACAGCATAACGTAGATGGGAGTCAACTAACGCATAATATGCAGTTTTTGCTGCACAAACTCCCAATTCATGAGAGGTGGTTTTAATGGCATAACAACCCGATGCGAGTTTTTTTAAAAGTGAATCCACATGAGATTTGAATTTCAAATCCATGTCGATATTTAAATCCAAAAATTTTGTACAGTTTGTGGCTTCTACAGTATCCATATCTATTAAAATAGTCTGAAACAGTTCGGACTAACTGTTTGCGACCTAAAAGGTAGGATTTCATCCAACTCAAGGCCACATCTCTTATGCCATAAATTTCGAGCTTTTGCAGCAGTACTCCATGGTTGACACAGTCAAAAGCTTTAGTCAGATCACAAAATACTGCAGCTACGGCCTCGTTGAAATTTAAACTTGTATAAGCTAATTCCAAACAAGAAGAAACAGCGTCCGATACGTTTTTGTTGTGTTGAAAACCGAATTGATTTATGTCCAATATATTATTTTGGTCTAGATATCTAACTAGTCGAGTTTCTACAAGTTTCTCAATAATTTTTCCGAGTGTCGGAATTAGAGATATGGGCCTAAAATTAGATGGCTCAGTCAAGTCTCCTCCCTTATATAATGGAACCACAAGACTTGTTTTAAGAAAAGGAGGAAAAGTACCTTCAATAAAACTTTTATTTATTAAAATGGATAGGTAGGTAAATTTTGAAATATTTTTACTGACATTCCATCATGTCCTGATGCAGTTTTGTTGTGTATGTCATTACAAACTTTTAATATTTCTAAGGAATTTGTTTCTCTTAAGAAAAATGAATATTTAATTGGTGACGATTTTACAAATTCTAATGGGTCAGTTGTTCTATTTAGATTTTTTGTTAGATTTTCAGCGATATTGCAATAAAATGTATTGAAATCGTTTGGATTTATATTTGCATTGCATGATTTATGGGTACTTTTGCCTCTCAATTCATTAATAATAGACCAAGTTTCCCTTGCCTTATTTTTTGAGCTCTCGATTCTTGTATGATAGTACATATCTTTAGCTTTTCTAATAAGTGTTCGATATAAAGATCTGTAGCGATAATAATAGTTTAAAAATAAATTATTTTGCGTAAATTTTTTTATATAGGTAGTTGAGAGATCTCATATTTTTTGATGAACATCTTAAACCAGCTGTAATCCACGGCTTTTTTGGCTTAATTTTTATTTTTTGAATAGGAAAAGACGCATTAAAAAATTTGCTTAAATTTAAATAAAAATCGTTAAAAGGAGATATACCAGTAAAGCAACTGTACCAATTAAAATTTTTACATACTAAATGAAATTTTCCATAATTAGATTTACTAAACAATCGACCATGACGAGAATTAATCTTAGGAAGCTTATGCTCAAGAGATATCGAAGCTAAAACGGCTTCATGATCAGACAGACCGCTGGGATTCACTGTACACGATATATTAGCAGGTTCGTAAGACGTACAGAAATAGTCAACTAACGTTTCGGTACATTCCGTTATCCTTTTTGCTTCCTTAACATGCATATTCCCCCGTTTTACTCTACAGGACGTTAAGTTTTGTCCTGGAAAATATAAAATTTATCTTTTTTTAACTGGAGCAAGCTGTATTTTATTTCAGTTACTGAATGGTATGTTATATGGCCAATTCAACCCTAAATTATTTTTAAAAAATATTACAGAGTTGCCTAGTAATTAATTTTGTTGTTAAAATGACGAATGATGCGGATCAATAATAAAATTATACTAATTTAGGTAGATTAGCAATTATTTCAAAATTATTTAAAATACCAAACCAACGAAGATAATTATAGACGTGGTTTATTTTACACGTAACATGTAATAAATATGGCTGGCACATTTTAAAAACAATTTACTTAGTTTCTCAAAAACATTACTCTATATATTATTTAAGGATTGAATTTGTTATGAATTTACCTATCCAGCGATGCCATACCAACATGTTATCCTATTATTTATATACAGTATGTTCCATCAATGCGTAATCGATCGATATCTGTTTTATTATTGAAGATATGAAGAAATTTTGAATACAAAAGTTGTACTTCTATTATTTTAAAATTATTCCTTTTTATACAGGATAGCCCATAAATGAGGGGCTAATCATAATTATACTTTTTTAAAAAACTTACGTCTATGATACCTTTCACATTGAATCAATCAAACAATACATTAAGTTGTTCCCAGATAGCACACGACCTCTGAAAGACGTCTTTTTTGTCTTGGTTTGAACTCAATGTCTTAGGACGTTAGTAAGACGTCTTATAAGAGGTCTGGCAGAAGCCATAATTCAGACGTATTAATGTGAGAGAGCTCAAAGACGTTCTTAAAACGTCTTAAAGACGCCTGGCCAAATCCATATATTAATATGAGCGCTCAAAGACGTCTTACAAACGTCTTTTAGTCGGAAGGAAACTTGCATGGTTTCCAAATTCAAATTTAACAAGATCAAATGAAGTCAAGTTTGACGTTTGACTTAACATTACATTCAAGACCAATCCAAAATTTTTGAAAAAGTGATATTATAAATACATTACATTTTCCCAAAACATTAAAAACAATTAAAAAATACAAACAGAAATATACAAATTCAATAACTAAATTTTATGCTGTCACTCAATTGAATAAAAGAGCAATAATGTTTTTTTTTTAATTATTAGTTTTTTATAGATTCTAATCTTGATTCAAAATGTAACTAACAGCTTTGATAAAAATTCATTTACGAACTTTCAGAGATAATAAAAAAGAGAAAAACTTTTTGAGGGAAAAATAAATTACTATTGGGTGGAAAAAATATGTCTTAGAATCTGTAGAACTGTCTAAAATATCTAACCCCTTCGTTACATTTTTTATTTAAAACATTAAATATACATTAATAGATTTATTTTAGCCAAGAATGGTAATATGAAAGAATGTTAACTCAAAAAACAACAGTTGAAATTTTACATTATGTAAAATAAGTTTGCTTTTCACGTCTCTGCATCGTAATTTTCTTATGTCGATTTGTGTTGCTACGGATGAATGGACGGCTTTTCGTGGGAAGAGATCAACTGCACTTATTAGTTGTAAAATTAGTAAAATAATGGTTTTATAGACTTTCAGTAATAAAGCAGGAAATTTCTTTATTTTAAAATTAATTTGTCTCTATAAACTCTCTAGTATAGTTGCTTGTTTTCAAAATAAACTAATAACGAAAATTAAAAATGTTCTTTCTACAATATTACACTTTTGATCACTATAACATAATATGTCATAAAACGTTCTGAAAAATTGATATTGTTCCCGTTTGAATAGTACCTTAATTTAGGAAGTTTCAAAATAAAATGACTTATAAAATACGATTTTTAAAGCTTCTAGCAAATCCTTCAACTTTCGGATAAAAATAAAATGCTGGTCATTTTGAGAAATAATTATCGATAAATTTTTTTTCAGTTTTATTAAAAATGTTGAAATAATTTTATAAATTTTAGGAAAAATGATTGTTTTTTTCTCAAAATATAATACAGTATTAAGGGAACCAAAAAAGATTAACGGCTATATGCACATAGCTCAGATTAGCAAAAAAACCTTGTATTTCGTTCAAAATTGTTTTATTTAAAATGCAAAGTGCTTTCAACATAACGCCATCTTCAGGGCTTATCTACAATAATTGTGGGTGTGAATATAAAAATATGTAAACATAAAATATGAACAAGACATTTGAGTCACAAAATTACAATTAACAAAGTTACAAATGAAAGGCAAGTACAAAATTACAGAAAAAATGTTGAAGACAATGATTAGGGCATAAACCCTTAGTCGTTTGTGTATAGATAATTGGTTATTTATTTATTTATTACTTAATTATTTATATTCAAACAGACCAATAGAATCTAATTAGGTACATGGATAATAACAATATTAGTAATTTAACATTATTACTTAACAATATTAACAATAGTGTATAGTATGAAACATTAAAACAATTACAATTACAAAAAATAATAGTAATAGCAATGAGATTATAAAGAACTTTTCCTTGAAAGAGTCCAGTCTATATCAACCATAGTATTGTCGTGTAACCACCTTAAGCCGACGCTGATCCCTTTGCCGTTATATCTGTCGCTTTGTCTATATTTCTATACCTCAGGACAGATACAAATGCACTTCTTTGGGTCATAGAGAAATAAATTCCGGAGATTCTAGACCGTCGAGAATGTACTAGTGCAGAGCTGGCTTTATATAGATAGTCGGCAAAGCTGAGCAGTACTCGATTAAATTGTACTTAAATACTGTTTTTTTGGTACAAGTGAGTACTTTCATCCAGATGAATAAAAACTTATTTATTTTCACCTTTTTAAAAAAATATAAGTTTTCAAAAGTTTTTATTTTAAAAATAATAGTAATAAACCAAATAGAAGTTGAATCTCTTTCCTTTGGAAACAATTGTTTCTAAATTAGAACTTATTTGATTTTCAGAATTTTCTGTTCAACCTAAGTACTTTAAAATTTATTGTTTTTAAAATGATATTTTTTTTTACATTTTTGTCATAATTTCACTAAAGCAAAGTGATATTCTACTTCTGTTTGGATTATTATAAGTTTTGAAACATACAAAACATTTATGGGAAATAACATTTTTTCAAGAAGGTGAAAATAAAAAAGTTTTTCCTGCCCTTTTTCAGTCCATGTATGTCCATTTCAGTCCACTCTAAATAAACATTTTAAAATATAATAATAATATATATAATACTCTCCCTAATTCACCCCCTTACGAGTGAATTTTAGCCCTAAAAGCTGAGCTTGTGCGGGGAAAGGGACGGCTATTATTATTATTATTATTACTTACCGTGACGCTCCGGGGCGACTTAAAGATGATTGATGGTGCCATTTGACTTACAGGTGAGGAAAACCCGGAGAACCCCACCCACTATCATCGAAAACGGTAGCGCATGGTGATTTTATTTTAATAATCTGGATGTCATATCAACAGAAATTAAATTTCTGCTAATATGGCATCCATCAAATCCTATAGAGAACCATGCAAATAAATTCACATGCTCTTGGGTAGGATCTGAAACCGTTTCTGGTTTTACCAGAAAATTGGCTGACAAATGAATGCCGCGTCGTAGACACCTACATCACCGTAGTCAATATAAAACTCTTTTTGAGTATTCTCTACTTGTAGCTCTACCTAATAGCCGACACTGTATATGGTAAATAACTTTTTTGCTGTCTTATATAATAACGGAGATATCATCCACTACCACTCTATGAACTAATTCTGTATAATCTAATAAATATAACAAAAGAGAAATAGTGCAAGTTTACTGAAGGTCAGTTACTATTAGCGCCGTTCTTATTTTGATATTTAAGCATGTACAGATCGTTTATGTTCTAGAACTGACTTTATTAAAGATTGTGCTGTCCTTAATTGTGGATGTTTAAGAGCGGCAGATAGTGGCAACTTTATAGCTTTCGGGTGCGCTCGCCTACTCGTATCAACTCGAAGTTTTTTAATATTAAATATTTAATCATCAAAACCGTCTAAAATGATAATTTCTAATGCTTTTTTAATATCGTGACATAGACAACAAAAGATGAACTGTAATTTAAAATTTTTAAAATGAGGTTAGAAATATTTATAAGGACAATTGCCGCGTTTGAATATCCACATCGGATGCATCTGAGATCGTGGTGTGAGTATAGGATGGTGTGCTTGCCAGCGGGTTGAAATTCACATCTGGCGCGCACCTACGTCAGCAACGAGGCAATTGTAGCGAACTGATTTGAAATATTCCCATTATGCCATTTATTTGTATGTGTTTCTGTTACAAGTTAAGTAAATGTATATGTATAGATGTTCTTGAAATTTTTTTTTTCATATATTCGCGGTATCGGAGCAACTAATGATCATCCAACACCTATGGATATTAAATATAAGTTGCGGTGGTACATTCTTGGAAAACATTCACTCGCCATATTTTCAATGATCAGAAATACTGAGGATAGTATCGAAACGTGCCTACTCGAGCCATTTCTAAAAAAAGATGACATTGCAGACAAACTCTGAAATCAATTTAACCCAACAGTTGCTTGAAAAAGTTCTTTCTGACGGCGATTTTGTTGAAACATCGAATCTTTTTAGTAAAGAAACGTTTTCTGACCATACTTTCCAGAGTCCAGATTATGGAACAGACAATTTTTTTTCTGAAGATCATGACAATCTTTTAACGCAGTTAGAAAAAAACAAAATGCCCGACTTTATTTTTAAAGAAGGCCTAAAATTTATTGCTGGATATGTAGCTTATAGATTTAAAAACGAATATTCAAATTTAAAATTGAGTGCACCGAAAACATTTTGTCAAACAACTCATACCCCCGATTGGATCGAGTTTATATCTGGAGGCAACCTTATATACCCAAGTGAAGAAATGTTAAAACTAGCCCGTATAGTTGAGACCGAATTTAATCGATTTCATAATAACTTCTTTTCGACGGAATTAAATATTTTTAAAAAATTATTAGATAAAATTAGAGCCGGTTCTGTAGAAGCAACAAAACAATTTCGAAATAAAATTATAGTGTGTTTAATAAGAACTAGAACCTATATCAGATTAAGATATTTGAATAAAAAAGTTAGCTTTGAAAACTGTAGGCGAAAACTGTCAAAAAAAGTCAAACTATATAATTGGATTTTTCCCTCTGGTACAGAAGCGTCATCTTAATTTTATTCATTTTGAGGTACATTTTTTGTATACAGAGATAGTTCTTCTTACCTATACACTCCATAACATTTTCCTAGTAGGTACCTAAACGATTTTACAATATTTACTTTGTTGTCTAATTTTCTATTTAAATTTGTAAAAAACAGTTGACTTAATTAAAAACTCTACCCAATCAAACCAGTAACACTTCTAATAGTAACGTTTCTTGTAAAATTTTTTTTTAAAAAATGATAACAAAACCGAGAATAAGAATAAACTGCGATTTTCTTGTACCACTGCATGCATTTTTGACAGAAATACTCGTTGCTGACGTCACAGTTCGGAGGCTGCCTGCGCGCGAGCACACCATCCTATATTCACACCACGTCTGAGATGTTGTGAATTTTTTATCACGTAATAGAGAATTAGATCTGAATGTAGATGTATTAAACAAACGCTCTAGACTTTATTAGTCACGTGGTAAAATGACAATGACAAGTTATAAGTTTATACTTTTTAAATTTGACTTTTAATACTACAAATCAACCTAAAGAAATCTAAACAAAAATTAAATAAACTAATCGCACTTTTATATTCATGCTAGTATAAATAAAGGATAAATTGACAAACTTGGCTTCACAGAACACTTACTTTCTGGCATGGAACGAACATCTCATTCACGTTTTATTTCAAATCGAGATGTAAAAAAAATGTAATCTGGACAGGTACATCTCGGATAAACAAACGCAGATATAGATGTAGTAGATGTATCCGATGTGAATAAACAAACGCTCGAGATGTAAAAAATGCATCGGATGTGGATATTAAAACGCGGCAAATGATTGCAATAAGTCTTACCTTATTTTAGCATGGAATTTATTTGCCTCTAATTACTTTTTCACTATTAGTGGCTAACGTTCTAGAAATTTGCAAAATTTACAAAATTGCAAAAACAACGGTATTGCGAAAAACAATTGGCATGCAAATTAACTTTTTGCACCTATATTGTATAATTATAACTCTGCAACGTCTATGCTTTTCTTGCTTAAAAATAACTTGATCCAGATTATGCGTGGGAATCTCATTAGGTGATTATAGTAAGAATAAGAATAATTCTAACCCATTAAAAAACAGAATTATCACAACTCAATAATGTTTTTGAAGGCTTTTTTCTCCACGTTGGTCAATATATGTGGTATCAAAACATTAAAAGTATATCAAAAAATTTAGACTATTTACAGGCTACCCTTAATACTTTTACTAGCTGTTTTGATTGCATCGTACTTACTGAAACAAGAAATGATTTTGACATCAACCTCTGTCATTTGGATGGGTACGAAATTATTTTTAATTTCGGTAATATAAATAAATAATAATAGTATAAAGATCAGCTAAATTATACTTCAAAAATTACTGAAATTAATGGTTGTAAAGCAATTAATATTAGTACTACTAAAGAAAATAAAGATATCACAATAACAGCATTATACAGACCTCCGTCTACTAACGAGATTAATGTAGATGAATTATATGATTTTCTTTTGAGACAAAGTAGCAGTGACTTACACCTTATTGTTGAGGGCATAAACATAAATCTATTTTCGAAAGTTAAATTAGTTAGTGTCTATCTTAATGCGATAAATAAATACAATTTTACTTCTGTAATAAATGCATACACTATTCAAGGTAATTCATAATCTTGTTTGGATCACATATTTGTTAAATTGAAACTTTAGTAACTGACCATAGAGCAACTATTTTTAATTGGAATGTCTTTGAGAAAAGTGAAAAATTATTAACTTATCGTTTGACTGGTCTATTTTGTATAATATTCAGGATGCACAAGAAACTACATCATATTTTTAAATGATTTTGTTTGCAAACATACAGTTAAAGTTAAACAAATTAAAAAAACGATTAAGAGAAAGGAGTGGATAACTACTGGCATAATGAAATCAATACGAGAAAGATTATATAAAAATAAAAAAAAAAACCATGAGATTTAAATTTAAAACAAGAATTTATTTTATATCGAAACAATTTACATAAACTGATTAGTTAAATAAAATTAGAATATCATATTAAACGACAAATTGAAAAAAATAAATAAAACTAAAAAATATGTGGAAAACTATAAATAATATAACAAATTCGAATCCTAAACATTCTAATATTAAAGAAAAACGCTATTAAATAGTACCAAATCTAGTAACAACATTGGACCCGATCTTGCTAAAAAATTCAAAACCTTCATTTTTTTCATTCAAAGAGACGTATTAATAAAAATTCAATTTTTTATGAAACCAGTCAGTGAAACAGAAATAATTTAATTCATTAAAAAATAATAAAACTCCCGGTATTAATAATATTAATAATACTCTCCCTAATTCACCCCCTTACGAGTGAATTTCAACCCCTGAAGTCGACTGAACGACTTGTGTAGGGGAAGGGACGGTTATTATTATTATTTGCCGTGGCGCTCCGGGGCGACTTAAAGATGATTGATGGTGCCATTTGACTTATAGATGAGG
Source organism: Psylliodes chrysocephalus (assembly GCA_927349885.1). Lineage (NCBI taxonomy): Eukaryota > Metazoa > Arthropoda > Insecta > Coleoptera > Chrysomelidae > Psylliodes > Psylliodes chrysocephalus. The sequence continues at coordinate 45,930,276 of OV651820.1, read as the reverse complement.
AAAACCCGGAAAACCTCACCCACCATCATCGAGACGGTAATGTATGGCGAATTTTTTTTAATCTGCATGTCATATCAACAGAAATTGAATTTCCATTAATACGCCACACATCAAATCCTAAACCGAACCATGCAATTTAATTAAAAATCCACATGGTCCGGTCTGGGATTCGAAACCCAGCAGTCTCAGACTCATAAACTTGCCTATAAATGAATATAAGCGCGATAGACCGCTACACCACCGTCCCGATAAAATAAAAACAGAATTGCTTAAAGAAACTAACTCTGAATTAGCCTGACCATTTATGTTTTTTAATCAAGTTAATTTCAGACGGAACTTGCCCAACTGAATTCAAGGTCGCTATCATGAAGCCCCTTGACAAAAAAGGTGATAAAAGTCTGGCTTTAAACTATAGACCAAGCTCATTAGTCAATAGTTTTGCAAAACTGTTTGAAAAAGTTATAAAAGTTAGGCTTGAATCATTTTTGATTAGCGAAAAAATTTTGTCACCCAACCAGTTCGGTTTTCAGACGGGAAAATCAACAGAAGATGCTATATCTGCATTAATTTCAAATATTTATGATGCTGATGATCTTGTAAAGGCGTTCGATACTGTAGATCATAGACATTTATTGGACGCGTCAAAGGATTCAGGAATACGTGGAACAGATCTAAAAATGTTCAAATCATATCTTCAAAATCGTACACAGCATGTAAAAATAGATGATTGTATAAGCACAGAGAAAGTTGTAAAATGTGGAGTTCCGCAAGGGACAGTTCTGGGACCAATTCTCTTTATTCTTTATTTGAATAATTTACTAACTCTAAGTGTTACTGGAACCAAATATAATTTTGCTGATGATACGGTACTATTTTACACTGCTGAGACTTGGTCTGATCTGAAACAGAAAATAGAAGACGATATGTAAACTTTTATTGATTAATTTAATTTTCATCTATTGACAATTAATTATGAGAAAACGATGTATCTATCGGTCTGTAGTTACAAAAATTGATTGTCTAGCTATAATGAATTAAACAATATATAATTTGTCGAATATCCTATATCTACATCTTTTAAAAATGTTATACTACTTACTTGTTGAGTCTTGATTAACCTTTGAAATTTTAGATGTACATCTACAAAAATTACAATCGATTCAAAATACTCTTTAAAAATATTATTAGCAAAACTTACCCTTCTGACCAGCTTTTTCGGGATGCATTCGTTTTGGATATTCGTCAGATATTATTCCTTAAAACTCTGATTTTTTTATTTAAACACAAACAAAATGTTAATGTAATTTCTCGTTTCTATACTACCAGAGTTAAGAAAAATAAATATCTTCAAGTTCCGAAAAAAACAAAAAACAATTGGACAAAGAAACTTCAACAGCCGTATGCATAGTCGATCGCCAGCGACTTGCCAGAGATTCATTTCGGCGTATCGCCAGCGATTCGCTGGCGATCCGCCGGCGAAAGCCCTAAAATCTGGCGACTTGCCGGAGATTGTCACTGGAATGTCATTTCACGCAAGTTTTTATTTTCTTTTATAGGGATTATCACCGGTATCTCTCGCATTTTATTCATGATTCATTTCTTAAAACTCAAAAAATAATGAACGAATATCAAATTTTTCCCTATAAAAGAACATGAAAACTTGCGTAAAATGACATTCCGGTGACAATCTCCGGCGAGTCGCCAGCTTTTTGGGCTTTCGCCGGCGGATCGCTGGCGATACGCCGAAATGAATCTCTGGCGAGTCGCTGGCGATCGACTATGCATACGGCTGTAAGTATTTAGCACCCCGATTTTATAACTTTTTACCAGAACATTTTAAAAACTCATACACGTAACCATTTTAAAAAATCAATTAAGTTTTTCCTAATATCTAATAACAATTAATTTCCCACTTTTTCAATTTGTTACCTAATGTGTTAGTTTTTATGGTCATGTTATGTTACATTTCAGTTTATCACATTATTGATTTTTATACGCATGCGCTGGGCCGGCGGCGGAATTCGGTCAGTGAGTCGTGTTTACTTATTAGTTGTTAGTGTCTCATTCGCTACAGCTGCATAACATTTCGTTCCCGCGAAAAAAATTTGCTATGAAATTTGTTTTATACGCTCAGTTGACACGTTCTCAATGTTGTTTTAAGATTTTTTATGCTGCTAAATTTAATTTTTTTTATCGTTGGAAATCTAATCTCAGGTTCTTTTTCAGGGTGACTCGGGACATGCCCCGAAAATATATCAAGAGGCTTGGTTCTAGGCCATATCAGAATTATGAAAACAAAAATTTGCAGAAAGATGTTTAAGAAAGGTTGGAGAAAGGAACCAGCTATAGAAATCTGGAGATTAAATACGGAATACCTAAAAAAACAATAAATCAGCATGTGAAAAATAGGAATTTGAAAAAACCTGGTGAACAATTAGCCATAATGAACGTTGAAGAGAACAAAATTGTTAGTTCTTTGATATGTCTTGCCGATTGGGGATTCCCATTAGAACCAATGGACGTGCGTATTTTGGTGAAACAGTATTATGGTAAAAGGGGTGTAAGCATCAGAAGATTTACCAATAACTTGCCAGGGCCGGACTGGATGAAATCTTTTCTGATTCGACACAAAATAATTTAGCACTGAGACTTTTGGAGAATATAAAACGAGCAAGGGCTGTAGTTGATAGACAATCAATCCATTCATATTTTGATGAATTAAACACATTTTTAGAAAATATTCCTCCTTAGCACATCGTTAATTACGACGAGACATGATTACCCTGGCCGTTAGCGAGTCGTAATTCGTAGGTCCAGCAAACATGCTTGATTCCAGTAAAACATCGAGATCTGTTATGTTTGCCATCAGCGGATCTGGTGAAATGGGCAAGAAAAGGCAGCCAAATTTTCGAAGAAAATATAACGACACCGAATCAGAGGGAGTAGCAAGAAATTCACCAAATGTAAAAAGCGACGGAGAAAAACCAGGTGTGGAAGATTTGTAAACAGATGAGTTTATCATTGCAAAATTTACAGAGGGAAAGTTTTCTAGGAATTTTGTAGGTAAAATCTTAGGAAACGATGACGGACAACTGTGCATTACTTTTTTAAGAGAAAGCTCTTAAGTCGAAAATACCTTTATTTTTCCACAAGTTCCTGATGAATCTGTTGTGGATATTTCTCAAAGTCTTAAGTAGTTTCTAGTACAACCACTGCAACTTCAGAGAGGGGGTGTCAAATTTCCATGTTATGTGAATATGAAAAATTGATAAAAATTTGAAAAACTGGGTAGTTTATATCAAAAAAATTGTTTCTACTGTATTTGATCTCAATAAAAATTATTCTTGAGATGTGTTTTCATCATTTTCTAAGATTTTCAATGATAATAAGTAGATAAATGCATTTTTTAAAATGTGATTTTTGTCCTATCTCAACCAGAGTAGGTGATACAATATTTTTACTGCATAATAAACGCATGTCCTGAGTAACTCCACACGAACATTTTTTGAATTAAAAAAAATATTTATAATTCAAATTTTTTTCTTCTATCGTGTGAACGTGTCGCGAAAATACAGTACCTGTAATTTTCATATAGATTGATACTAACGTGAATTATTTATAATACATTGTCAATTCCGTCCTTAGTCACCCCGTTTGCCGGTACTATTATCACTAATAAACATTATTATTAATAATTATTATTAATAGTTGTGGCCAATATGTATCAAGGGGTTTTTGGTCATCTTGGTAGGTATAATGGAATGTTGGCTCACTCCTTGGTGTTAGATCCGTGTAGTGTCGGTCTTTAGACACATATTAAAGTGTTTTGGTGGGGGTGTTGGTGGAATTATGCCTGTTGCGTCCACACGTTGGTCAAGCGATTAGTTCAGTTAGCTCCTCGATATCCATTTTAGGTCCACACATTGGCCTGTATTGATGTGAACAACCATTGGCACATATATTGTCCAACATAAAGAGGTGACACAACAAGAATAACAGAAACCCGAATTTCCAATACCTCAGACCCTTTAAGGTCAAATACAATAACACTAATAGTAGGGGGAATAGTTATTTCATTACAGTGTACCAAAACTACTTATTTGGCCAGTGGTGCGTTAATGCACCAGTTGTATTTAGAGTAATATTACAAAAAAATTGAATGTAAACAAATAATTTTTTAATATACTGTTATAATTTCAGTCCCTGCATGCAAATATAGACGTTCGGATAACACCAATTTTAGTAATGTTTGAATATTGCTTGTAGACCTATTTCATTTGGTTTTTTATAGTTATATGTAACTTCAGAAATCAGGTAAATTCATTGATAATTCAAAATATTTGATTATTAATAAAAAAATTAAAACTGAACTGGTTCATTAACAGACCAATGGTAAAAGATTGGTTCTCAAGCTTTTTTTTTTTTCATAGCAGATTATGAAAAAATACTCCCTTTCTTTGCACCACACCAAATATAGAACCATAGTATGTGTTTTTTATTTTTTAAGGAGAATCGTAAACACAATTTAGCATATTATCTGTAAAATTTTTAGTTTTTTAGATCTAGGTATACTTCAAAAATATTTTGATGTAGTTATATAAGTTATAAAAAAATTACAAGTTACACGGTACTACGATAAAAATTTTCGATTAATTTAGGTAAAAAGAATCGATAAGAATCTAAGCATTAACTAGGCTATTGAGTGCAATTGAAGTTTTCCAAATTTACTACTTCACTTGCAACACGCCGCTGATCGCCTTGCCGAGTTCCCCAGACGAGGAGAATTCAGTTTCAGTTAAACCTGACAGACAGGGACTGGCAGGCAAGGCAGCCCCATGCAAATTGAATTGCGAAATTGTTACACATTCTTTTTTGGACGGCTCTGTCCATTACTCATCCTAACAGTTACCATTATAAACAAATATAGAGAGACTTGGGGAAGTATTTGAAATTCCACGGAAGTTTGCTCGAACTTCAGTTTATGCTTCCAATACACTGGAAAATCATTAGGGTACAGTAACATTTTTAACTATTTTTTTAATAGGAAAACTTTTAAAGTTGACGAATTTTTTTTAATCTTGAAATAATCAACATACTAATATTCCCTTTACTTAAAACCCTAATCTTATATAACCCCAGTTTATTTATCTTGTAAATTGGATTTTTTTATATAAATTAACTAATTATATGGAAAAACTTTAATTAATGTAAATGGAAAATATTGTGCTTCAAACTTAACTATGAAGATGTAATTAATGAATTCGCATCTATCAAAGCAAGAAAAGTTAAATTTTAAGGAAAAATAAGTGCAAGATCTCACGGACCGATATGCGTTTTTTAAATAATTATTATTTTCAAATGTGTTTCATCAAAGTAAGACAAGTAGTTTAGAATCAGCGCTTTATCAATTTATCAAAATTGTAAGACTGTTGAATCGACCTTTAGGGTTTTTTGTTAATTCGGGTTAATACTACAACTTTTTAGTTTTGAATCGCTTTATTTCTAAAATAAACCATTATTTATTAAATCACAGATAAATACAATCACCTCAATCATAACAAGGTCGACAAAATAAAATAAATTACTGCAAGTTAGCAGTTTTGTACGTGCTACCTTGAAAGATCTAATTTCGATATTTTAAAATAACATTTTTATACAATGAAAGAATTAAATTATTTCATATACAGGATGTTCTTTTATTTTCTTGGTGTTTAAGATTGAATAAAGACAGAAATACATTTTTCTTCCTCCTTCTTCTTTGTTTTTTTTCTCCTGGGCTCGTCTGATTATGTCTCCGAATAACACTGAAGCCTATTGGCTTATTGTGTTTTACCCCATGTTAGTTTATAGCACCCACTCTATCACCTTTGTACCTTGTACAAGTTTGTATAGATCCTTGGGTGAGTGGGTTCTATACGTTGTTGGATCAACCTGGGGTTGTCCACAAAGAGCCTGCCTTTTGCGATCTAGAGCTTCGCATTCGCACAGTATGTGTTTAGCCGTTTCTGGTTTCTTGTGACATAGTCAACACATGAGTTCCCCATTGTACATGCCAATTTTGTTCAAGTGTCCCTTTACTGGGGCGTGCCCAGTCATGAACCCTGTTATCACTTTCAACTGGATCCTATTCATAAACAGTAGTTCTCCAGTTCTTTTGGGACATGATCTGCCTATGAAGGCTTTTCTATGTGCCTATTTTGGGGTGCTTCCCCAATAGTTAATATGTTGTTCCCGAATCCAGTCGTTTATGAAACCCCGGACTGTAGTTTTTGGTACTCCTGGGTTTTTGTCTGGTTCCGGTGTTTCTTCTGACCCTTTTTTGCAAGTTCGTCAGCCTTTTCGTTGCCGTTAATCCCTTGGTGACCTGGAACCCAATATAGTTTTACTATATTTCGGTTTGCCAGGGTTCTTAGTTCTTCGATGCATTCCCATACCAGCCTTGATATAACTTTCTGACTCGATATGGCCTTAAGTGCCGCTTGGCTGCCTGACATCATTTGAATATGCTGATTTTCGACAGCTCTTTCATTGTTCGTTTTTGCACATTGCAAAATTGCGTATACCTCGGCCTGAAATACCGAGGAATGTATTCCTATAGCACAGCTATGGTTAGTATCAGGGTTTTTGGAGAATACTCCCGCCCCAGTGCCTTTCGCAGTCTTAGACCCGTCTGTATACCAGGTTTATTTCTGTCGTTGAGCATTGGGCTCCCTTATAGTGATCTCCGCTCTTTCCTGTATTAAAACCTCAAATAAAGTATTAAGAGAGTACCTCTTAGTTATGTGGTCTGATCTCATGTCTAGCACGTCTTCTGTCACTAACCTTGAGATACTCATGTGACCTGGTCTAATGTCAAGATTTCCTAGTGTATACCCTAATCTGTAAGCACCTAATCTTGCCTCCCCTTGTATCACATAGTGAAGAGGTGGGAGTCCTATAAGTGCTTCCATTGATTGCAGCAGTGGGGATTATTTTCATTGTCCCCGTTATTCCGAGGCAAGTCTTTGTACCTTGCTTAGCCTCGTTATTGCTTTCCGTTGCTGTGTCTTTGGCCACCACACTAAAGCTGCGTATATTATTATCGGTCTCACCACCATGTTATAAAGCCAATATACCATGTCTGGTTTTAACCGCCATTTTTCCAAAGGATCGCCTTGCCATCATTAACGAGGTTTCCGCTCTCCTTGTGTTTTTTTTCTAGATGCTGGTTCCAGGTAAGTCTCGAGTCAATCATAACCCCGAGACATTTTACCTCCCCTTTAAGCTGGATGCTTGCACCTCTTAGGTTTAGAGGCCCTAGTCCCTCCAATTTTCTCCTGCGGGTGAATGCAATTATGTCAGATTTGTTTGGACTAATGTTTCGTCCTTCCGCCTCTGTCCATTTTATTACTATATTTAGAGCCTCTTGCATTCGATCCCTTACTATAGTGTTGTATTTTCCCTATGCCATGATCACTAGATCATTGGCATATGCCAGGATTCTATTTCCCTAATCTTTGAGAGCCCTAAGCAGTCCGTTCACTAAAAGGTTCCACAGGAGTGGAGACAGCACTTCACCCTGCGGACATCCTCTCGCTACCCGTGCCGCTATTGTCTCTTCCATAAGAATTGTGTATATAGTTCTTTCCCTTAACATAGAGTCAATTCAGGACACGCATGTGTCCCCGATATCTCTGTGTTTGAGAGATCTAATGATCGATTCAACGGAGGTATTGTCAAATGCACCCTCGATATCCAAGAATGCTCCCAGCATTACCTCCTTGTTTTCCAGTGTGTTCTCCACCCTTTTAAATAATTGATGGAGAGCTGTTTTAGTTGATTTCCCTGTACTATAGGCGTATTGGTCTTGGTATATTGGCCTCTGAACCAATATCCCGTCTCTAATATGCCTATCTAGGTTTTTCCAAAGTCTTAAGTACAAAGAACAAGACTTATTGGGACTTTGCCGTTTCCTGTCCCATTTTCTAAGGTTTTGGTATAAAAGGTACCCCAATATTTCTCCAAGCTTTTGGTATGTGTCCAAAGGCCAGGCTACTTCTGAATATGTTACAGAGTCTGCTGTATAAAATATCAAGACCTCTTTGTAACATTATGGGATAAATCCCGTCCATACCCGGTGATTTATATGCTTTGAATGAGCTAATTGCCCATTTCAATTTACTATAGTTCACCACTTATTTGGCTATGCTCCAATCTTCCCTGTTGGCTCTATTGTGATCTTCCAATCCGTTTAGATTCCGGTTAGCCGGTGTGTGTGCTATGGTTTGTGCACCAGGGAAGTGAACCTTGAAGAGTTCCCTTACTGTGATTGTGTACTCCCCCAGTTCATTCTTAAGGGTGTTTATTGTATGTTGTGTGTCTTTTGAGAGAAATTTTTGGAGCCTGGCACATTCTTGAGTGCCTGCTATCTCCTCACAGTGCCTTTTCCAAGACTATGCGTATGATTCTATATAGTTCCCATTTGCCGGTTATTTTAGCCTGATTAAATTTTTATCTCACCTTTTTCCTTAGTATAGCAAGGTCATCATTCCACCATGGAACTTTCCTGATAGAGTTCCTTACTATTAAGGGACAAGTATCGTTGAAAGCGCTAGTGACTGTGTCATTAAACTCATCCACAGCCATTTCTAGGTCGGTTGTTGTTCTTATCGTGTTTCCTATCTTTGGAAGATTACATTCCAGGGAAGCATTTTATGCCTCCCAGTCTGTTTTCCTGGGATTCCGATAAGTTTCTTTTGTAATATTACCTTCAATATTGAAGTTTATGTGTCTGTGATCTGATAAACTCTTTTCGTCAGACACATGCCAGTCTGTAACAAAATTTCTCAAGTATGTTGATTCTATTGTTACATCTAGTACCTCATTTCTGTTTTTTGTTATAAAGGTCGGTTTATTGCCTACATTTGTTATGTCTAAATTATTTGCCATATTAATTGTAGTAAAGGTTTTTTCGTTGGTATCAGTGCTCCCCCAGATCCTGTGGTGTGCGTTTGCATCACAGCCAATGATCATCTGCCGATCCGAGTATTACCTCCTTCGGTCCATTTCCTGCATGGATCTTGCTTCTGACTGCTGTCAAATCTCTGGAATAGAAATTGCTTACCGGCAGTATTTTTATGTCTTTTTTGACAATTATGCATGTTCGAGGGGTGTCTGTGGATCTGTCATATATTAACTATTTACCCAACCCTCCTAAACCTCTTATTGTACCATGTATAATCCACGGTTCTTGTACCTGGGCCACTTCAAACCTCCCCATCGCCACTGTAACTACAGCCGAAGCAGCCTTACAGTGCTGGAGGGGTTGATCTGGATTATCCTGATCCTCCCCAGGCCGCCTTAAGACCTTGAAGGTCACCCTTCCTAGCTTATAATAGGCCCGGAATTGTGTGCTCTCGAAGGCCCCGTACGACGCTTCGTCAAATAAAAAGGCTAGGAGTTGCCCTCCCTTTTCAATTTTCCTGCTCATTAAAAGCCAGTCCGGCGTCTTCAGTTTCGTATTCTGGAGCTGAAGAAGTCCAAATGACCCCTGCGCTAAACGATGTTCTGTGGAACTGTGGTGCTCCTCCACTGCCTGAAGGGGTAGCGTAGAGCCTTTCCGGAAGAGTTTCTTGTACCAAGTCTCCTTGTGCTTGGTCTAGGGTTGTATCTGGATGTCCTCTTTGGATGACAGCCAGTCGGATACCCCTCAAAGTGTCGCTGTACGAGCCAGCCGATGCCAAAGCATTTCTGGCCCGCTTAGTTTTACTTCGATTGGGGGGAGTCTGCGACTCAGATCGAGGCCTTTTTCTTCGTTTGATCCTCCCTCCGTTGGGTTCGTTTTTGGGCTGCATTCTTGTGGAGATTTTCCTCCGTTAACGTTCCTGTTGCCATTTTTCTTTCCTTCATAAGCTTCTTACTCTCCGCTCCTGAAGGTTTTTTCGGTCTATCTGCTTTTTTAACCGTTTATTTTGTTTGGGAGCAGTCGTCTGTTTTCACAGATCCTTCCGCTAAGAGGTTATAATCCTCTGCTTTCGCAGTTCCTCCTTCCCTTGAGTAGTCGGAGTCCAAAGCTAACGCAATCTCTCCGACAGTCATGTTCAAGGAGCCTGAATTGTCTGTATCCGACTCTTCTCCTTGGGTGTCCATTTTGTTCAAATTGTTTGTACTCATATTTGTTCCCACGAGTATGGGGGAAGGGTTGGTCCAACTCTGCAGTGACCCCCGTACAGAGTCAAGGCTGGCTCCTTGGGAGTTTCGCCCGGTTCCTCCAAGGGAACGTTCGCAACCGCATATTAAGCCCTGCGGCCATTCATCCTTAGGCACGTTACCTTACACCGTGGCGTTGGGCTTTGCTGGAGTGCCATTTGGTTAGTCAATAGTGGTGCTTCTTGAAACTTCGCTATTGGCCTTATCCAGTGGTGCCACGAAGAGACAGGCACTCGATGGTTGCATTTCTCCATCGTCCTGTAGAAAAGTTACCTACCCACAAAGCAGGCGTGTTAAGCGAGTGTGCAAGCAAGCAAGCAATCTAAACTACAAAGCAACGGCTAAGCTACAACCAACCCTACATCATAAACTCAATCACCTCAATCATAACAAGGTCAACAAAATAAAATAAATTACTGCAAGTTAGCTTTTGTACATGCTAATTTGAAAGATCTAATTTCGATATTTTAAAATAACATTTTTATGCAATGAAAGAATTAAATTATTTTATATGCAGGATGTTCTTTTATTTTCTTGATGTTCTAGATTGAACAAAGATAGAAATAAATTTTTCTTAGTATATGAATATTTTTTAAATTTTATTATGAATTTTAAACTTATTACAAAAATTATTATTTTTACTTATTACCCTACAGTGTGCTGCGGTTGTCACAAGTAAAGGTGCGAGTAAAAGAAGAAGAGAGAACATTCGAGAAATGTCTAGATATATTATTCCACGTCAAGAAACATCTGGACGTTTCGGGAAGGTTCCAGAAGGTTAAAGCGAGCTATATTATTTGGTGATCATGATGTCAGAGTTCAGATTTATGATAGACGTTATACGTTTATGTTATCAGTTATGGAGTTGAATTGTAAAGTTGAGTTGAATTAAATTAAGCTATCAAAAATCTGCGTAACAATATTAACAGTTCAATGAAAAATATTATTAAGTAATAAAACATGAACGCTGAAAGGTTTTTAAATAAGTTTGTCCACTTGATTAACAATTTTCAATAATTTTAAATATCAAGATTTGAAATAAGGTAATTTGATTTTTGTTCTATATGAATTCACTTTTATATCTAAGCAACTTAAATAGGTTAGTGTGTCAAAAAACTTTGTTTATGGCTACTTTATATGTATATTTAATTTGCAACCCAATCTTTAGTTTAATTTTTATCTATTTATTTAATTTTTGCTTCAATTGAGTGTCAAAACTGCCTTCTTATACTTCAAATCCAAGAATCCCCCTCCCCACAAGAAAAGCATTTATGTATATTTTTTTTTGTATTGAAGAGGTAATTTTAAGGTAGTTAATATAAACTTGTAATGGCCCGAATTAGAAAATTACAAAAGCCATATTGTACTTTTTTTGAAATAAAATTATGTGATTATGGAATAATATTTCCTTTCGAAGTACACGTATTACGTTTATGTAAAACTAATAATCTAAACTATTTATAATCCTTACCACAATGCGACAGACAGCTCACTGGTGGGTCCTCTAATCTTAGTAGACATGAGGTTTCAATTGTTTAATATATCAAACATACCCATCTGGTTCGTAAAGATCAGTTAACGTTATTTTTAAACCAGTGAAATAAATTAATGGATCCACTTTATTTTGCGGTATGCGAAATAAGAGTAAAACCAAGAAGATTAGTTTTTTCCGGACCATATTGTTACACTATTCATAAGTACAGAATGTCTCATTGTGAGTTTGGATTAGGAAAAAAAATTTTGATTTTTTTAATTAATGTTATATGGAAGAAGCAGTGCTTTGAATAATGATCAAGATTCAAACAAGAAAAACATGAATTGTGTTGTTTATTCACTCTGTTCAAATTAAAATATTTTAATTTTTCTCGATTTAGTGATGTTAAAAACGAAAACATAGACATATAAGATTAAAAAGGTTATCCATATCTCAAATGTGGTATATACGTGAAGGAAAGACTCTAATTCTTTACCACAAAAATTATTTATTGTTATTGAAAACAGAAAAAAGGGACTAGTTTCGGTCAGTGGCCATCATCAGGCCTCTAAGAAAGTATGCTAATGAGACTTAATTTGATTATAATTGAAAAAATATTTTACCAATTAGTGGGTAAATGATACATGATAATATGAAATTTACAAATGTTATTTGCTTAAATGAACAAATTCAACCCAAAGAACGTTAACATTTTCCTGTTACTCCCCTTTTAATCCTGTTGCTCCTCCTTTTCCCTGCCTTAATTAAAGATTTTAATCGATCCTTTCAGTTTTAGTTCATCAATGTTTATTATTACGTTTTAGGTTGTTTTTTTTTTTTGACAGTTATCAATAAATAATTTTTCATGTCTTCTAGGCGCCATTATGCCCATTACACATCAGCTAAGTAGCTACTTCAGTTATTGCTTACGGCCCCGGACTCATACCCTGATATTGTTACCTTTACCTACTATAGAATTTATAAATTTGCTTTGTTACTAGTTGTATCGGTTCGTTATTATTATACCAAACCCATTATTATCTTCATGGTTTTGTTTTTTGACACCCCATTTTTAACGTTCTGATCTCTTATGTGTTACTTACATAGCCAAGACTAATTTCTATTTTTATCGGTTTATGCGCTCATGTCACTTGTCAACTCTTTTTTACTTGCTTCCGCTTACGCTAACGGCCATCTTATATCACTTTTAAGTACCACCACACACCATACACCGAAATTTTTAAAACCGTAATTTCTCGGTTATAATATTGTTCCATGTATTCCTGTGTGTAATAAATAAGTTTTCGTCTCTTGATATATGGACTTATACCATTAAGATGATTATTGCGGTGCATCTTCTTGTTGAGACTTCAGGTTCTGGAGGTCTCTCAAAGTGCTGCTCACCTCTGCCTACCCTCGTGCCAGTTTTAATAGGACGCTGCTCCCCTGCTGGTCCATACTCCAGTGGTTGCTATATTTTACTTTGTCAACGACTCTCATTAAGGATAATAGAGGTATTCATCCAAAAAGAAAAGTAGATACAAATCTTATTAAGCGAAACATAGAGTCTTATCATCCATTATTATTAGTCATTACCGAAAAAAACACGCTCCCAACGTTAGATATTTGTCAAAAGAATTGACAGTAAAAGAAATGTACGACTATTTTAACAGTACATTTCCTAATATTTCCAAAATAGAAAACTATAGACAATCCTTCAAATAAATATTTCAGTGTGTATGCCAAAGTCAGTTTCCTGCGAGGAATGTCAATTAATGAAGAACAATTTTGATGCTAACCCAGAGCTTAGACTACACCGAGAAAGAACAAAAAAGGCTAATGAAAGGTATAAGCAAGACGCAGAAGAAAGTGCATCTACTAAGACAACAAAAAAACAAACATTATCAAAAGATCTTCAGAAAAGCAGCTTTTTTTATTACTAGGCTAGTTACCTTTAATATGTTGACCTGTAAAGCGAGCTGACAGAATACCTTCACCCACGCATTTACCGTCGGGGTGGTAGAAGCCCACTTCTCAAAACTGGGCATCGGGAGACACCTCTTGACGAAGTTGTTAACCTGCTGGACCTTGACCTGAGGGGCTGGCAGTCTCGTAAACACCCCTCGGCGAAAATCAGCAGGTTTTTGACGAGAAGATGGCAGTCTCATAGATACCCCTCAGTGAAAACCAGCAGGTTTTTGACGAGAAGATGGCAGTCTCGTAGACACCCCTGAACGACAACCAGCAAGTTTTTGACGAGCTGAGAACCTGCAGGACTTTGATGAACTAAGTCACCTTCTAGCTGCAACCAGCAAGTTTTTGACGAGTTGGTGGATACTCAATGAATCTAATGAGAAGTAAGTGCTGTGGAGCAACCCATCCTCCCTTTAATATGGTTTTTGCTACGTTTGACGCGAAAAGCCAAAATAAAAGTTACTGCGTCCGCCACAGTTGGTAGAAAGGCAGAATAACTTGATTCTATTCTCAGCTTAGTAACTGAAATGTGAAATGTGAAAGAGTTTATATATTGGGCCGACAATTGTTATGGCTGTGGCTGAAATAAGAACTAGATATTATATTCTACTCTGGTCAATGTAGTAAGTCGACCTTTAGAACCTGATCTGGTTACCCTATTCGATACCTAACTAAAGACCACACACATGTGCTCATGGCGGTCATGGTAATATTGAAAAAAAGATGGGTAGAAAACGTAATATTTATAACTATAATGATTTAGTAAAAGTAATTAAGGAATATAGATAAAATCTGGAAGTCCTGTCTTCAAGAATTCTGTTCCTGGAAAAAAAGGACACCCTTCAAAAAACTTGAAATGGAAGAAAATTTGAGAAGTTTTTTTATTAAATTCACTAGAAGAAGCGTCTTTTACAAAAGGCATTCGAAACATAAAACTCAAGTAATTAAGGAATGTAGAAAAAATCTGGAAGTCCTGTCTTCAAGAATTCTGTTCCTGGAAAAAAAAGGATACCCTCCAAAAGTGTCCACTAGTGTCTTTTACAAAAGGAAATCGGAACATGAAATTTAAAAGAGATTTTAAAGATAATTTTACAGAATTGGACTTCTTGCAAAAAAAAATAAATTACCTTTCTATTGCGAACAATTACACCTACTAGAGGAGTTGCTACTAAAAAAAAAAAGAAACAATTGTAAAAACTTTGGTACCTTTAATGTCTATTCGCTCAGTGCGCAGTTATGGTAGGGGAAGCAAAAGCGCAAGCTGCGGGTAATTTGAGCACTTTAATGCGATATTTTGTAATTTTGACGTATCAAAAAAATTGCTAAAAATAATACAATAAGCAACCGGAGGTGCCTTGTTGTAAATTGTAAAGATACTACCAAAAAACAGTGTAAGTTATAAAAAATTTCAGTAGCAAAGTGGAAATTAGGTCAAAGTATTTTTTATTTTGACAGAATAGATTAATTCTTCAAAAAAATTGGGCAACTTCTTATACACTTCTCGTAAATACTTTTGCCTGCCTATGTGTTTTTTTTTTATTGATTTTTAATGAATATACCTACTTCTTTTTTAGTTGAAGCGATAAAAATATATAGTAATAAATTAATGTTTTCCCTTGTTTTACAAATCCCTATATTTTTATTAAAACTAACATATATACTTTTTAAATGCGAATTCTATTAAAAATTGTATTGTCAGTATATGTCAAAATCGTCCATTAGTACACAAATTAATTTGCACTGCTGTCACGCACGGAGCGAATAAGCAGACACGCTTTCTGGAAAAATTTGTCAGAGTCTAAAGATTCTTTAGATTTAAATACATCAGAGCAAAATATTAAAGAAGAACATGATATCTATTTTAATATTTTCCCCACTAAATTTTTTGTGTTCGTAGGATCTTATTTATTTTATATTTTAGATATCTCGAAAATTTGATGTTTTTTTTTATTTAGACATGCTGTTTGACATTATTTATTAATCTTGATAAAAAATATATATCCTATTTTCTTTTCTGTTATCATTTACCTACTTACCTCACCCATGTAAACTAAGATATTAGTGTATTTACTGTTTATTTTCTTAAAATAAATGTTATAATTTCACCCCACAAAAACACATATAGCTTTTGCTTGTGTTTAACGCCCTTGAAAATTTCTTGAAAAAATATTAGGGATTTGTGAAACTAGAAAAAATCAGTTAACCAAATTTTTCATGCAAAAGTAATTACTGTGTTTTCCTATAGGCTATCCACACTCAAACAAATTTATTTTGAAAATACATGCCTATTTAAAAACACAGCAACTGCAGTTACTGTATAATTTTAAAACCGGGATTAGTAAATATACCACACAAAAACACATTATTGTAGGGTTAGTTGGGGTAAACGTAAACAGGGGCAATTGCAAACACGTTTAATATCATTTGAATTTGGCGCCTATGAATGGCGCCGAGCAACGACAGAGACACTGCAACCTTTATCCGCATTCCACTATTTACTCAGATTGTTTGTGCTACCGGTTTAGCAGAAAAAAAATATTTTCGTGCTTGATATGTAAAAAGTTGTCAAGCAAATTTGAAGTGATCACTTTTTTTTGCAAAAAAAAGTTGAAATTGATCCAGGTAAGTTGTGTAATATATGTATTTGTTTTGATTATAATCGAACTAATGTCTTGTCGGCATATTTTGAGGTTACCAATTACGAAGTGACTATTTCATATGTTATATAAAGCTCGGGGTAATAGTAAACGGATTTTTGGGGGAATTGTGAACACTTTTAATTGTTTGGGGTAATTGTAAACACAATTTGTTTTTCTTCCAGAAATACGATGGTGAGAAACTACTAAAGAAAAAAGAAAGATAGTCACAAATATTCCGAAGCAGATCTGGTTAAAGCTGTGAATGATGTGCAGACCAAAAGTAAAACATTCAGGCAAGAACAGCAGGCTTACAATGTTCCTATTGCAGTTATTTACAATAGAATAAAAGGTGGAAAAAATCCCATTACTGTTTTGAAAGCAGGGTGCCGGCCTGCCTTACCCGCAGATGTAGAAGATACTACAGCAAATTGCCTTATTGTTCGGGCTAGAATGGGTTGGCCTTCTGACGAGCAGGAGCTGTGTACGTTAGTTGGCGAATATGTTACATTGATGGATTTGAAAACTCCTTTTAAAAATAACTTACCTTCCCATGATTGGTATTTGGGATTTATGAAAAGACATCCACTTTTGTCATTTAAGAAGCCTGAGCACCTACAGAGGATTCGCAAGGACGCCAGAGATCCGTTCGTTGTCTACGACTTTTACCAAAAGCTTAAGGATCTAATGAGTGAAAAATCAATCGACCATCCAAATAAATTCGGTTTCGTTTTTAATGCAGACGAGTCTGGATTTAGTAGTGATCCCTCCAGAGTAAGAGCGATTGGTGAAAAAGGAAAAGCTCTGTCTCGAGTTTCGGGGGGCTCGGGAAGAGAGTCGACAACAGTATTGGCCTGCATTGCTGCAGACGGCACTTATTTCCCTCCATTTATTGTGTTCAAAGGAGGGGCGGTCCAAGCACGTTGGACCTCCGAAAAAGCATTTCCAGGAACGTTGTATGGAGAATCTAAAAACGGATAGATGGAGGAGGCTCATTTTTACCATTGGTTTGTGACATCGTTTATTCCCGAGGTAAGAACTCGCAGACTTTCGCGTAACCGACCTAATCAAATAGCTATCCTACTGTTCGACGGCCACTGCAGTCATGTAAGCGTCCGTATTGTAAATGCTGCTATCCAAAACAACATAGTACTCTTTCGATTTCCCAGTCACTTGACTGATAGGATACAGCCTTTGGACAAGTGTGTTTTCGGCCCCGTAAAAATCAAATGGGATAAAATATTAGTAGCCCATGGCAAGTCTGAAATGGGCAAATCATCGGGTAGGCTAAGTAAACAAAAATTTGTGGAGCTGTTAGCTGAAGTTTGGAGAGATGGTATAACACCAGCAAACATCCTATCAGGGTTTGAAAATACTGGTATATTTCCCATCAACTGTGCAATGTTTTCTAAAGAGTTCTCTGATCCCACAAAATTTAAAAAGTACAAGGAGAGCATTAAATCTGTATCCTTGGGGATACAATCTTCTGATGAACATGTTGAACCTACTGCGGGAACATCCGTTCTAGAGCAGAACGGTCCTATTCCTGCACCATACCCAAAGATGACTCCACCGGAGATGACTCCAGGGAAGGAGCCAACAACTTTACAAGTTGTTTCCCAACTGCCCCAACACCATTCTCCGAACCGCATTCTTCAATTATTTACTCAAAAGTTGCAGGAAGCATGTAATACTGCGTCAGACGTAACCAGTGCCCTTCCCAGAAAAGTTGTTCCACGTTTAAAACAGTCTACTTACGGAGAAGTCTTAACCACTCCTGAAGTTTTGAAGAAACTGAAAGAAGCTGAGGAAAAGAAAAATGCTAAAGGAAATGTGGCTAAGCCCCGAAAAATGAAAAAGTGCAGAAGTAAAGGTACAAAAAAAAGGGAAAGAGAACCTTAAAATTCACTCCATCTGATATCGAAAGTGAGGAAGACATAAATTTATTCGAAGAATCTGAGGAAGACGACGAAAATTTACCACTGATCAATAAAAATTTCTCAAAAGATTTGAAATCTGTGGAGTATGAAGAAGTGAAGTGGGAGGATTTGCAGGAAGACACATTTATCCTAGCAAAATTCTCTGGAATAGGCAAGCGCTCCAATAATAAATATAAATATGTTTGCGTAGTTCAAAAGAAGGATGAAGATGATGGTGAAATTGCCATTATAGGGCTCAAGTCATTAGACGAAACCTGTTCTGACTTCTACATCAACGAGATGATTGTATCTTATATTACAATTGATAATGTGACTGCTATTCTTCCTAAACCCGTTACAAAATTTGTGGGACGTAAAATGATTTACTCGTTTCCTGGTAAAGTAGACATTTTCGAAAAATCTTAGTGAAATTACCTTTTTAAAGCTTTGTACTTACGAGTAGAATAAATTAATTTCTTACCAAGTATTTTATTTTAATATCCTTGGGGTAATTGTAAACAGTACTCGAAATTACAGTCCTGAAAGAACGAAAACTCATCTAATTTGTTCTATGTTCACAAATACCCCTATAATGTTAAACAGGACTCATATTAACGACAAACACGATGTTTACAATTGTACCAAAATTTCAATAATTTTTCTTTTTTCTTGGGTAATTGTAAACATCTAATATTTCGATAAATTCCACAACCTTATTCTTGCTATGCCAAGCACATATGCACAAACCTTCAAAAAAACTCCACCTAAAAAAATTCTTTGGTAAACATTTAAGTTTAGATTTTAACAGACCTCGAAGATTTTTTTATAAAAATCGTTTACCATTACCCCAACTAACCCTACCTAATTTCAGTTTTATGCATCTGATCGGTCTATACATCATAAATCAGATGTATGTTGCATCCCTCTATCGTCCGTGAAAATTTTTGAAATAAAGCTAAGCACATTTGAAATCGCAAGATATTTTATAAAAATTAGTTTCCTGAACATTTTACCTAAATGTAGTTACTGTGTTTTATCAAAGGGCAGCCGAAATGTTGAAAAAATTAAAACTTATATGATAAACCCATATTAAAAATTTTTAAAGAAAGTAAATGCGTTATTTAGGTATTAAAATGTTTCCAAACTTTTGGACCACACTGTATAAAACTATTGAAAACTTATCTGCGAACCCTCCCAGCAGCATTCAGAGGAAAGAAATTTAAGATACTTCAGTATCGCGGCAAGATTCTACCCTGACTTATTCGGTCCAAAGATTTATTACCCTGTAAAGTTGAATGGCTGGTAGAAGTAAAATATAGTGGTTACTATAAGCGCATAAATTTTGCTTTATTAGGTGTTTAAAGTGTTGTGGGTAAATAAACACGTGTTTGTTTAATTTTATTAGGGATATTAAAACGATAAACGTGTCTGCCGAGGAAGGAAATGTTATGGATATTAACGTCGAACATATTAATGAGTTATTAATGGAAGGAAGGGTATTTTTTGTTTAATATTTGATAGAATCGTTAGGCAACTTTGATTCGTGTTATTTGCTAAAAACGATTAAATTATCATAGTAGAGGGAACTTTTCTTCATTAATTTCTTTTTCCATTCTCAATTTCTTATTGTATTTTACTTTTTTTAGGCTTCAATTTCACTTTTGTTTTACGCTTCAATTATTCAAAAAATATTTTGGTTAATTCCGAATAATTTTAGAAAAATCCAAAAGGTTCTCACTCGTCAGCAGGTACACAGGGTGTTACCTTATCTCTTGCCAAGCATACAAAATTGCTGTTTAGCAATGGTATGGGCATTTGTCTGGAGAACAAATATGTCTGGTTTCGAATCTCCAAGTAGTTTTTTTTTCACCTTTGGGATTCGGGAATGGTCTTAATTATTCGTAGGGGGATTTTTGAGATTTGTTCCCGAATTTTCAAATTATTCTAACACTTATTTCAGATATTTCTGCTTTTCGGATTTCGATTTATGATCTAAGATATATTAAATTCACAATTTTTAATATCTGTATTGATTTGCTAAATTTTTGTGAGGAAGATACCCGTGAGACCCTTGCTAGGCAATATAACAAAATTTTTGAACAGTTAGATAATTATTTTACGTTGCCCTATATATTGGACGGTATTTTTATTAGTTTACACAGCCACACACAAAAAAATTCGGGTCTGGGGATCAGACCGTATTTTCTGTATGTTTTTGGGGTCGCTGAGATCTAATCCGAGGTCTGTTTCACCATATCACGTCAGGGTTTTGCAATAACCATAAAAAACCCAATTATTGAGGCCTTTCAGCACTTTTTAACGCATGTAAGCCTGTGACTCAAACTTTAAACACAAAAGCCAAACTGCTAACTCCAAATCCTTAACCTTATAACCCCATAAACTCATAACCCCATAAGTCAATAGCCACATAACCTGAAAAACGCTATAATTTACGGGTCTGTTGATCAGAGCATGTTTTCTATATGTTTTTGGAGCCGCTAAAATTTTTGTGTGGATGCGAATTAAGGCGTTCTTTTAAGAATATGAGGTTATTGCATTATGTGTTTATGGGATTATAGGGTTATGGGTTCGGAGTTAACAGCTTGGCTTTTCTGTTTAAAATTTGCATTAAAAAATGGCTGAAAAGCCTTAATTATTTGAGTTAAAATAAACTGAATTACTAAAAACCAGTATTACAGTGGTGACAGCGGTGGAATATATAAAAAAGTAACCTAAGCATTTTATTCATGGTAAATACTAGATCTACTACGTAACAAACAGATATGGATACTGCAGACCCACCAGCAAGGTTTTTGAAGATATAAAGGGAGAAAGAAAGGCGAGAAGAGGAAAAAGAAAGGAGCCGGAAGAAGGAAAAAGAAAAAAGAAGAAGAGGAAAAGGAAAGGCGCAGAAAGTAGAAAGAGAAAGAAAAGGAAATACCAAGGAAGAAGAAAGAAGATGAGAAAAAGAAAAGGCGCAGGAAGAGCGAAGAAGAGAAGAGATAAAAGCGTAGAGAAGAAACCGTTGAAATTATAAATAGTTTGCTGCAAATCCAGAAAACTTTTAAGCAAGAGGTTGGTCAGCTAAAGATAAAAGTAGATCTTTTAGCTCAACAAGAGATTTTAAAAACTAATTTAGAACAGCAGCAAGAGAAGTTAAAAACTAAGTAAGAGCAACAACAAAAGCATTTAAAAACTAATATAGAGCAGTAGCAGCAACAGAATTTAAAAACTAATTTAGAGCAACACCAAGAGAATTTAAAACAGCAGGAAAAAGCTAGGATAGGCAGCAACCGTTCTACAGTTACTTTCTTAAGGCAAACCCAGTTATTAATTTCTGGTCCAAGCCTTGGAGATAAATTATGCTTTGAAACGGATATTCCAAAGCCAGCTAAAGGTACATAGTCCGAAAAATAATGAGAAAAATGCTAGGCCGATATCAAAAGATTGATTCATCTGGCCCAACGGCAAGTGCTCAAAGATTTTCGAAAACAAATCGGTATGCAGACATTCATTAATGGACTACACAAGATGTAGAAATAAAACACCACAAGACGCTGAGGTAGAAACTGATTGCAGCCCAGAAATATGAAGCAGCAAAACTGAGGCTAGAAGGTCACATATATGAATCTCCCTAAACCCGACAAGAAGACCAACAAGGAATTATTACAGATGCGTCCTGGAGAAACAGATCACCCTCACCTTTATAACAATAACCAGAAAGTAGCTCATAGAAGAGACCGTCACCATAGCAATGCAGATATTTTCTCCTGGCGACTCTGTTTAGACGTCAATGACGGTATTGTAAAAGACTCGAAGAACGAGATAAACCGATTGAAGGAGCTACTCTCGGGCAACCACTACCAAACCTGAGGGTGACGACGAAGAAAACACCTTTGGAAGCCTCAGAAAGGGATAAAAGAAAGACAATGACTTGAAGAATGGCTCAAAAATAAAGTGTGACCTACTTGACAAAAGATAGTTAAATATAGTGGACCTATTAAAATATACTGGACTTATTGGAATTCCCTGTATCTTCACGATGGCCTATTGCATTTGAAGTGAGAGAGTCGGAGTGGGAGAGCCAAGTGGTACTGCTGAAATCACAAGGCAGAAGTGTTTTAAAGAAGCTTCATAGCAGCCGTACAGGGGGACATTTTAGTACTAAAAGAATACTGGCATAAAAACGCTAAAAACCAATGTTCAGCTGGGAAATTTATTTATAAAGTACGATAGTAAATTGTTCTAGTATTTGTAGACAAAGTAAAACGTAATCTTAATTTTTTCACTTCTTGTATTCCTGTAAACGCACCTTAATAAAATTTACGCTGCTAAGCAACAACAAAGCGCAATTGAAATAAAAAGACACGTGCAAATTGTAAATAAAAATGCGATACTCTTTTATCAGAGGATCTTGGGGTATTTCTGTCACTTTATATAGATGATGCTTCATTTGAGAGTTTTCGGTTTCCCGGTTAGCACAATTACGATAACTCATGTGTGACCGTGATTATTCGTGCAGTTAATGTATAAAATAATTTTAAAAAACAATCAATTTACATAACCTGTGCGACCTGGATCCATCGCGGGTTATGTTGTCAAAAAATTATACATAAAATAAGTAGAAAACAAAAATTATCTAATTTACTTATCCTGTGCGTGAGCAATCGGTTAACTTTTAACCGCCTGCTGACCACACAGGTTAGATAAATAAGTTCAGTTTTTGGTTTGTAACAAATTTTTTCGAGACATCTCACGATTGCACATCTCACGCACAGGTCCTAATTCGCTGGACCACTATTTCAAACCGCTTGTTTATTAGATGCCATTTCCATTAGGCTCTATTTTAGTATACTCTAATCGCGCTGCTCCTATGAGGGATTGAAGTGTACTTAGTTGAATAGCAATTATAACTGGTAGACACGGGCAGTGTTGCCAGTCTATACAATTGAACTAGATCTAGTACATTCTCTGAGAATCTGGTACTCTAGTACACACGAAGCAAAATCTAGTAATTTTTTTTTCCCTATAAATCTTTTTTTTTCTTTTTAATGACCACACTTCACAATTAGAAAAATCTGGTACATTTTTACGTAATCTGGAACATTTTTTTAGATAAATCTAGTACATTATAAAAATATATTCTGGCAACACTGTAAACAAGCTATTGGGGTCATATGGGAGTCATCGTAAATATGCCTCTGCGTATAAGGTCGTTGCCGGGAGGTTTTTTAGCTTTATGTTACTCTTAATTTCATCTGCTAGTTTTTCGATGTTGTCAGCTTGATCTTTAAATAATATTCACCTTCATACGAAATTAATTCCCGTATGCTGTTATTTTCATTTGGATGAAAAGTTGATTTGAGAACCTAAATTAAGAATACATTTGGAAAAAAAATTAGAATATTTATGCGCCAGAAAAAGTTAGTGACAATTAGTCATTGCGATCTAAAAGATGTAGTTATTTATTCTTTTATAAATAGTTGAAAGCTCGTTTGAACATTAATGTCGTTATTTATACCTGAACCGGACATTCAACTTCAACCCTATGTCATATAAATGACAAATGATCTACACACGTAAAAATCCTGTGACAAATTTCAAAGAATAATGAATTATTTTTACCACAACAAATTGCAAATATCTCGAACACAGAATAATAATTGAAATACCCTTATCCTCTGGGATTATTTAAATTAATTAATTTTTATTATCTATACATAAATCTTAAACAATACAACTTGAAGTCATTAATTATCTACACCTTCACCTGCTTGCATGATATTCAACGCTACCAACACTTTGAAATTAAAACATTTAATAATAATAAATTTTGCTGCTAGTTGATAATTTGTAATTTGTAGTGAATTAATAATTCTGCGTCTTTGAGGAAGAATTTATTACGGGTAGCCTGTCCTGTTAACCAGGTTGGCTAGTAATCTCGTGGGATGGGTTACTGTAAATAATCAGAAACAAGAAAAAAACTTTGATTGATAGATTGTAAACAGGGCTTCATTTTAATCTAACCATGATTCTTGATGTCAAAAATCAAACTAGAATCAATAAATGTAATATGCACAATGAATATACAAGAAATAGAAGAATGTTATGTACAACGGCGTGTTTTTGCAACTATTTTTAAATTGAAAGCCCCATATATTATATAATCCTCTAAGTGAGTGGTTATTTCGAATGACGTCAAGCGCTTGTCGTGTACAAAACCATACGAAAAAAACAAACCCCGGTAAGTGACTATTACAATCGAAATCTATATATGTTACGTACCAAGCCGGAAATTGTACAATTCGCGCACCGTACAGTGATTTTTGTACCGATCGCAAAGTGTATAGACTACTTTGTACGAACTGCGATTTTCTGCACTTGGTATTACGAGTTTTGTACTGTTCGGGTTCTGTACGAATTATATGTACCGAGCTGTTAATTTCAATCTTTCAGCCAACTTCGTACAGCAGCTATTGTACAAAGCTCGGATGATACGGTTGCTCGCCATAACCTTACATTTCCAGATCAGTCAAACACTTGTTTTCGTGCTTTTGAATACTTAGTAATTATATTAAATGGTTTATTACTGACTAAAAATAATGGAATCGCAAAGTGTGTGTGTATATTCAAAGAAAATTTTGAAAAAAAATTAAGTGAACTGATGTTTAAGGATAATTCAGTGTCAATTACAAGTGAAGAGAATTATGGACAGCTAATAAACGAAGTGATGGAAGCAAAAAATAAAGAAATGAAAACGTCTCTGGACTATAGACGATTAAGACGATATGATGTTTTGACGGTAGGAACAACAACAAAATTAATATTACCTCTAAATAAAAGTGTAAATAATGAAGTAAAATACTTTGTTCACAATGGTGAAATTTTCGAAATTTTAAAAAACGCACATATTGAAACTGGTCATGGTGGATTACATAAAATGCATAATGTTGTAAAAAGCAAATACGTAAATATAGCACGTCAAATAATTCAACTTTTCTTAAGTCACTGTGAAACTTGTGCAAAGAAAAGAGCTCATCAAAAAAAAGGAGTTGTTGTGAAACCAATGGTTTTTAATGAAGTTAACTCACGTGGACAAGTCGACTTAATAGACATGCAATCGTGTAAAGACCGGAATTTTAAATTTATAATGAACTACCAAGATCACTTGAGCAAGTTTTTAATTTTACGTCCTTTAAAAACAAAAACAGCAGCGGAAGTTAGTTATAATTTAATTGATATTTTTTGCATTTTTGGTGCCCCTTCAATACTCCAGTCAGATAACGGATGAGAATTTGTTAATTCTGTCATAGAAGAATTGACCGTCATGTGGCCCCAATTAAAAATTGTCCATGGCAAACCGCGCCACTCTCAGAGTCAGGGGAGTGTAGAAAGGACCAACCGGGATGTGGAGGAAATGATAAGAGCTTGGATGATAGATAATGGCTCAACTCAATGGAGTGAAGGTTTGCGTTTCTGTCAGTATCAAAAAAATAATAGTCTCCATTCTAGAATTAAGCAATCGCCATTTGAAGCATTATTTGGGAGGAAAGCAAAATTAGGACTAGCATCTAGTACTCTTCCAGCTTCTGTCATTGGAAGCTTGAATACAGAAGAGGATGTAGAAACAATTATTGGTTCAATAACAAATGACATTTTTGAGGAAACTGAGGAATCAGAGCAGATCGAGGAGAGAGAAGTCCAAACTACTGAAGAAATGTCAGTAAATGAAGAAACTGAAAAATCAGACCAAATTGACGAGAGAGAATTTCAAACTACTAAAGAAATGTCAATAAATGAAGAAACGGAAAAATCAGACCAAATTGAGGAGAGAGAAGTTCAAACTGCTGAAGAAATGTCAGTAATTGAAGAAACAAAAAAATCAGACCAAATTGAAGAGAGAGTAGTCCACACTACTGAAGAAATAGCACTAAATGTAGAAGAAATGTCAATACTAAATAAACTGCATTTGAACACCCAAAAAAATCAACAGATAGCCGTTAGTGGACTACAGCAGCAAGCAAAACGTATGAAATTTCAGAGTGATTCCAAATATCCACCCTTGCAATGTGGAACAACTGTAACAATTCCAGTACCCGATGTGGACAGGAGCAAAGGTGATCTCAGAAACCTTATAGGTATGGTTTGGAGTAGAAAATATTAATTTCGTTCAAATCGCATTATCTTCTTTTATTCTTATATTTATTATCTTCTTTTAGGTGTTGTTATGGAAGTGACTTCTGATAACTTTTACAAGATAGGAACAAAGAAGGGAGTTATATCATAGCTATACAGTCGAAATGGAATTGCACCATGCAGTACTACTTTTTTGGAAATCGAAGAAGTGGCAGATGCATCAGTATCTTTACGAGCTGCAAATTCACAGGCATCAATAGTTGGTGGGCAAGGATTTGTGCGATGCGCATGCACTAGAAAATGTTTGAATAAGAGATGTGTATGCAGGAAAAAAGGAGTTTTGTGTAATTCTCGCTGCCATAATTCAATGGGCTGTACCAATAAATAAATGATATATGTGCAGCTAAATTATGTTTACTTTAAATAAAATAAAAAAACTATCTATTTTTCTTTTACTGTTTTTTTCAATTTTAGTTTTTCTGCATTTTCTGTCGTTACGGGGCTCAATAATAATATTAATAGTAATAATAATAATAATAATAATAATAATAATAATAATAATAAAAGAAATAAAAGAAATGTGGAACCTTAACGAAGTCAAGATTGTTCCAGTTGTTCTGTCCTGTATGGGGCTAATTCCTAAAAAACTAAGTAGCTCTCTTAAAGACATTGATATTCCTGAGGCAACCTATCGAATAATGCAAAAGTCTGTAATCCTGGATGCGACAAACATTGTTAGGTCATTTCTAGAATAGTGACACCCAACGAAAGTCTTGCTGTTGAGGCCGACTGTTGTTGAGACACACCCGGCGTAAATTCCGGTGGAAAAAAAAAAAAAAATAATAATAATAAAATGCCTTCAGATAGTCAGGAGACTCCTCATTCGTGCTTTGTACAATAACTGCTGTACCAAGTTGGCTGGAAGATTGATTTTAACAGCTCGGTACATATAATTTGTACAGAACCCGAACAGTACAAAACTTGTTATACCAAGTCCGGTAAATCGCACTTCGTACAAAGTAGTCTATACACTTCGCGCTCAGTACAAAAATCACTGTACAGTGCGCGAATTGTACAATTTCCAGCTTGGTACGTAACATATACAAAATTAAATTAAACGTCTATTTAAACAAATAGTATGCACTGTTTTCTGCTGATTATCTATTTACATATATGTTGTAGGTTGAATCTCAAGCAACATGGCGTTTGAGGTTAAGTCTTACTAGAAGGGGGTCCTCCGAGGTATATTAAAGGAACTGTCTCACTTGTGGTGGTTAAGTGAACTCAACTAAACATCCTTGATGTCCAGTTAAGCAGCTTTCTCTGGGCACAGATATATAATAATTATTTCTTACTCTGGTAGGGCTATCTAATAAGCCTTTTCATCACCATTTTTTTAGTGCGCATGCGTCAGTCTCAGCCATCTTTTTCGTACTGTTTTTTGTAAACAAGCATGTGAAAAAAATTATAATCGATAAATATTAATTTTAAGTATATTCGTTTAAAAAAATGGGATAAAAAAAGTAAAGAAATAAGTGTATTAATTGAAAAATTTTTGCAATCAATTATGTTATCATTACGGAAAGGAAAAACTAAACGGTATTGTTATGAGTATGTAAATGTGACATACGTTATAAATTAATATTTTATAAAAAGACTTGCATGCAATATCGTAAAAAAACTATCAAATTAGGCAAAATACATATTAAAACATGTTCAAAATGAGCATTATGAGTGAAAAAATGTGGTCGAAGTGACAAAGGTTTTCGATCGATTGATGGATGATGTTAGGTACTAAAGATATTTATATTTGTTCACTACATTTTCATGGAGAAAGTGGTTCAACAGAAGAAAATCCTTGTCTGGTATTACACAATATTTTTTAATATTAAATACTACTTCGGTATACACAGTAATATTATTAAAAATGTCATGTTGATCCTTAAAATTTTAAATCATTTATATTATTAATTATACTCGAGATTAACTTTCATGTTAAAGTGTTTTTGCAATTATTAATAGTTGGTTGGCATAATTAATTAGAATAGAGTTATAATTATTATTTGTTTTCATTAATTTACACAGTTAATATTGAAACCTAACCTCTCAATCACACTTTATTTCCTTCTTTTGAACGTCCACGTCACTTCAAGAGCCTTCTTAATTGCTCAAAACTATGTGCTTATACAGAGTTATAAAAATGTAAATCACCATCAACGATTTTTTCTAATGACTGATTTGTATGTAGAGATAATATTGCTTTTCCAACCATTGTTGATCAAAACAGTACGAAACTTTTGAATTGGCGCTATTTCAACATGGCGGCTGCGCTTGCGCTCATCACTTGATGAAAAGGCACATTGGGCGAACCGTTTTGCTAGCATGCAAACGGTGGTGTGGAGAACCCCTATTCGTTATGAAGATGTGGAGAGAAACTTGCACACCATCTTCAGGGGTATTTCGCTAATAAAAGAGCGAACGAAAGAAGGAATGCACGAACGAAGGAAGGAAGGAACGCACGAACGAAGAATATCCTTGATGGTATGTGACCTCTTAGTGATTAATTTATTAGTAAATTCACACTTTCAGCCCGATACTTTATCCACCACTGGTTGTATAAATCACATATATCACTAACAATATATCGGTCTGAAGGAATCTGTGGTTTTTGCCCAAGGATAAATCCTAGAACTAATGAAATCTTGGCACATGTCACAATCAGAATCCAAGTAAAAACTGGGCCAGGAAGGAAGTTACACAAAATTGCCAACAAAATTCAATGTCTTAGCAAGAAGGTCCTGACTACAAAAGGGTAATAAAGAAATTTTTACATCAAAAATAATGTCAAGCGATCGCCTGAAACCGACCTTGTTCTCTGTTGACTTTCTCTTCTCGCCGTTCGTCTGCTCTGGCACGCTGGCGATCGACTGGAATCGAGTAGAATGTTTCTTTGTACGCAACCCGACGCGTGGAGGAAGCATTTCGAGATTCTTCTAGACAGGATTGATTATCCTGGACTGTTACATTTTTAGGCTAAAAAAAAGAGATGGAGAAGATGATAGAAGAACTGGAATATACAGAACATGACGGTGAAATAAAGTGCCATGGATTTGAGTCAAAGTTGAAATTGGAAGCAATTGTGAACTCTGCCCGTGTTAAAATTGGTAGAGAAAAGTTCACTCATACCATGGGCGTCGTTACACAATTTTATAGTGAGGGACAAAACTTTGAAAAAATGCTTATTTGTTAGAAAACAAAGAAAATGAAAAATAAAGGAACAATACAGAATAATAAAATTCTCTCTAATAAAGAAAATAACCCAACAAAAATGACAGAAACTTGTAGGTAGCAGGAAATCAGAATTTCAGTAAATAATTATAATTTTATTTTAAAATATAAAAAAACATTATATGAAAAATGTGTCGAGGTACGTCTTATCTTGTCTTTTTCGAAATCCGTAATCCATCAATTTTTTTGTTTTCTGTTTCCATGGTTACCATCCATCGGATAAGTAGGGTGCTAGTGTACGCAGCTATCGACCAAGATCATAGTATATGTGATATTATAATGGTACCATCTGACATTGACACTTGACCAACCTCAAATAAAAACTGACTAAGAAACCTTAAAATAAATTGACGTAAAAGTCAAAACTAAAGGTAAGACTATGTGGTGCTATGATGTCGCCACAAAACTAAAGAAAGAAAAATAAGAAACTTTAAACTTATATTTAAAAAAATAATAGAAGGTGTGATATAAAAGAAAAATAGGGACAAGAAGACACAGCCATACATAATATTAAAAAATAAAATATTTATAGAAACACGAAAAAATAAAAAACTCACTCAAACACGTCGACGAACACAAACAAAAACTTTAGGAAAAAACAAATTTGAAATTTCTTCTTTCTCTACCAAAAATATCGATAACAGAAGACATAACTTCTTTTTTGTTTTTTGTATACTCACCATGCATAGCCCAGTCGCCTATTTTCATTCATTGTAGACCACAGTCATGTTCAGCTATATCATCAGAGAGAGTTCATTGTGTGCAGGAAGCTCTTTCGTAGTCCAGTTAGCTATCCACGTTTGGTATTTAGCTTCAAATGTGTCGATTCCAAATTTGTCCACTATTTTCATTTCCTGATCGGTAGTGAAAAAAGCATTATTTTTTATATTTTTGAAATGTAATAGGCTTAAAGAACTTATAGTACCTATCTCATAAGATATCAGTAACGCATATCTTACACGTTGTTGATTAAGTGTAAGCCAGGGAGGGGCAACTGCCCCTCTTGCCCCCCTTCCCCCCAAACGACGCCAATGACTTATACTGTCGCTGATATCGAAAAAGATTTTATACTTGGGATAGATGTAATAAGCGTACATGGTTTCTAGTTGGATTTTAAAAACAGATTAATCAAAGTTGGTGCCGAAGAGGGTATTCCTTCGTTCATATGGAGACAGTACCATGCCAGTAGCTGTACAAGAGGATACGGTAGTACCTGGTAGAAGTGCAATCGTTTTAGCAACACGACTTCAAGAAACCATGGACAAAGAAACACCTGTCAAGATGGAACCTTGGAACCACGATGAAGAGATTGGTCGAGGAATTTTGATCGGAAAGGGGTTGGTCATGACTGCTAAAGGATTTCCAACACGTCTTTAATGACCACCCAATTACCATTAAGATGAAAACCAGAATGAAAACCTGTGTACCAGTAACTTCCATATTTCATCAGAGGCAACAACTTCTGACAATTCCAACGACAAATTCAAGCAAATGATTGCAGTTGTTGGTCAGTCTCTAAATTAGTTAGAGAAAAGAAAAATAAAGGAATTTCTTTGCCGATATCGTAAAATTTTTGTACCAAAAGAAAGAAAAACAGGAAGAACTTCTGTTGTAAAACAAAAAATTGACACAGGTGACGCCAGGCCGATTCATCAATCAGCTCGAAGATTAATAAAGACCAAGAGAGAAGAAGCTGAAAGGATTTTTCAGGAAATGGAGGATGGTAATAGAACCTTCTACCACCACATGGGTCTCCCCGGTAGTACTGGTCCAGAAAAAGGATGAAACTACGAGATTTTTTGTGGATTACCGTTAATTAAACGATGGTATCAAGATAGACAGTTATCATTTGCCTCGAGGGTACTGTTATTTTAGTAAATATCTCACGAAACCTAAGCGATATCACTGCGTCGCGAGAAGAGAACCCTTGTAAGTTATGAAGTGTGTGAAACTCTAAAATACTTATATGGAAGGAAATTTTTAATCTGTAACGATCATGTAGCCCTTAAGTGGCTAATGTAGTTCAAAGACCCAGAAGGTTAAATCACTAGATATATTAAACGACATCAACAATATGACTTAAACGACTTAAACTTAAGATCGAACATAGAGCCGGAATAAACCACAGAAATGCCAATTTTTTTTCTAGAAGACCATGCCCAGTAGAGTGATCTCACTGCAACAGAGCAGTATCCAAAGAAAGTGGATTAATAAGAACAACTGTAGTTATTGATGACTGGGCTCCTGTCAAACTTAGAGACGATAAGAGAAGGATCTCGTTTTAAAGAAGATGCGTCAATGAAAAGTGAAAAATTGTTGACCTACTTGGCAAGAAGTATCAAATCTCTCTCCAGTAGTTAATTCATATTTGGTTTAGTGAAACTTTCTTTATCTTGGAAGAAGGCTAGTACTAGAGAATGATAAAAGTTCCATTTGAGAGGATTGCTTTAGAAATTGCTGGACCATTCCCCATGACCTAGGATGACTGCATAACCCAAAAATACAAAAGGGATATTCTTCATGGCTCAAAAAGTCTAGGGAAGGTTCTTACTTCACCAAGAAAAGAATTAACGATGGCGGTTACCATATAATTAAGATCCTGAACGGTAAACCAAAGGTAGTTCACCAAAATCGATTTGATGGTGACCACGACAAGGAAGAAGAAATAACCATCTTCAAGAAATACCTGACCTTTTCTTTGAAGAATGTATGAGTGCATATATGGGTATCGGAAAAGCAGGATATGCCTAACAACAAGATCTGCTCAGGGTTCCAAAGACTACTCGCTGGCCCATAGCACTTCCGCCAGCATCAACGACGCTGTGTTTCGGAAAAGTTTAATCAATTGGAAGAAGTTTAATCAGTTTTTAGAACTTCAAGGTCAGTTACCAGTCCCTATAAAATCCTTTAAACTTCAAGATGGATCCAGTTGCCTTTTCTATTTGATAACAAAGAACACCTTCTGAGATAGATCCACTTTTATCATGATGTATAGGAAGCATTAGTTAGTCTGAAGTAGCATGTAATGGAGGATCATTAGAAACATAGTGAAAGTATACTTCCAAGATAACAAGGTCCAAATACTGGTCTGTAGCCATTCGCCTAGTGTCCAGGTTACAGCAAAAATCGTCCTTTGTTATTTACGTGCAAAATAAAATTGTACAAGATGGTCTGGTTGTAGAAACTGTGCCGGAGAATCTGGTGTTGGCCATCGCTGCCTCGAAGGCTCGAGAAAGTAACTGGAATGTTTCTTGTTCGCAGTTCAACGAGTACTGGACGTATTTATGAGAACTTCCAGACTAGCATGAAGCTCTTCTAGTTAGGGTTGGATCTTTTTAGACTGTTTATATTTTATATATAAGTAATTTCCACAGCTGTGTAAGTTCAGTTTTAATATAAATGTCGTCGAATAAAGATAAATTGTTGAATAAATTAGAAATATGAACTATAATAATGTTTAAGTTATAAATAAATTAATTAGTACTGTTGTAAATACATTATAAACAAACTGTTATAAATAAACTAGTTTTAAATTAAACAATTGTTAAATTATTTAGCTGTGTATCTGTACTGTGTAGAAGGTGGGTTATCCCCACGCCACTAAGGCTTCACTAGGCCCATTGTGCATCCTCCTAAGATGATAGACGCCTCCTGCTTAAAAATTTAATGTAGTTAATAACGTCGCCAAGAGGTGCTTCTCTTATATCGGCCGGTATTAGCCGATACTCGCCGATACTCGCCGATACTCGCCGAACACAAATCTTCTAATAAATGCCGTCGAGCAATTGCTAGGAATATACTCGATGATCTCATCGCACGCAACCTCTGTAGAGTGATATGGAGATGCTTCCGTATTTGGCAATGACCAGTCAGAATGCCTGTGACTAGGCGAAGATTCTGTATAAACAGTCAAGTATTTGTTTGCTGCAGTGTTGTCAGGATTAGGTAAGAGCTTCCTGACAACTCTGCAGTTTCTTGTTTCATCCCATATTTCCATAAATTTCATAAGGGAACGTTCTTTAATTAGGTCTGTCATTTTGTCAGGCCAATAGAAAAGCCAGGTCCAAAAAATTTTTGGTGAATCAGCAAGACGATTACCTTTCGATGTAGCGTGACCTTTGATCCATCTTAAGGCGACCACATTGTTGATGGATACTTCTGCCAAAGCTTCGTGACATTCTAGTACTAACCCTGAATAAATTCGTGGTCTGTTCAGGGTGAGTAGTGCTTGTTTACTATCTGTATAGATGAGCATGTTCCTTCCAGTGATACTGTTTCTGGTTATTTATTTTGGTGATATGAGAATCTTTGTTAGCTCTGTTTGAACTATAGTGCCACTATTGCTCACGGCCCATTTTATATTTAGGTTTAAGGATCTGGAGTATATTCCACATCCTGAGCCTCGTTTTGTTTTAGAACCATCGGTGTAGATATGAATCGTACCTGCCACTTCCGGCTCTTTTATTTGTTCTGTTGTAACTTTATATGGCTTATGGAAGAAAAGTTTGCTTGCAGCAGTGGGATCGTATCGAGCGCCTCCTGCCAAAAGCAACGCCTCTCCTCACCAAATCCTACATCAAGTTCTATTCCAACCGTGCGGAGGCGTGTCATTGTCGTCAGAGCAACCTCGTTCATCTAAATATCAAGGGGAGTGAGACTAAGAATGACTTCCATGGCTCTGGTCGGTGTTGTTTTCATGGATTCTGTTATGTTGAGACATGCTGTTCTTTGAATTTGTTCTAGTTTTCGGATAGCTCTGTAAATATATCTACTAAATGTGCCAAATTTATTTGAAAATCGAGGTGACCAAACTGATACAACAAGTTTTTTTATTTCTTAGTCAATAGCATTTTTATTTCCTTTTTCAGTTCGTACTACCTCGCCAACACGTTTTCTTTTCAAGCCAGTGCACTTAAGTGTGAAAAAGCAGTGTTTCGTGTTCGAAGTCCTCATCAAAACATAATTTTTTGAAAAGTTGTATGCTAAGTACGAAAAGTTTGACAAAGTTGACTATCAACTTTTATACCAATCTGAGCGCAATTATTGACGGTGAATGAAGCAGCTGCAAGTTCCGAACGGGTACCAGGCACAGCAAACTACAGCAAGTTTTTGCAACATGATGCCATATTTGTCAAAATGTTGCAATATTGAATCCATAATATCTGAACCTTGCATCGTAGATAGATAAAGATATATCAGTAAATAGTATATGCAGAGGTTTTAAATCATGGCTTCGCGGAGCCCTTCTCATGCTTCCACGGACCACCAGTGGTCCGCGGACCACCTGGCCTAAAGTAGAGGGTTTAATAAGTATTTAAAATAACCATTTATAACAAAACTCCGTAATAAAGTCTGCTAAGATAGAGTGAGTAGGTAAGAAAACAGTAGTCTTAAGTAGATTTAAGTTTTGGCCGTTAATATGTTCTGCTTCCTCACAAGTGAGTTAATATCAAGTTAAGGTATTTATAGTCACTCCACTGAATTTTCTGTAATATTTTCTTTCAATTGAGATAGCATACGATTTCCTTTTGAAAAATTAAAGATTATGTCATAAGATCAACATTCGTGACATCTTTTTATAAAGATTGTCCGAGAACGAGCATTTAAAAATAAAATTTCAAGTATTTTTTCTTCAATTAATTATACACGAAATAAAGAATGTATGCTACTTTTTGTACCCCATTGCAGATATAAAAAAATGATTTAATTGTAGTTTAATATAAATGATCGACTACTAGTTTCCAAGCAAACAAAACATTAATTTATAAAAAGGTAAAGCTGTGAAATCGTTAGGTATACAAAATATATTTGTAGGCATAAATGATGTCCCTCTTCTTAGAAATTAATTAAATCTGGTAGAGAATTAATTTCAGATAGACTAGTTTTCCCCATGCAAAAATGTGTTACTAAAAAATTTGGAATCTACTTCATTGAGTTAATAATATTTAAGTTTAGTAATACAATAAAGGAACAACCACACTCTCGCAACAGCAATCATACCACCCAGCTCCACCTCGATGAAGCGACTTAAGATATCCAACGATGTAATTAATCATCTCAAATTAGATATTACTATTACTATTCACTGCAGATGCTAATTATCATTTGAACAATACTGCACCTTTTTTATGTAAGACGATTTTTGATAAAATGATTGATGTTCCCGTGTGGCGGAGCTGTGATTAACATAGGCGTACTAAAATCCAAAAGTAAATTAATATTTAGTAAAATATATAGAGCTGAATTATTAACGTTATTTTTAGTATTATCAAGGGTAATATTGGGTTTTTAATACAAAAATCAATGTTTTTTTTTTATTTGTTTAATATTTATGTTTCTTTTGGTTTCTGTTAACATTAAACATAATATGAGTTTCATAAAACCCTACTTAGAGGTTACACTGTGTGTGTGTGTGTGTGTGTGTGTGTGTGTGTGTGTGTGTGTGTGTGTGTGTGTGTGTGTGTGTGTGTGTGTGTGTGTATGCGGGGGGGTGGGTTGGCATTAGTTTTAAACTATTTGCCACATACTAGTTTTAGATTTTAGTTTTTTTTTTTTTCAATTTTATATTTTTATATCGGCAGACCTAATAAAATTCAGAATTAAATCTAAGATATATTTTTGGTTTGAGGCTAGAAGACAGGTAATATTCAATGGCAAATGGAAACTGTTATTAATAAGATCTTTAAAGAACTTTTCTGTAAACTGTTTATTATTTTCACAATCAAAAAATAAATGATTCAAATCTGCAATCTTTTCACTATCACATGAACAATAAGGGGAATTAATTACACCGATTTTATAGAGGTGGGCTGGGAACCGACCATGATTTAATTTCAATCTAGAAATTATTGATGTGCTATCTCTGGTAAAGTCGAAGTTTGAAATGTGGGCAATATCATTGGGTAATGTTGGATGTATATGGAAGTAATGGTTTTTTAAATTCGGGATAGCGTTTTTGTAGTGCTCTTCCCAACTTTTTCGAAGACCCTTTTTACACAAAGCTAATAAGTCAAAACTAGGCACAGAGTAATTTAAGATATTTCCATTTTTTACAGCTTCTTTAGCTTCATAATCTGCTCTTTCGTTTCCAGTTACACCGACATGCGCTTTGGTCCAAACTAGAGTTATTTTTTTTATTTGTTGAGTACAGTTGAAAGAGTAATTTTTTTATTTTTAAGATTAAATCATTTTTATAGTTTTTAAATGGAGAGGCAATTATTGCCTCTAGGACCGATTTGCTATCCTTAACTATTACAGCTCTCGATCTCAGATTTTGTACACACCAAGTAAGTGCCTTCTCTATCGCAATAGCTTCAGCAGTAAAAACTGAGCATAAATCTGGAATACGAAAACGATATACTATATTGACACAATCACTGGTAAGGTTACTCAATGTAGCTTTTAAAATTGCATTATTAAGCGCCGGTACACTAGTATAAGCGGGGAATATGACTGATGGTTTGAATATTATTATTTCAAAATTGGTATTATATATGGGGTATCTGTTTGCAACACAAGTTTGAGTAAAATAATGGGTATCAATAAAAGCATCTGTTAAAGGTGGAGATTTTTTTTCTTCCAATAGTTAGAGGTTAGATTTTCTGTGCATAAGTTCGAGATTTTGTTTGATAGTAATGTGTTATATGATCTATATTTGATGATTTGTTTGTTAGCTAGATAATTTCTTCTTAGGTTTAGGAGTGGTTCTTGTGCTTCTGCTAGAATTGCATGGCATGGTGACGATTTCATTAAACCTAAGCAAATTCTAATCGCTTTATACTGGACTCTGTCCAGTATCAACAGATTAGTATTTGAAGCAGTTCCGTATAGACTACACCCATAGTCTAAGAGCGAGCATATATAAGATCTGTAAAAAGTGAGTGATAAATTTGGGTCTGCACCCCATTTAGAACAGGTAACTGTTCGAAGTAAGTTCATACCTTTTTCGCACCTCTCTTTTATATATTTTATGTACTCTGACCAGAGTAACTTTTTATCTAAAACTATTCCAAGGTATCTAAACTGTTCCACAATTGGAAATGTCAAGTGACTTAACTTAATTGTGTCCGCCAGATGAAGCCGGTGTCTTGTAAAGCACAAAACCGCCGATTTCTCAGATGCAAGACTGAAACCCAAATCATTTAACCAACTTTTAATGCAATATACCACATACTTCAGATCAATTACACAACGCTCGTAAGAACTATGGGAGACATAAAAGCAAATGTCATCAGCGTATTGAATAATTTTAATATTTTTATCCAGAAAGTCATGCAAGTCTGCAGTATATAAGTTAAAAAGTAATGGACTGAGTGTTGACCCCTGAGGCAGGCCATTGTTTTACAGTTCTAAGACCATGTAATACATTATTGTGATCGCGGATATAAATTGTTCTATTTTTAAAAAGTTCTAAAATATTAGCACTTACTTTTGGATTTATTCCCATTTTGTTCATTTTTGAAAATAAAATATCAATATCCACCACGTCATAGGCCCCCTTAAGGTCAATAAATAAACTAAGTAAGTATTCATTTTTTGTGAAACTTAATTGAATATCAGATATTAGTTGTGTGACTGCGTCGATTGTGCCTTGGCCTCGGCGAAAACCAAATTGAGAACTAGGTACCAATGAATTACTTTCTACAAAATGTTCCAATCTAAATTTTATTATCCTTTCAAAGGTCTTAGTCAAACAGGACATGAGTGATATTGGCCTAAAAGAAGAGCATGAATCAGGTTTTTTACCAGGTTTCAATATTAGACAAATTATGCTTTCCTTTATTTTATCTGAATAGTCTTGATTTGTCCACCAGTTATTATAAATATCTAATAAGAATAATTTACCCGTAAGTGGCATATTATATAACATTTTGTACGTAAGGCTGTCAATGCCTGGTGCTGTACTTCTAGAGTTTTTAAGAGCTAATTCTAATTCATTAATAGAAAAAGGATTAGCCAAATAATTAGATTTTGAATGGAAATTAATGTTTGGGCTGGTAGAGCATGGAAAAGGCGGGGTAGGTACAAAGGGAGCTGCAAATTTATTTAAGATTTCATTGATAATGTTTTTAGGAATGTTTGTTTTTTTGGGATGAAAATGTTTATTATTTATACATTTAACTTTACTCCAAATTTCAGTAAGAGGGGTGGTTTTGTTTAATTTTGCCAAATATTGTATCCAACTACTTTTTTGTTTTTGTTTAAAAGTTCTTGTCGTGTGAGCTGCTATATTTTTATATGCTAAATAATTTTCTAAATTTGCTTGAGATTTATAGTTTTTTAAAGCGTCTTTACGTTTAGCTACTAAAATATTACAATCGTCATCCCACCAATAAGGGTTAAAGTTCTTCGGTTGAAATGGTTTTTTAATGGGCATTGAGTTATTCACTGATTCCGAAATAATATCAAAGAAAAGAGATATTTTATCATTGTTGGATACATTACTTGTATTTAATAGATGAAATCGAGTTTCAATTTGTGACTGATATATTTTCCAGTCGGCCTTTGTATCATTCCATTTGGATGAGGGGTTAATAAATCGATTAGGTGCTAAGTTTGTTTGTAATTCTATTAAAATAGGAAAGTGGTCGGAACCCGGAACTATACCCGCAAAAACGATCCGTACCGTACCAGATATAGAACAATACTGGAGGTTACACTTATTTGCAGTTAATTTGAAGAACGAGTTAAAAAATAACATAACCTTACTAAATCGTTTGCAATTTAAGTATTTGAGAATTCAAATAATTAGATTAGTTTCTACAGCTTTATACAGCTGGTATAATTTATAATATTGCTATAATATGGGTATCTTTTAGTATTGGGGCATGATTATTCGGAACATCATTATTATGTGGCTGAATGATTACGTTTTTTTGTTTTTTGTGTAGACCAGTGATTCTCAAACTTTGGTGACAGAACCTTTTTGAAAAGCGAAATATTTGACAGAGCCCTAAACACATTTCTAAAAAAAAGGTCCTCCGAGCAAAATCATATCCTCCTTCCTCTGAGTGACTTAAAAAAAACAAAAAAAAGTCCTCAAGCCAAGTTCCCTCTTTTGTAGCGATAGTACTGCTTTTTTTTATTATGACTTATTATTTTCTTCGCGGAGCCCCCACAAAAGCTTTGCAGAGCCCCAGGGCTCCGCGGACCACACCTTGAGTAACGCTGGTCTAGACAAAACAGCAAAATGTTTTGCTAATATTTTTTACTATTCTCTAAAAAACAGGTACCACCTATTTTGTATATTTCTTCCCTGACACCTGACATTTTCAGACCATACTCACATACAAATGGTATAGGAAGTAGTTGAACAAACATAAAATATAAAATAATATGGTGTAGGTACAACTAAATGTAGTTACATTAATTTTTTTTATAAATATTTTCTTGAGTAAAATTATTGATTTATAATAGCTCTACATTGTTTTCTAATTTGCAGAAGTGTACTTTAACACTACATTACAGTTATTTTAGAGTTTTAGAGCAAGTTGCTATTGACGCGGAATTATCTCACTGATATTTATATAACTTTTTTTTAAATCGTCATTACGAGCATTTTTTTTAGGAGGAAAATCTTCATGAAGACGCTAAAGGTGTTTCATAGCGACAACGGGTTCCGACGTGAGAAGTCTGATACCGTCCGGATTGCCCAGCTGAACTCCCGGGGCTGTATCAGACTGTTCACGCGGCGTCCGTGTAAAAACCCCCTTTTACTGCCTTTATCCGGGACTCTTCCATAAGATGCCGGTAGCTTCCTGGTTTGGGATTTCGTCGGAATCTGAGGAGAGCGTTTTATTCTTCCGTGTTCTGTCTATCCTCTTTCTTTTTTTTCCAAGGATTGCTCGATATCATCAGGTCCTCTGCGGATTCTGACAGCCCCATGATACGGAGATGCTTCCGTACTTGGCAATGACCAGTCAGAAAGCCTGTGACTAGGCGCAGATTCTGTCTAGTCATAGTCAAGTATTTGTTTGCTGCAGTGTTGTCAGGATAACTTAAGAGCTCCCTGGCAACTCTTCAGTTCCTTGTTTCATCCCATCTTCCCTTGAATTTCACAAAGGAATGTTCTTTAATTAGGTCTGTCACTACCGATTTTGTCAGGCCAATAGAAGGGTTAGGTCCAAAAAGTATTTGGTTGGCTGCTTTCTTGGCTAGTGAATCAGCAAGACGCTTGCCTTTCGATGTGGCGTGACCTTTGCTCCATCTTAAAGTGACCACATTGTTGATAGATACTTCGGCCAATGTTTAGTGACATTCAAGTACTAACCCTGAATAAATTCGTGGTCTGTTCAGGGTGAATAGTGCATGTCTGCTATCTGTATAGATGAGCATGTTCCTTCCAGTGATATTGTTTCTGGTTATTTATTTTGCTGCTATGATAATCCCCGTTAGCTCTGTTTGAATTTCACTGGCACTATTGCTCACAGCCCATTTTATGTTTAGGTTTAGGAATCTGGAGTATATTCCAAATCCTGAGCCTTGTTTTGTTTTAGAACCGACGGTGTAGATATGAATCGTAGCTGCCACTTCTGGCTCTTCTATTTGTTTTATTATAACTTTATATGGCTTATGGAAGATATATTTCGGTGAGATGGAGTCCATGTTCGCTTGAAGCAGTGGGAGCGTATCGAGCGCCTCCTGCTAAAAGTGACGTCTCGCCTCACCAGATCCTACATCAGGTTCTATTCCAACCGTCCGGAGGCATGTCATTGTTGTCAGAGCAACCTCCTTGATGTAAATATTAAGGG
Organism: Psylliodes chrysocephalus; assembly: GCA_927349885.1. Classification (NCBI taxonomy): domain Eukaryota; kingdom Metazoa; phylum Arthropoda; class Insecta; order Coleoptera; family Chrysomelidae; genus Psylliodes; species Psylliodes chrysocephalus. The sequence continues at coordinate 45,888,911 of OV651820.1, read as the reverse complement.
GAGAGAGACTAAGAAAGGCTTTCATGACTTTGTTCGGTGTTGTTTTTATGGCTTCTGTTATGTTGTTCTTTATATTTGTTGTAGTTTACGGATAGCTGTTAATTTTTGGGTTTTCGGTACCCAGACAACTACACCGTATGTTAGCATAGGTATTATGATAGCCGTGTAAGTCCATGCGACGATTTTGGGGGGAGCAACACCAGGTGCGCTCCACGGTTCGACGGCATTGTTCATAAGCAATGTATGATCTTTTAAATGCGAGTTCCATGTTACTGTCAAAGGTGAGACCTAGGTATTTCACCTCTGTTGCAAAGTTTAGTTTTGTGTTTAGGAGTTCTGGAGGTTTTAATTCCATTTTAATTATTTTCCTTGCGAAAAGGACCATTTCTGTCTTCTTAGGATTCACAGACAGTGAATGGTCCTTGCACCACTGTTCTATAATTCTTAGAGATACGTGCATTCTTTCGCAGAGTATGTTCTCAAAATTCCCTGTTTGGAGCAGAATGACCAGGTCTGTTGCTATTGTGTAGTGACTGTCATTTTTGGGGCTGCTGATGAGGGTTTATGGGATCATATTCCACAATAGAGGTGATAGCACCCTTTCCTGTGGACTTCCCCTCGCAACGAAGCCTCTTATATTAACATCTTCTACACTTATATTTATTGCTCGTTTTGAGAGCATGTTATGTATCCACCCACTAACCATTTGTGGAACATTCCTGTTGGTTTGTGAGTGTATTATCTTTGTGAAGGCGGTTTTATCAAAAGCACCTTCTATGTCTATGAAAACACCCAAGGCGGACTCCTTTTTGTCCAAGGATCTTTCTATCCAGCCAGCAACTAGATGAAGGGTTGAATCAGTAGATCTGCCTGGGGTGTATGCATTTTGGTTTTGGTGTAGTGGTGTTGATGTAATCACCGCATCCCTTATGTATTTTTCGCATAGCCTTTCCAATGTTTTCATGGAAAACGATGTCAGACTAATTGGACGGTATGTTTTTAGGACAGTGTAATCCATCCTTTCAGGTTTGGGTATAAATACCACTTTTACGTCTCTCCATTTTTTGGGGATATACCTCAGTGCCAACGAGAATCTGAATATACCCACCAGGTGCGGTGAGAGTTCATCCAGACCCCACTGAAGTAGGATAGATACCGTCAGGTCCTGGCGATTTAAATGAAGAGAAGCTGGATATTGCCCATCTAATTTTTTCATCGTCTACAATATGGCAGGTTGTTAATCATAGACAGATGGATTGTATTCTTCCTCTGCTCAGTCGGCCACGTCTGTGATGACCGAGTCAGGAAAGTGTGTTGACAGCAGAAGTTTGATGCTATCTTTGTGGTTAGCAGTTTTCGTGCCTTTCTCTTTGATTAGCACACCAATGCTTCAGTGTGGATTTTTTGAGAGAGCTTTTTGAAACCTCGCTTCCTGCGGGAAATCTTCGATTTCTTCGCAGTAGGATCTCCATGCATCAATCTGTTTTTTTTTTGACGATTTTTTTGTATTCTCTGAGGTAAGATTTGTAAGTATCCCAGTCCTCTTTGAGTTTTGTGGTTCTTGCCTTATTAAAGGATTTCCTAGTCATCTTCCTGAGGTTATCCAACTCGTGACACCACCATGCGGTAGTCGTTTGATCGTATTGGACCAGCCTCAGGGAACTGGATTTCTTATAGGCATTGTTTATTGTGCTTTGGATAGTGTTTGAGTACTTCTCCAAAGCATTGTTATTGTATGTTGTATCGGCCTCCATCTCTCTCAGAGACTCTTGGAGAAGGTGGGTATAGATTACCCTGTCCGTTATCCTAGAGTTCCGAGATAGCGTGGAGGTCGGCAACATCAAGTTTATTTTGAATGTTAACATCGAAATGTTATTAGACACTTGCCAGTTTAGAATTGATTTATATATACCAGTTGTGGATAAATTGATTTCTATTAGTGTTTGACTGCGAGAGTTTAAAAATGTTGGTGTAGTACCTTAATTTTAAATACAAAGATTTTTGGTAATTGTATAATTATAAAGTGATTTACCTGTAGCGTTGTTATCCTTACTGCCCCAACTGAAGTGATGAGCGTTTGAGTCGCAACATATTACCAGTTCAAACTTCTTTTCCAGGCAGTATGCAATCAGATCTGCTTTACTTTTGTCCGATTGTATTCCTTCCCAGTCTAGAAAAAACTAGTTCTTTATAACGTCATGAAGATTACTCTCATCTGAATGATCTTCCATATGGATATGCAAATTAAAGTCATGCCCTCTTTGTTTTAATTTTAAATTTCCATGAATGGACCAGCCCAACAAGCATTTTGATAAAGCTGGACCATACCACGACTCACTCTATTTCTCTTCCAATTATTAATGGCCAGTTATCTTGTCCTATCAGGATGGTTGGTTTTGCATTTTTTATTTACAAATTTTGCTTCAACCATTTTGGTTGATAGCAGAGAGTAGTTCATAAACAAATCGCCTACACATAAAAATATACTTCTTGCAGTAATTTTCTTTATTTTTCACGCGCCCAAATTTTAGAAAATGTTATATTTGTTTTTTTAAATTCAGTGTTTCTGAATTAATGACCTTTACCAGCAAAGAGACGTATTATATAAATAACTTTTTTTTTATTTAAAATTTATTATACATATTTAATGAATGTCTATATTATTATTGTCGGATACGCTCATGAAGATTAAACAGCTTGTTACTCGAAACGATTGTTCGCTTTTTTGCTTCTACTAAAGGTAGACGTACTGGTATTAAATTGATTTCAGAATGGTTGGTGATTGCAATGAAAAGAATTGGGTAGCCTGGTAGCTTTCTTTGTCAATTCGTATGTACATACAGCACCACTGACCACTGCATACGTTGCGTATGTGATAAATGAACTTTTAATGAATGTATTTGTGGATATGTTCAGTTAATCATCTTGCTTGTTCATGCAACAAGTTTCGTTTAGCGTATATCTTTATATGAGTAGATATCAGACCGAAATTTTATTTTTAATCTATTCTGATCAGGCTTATTTAATTTACCAAGGCCTCTAAGAAGAATATTTAATACGCAGAAATTATAATCATCTAGAAAGTTGCTTCTTGTCATTACACAACTGATTTAGTTTTAGGATTAATTAAATTAATCATCAAACATACAGGGTGACATTTTAAAAATATACAGTGGCTACATTAACTAATAAAACCGGCCAAGTGGGATTTGGACTCGCGCATGAAAGGTTTCACACCATCGTACAAGATTTAATACTATGCAGGTACTTTTTAAATACTTTATTGAGATCGAGCAAATAAGCCAGAAAAAAAATGTGTTTCTAGTAGGGAAGACCCCTTTAATTTTTATTTCATTTTTATTTGTATTATTTGTTGTTTTAGAGGCATTCAAATTAACTAAAAATTTCAACTGGTAGATAGTTGAAATTTTGATAGATAGGTAGACTATTACGAATCATGAGATACAGTGTGGTAAATTTGACCTGTTTGGACTGCTGAAATCTTAGATTTCAGCTAACTGAACGGATTCTATTTAAACACTAACAATAAATTACGCCTTCCAATAAAGATATTTTATTGACAACTATATTTTTTTTATATGATATTTATCAACTTTCAAAGTAAAAAATATATATCATACAAGGGGCACTAAAATTTTATTTGAATATTTGCAACATACAGCATGTAATGAAAATACCTTCTGAAATTAGGCCTTATTGAACAGAATTTTAGTGACGGTAAATAATACGACAACTCTATAACAACGAATAAATAAACCATACAGGATGTACAAAACTAACATAAAACATGAACACAGTTTTTCATTACATTCTCCCCGGCATTATTTTGAAACGTAGTCATCTAAATATTTTGGAGGTCTTCTTTCTTTTGGATGTCGAATTTGTTGGATGATAGAAGGTTGCTGAACAAAATCGATTTGTTTGTCGTCATGTACAAGGGTGACCGGATTATCAGGAATACGAGTCTCTGAGATAGAAGTATCGGTGGTATCATTTGGAGGATCGTAAAGATCGGGAATCCTGAAGCAACTAGGAGATGGGATGTTGGTAATATTTTCTGAAATATCTTGATTACTTTGTTGATTTTCGTTATCGTTATAGGTTAATAGATTCAAGTCTCCTCTTGGGGCCAAATGTTTGAGAGAAACAATAAATTATCTTCCATCCTGGTGTCTTACTGTGGCATAATCAGGGTTTGCTTCTACAAGTTCAGCTTCTTCTACTAAAGGATCAAACTTACTATTTCGGAATTGATTTTTTATAAATACTGAACCTGGAATTGAGTGCCATGAAGGAATAGCAGTTCCAAAAGTAGATTTCCATGAGAAGTGCAATTTATAGAGGTACAAAGTAAGGAGCGAACAGAATGCAGAGCGTCATCTAAAAGTAGCTCCCATTGCATAGTTTTTAATGAATTTGACTTTAAAGCTAAATTTATAGTTTTCCAAATAATTCCGTTGTATCTTTCAACTTGGCCATTTCCTTCTGGATTATAAGGTGTTCTTCGACTTGTTGCTACTCCTCTAGAATGCAAATAATGTTTTAATTCAGATGACATGAAACAAGCACACTGGTCTGAATGGATGTATGATGGCATTCCGAAAAGTGAAAAAATCTTGGAAAGACATTTTATAATACTACTAGAAGTCATGTCGGAACAGGGAAAGGCAAATGGAAACCAGGAATATTCATCGATGATAGTTAAAAGATATCTGTTTCTTGATGTAGATGGTAAAGGTCCTTTGAAGTCGATATTAAGTCGTTCAAAAGGAGCAATCGCTTTTATTAATTTAGATTTGTGAAACCTAAGAAACTTGGGTTTTATTTGAGCACAAATCGGACAAGCAGCAGTAGTTTTTTGAATTTCATCAATAGAGAATGGTAAATTGCGTGATCTTACCCAGTGAGTCATTCTTGTGGTACCAGGGTGACACAGTGCATTGTGGAGTTCAAATAAAGTATTTCCAGTAGTTGAACTGCATATTCTAGTAAATGTATCGCTGACAGTATTCTCGGTGCCCGGACGATATACTATATCATAGCTAAAGCAAGCTAGCTCTAGTCGCCATCTTAAGATTTTTTCATTTTTGATTTTACTTGCATGTGTGTTATTAAACATAAAGGAAACAGATTTTTGGTCTGTTATTAGTTTGAAGTGCTTCCCAATAAGAAAATGACACCGTTTATTTAATGCCTCAACTATAGCATAGGCCTCCTTCTCTACCGAATAATGCCTTTGTTCACTAGCTGATAGAGTTCGGGAGAAAAATGCAACGGGCTTGCTTGATTGGCTTAAAGTTGCTGCTATAGCGTAGTCAGACGCGTCAGTTTCAACTACAAAGGGTATGCGCTCGTCAATGGCAGTTACAGCTGATTGAATTATATCTTTTTTTAATTCTTCAAAGTCTGACATTTCTGCCGTTGAAAGAGGAAATATTTTACATGTATTTAACCGATGAATTTTGTTTGAAAACCCTGGTATTCATTTAGAGTAGTGAGCGAATAACCCCATAATTCTTTTTAGAGGCGCCAGGTTTGTAGGTAGAGGTAAATTTTTTAGAGGTTCAAGTCTATTTGGGCGAGGCTTTATAATATGATCTTCAATAAGGTATCCCAGAATTTTGATCGAACATTTTGAAAAGTGACATTTTTCATAGTTAAGGGTAAGGTTGTATTTTTCTGTAGAAGCCAAAAATTTTGAAGGTTCTCGTCGTGATCAGCTTGACTGGTTCCACATACTGTGACATCATCTATGTATGCATAGGCGCCAGGTAGTTTTTCTCGTTTGATAACACTGTCAATAACTCTCTTAAAGCATGCTACACCATTGGTTACACCAAATGGGATTCTTCGGAATTGATAGAGCGTCCCATTAGCTTCGAAAGCAGTACAGAGTTTTCTTTTTCCCGTGTCGGAACTTGATGGTAAGCACTTCTAAGATCGATTGTACTAAAGAAATTGTATTTTGAAATGAGAGCGATAAGTTCTTCAATATTAGGTAAGGGATATGTATCCAAAAATGTAAAGCGATTAATTGTCTGCGAGTAGTCTACTACCATTCTCTTTTTATGATGTTCATCTTTAGTAATTAGAACTTGAGCTCTCCAAGGTGAGGTACTTTCCTCTATTATTCCTTCACCAAGGAGTTTTTGGATTTCTTCATGTATAAATTTTTTATCGTCACAAGAATGTTTTCGGGATCTTGTAGCTATTGGCGTACAGTAAGGAACAAGATTATTAAATAGACTTTGTGGTTCCACTTTGGCTAAAACCAAACCACAGATTGTTAATGCTGGTCTAGGACCACCAAAGTCTAGTTCGACCTTAGAATAGTTTTTAAGGATGTCATGTCCAATTATGACATCAGCACAGAGATTTTTAAGTACAGATAGCTTTTTATTTTTATCGTGATATTCCATTAAATCCAAGTTAACGAAACAGTGACCAGATATGTCTGAGCTTAGGGCAGTAGAAGCCATTGATATTTTACCATTACTTGGTAGTATTTGCAATTTAATATTTCTAACAAAATGTTCGTCAATGTAGGACTCGGAACTGCCAGTATCAATGAGGGCGTGAGCTGGAATATTATTAATCTTAACTTTTGTCAATGATTTTGAAAGACATTGTAGAGCAGCCGCGATTAAACCAGTCGTGTGTAAAAGTGAAGCTGATGTGGACCTATTTTTAAGCCTTTTGCTCATACATACGTTTGAGAAATGACCTCTTTTGCCACATTCTGTACATGTTTGGTCTTTAGCAGGACAAGTGAGACGAGGATGTTTTTTGTTTCCCCAAAAATAACATCTATACCTTTCTAAGGCCGCAACTGTTTGTGGAATGGGATCAGTAGATGATGTCTGTGAGGTGGTTGGATTGTTGATTTCGTTTGATACAGTAGAGGCAGGACTTAATGGAGATACATAAGCACTGGAATGTTGTTGGGCAGCTTCTAGAGGTTGAGCTTTACTCACCGCCTCGGCAAGACTTAAGTTATTATTTTCTAAGAGGCGTTGTCGAATTTGGACACAAATAATTCCGTTAATAAAGGCATCTCGAATGTACTCACTTTTATTTTCTTCAGCAGTCACTGCTTTAAAATTACATTCTTTGTTTAATTGTTCGAGACTTCTTACATACTGATCAATCGATTCTCCAGGAAGTTGCTTTCTAGTTGACAACTTATGCCTAGAGTATATTTTGTTTTTAGGTTTAACGTAGATTTCAGTTAAAACTTTTATTGCAGCAGGATAATTGGAACACTCGGAGATATATTCGTATGTTGAATTGCTTGGATGATTGATAAGAACTTTAAATTTATCTTCGTCGTTTAAGCTGGCAATTGATGAAATAAAGTTTTCGAAAGTTTTAAACCAGTGTTTCCATTCCTGAGTTGCGCGTGGTGAATTGGGATCTGTTTCAAATCTCTCGGGCTTTAGAAACTTATCCATTCTGTTCAATAAATTGTAATGAAAATACCTTCTGAAATTAGGCTTTATTGAACAGAATTTTAGTGACGGTAAATAATATGACAACTCTATAACAACGAATAAATAAACCATACAGGATGTACAAAACTAATATAAAACATGATCACAGTTTTTCATTACATGGCACACTGACTGACAGACGGACGGACAGTCGAAGCTCGGTAATAGGGTCCCGTTGGGTACCCTTCGGGTACGGAGCCCTAAAGATGATATTAGAAAATGCCTAAAACCGTTTCTAGATTCAAAGGACAAACTTTGATAAGAAATTACAGAACAACCCCATCAACTCTCTATGCGCCACCTACTTCCACAACCTCTCACTGGTCATATATTTTTGAAAAGCTAGTAAAAATTCTTTTGAGTAATATACGTTATATCCGACAGATGGTGGTTCAATAGTATCTACATAATAAAAATTAATAACCTAGTTTGTAAATGGCCACCCTGTATAAATGTTAACAAAAATATACTAAATATAAATAAATAGTTGTATTATCACCGTAGTATTTATTCACAACGTTGGCATACAAGATGGCCAGACGAGAAGTATTGTTGTGGTATTCAAAATTATTCAATGTTTAATATTCTGTAGTAATATCAAAAGGAGAGCGATAATTCGAAATATTTTTTTTTTACTTACCGCAAGCACGTTGCTTGGTAACACAAATAAGTATGGATGTATTGATGAACGACTTAAACTACAATACCACAGATGACTATACTACCCAATACACGCATACAAAAGAGTAGAAATGAGAAAAGATAGAAGCCCTAGTATGCCATTTTCATCCGCCCTATCAAATAGTTCTGTGTGTATGGAGAATTTGTTATAGGTGATATAATAAAAACATATGGATGTAATATAAAGTTTGTTCCAGATTAGATGTTACGATTAGTTTGCAATTAGTACTTGAACTGACCTAAGCGCATGTCATACATGAACTACGTTACAAATTAGTAAAAAGTTTTGTTCTATTGGGAACGCTTATAATGAAAATTGTCATGAATGACATCAGTAGTTGGGTAAATTGTCCGCTGGATATAGCCCCCGAAAAAAAGAAGAATAAAACATTAAGAGGTTATGTTTATGTTGTTGTTAAGATGTTATGAGCATAGAAAGAATTAGATTTTTTTCGAGGATGTCTGGATAGTTTTAATTTTTAACGATGGCTGAAAGTAAGTAAACGAATATTGAAAAATATATTTATATTTAAATATGGCAAGGATTTTAGTAAAATTTTTCTTTCAGAATTACAAAACGTTATTATTTTATCTGCACCTGCAGATAATTATTTTCCAACTTCCACTATAGAAAGATGGACCACCAACAATACAAAAACACTATTGGATTTGTACGCTAAATATAAAAACTAGTTGGTACAATGCAAGTAAAAAGTGTTAAGCATATGTGGCTTAAAATCTCGGAGGAAATAAGTCAAATTTTAAAAATCTCTATAACTCCAAGTCATTGTGAAAATCGATGTCGAGTACTCGAGAGAAATTATAAGAAATATGTCGAAAATCAGAATGCAACTAGACGAGGTAAGAAGTTGTTTGAATATTCGGAAGAGATGGAAAGTATTTTAGGGAAGAAAAAGAATATTAGACCTCAAATAATTCTTGAAAATAACACAATAGATAATATTGAAGCTGAAATTAATAATATTCCCGAAATTTAGCCCAAAACAGAAAATATTATACCAAAAACAGGTTCTGTAACTAAAAGTAAATCTGAAATTATAAAAAAGAAAAACTAAACGAAAAAGCATTATTGAACAGGAATAGATAGAAAACAATATTTTGAGAAAAAAATTAAATTAGACGAAGAAAAATTATTAGAAATAAAAAGAAAAAATGAACTTATACAAGAACGAAACCAATTAATAAAGGAACAAAACGAAATATTGAAAGTAAAGGAGTGTGTTGGTAGCCTAAGGTACATTTTTATAAGTAGGTATTTGCTTTCATACATTAAAATAATTTTTTTTGTACATAGAAGATAGAAGATTTTTTTGGTTGAAGAAGTTTTGTGTTATTAGATTCTTTATTTAGAAGAATTTTTGTGTTATTTGTTATTAGTTTTCTTTATTTAAATGTTCAAATAAAGTTTATTTATATTATCTGTTAGTTTTCTCATACAAAAATCTGTAAGAGGCAAAAAATTAAAGAAAGGTATATTAAAAAAATTAAAAGTAATCAAAAAGAATATATATTTTTTTATCAAAGTTCCAAAGTATTTACAATTTCATCTCTTATACCTCTTGCATCATGCTCAATATCTTCCTCTTCATCATTAGCTTCATCGTCAATAACATTTACGTTTATCAACATCAGGTTCATTGTCATTTAAAACAAATTCATCAGATAAAGCTATGTTATGAATAACACACATGGCTCTAATAAAATGAACAATAAATCTTATATTTCTTAACTTGATATGATAGAGCTGCCTAAATTTCTGTTTTAAAACACCAAAGCAGTGTTCTATTACATATCTATTTTTTTTGTCAATTTAACATTATAATTCACCTACCTCGGAGTTAATTGACCTCTATCTTTAAAAGGCATTAATAAATGAGTTTTTAAAGAATATCCTGAATCATCCAACAAAAAAAAACCTTCCACATTTTTCATCCAACGTTTGGGATAAGGTTGATTTTCGAAAAACTCGGCTGTCGTGGACTGATCCTGGGTACCCAATATTCACATCCCTTATTTTTAATTGGTGGTCACAAACAGCTTGCATCTATAATAAATGAACAAAAATTAAATACAGTATTGGACAATATTTTAAATTTAATGTCTTACTTGTATTGAATAATATTTTTTCCTATTAATATAGGATTCAGGATCTTCTATCGGTTTGTCGATTTGAATGTGACATCCATCTATAGCACCAGTTACATTGGGAAACCCATTAGTCCTAAAATATTGTTCAATATTTTGTTTTTCTTGTTCTGAAGGCCACGTAATTATATTAAAAGCCAAACTGCTTAAAAAATAGGTCATTCTCTTTAAAATTCTGTGTAATAAGCTGATAGAGATGTCAAATATATCAGCAACATCACGGAACCCATTAGTTTGGTGACCAGCAAACCACAAAAATATTAAAACCTGCAAACATCAATTTCTTAATTAATTAAAGAATTATTATTTGAAGTTAATTATTTTATTATATTTATTATATTATATATGTTTTACCTGATGGTAGGCTGACGTGTTTCCATGGTGTCCAATATGAGCACCATAAAATTGACTATTATTAAAATTGTCCGATATGTCCATTGCCACTCCACGACTAACTCTGAAGTGTTCAAAAAATACATTCTCCGTACAATATCATCTAAAAAAATGTAAGGTTACCACCAAATATTTTAAATATCAGTAGAATTTATAAAAATATTTATTAAACATAATTATAAAAGGCCTACCTAAATAGTTTTCGTTTTTTTTTTTTCTGGGCTCTCCATATTTTACAAAAAACTCGTCTTCTTCGTAATCACTCAAATAACTACTTGACGGAATACTGTCTTCGTAGCTCATTTTTATAAAAATATCAACAATAACAATAATAATTATCTCTGCACGAGTATTATTAGTTGCCAAATAAAAAGTTGGATTAAGTTTACCGAATGTAGATGGAGATCGTTTTGAGCATGCGTTAACTTTTCGTACATGCTTTTTAGCAATTGCAAACTATTCTCGTACAATCCAAACTGCGATTGGGAACAAACTTATAAATACATATCCGTATAAGCTTTTATTATAAATAAATCCAAATGTATACATATTAGTTACTTCTGTCTACTAGTTTATTACCAACTGGAAATATGCGTGTGAGGTAAATTATATTTAAACGTAAAATATACAATAACTAGTATCTACAAAAAAATAAAGTTTAATTTATCCGTTAAAAAACGTCAAAATAGTAGATGTTTAAGACGTTTAAGAAATCAACCAAGACGAAACGTGCTCCCGTGATAAACAAAATTCACCTCTACCTGCCTTACCCTCTACGTCTCGTTCCGCGCTGACAGCCCAAATGCGAATTTATTTCCTCTGTAATAATAGACGTATGTTATTGCAGTTACCAATAGGATAAGTAAGAGAACTAAACCCAACGTATGTCTGTAGCTTGCGTCGCTTGGCTGAGTGCATATTCATAGGCGCAACATATTTTCTTGCCGTGTAACTATTTATTAAATATTTTTGTTAAACCAAAAAAATCATATTGTATTTTTGTATTATATATATTATATTTCTTAAGTACCTACTACTACAAAATAGTACTTACCCTTTTAGGGAGAACAAATACTCATTAAGGGATTAACTGATTTTTTTTTAATCAGAAAAGAAATTAATATCGGCATGTTATGTTAGGTTCATATTGGACCTAAGATATTCTGAAAGAATCAAAATTAAACAAAAAAGTGAACTAAAATCCACCGCCTACTATATAACGATATATATGAGCAGTACCTTTCTCTCTGCGTTTTTCAAGAACTTGAGACCTTCCAGCAATAAAAGTTTATTTTCTTTCTTGTTTTTTTTTTATTTATAGCTTATACCAAAGCCAAAAAATATATATACCTACTTGTACAATAAATAAATAATTTTATTACGCTTTTTTTTATAATAAAATAAAAAGTACAATTGTACAAAACTAATATTTTGTTTGGTTGCTAATTGGTTCGTTTCGTTGATTGTCTCTTATTGTTAATCCTCTTGGAAATCTCGGATCGACTAATTCCGGAAGCAAGCAGTTTTAAAAAAATATTTGTAATTTATTTATCATATGGTTCTTCCAAAAGTGTTTGTCTCTTGCAATCTGAAATAAATAAACAATGACCTATGTAATTATTCGTTTAATTTTTATATTATAGAGTACCTTTTCTATCAGCACTCCTTTTGGACCTCAAACTGCCCTTGGACTTGATAGTAATACATATGATTCCTGTGTAATTTTAATTCTTCATTTTCTATTTGAGCCCATTTCATTTTTTTTGAAATGATGGCTTCTGCGAGATGTATAATTTTAATTGATTTGTAGTATTGCAGCTACTATCCTCAGCAATACTTTTTGTGGTGCTCTCTATTTCTTGACTAGTATTTAGGTGGGCCCTCGATTCAACGGCAGTGCTTGTTCTATAAAAACGACTTTAGTTCAAAAATGTAAAATAATCCATTTATAATCACTATTTCAGGCGTCAAGCGATTTTTTTAAGTTACTCAAGGTAATTTAAAAAATTACTCAACTTATATATTTGTTTTCCAAAAAGGTTGGTATTGTATTTTAGAAGTAACAAATATATTAGAGAGTTCAGTAACTTATTATATTTAAGAATATCAGCAAAAAACGATTGCGTCTTGTATTTTATAAAAAAATAAGACGTCCCCAATTTAACATTCTGTATTTCAAAAAGTCATGGGAGAACTTTTTTAATCAGAAGATCAAAAATGTCCCTGTACACCTTTAATCAGGTGGTCAAAAACTAACATATATAAAATTCAGCATATTCGACCGAAAGTCATTTGCCATAAAGAAACTGAGGGTCGTTTTTCAAATTTCCGCCGTGTTTTTCTATATTGAATTTCAATTTTAAATAAACATGATATTGATCTTTAAGAACCCCTAACTATTTTTCTGTAACTTAAAATCAATAATTGCCAAATCAATTCGAGAAAAACTCGTAAACTTTAACTACTCTTGTTTTTAAATGTGATTTTTATTTTAGTTAACTTTTGTTAGCATTAAGCATAACGGGACTGTCATTTTACAGATTTTAAAGGATCTATCAAAAGTTGTTTACGTTAAATTATAATTTTTTATACAAAATATCAACTCTTTGTAATTTATCCCTCATGCTGCACTCAAAAAAAAAAACATCCTGTAGGTCATGTCCGAACTAGTCTACTTACCTGGGGATTAACAACTCATAAGTAATTTTCATTATTAAAATTTAAGTACCAATCAAATCGAAATACAAAATTCCTAATTGTTTTTAATATTGGCCAAACACATTAGGGGTTTTTCCCGGTAGGTAAGTATGGCTTTTTTCTAGGAGACTTCAGGTAGACCAGCTTAATATAATCTATTTCGCTGTGAATTTAAATTTTATCCGTTTATTAATAATCCTAATTACATTGTTTCTGTAACCAAACCCCTCACCCCGAATGTCTTAATAAAAACTATATTATTAATATAATATTATTACACCTAAAAATGTTATTATTATTCTTTAGTGGAATCGCGACTGAATTATGCTATACTAAGTTGGAGCGAAGCTGTATACAGTCATTTAAAACAATTAGATATTTTACAGAAAAAATATTAGAAATCATTTATAGTAAAAAAATCACTTTTCCATCTGACTTATTATTTTTTGAAATTGGTATTTTGGATATAAGACAGCTCTTTATGCAATAAATAATAATTTACCTGCTTAAAATAAAAAATATTTTAAACATAATTAGCAAGTCACTCTACAAGATATAAAAAAAATACTGAAGATATGTAGAAAAAAATGTTTACCTCAGATGTTATACTCACCTAGCATTCAAAATATATTATAATTTACCAGACATTTATAGAATATATTTGCAAACACTCAATTCAAATATGTTTAAATCTATTTTTAAAAAATATATTGTAATGACGGGTAGACAAGAAACTAGAAGTACTGATATATATTTAACCTCTTTCAAAAATTAAAATTAGTAATATTTTTTTATAACTTATATAGAACCATTTAAATCATCCTATAATCACTTGTATCTTATGTTTATCTAATATACACATATTATAATATCCTCGTTTTTTGTACTTTTAAAATGGAATGTGTATTTTTTTTTCTTTTTCTACTTTTGTATTGAAAGAAGGAATAAACATAATTAATAATATTATAATGAATATAATGAAGCTTATTTTTCTATTAAAGTTTATAGGAAAATATTGAAATGTCAAACTATTTTTTTTTAATTACACAATAGTTGATTCTTCTATATGAATTAAAATTTTTAAAAACGGCACTAAAATTTTTAGATAAACTTTTATTTTACTACTTACCCAGCACAGGTTTCCTCAACATTCTGCAATTCAGTTAAAGGCTGAACAATGTTTTGCAATCTCCGATTTTCATAATAGCTGGAATATAAATTATATTTTATTTTTCAAGAAGAAAATTATAACTAAATATTGCTTTTATAAATAAAATACTCACGCTTTCATTATATTTCGACGACTTTTCCTTTTAGCACAAAATGTCCACTCAAAAGCGCTTAAAAAGATAAAAATGTTATGTTCTCTTCGTATATAAAACAAATAACTAATTCGACGCGCGCCTCTGGTAACCCTTCGATCACAATGTGCAACTGAGAATAAGCGAACAGGTTAAAATAAGCGGTGGCAGCACCTTACGGAGTTTTCATACAAAAAGGTGGGAATACTTCTCATTTAAATTACACTTGATATATATAAAAAAAAAAACAAAATCGGCAAAATATTGCAGGTTTAGTACAGTTTTGAGGAGAAAACTTTTTTCCCAAAAGTCGATTAAATATTTAAAAAAAAATACGTATCAAAGGTTTACAAAAAAATCAAGGACTGTCACGGAAACAATTATTACTTCCGAATTGCTATCTGAATTTTCATAAATATCGAATAAAAAATAACAAATCTAGAAGTAATCGCAGTTTTGTGTGTGTCTGGTTTCCTCTTAACGAAAAATACATTTTATAATAAATTTATATGAATTCAATTTAAATAAACCTAACCGTATATTTAGGCACACTCTCTGTAAATAGTTTTGATTTTCCTAACACCAGCCTTCCAACCCATCCAAATATGACAGCATTTAGTTAAATATTGTATTTTTATATTAATAAGTACTGCATAAATTCATGCAATATCATATTTTACTAAACAATTTTAATATCAATAAAACTTGTTAAAATAACGAAATATAATACTGACAAATACCAACAAATTGTGCTGACCCGTTTTCTTTTGGCAAATTTTCTTTGAAAATTAATACAAACCTAGTTTCAATAATTTCGGTTAGGAAAATTATAACATGAGTATACACGGGCGCTAATAGCACGTCGGTAGGCATTAATGGAAACATAAGTGAACATTTATGGTCCGTGACACCGGTCTTTGCTTCGCTTTTTCTACTAACATCTGATGCACCGACAGAGAATATAATTTTAATTTCGAGTTGAGCTAGAAAAGTACGTTCGTATTATAAATTATATCAGTTTCTTTCTCTTTACATATGCCAAGATTAACATTGGCGTGTCTTGAAAATTTTTTTTAAAGGCACACCGAAACAAATACCTGTTTACCTTCTCTGGGAGAAAAATCTTAAGTATGGGTAGTTACATGGAAATAACTGTAACTGGCATTAAGTGAAAACTATAGTTAAACTAATGACGTCTCGACCCAAAAAGTGTATTTTAGGACGAATTGTAAATCACTACACATAACACATAGACTTTTAGCTACTTGTAATCTATAAATAATTTATTCTGCAATTTACATGTATCTAACTGTAACTTTCATCCTAAAACTCGAAACCGACATATATAATGTATATTGATATAAAAACACCCAGTATCCAAAAAAAATAATTTTGCACGAGACCCCTACAAGGAGTTTTACCAAAACAAATTTAAAACCAAATTAAATCTAATTTCTAAATTTTTCTTCTCTGCTCCCTTAGTCACTTTTAATATCCTCTGTTCTCAAGCCTGGTCTGCTTTTGTTATCTTCCTATAATTTCTCCTGCTTCTCATACTACTCTATTTTCTCTAAATATGCCTTTTTTTTAATTATTATTACCTCGTTCTGTTCACCTGTCTCTCGTTGCCTTTTTTATAATACTCTTTTTAATAAAATTTTTCTACTTTTATCTTTATTCATCTTCTAAATTAATCCATATATTTTCATTAACAATATTTTAAATCTTATGAAATTTCTTGTGACAGTTTCTTCTAAAAAAGCATGACAATAGCCGTTATATAATATTCATCGATTTCATCCAATATTCATCCAAACTGTTCTTTTATCCATCAAATTTTTTTAGATAAGTCATACATCATATTCTTAAATCCAACTTAATTCTCAGATAGTTTCACCAGAGGTTTTCACCAAATCCATCGACTCGATTGTGTTGCACTGTTGGATCACGTGACATATGTCACTATAATTAGTTAATAATTATTATTGGACAGATATGAAAATAGGAAAAGTGCGCTCAAAATTATAAATATGAATATAGAAACTCACTGGGTTTTATTAACCCACTCTCCAAGTGGGCTAACTTTATAAACTAGATTATCGGCGTTAGATATTCACCAAGCAAATGAAGGCAAGTACATATATTTTTTCAATTGTATACATATTATTAATTTGAATTGAGATTTTCTCAAAACATGTTAAAATATATTTAATTTAGATATGTTTTTATAAACCATAAATATGCAGATCAGTTTGCTAAATAATATTATTAGCTATACCAAAACAGATTTATTCAACCAGAAACTGCAGAACATGTTGCTGAAGATAACACCCAAGAGTAGGGCTCAACTCAAGAGTAGTGCTCAACTCAAGAGACCTGCTCCACCCAAGAGACCTGCTCAATCCAAGAATTTATAGAAAGTGATTTAGCAAGTACCAGCACAAGCAATACAAAATCACCAAATACTAAATGGGCAAATGACGCTATTAAACTTTTATTGGATATGAGGCAACATGCAAAAAGAATAAGTTATGGCAAAATATTGCAGCGGATATTGCAGCGGATATGACAGCAATAGATGGTTACAAATTTTCAGATGACAATTGCAATAACAAACAGCGGAACTTATTACAAACTTCAAAGTAATAAGGATAAACAAACTAGAAGTGGAGAGGGAAGAATGCCTTGGGAATTCTTCGAAATATTTGATGAAGTATTAAGGTGGGAATAGACCAAGCAAACATTGTTGAGCAACAGTTGAACAACACACCAGTTCACACAGTGTGTGCGATGTGTACGTGTTGCGCAACAGTTGCACAGCTGTTGCCGATCTGTTGCGAGGTGTTCGCTCCCCAGAGAATGTTGTCTAACAGTGCGCACACAGCGTCCCTAGTTTAGACGTGTATACGGTATAATTTTATTTTCGCAGAAAAATAATAAGTGTGTAGTTCATTTCAAGCAGTGTGACGACTCGTATCGGAAGAGTTTTTATCCGTTATTAAAATGTCTCACAACTAGACTGAAGAGTAAACTCTATTATTAATAGATCTTGTAAGAGGTTTTCCGAATATATGGAATCCAGAAAAAGAGACTTATAAGAACAAAAACAAACGTACTGACGCAATCAAGAACATAGCTGAAACTCTAGGGCTTTCGCGGGAAGAATGTGAGCGAAAATGGAAAGTTGTGCAAATTCAATTTAGACGAGAATGTGTTAAAAGTGTCACAAAATCCGGCTAAGGAACAAGTGAATTGTACGTCTCTCATTGGTTTGGATATAAACGTTTAATGTTTTTAAAAGACAAGAATAAGCAGAGACATACAAGAGATACTGAAGTCGAGGCAAGTAAGCATTATGTTTTATTGCCTGTTTACAGAATTATAATAATTATATTAACATTAGCACAAACAATATTATTTTTCATTCCATTTTTTCTTGCCACGTCACTCTTCCATTGGTTGAAAAATAACGGGTAAATTGTTCACGGACCTCTTGTGCCACTCTGGTTGCTTTTTCACCAATTTTATTTACATTTAAAAATGTTCCTAAGGGTTTTGGTCCGTTTCGCCAGGATCCAGGACTCAAAATTCCGGAGGAAGTATCTTCTTTATCATAGGTTCCAGGCGGACTGTACAAAACTGTGGCTGATTTATTGTTTTGTAAAAAATTATGCAGATATCAACAGGCTAGAATAACTTTTTTAGCATTATCAGGTTGCAAAAGCAAGGCTTTTCGCAAGACTCGAAACACAGCTGACAGAACCCCAAAAGTATTTTCCACTATTCGTCTTGCTCGTGATAACCTGTAATTAAATGATCGTTGGAACGTCCCGTTCGCATGTTCTCCTGGAAATGGTTTCATTAAGTTCTCCTGGAAAGGAAAGTGTTGTCCTGTCTTGTTGTCCTGGCAGCAGTTTTACAGGTGGCAAATTTAATGTACCATCGTTTAGTTTCTTTGCAAAATCTGTATTTTTAAAAACTCCACCATCGGAAATTCATCCCTGGCATTCCACATTCGCATATAAAAATCTATATTTTGCCATAAGGACAATACTGAAAGTGACCTTGTGATTATAATATTCACTTGCACTTTTAAAAGGGGCTTGTAGTACGACATGTTTCCCATCAATTACTCCTACGCATTGAGGAAAATTCCACTGGTCTTCATAATCATGGACAACTTGAATCCACTCCTCGGTTGAAGCGGGTAACTGAAAAAAAAAGGTACATAGTAAGAAATGTCCAACTAAGTCAACAATTTCATTATTAACATAAGATATTTTGTTTATTTATCGAGATCCCCATACAGCTACTTCAGTTTGTGATACCCTGTAAAACCACCATATTCAACAACCTCTTTTGACTTAAGAAGCGCTTTTAAAACATATTTAAAGTGCAATTTCTATAATTCGTATACCTATAGAAATCCGCAGTTAGAAGCGATTTTACTTAAAAGTGATTTTTTCTACTCCCTATATAAAAAATACGATTTTGCTCCCTCTAGTGGTGGAGCAAAATACCACATTTACTTCCTAGGGAGCGAAATATTTTTTTTCTTCCTAGGGAGCAAAATGATACTTTTTATTCCGAAGAAGGAAAATACTTTTACTTCCTAGGACAGAAAAATACTTTTGTTCCTGTTTTTTCCTGTCCTAGAATAATTCAGATATATTACTCTGGAGCAAAGTGCAATTTCCTCCTTTGGAGTTTGATCACACTCTCCGCATGAGGAAATGATGCATTTTGCTCCCTTTTTATACAAATAGCTATTAAAAGAAGATATTTTGACACCCCTCGGTTTTTGCAATATTTTTATCTAATCTAATAAATCTAATTTACAGTTTCACTATGTATACATACGGGGAATTTTTATTTTTTGTTTCAGACACAGGAATTGGAAAATACACAAGAAGACGACACATTACAATCAGAAATTCTTTCTAATGAGGATTCGACCAACACTCATGTAGAACCATCGCGTGAAACAGTGACAAAGGTTTTACCACCAAGGCGGGAAACCTCTGCTTATTCTCAACTTTATGAATCAGAGCCATCTCGTGACACCGTGAGGCAGTTGGTACCACCAGAAAAGAAGACGTCGAGGAAGCGCTCCAGTCTCTCTGATCCTCAAATTGACGAAGCTTTTAAAGCAAAAAAAGCATTAACAGGAAACCGATCAAAAAGGGACAGCTTTGACGTATATGGCGAACACGTAGCAGATAAATTAAGGCATTTATTCAAGCTAACGTGGAACATAAAAATAACTGTCTTCTCCATGATACTGATATGCAAATGCTCTACCAATCACAAGAAGAGTGGAATCAAAGGCCAACGTATTTGCCACCAGTAAGTGTATCTAGTGCAAGTTCCTCATCTTATCCGTCACTATTCTCGTCTCCACATCCATCAGAAAGCGTTCGACATTCTGTAAAGCCGCAGGAAAATGGCTTTATTGACGCTCTACTTACTACCCAAAACTAACAATGATATAACTATACAGAATTGTAATAAAAACGATGTTATCTGCCTACTTATTTGAATATATAATAAGAAAATACTTTTTTTACCTGAATCTGATCCTTCAAAGCTTCTATTAGCGCTTCGCATACTTCCGGAATTATAGTACCAATTAACTGCTTCGATATGCGAAAAAGGTACATTAGACTGGCATACGAATCTCCTGTGGCTAAAAACAGTAAAGTTACCAATAATCTTGTCTTAACACATATTGGTTCTCGATAGTTCGTATGCTTTTTGCAATTTTAGGACCAATCATTACAATGAAATTTTTAAATGTAATTGTATCCATTCAAGAGAAGTTATTTAACAACATGTCCTCCATTCTTAATTTTGATAAAAACTGTCGTTCTCTGTTAGCGAATATACGTCTTTGTCCCTACCTTTGCTTTTTACGGGCTCTTCGTCGCTCATTTTGGCACCTACTAAACCAGAGTCGCCAACCTCTCAATGTGTTGAACTACTTTGTTAATTTTGGAATAAACAGCGAGCTACCCACACGGAAGCCACGTACCGCAACGTAAATGAAATAATCCACAGTTAATTTATCATTATATGTATTTATTTTACTATTTAACTGGTAATACATAATACATAGGCACTAATAATAAACTAATAACAAAATAACTAATATTACTAGTACGTACTTGTTCATAGCTACATTCCTACCAACCAAAAGAAGGTGTTTGAAAACTAAACACAAACTTTTATCCGGCCACAACGGCATGTCACGTAAGATTTAAAAATAGTTAATAATAACAAAAAAGTAACGCACTATCATGAACATAAACATTGAAAAATAAAAAAGCACGTTTAATGAGAAGGCTGACACTCAGACACATCGATAATTTTTTTAATGTTTGCAGTATAATTTGATACAGCCATTCGAATACAATTATCCAAATTTTCATCTGTAAGTCGATTGCGATATTTGTTCTTAATAAACTTCATATTGGAAAAAGAAGATCCACACAAATAGGTTGAACTAAATAATGCTTTCACTTTTAAGGCAACACGGCATAGAACTAAATATTTGTCTTTACTTACAATAGGCCAGATACATTTGGTACTTGAGACTAACGATTTTAAGGCTAAATCATTTTGAAACTCAATTACTTCCATTTCTGTTGCAGCGATGTCTTCGCCAAAGTTTTGCATAACACAAGTTGCAAACTGTTGGATATCAATTTCCATAAAGGGTGAAACAACAAACTGCCCTACTAAAGCCATTTCGTTGAAATCCTTAAAACGATTTTTGATGTTATTCTTCAGGATAGAAACTATTTCTACATAATATTTGCTGTCATAGGGTTCTAATGGATTTTGAGATATTTTTTCTAAAAGAATAGGAAAATGCTTGGCATCGCTGTTAATTAGGTTTTGTTCCCAAAACTCCAGCTTTTTGATAAATGTTTTTATATCAGAAATCATTTCCGCTAGTTCTTTGTCTCTCCCATGAAGCTGCAAATTAAGTTCGTTTAATTTCTCTGTAATGTCCACGAGAAAACCAAAATCTCTAAGCCAGATTGAATTTTCTAGTCTCGGAGTCGGTTCATCGCGTTGTTTGAAAAATTGAACTATGCCAGATAGGACATCATTAAAACGTTTCAGCACCCGTCCTCTACTTAACCATCGGACTTCAGAGTGAAGGAGTAGGTCCCCGTATTGACAGTCAACTTCATCGGCCAAGGTTTTAAATAATCTTCTTTGTAACGCTTGAGCTCTAATCTTTACCACCAGTTTCATAACGTTGTTTAGTTTCAGGAAATTTCCACATAATGCTTGCTGATGGATAATGCAGTGGTAATGAAATTGCGGAAAAGTTTCATCTTTACGACATAACGCCACCAGACCCTTATCACAACCCACCATAGCTGGAGCGCCATCGGTTGTCAAGCCTACCATTTTCGATATTGGAATTTTCTCGGAAGAAATAATATTTTTTAAATGAGAAAACAAATTCTGTCCAGTAGTGTGTCCTTTCAGTGGAATAAATTTCAAAAGATCTTCTTTAATCGTAAAATCACTAAAAACCATCCTGACGAACACGGCCATCTGGGCAGTGTCAACGACATCTGTTGATTCATCCAGTTGAATTGAAAAATAAACACAGTTGTCTAAGTCAGTTCTTAACTGTAAAAAAATATCATTGGTCATTACTTCTACACGTCTCATCACTGTATTAGCATAAAGTTGCATAGATTTTATAGCTGAAACTATCTCGTCTTTATTTCTAAAGTTGGCAAATAACGAATCAGCAGCTTCTAAAAACGCCTGTTTTATCATTTCCCCGTCTTCATAAGGTTTCTTTTTTTGTACAATTATCAGGGACACACGGTACGATGCTTCAGTTGCAGCCTTATTTTTGTCGACTATTCTTAAAAATATTGATTGTTGTCCAATTAACTGCTTTTTTAACTGTTTCAGTTTCTCCTTTCTGGCGGCAGAATGTAGTGGGAATGATTTTTCAAAATTAGAATGTACAGTTTTATGATGTCTCTCAATATTTCCTTTTTTAGCAACGGAGACCGAAGTATTACATAACAAACACACATTTTTATCTTTAACTTCTGTAAAAAAGTATTGTTCTTCCCATTCCGAATGAAAGTGGTATATCTTTACCTTCTTACAACTGCTTGCCATAATATTATTTTTTGTTGTTCTCTACTAACCCAACTGCTGGACGTTGGTTACGCGTTTAGTTTTAAACTAAGCGCAATGTCGCCGCGCCGTGTGTATTTATCCTGTTCAAAGCAATCCTGATCGTTCTCGAACACTAACGCGCTGGTCCGGCTGGTCGGTTCTAGCCGATTCTAGCTTGATGGCGTCAGCGGCAGATCGCTCACCGCAACGTTGCCGCTGTTTATGTTTAATATTATGACAATTAGATTTTTTTGTGGAATTTTCGGAAGCTTCTCTGATTTTTGCAGTTTGTATTTTTTAAATTAAAATCGTTGTGAGAGCTACCAGAATTGCCTCCGCGAGCTACCGGTAGCTCGCGATCGACAGGTTGGCGACCACTGTACTAAACGAACACTGGACAAACACTGGAGAAACTAGGTAGGTCGATGTTGACAAACAGTTTGTCGACAATGTTTTCTCCCCACAGAAACAAGTTTGCACACAGCTGCCTAAGTGTTGTTCAACTGTTGCACAACAATGTTTTGTTTGGTCTATTCCCACCTTTAGAAAGCAAAGAATCGAGTGCATTAGATCAAAACATGTTATCTACTTCAATAAAAAAGATAAATAATGAAAATATTATTAAAAAAACCGAAAAAATAAAACTAAATTATGTATGGGGAAATATTTATTTTATAAAAAACTAAGAGATGCAGAACGGTGGGCTGAATTAAAGTTTTAAAAGAAAGAAAAAAATGCAATTAATAATTTAGCTGATGCTATTCGCTACAGTGCAGATGTATCAGCAAAAAGAAAACGTTTTAATTCTAATTCTAATTCTGTCAGATTAGCTTAAATTAACTACATCTCCTTAATTGATGGATGTAAGATTAAAAATTAAAATAAAAAATATTTTCTTGTAAGTTTCACATTTAATTTAATTAGCATCATCAGGTTTTAGATATTTTTAATATTAAGGCTACGTCAAGGATCAAGTCCGATCGTTCGCTGAACAAAATAGTCGAAACTGTCTCTAAATTTTCAAATTCGTGATCAGGACACTAAAGAAGTGCAAAACAAGACACCAGGCACCTGTTTTGCCATACGGACTTTATTATCTATTTTAATAAATTATAAAGTTATTTCCAAATTATAATATTAAATTTGTTTTTGATAATAGAGTCATTAATACAAATAGGGCCATCGTTGAGAGTTGACGTTGTGTTAAGTCATAAAACATTTAACTAAATAGGGGAAAAATATTTTCTTGTGTAAAAGTGCAATAACAACTGGCAATCGGCCATTAATTAGAGTTTTAACTACAAGTGTCAGACGAAATTTATTGACTGATCATTAATTAGTGACCACGGTCATATTGTTCAGTTTTCTTTTTTGCTACACGTTTTTAACCTTCCTTACTGCTCAGTTAACGCACCCAGAAAGGAAACGCACCCATATGAAAATCAAAACTGTGCGTAAACTATTTTATGCCAAACAATGCTCAATTTCTTTCGACCCCTATTCCTTATCAACTAAAAATTACGGCCAATTTAAGTCACCTGACACTTCTCGTTACTGCATAGAAATTCAAAACTAAACTCTAGTGAAAAAATTCGTCAAAAAGTTTCCAAGCCAATTTGACTTTTTCTGTTGAACACTCAACAAATTAGATTTTATTAAAAATCAAAGGCGCCTTTTCTTAGGCTTACATGCGAGCGCCTATGATATCAGTTTACATATGCCAAGATGTGACACGTTTTCAGGAATAGAAGGTTTCGTCGCGCTGTAGTAATGATGAATGTGCCGTTCTATGGAGCCACTCATCCATTTCAATTTATGTTCTTCCGTTTTGAATAAATAGCTTATTTGAAATTAATTTTTGGGCCGTGCGGTCGTGGACTACTGTTACTTCCTACAAAAAGAATGCTTAATTTCTCAAGGTCGTTGTCGCTACATCCAAACGAAATACATAATTATTACTTATCGACTAATATTAAATATAAATGATTGTTATTTTAAAAATTGCATTAGATATTAATATGTTTTTGATTATGAATTAATTTGAGAAACTGTTGCTTATAATGAAGATTTAATTCAGAAGAGGAACATTTACAAAAGATCTACTGTGTCCCTTTTGTCGTTAATGCATCAAATGAATACTTTCGATGGCTATAACGACCCTTTATGTCTTCTTATGGAGATGTAGCATTTTAAGTGGTTCCAAGTTAGGTATGTTCCTAAGTATAGTGTCCTTGGATTCTAGCGTTTTACACATTTAGTCAGAATGTGAAAGGAAGTGTCATCCTCCTTCTCATAGAATCTGCATTTACTATATTCTACTAATATCAGTTGACTAAGGTGTCCTTTGAGTCAGCAGAGCCAGTAAAGGCCCCAGTTACAATGCGTAGCCTGTTCTTGTGTAAACAAATACAGGATATCCATCTTTTCTGGATATAGTCACCCAGAAGTATCTTAGCATATAGCCCCAATACATTGTTCCAATTATTGGTTCTCCTGCTGCTTATTTCTTTTGAAGCTCTTCTCATGTGTTCTGTTACTGTATTACTCCTGATTCTAAAAAAATGGCTCAGGTCCTCCAAAGAGTGTTTTAGTCCCCTTCCTTTTGAGACTATACGCAATCTTGTTACCCTTTATCCCGTTGTGTCTCGACACACAGGTAAGAGTAACTGTATTTTCCTTGTCCAGCTCATTCAGTTTTTAGGCATCTCTAGACTATCTATGAGCTAAATTGGTGCTTGGCTATCGGACATGATGATAATCTCTTATATGTGATAGATTTTTTAGATGTTGAGTTGAATATATTTCTAAACCACGTGAATTTCAGCTTGCAAGTTGCCCAAACTTTCAGAGTACATGGTTCTGGGCCCATTCACTCCTATTCCAGTTTCCTCTCTGGTTTTTGTACCGTCTGTTTTCCACTGCATATATTTGTTCCTGCAACAGTAGGAAACTGTAAAGAGTGTGCGCAGAACAAAAAAAGTGTTCCAACAAAGGTTACAGACTGACTGACGGAAAACTGTTTATGATGTATTAATACGTTTTTTAGTCAGTCAACTGTCAAAATGGTTTGTGAATTGTTTTCTAACAAATTGTCACGAGTCTGCGCAGACTTTGATTACTATACTGTGCAAGAGAGAGGTCTGATGCGCCCAATTTAGGGCGCGGCCTTTTTGATGCCTTTACCACAGTTTATAGCTAAAGAAACAGTTCGCTCACTCTGCGTCGGCACTTTTGATCTCAATGTTCCAGTTTATACACTGCGCAACTCGGATAATACAATATGTGACAACCGCCTATAATAAAACAGTAGTCTTCTGCGCATCCTGAATTTGTATCCCTGGAGTGGATGTTATTTTGGAACTTTCAACTGGTCCGAGTGAGCTAACTGATTCTTTAGCAATAAACTGTGACTCCAAAAATAATATATACTAACACTGACAGCAGCAAGCAAAATATCAGGTGCATTTTAATCATCCGCTTCTGCTTCCGGAATTGTCAGTTTAGTCGTTTTAACCTGTCAGATTAAAACAAGAAAACCGACAATTCCGAAGCAGAAGCGGATGATTAAAACGCACCTATTAAAAATATTGCGCCAAGATGTAGGTAGCACATCAAAATGTCGGAGTTTTCTATCTCCTTTTAAAAAGCACTCAGAAAGCTGCGCAGTGCAACCATTCTCCGTATAGTAAGAGAAACTCAAAGTAAACGAAAAATGAAGTGATGCGACTGGATTGCCGATGGGAACAGGATACAGGAATGAAGCAAATTACATGTGTATTAACGCTGGAGAGAAAATTATGCCTAGTTGCAAAGTCAAAGGGACATTAACGTATATCTTCGAAGCTATTTGTCAGATTCAAACGGAAAAAATGGCGTTGTGCCATATATTATTAATACCAAAAGTACATTAACGTATAGATCAGCAAAAAATGTTGATTCAACTAGGGAAAACTGAGGAATGGGGGCAAATTACATACAGTTGAGCGTTGAAGAGAAAAACATGTTCACAGGACACTCCGCTAATACTTATATATACAGAGTGGTCCAAAAGTCTGGAAACGGCAAATTATCTCGTAAATTGCTAGCCCTAATTGTACAAAATTTGGGGTACACCTATTTGGGGATACGGAAATTCCAGATTTGATATTTGCAATGTTGCCAGATTTGCCGTTTCTCTTATATTATTAGTCACTTTGGTTTTTCAAATTTATCACCCTGTAGTCATTATTTGAATCTCCTATTCAATGCGAGTTCAACCATATGAAACACTTATGATTATATGTAGTCTGGAAGGTCTTAAATAAATAAAACAGAAGTCTGGCAACGCCTAATTATCTCAATAAATTTTTTATTACAAACTATTTTCAATTACATTAAAACGTAACAATTGAAAGATTGCAACATTTTTAACATAATGGTTACTTTATCAAGTGTTCAAAACATGCTCCGTTTGTGAGTTGACAGTACCCTAATCTATGGTAGAATGTGTCTACCACATTTCTCCATGATTGTGCTTCTCCAAAGGCCCCTCCCCCTCTTTTCTTTTGCTATGCTACTTAGACTGATGAAATTTGGAGGTTGAAAATGAACTATTGTAAGCTTCTCTACTAGTGGTAACAGGTGACGTAATAGGCATCGGTGACGTCACCAGGCAACTGAAACCAATAATACTAAATGGGACCTTATATCAAGTTACACCTCGTTTGAAAGGTATTTACAGTACCTATTCAATCATACTATTTTTTTTTTGGATTTACGATGTCTTTGATGGTTAAAATAAGGTTTCATTTAATATTATTGGTTTCAGTTGCCTGGTGACGTTACCAATGTCTATAAACGTCACCTGTTATTACTAGTAGAGAAGCTTACAATAGTTTATTTTCACCCTCCAAATTTCATTAGTCCAAGTATCACCGTTCAAAAGAAAAGAGGAGGGGAGGGGACTTTTGAGAAGCAGTGTATAAATGATTATTTTTTTTACCAATCGAAAGATTGGTATAAAATTGCAATAAAATTCAATGCAGTATGCATTAGATTGTAGTTATAAGAGGTAAATCTTATATTAAAAAACGAATTTTGATAGAAACTTATATATTTAAATTCATTTCGAGTATATTTATATGCAGCTTGAAAAAAATTACGAAGGTTTATGATCATTCATAATGTCGGTTGTAAAATACCTCTAAATTTATAATATAAATAACTTTTTCTACGGCTGCAATGATAAATCATCATTTTGATTCGGCTATTGGAACTTATATCATACACATTTTACACAACATTTCATATTGCACGGGTTGCCCAGCAACGCGTGCGAAATGAAATTTTAATTTAGTCGATCAAAAACTAAGGCGGCTATAATATCATTTTGACGTTACTGTCAGTATAATTAATATTGACAGAACTTACGATAATTATCTTTTTTTATGAAATAAATTAATAAAATGGACAGTGATAGTGATATAGAATTAACACCTCCAAACATAAAGGAAGCTGCAAAAGTAACAACTTTAAATTTGTTGCCAGCAACATCAAAAAAATTATATCAACGATCTTATGCCCTCTTCATGAATTGGAAAAAGGTAAGAATGCAAACTTATTTTCAGAGAACGTTTTAGTGGCTTATTTTGCCGAATTGGCGAAAAAAATTAAAAGTTCTACGCTTTGGACACAATATTCGATGTTGAGAACGAGTATCAGCATTAATAATAATATAGATATTAGCAAATATTTGAAATTGAAAGCATTTCTCAAGCGGCAGTCAGACGGATACAAACCGAAAAAGTCGAAGACTTTTACGTCAAATGAAATCGAAAAATTTATAAAAGAAGCTCCCGATGAGATATATTTAGTAACAAAAGTAGGTTATTTATATTTAAAATACGTAATTTTTTATATTTGTGTAATGCAAAGTATTTTCAATTTGTGAATTTTTATTGTAGGTTGCGTTAATTATGGGTGTAATGGGTGCATGCAGACGACATGAATTACATCAGATGAAAATTTCAAATTTTAATGAAGCAGTTTTGGTGATGGTACCAGACACTAAAACCAAAATTGTTCGAAAGTTCACTATAATTGGTCATTATAAAATTTTTAAAAAATATGCCGACCTCCGCCCTCCTCATGTTAATGATCCCTGGTTTTTTATAAATTACCAAAAAGGTAAATGCACCGTTCAAAGAATAGGGTTAAATAAAATTGGGGCAATGGGAAAAGATATTGCCAAGTATTTGAAATTGCCAAATCCTGAGTTATATACAGGTCACTGCTTCCGCCGTTCTTCGGCAACAATTTTAGTTGATGCTGGTGGTGACATAACCACGTTAAAGCGTCATGGCGGCTGGAAGTCTACAGCTGTTGCTGAAAGCTATATAGATGAATCCTTAACAAATAAGATAAAAAATATAACTTCAGAAACGGGAAACACATTTACTACAACTGCAGAAAAATGCCAAATTCAAGAAAATGTAAATATTGTACATAATATCACTACTACCTCCCCAAAAATGGTTTTTAATAATTGTACGTTTAATTTTTATAAATATGTTGGGGTGTGGCTTGACCAGTTTTTCAGTTTCAATCGAGTTTATTTATCCACAATTTGTTATTTGCAGTGTAATCTATTCCAGTTAATAAAATAAATCTTTTATTCGATTTGTGTTTGTTTATGTAATAGAAAGCAGTCGTAGAAAAAGTATAGTATGCAACTCGCACGAAATAGCTATTTTGCACTCGTATGCTTCACTAATATACTATTTTGATGAGGAAAACTTATGCAAATCGATAAATAAAACACTGGACATAAAAAATCACAGTTATCTGAGAATCATCCTAATATGGTTTAATTAAAATTTAAATTTTTTTGTTTAAAATGTGGAATCAATAAAAATAAAAATGCTATTATTTATAGATTCTACAGAAAAATAACTAATTTTAATGTAAATATAATCTGAATATGTAACTAAAACTTATACTCACAATTAGATTGACAGAATTGTTACTTATTTAAAATTTTAAAAATAATAGTAGTGGGGTGTTCAAAATATGAACTGTGATTAGTGGATTTTATTTTCTTACGTAGAATGGATATGAAATATATTCTTTCAGTTTTGTAGTCGGTGCGTAGATTAGCTAATAGCTAATAGCTAATTGTAGAAAAACAATTTTTTTGTAACGTGAGCTAATAAATATTAATACTTTTTATATTTGTTTACTCCGGAAGTTATACCTGTAAGTTTGAAAAGTCGCTCAGATACTTAGTCACCTAGTCATATTTAAACATAGATATAGTTTTTAAGTCAAAGTGTTATTTCATTTAATATTGCCAATCAATATTTTTTTTATTGATGTTCATGGCTTTAACCATTTAGAGTACTAGTAGTTTAATACTCCATATTGCAAAAGTGCTAGTACTTTAATACAGACAGGCCTTGTAACTGTTTACCAGCGCCACTTTAAGATAAGTACTGTTAATTAGAACCCAACAGTGAATGGTTGGAGTAGAGAATCCTACGTATACATCAGAATTATTTCTGAATAAATAAATTAAATACAAAATCCCTGCCAACCGTGGAGTTCGAACCGCGGACCCTTGGATTTGCAAGTCTTAAGTATTTAATGAGATACTTTCCGGCAAAACTAGAATTATTATTTTAATTATTTTTTACACACAAACTATTGGGATTTTGTATTAAATGAAAGAACACAATAATTTATTATTTTTAGAGAAATCCAGTATTTACTTTAATCGTACCTACGTATTTTATTTTTAAAAATAATAATTTTTTGGTCTATATAAATTAAAGAAGCCGGTTTTTAATTTTTTTTTTTTAAATAACAATACTTTTTCTTCTCATGTTTTTAATCTCAAACACCACCTCATAAAATATTTAAAATAGTTATTTTTATAAACACTACTACTATTACAATAATAATACCAAGTGCAACAATTCTTCTAAATTATCCTAAAAACAATATTTGCCAAACGCCTGCCGATCGATAGTTATGAATGCAATGGTTTCTATATTTTGAGGTGGAGATATTAGAGGAGATACCTGCTGTAAATTTCCTCTGAAAATAAACTCAAGCACCAAGAGCAATAACTCTTAAAAACATGTAATAATCTTTGCAAGTTGATATTTTTCTTGTTCACTAAAGACTTTTGATACTAAACGAAAAGCATATGAAATAGTTAACAACAACTTTTCTGTAGTTTTTTGTGTTTTACACACTTTGTACATATACAGGGTGTTATTGAAATACACGTACATATTAAAACTGGGTATTGCGCAGATCCCCACTGAATGTAGAAAAATATTATTTTTTAAAAATACCCCTTATTAAGGGAGTTATTAATTTTTGAAAATTAATTCTAAAACAAACGTACTTCACTGATATGTTGAGGATGACCTATATAAATTAGGTTTATTTACCTATTTTAAACATCAACAGTAATTAATATGCAAGTTTTTGTCAGATGATAAGAAAACTAGTCTTGTAAGAAATAACCATGTTGCCAAGATTTTCGAATTAATTTCTATTTCCGAAGACTGGTTTTTACTACCCTCGTTATCAAAAAACTAGAATATTTGATAAATGATTGTTTTTAAACTATACATTTTTGAAACTATAGATTATTAAAATTTTAGTTGATTTACGAATCTGGCTAACACGAGCGCGTCATTTCCAAGTTGGTAAAATGTGTTGTTACGATTACTTTTAAATATTTTTTTACGATGCCACTATTTACGAATATTGAACTAACGGATATAGTGCTGGTTTATGGGGCAGCTGGAGAAAATTCTCGGCAAGCACAAATCCTGTATCGCGAACGGTTTCCAAATCGGAGAATTCCGGACTGTCGTACGTTTATTTCAACTGTTCAGCATCTAAGAGACCATGGAAAATTTGAGAGTGTCAATGCAGATCGAGGGAGAACAAGAACACAAAGAACATTGGCGGCCGAAGAAGAAATATTGGAAGCTGTTGAAAATCGGCCTCAATTAAGTTGTAGAAGACTAGGTCTTGAAATTGGAGTGTCCTCATTTGTTGTGTGGCGGACACTTAAAGAACAAGGTTTACATCCTTATCACATCCAAAAAGTCCAGGCCTCATATCCAGGTGATGAAGAAAAGAGAGTGGAGTTTTGTGAATGGATGATTCAAAAATGTGTTGATATTCCTGATTTTCTAAAAATATTATTGTATACTGACGAGGCTTCATTCACTCGTGATGGCGTGTTCAATATGCACAATACGCATATTTGGAGTGATGGAAATCCTCACGCCATTAGGGAAACTGGGCATCAAAGAAAATTTTCAATAAATGTTTGGGCTGGCATAATAGATCAGTATTTAATCGGGCCTTATGTTCTCCCGAACAGATTAAATGGGCCAGGATATCTCCAATTTTTAGAAGATATTTTGCCAGTACTCCTAGAAGAGATACCGTTACAATTAAGGCAACGGATGTGGTACCTACTAGATGGCGCTCCTCCTCACTTTGATTTAAACGTACGGCAGTTTTTGAACATTAGATTTCCTCAAAAGTGGATAGGCAGAAATGGACCTACTAAGTGGCCTCCGAGATCTCCGGACTTAAATCCATGCGATTTCTTTTTGTGGGGTCACATGAAACAACTGGTTTATAATGAACCTATTAATAGTGTTGAACAATTAACCAATAAAGTTAATGCGGTAGCCGAGGAACTACGACAAAATCCAAGACTAATTTCTAATGTTCAAAGTTCTTTGGAAAGACGATTGCAAGTGTGTGTAAATAATAATGGACGGCATTTTGAACAATTACTGTAATAAACTTTATTTTGAATTAATTGGTTTTGCTACGGCAACAGTGCAATTTCTATGGGTAAGTTCAATTTCGATTTATTTTACTTCTTTAAATATGGAAACTAGTAGGTCGGAAAAAGGGACTCTTCCCCAATATTTAAATTTTAGAATTTGAAGTTAAAATTGGTGCCAATCGTTTTTGGTCATTACATACTATTCCCCATTTTAATATGTACGTGTATTTCAATAACACCCTGTATTTTAAATTGAGTTTTCCATTAAAATGTTTGTTAAACTTATTGTTAAATAAACATTTAATTGCTTATTATTAAAATGAATGAAAATTACTTGGATGTTTTTTTACTTTCATACAAAATAAATATATATTATGTCCCCTAATTTCCAAAAATATAAAAAACAACAAATAATTCTGAAAGGTAATAGATTGTAATTAATTTCTCATAATAAAATTATCTCTAAAAAATTAGCTTCACTCGGTTTAATCATTCAAACTTTCAACTACAATTTACTTATTTTATATAGAAATAAACTCTTATCATTAAATGGTAAATACTCACCTGCAACCAAATTTTTGTAAACCGAGCAGTTCTAAATGAAGAAGCCTCTTCTAGCCTACAAATAATTTCATTAACACAGTGAATTGCACGTTCAATTACAATAAATTAAAATAAATTAATAAAAAAAAAAAACAAGAAAATTTGCAAACAGCTGGCCAGTTAATGCTACTGCAAAATATCGATATTTCCGTACACGCAAACAACTCATTAACCTTACTTCCGCTAGTTTCTCATATTGTTTTCACCCTTCTTTGCGCTTTACCCGGACGTTTAATTTTATATTGTAAAATTTTACCTTTAAGCTTTCCTTCTCGATCGAAGTGGATTACTACTAATCTGAAAGTGCTCAGCCTAATGATTTTCGCATTTTACATCGGTTGAAAACGACAGTGCGTGGCCATTAGTAATGGATAAATTGCCTTTAAACATCAATTTTTGTTTGAAATGGGATTTACAGCTACTCCTCTAAAAATTTTAAATTAAATAACGAATAATTAGTGAAAAAATCGGATATCTAAAACAGTATACAGTCATGGGCGTCGTTACACAATTCTATAGGGGGGGGGAGGGGCAAAATTTTGAAAAAATTTAGAATGTTTATTAGTTGAAAAACAGAGAAATTGAAACCTAAAAGAGCAATACAAATTAACAAAAGTTGTTAATAAATAAAATAACCCAACAAAAAAGACAAACACTAAAATTAAAAAAAAGAAACAAAAAACTTAAAACACATATTTCTAAAAAACAAATAGAAGGTGTGAGATAAAAGAAAAATATGAACAAGGAAACAGAGCCGTACATAATATATAAAAAAAAATAAAATATTTATAGAAACACAAAAACAAAACAAAAACTCACTCAAACACGTCGACCTAGTGTTCGTTAATTTTTAATTTCTTCTTCCTCTACCTAAAATAATCGATAACAGAAAACATGATTTCTTTTTAGTTTTTTGCGATTATTTTTGGATGTACGTTCATCATGCAACGCGCAGTCAGCCTATTTTCATTCATTATTCGCTCTGTGCGTGACAGCAGCGCCAACTAATTTATGAACTAACGGACGATATTTGCGTATACTGACAATACAATTTTTAATGGAATTAAAAAATATATATGTTGATTTTAATAAAAGTATATAGATTTGTAAAACAAGTAAAAAAATTAATTATTATATATTTTTATTAGGTACTTCAGCTAAAATAAAAGTAGTATAATCAATAATAAAACATAGGCAGGCTACGGTGGTGTAGGTGTCTACGGCGCGGCATTCATTTGTCAGCCAATTTTCTGGTAAAACGAGACACGGTTTAAGATCATACGGAAGAACATGTGAATTTATTTGCATGGTTCTCTATAGGATTTGATGGATGCCATATTAGCAGAAATTTAATTTCTGTTGATATGACATCCAGAATATTATTAAAATAAAATCACCATGCATTACCGTTTTCGTTGATGGTAGGTGGGGTTTTCCGGGTTTTCCTCACCTGCCTCACCATTATATCTTATGAGCAAATTAACTTTTAGATCGTCTACGCACAATGTAAACATAAGAAACAATTTTAATTTATCAATGCCTCGTCACTCTAGTGCTATTTATAATCGTAGTTTTTCGTATAACGCAGTTGTTCTGTACAACACTTTACATACTGATATTAAAAAATCACGATCTCTACCTGTTTTTAAAAATGCTTTAAAAAGGCAACTCTTTATTAATCAAATGTAAACTGGTAGATATAATGAGCTACTAATGTCAAATTGTATTGATAAACTTTTAATGTTATAGTTATTTAAATGTATATGTTTTGTTAGGGTTAGGTGTAAGAATAGCCACAGGCTAAACCTCGCCCATGCTAACTGTACAAAAATGTAATTATTTTGTGCAAATAAAGACCCGTTATTATTATTATTATTATTATTATTATTATAAATGTCACCATTAATTATCTTTAAGTCGTCCCGGAGTGCCACAGCAAATAATAATAATAATAATAATATTTTTCCCCGCACAAGCTCAGCTTTTGGAGTTAAAATTCACTCATAAAGGGATCAATTAGGGAGAGAATGATTATTATAAGATTATAAATGTATATGTTGCCTAAGCCTAATAAATTAACATTGAAGAAAAGGTTAAATAATGTGAAAACAAAAACATTACCATTATATAATAACGTAGTCTCAAAACGTATTAACAAAAATAATTGGTAAATTTGCGATTGTAATTCATATTTTCTTTATTTTTAGTTCGAAAGAGTCCATAGAAATTAATTAATAAAATTGGTTTCCTATCAATAAGTCACAAGAATGCATTTCATCCACATACAATAATTAAAGGCAGAAATCTAATCCTTGCTCAACATTTAAGAGTTAAGGGATGTTGAACAACATTGTAAAATAATAATTTATTGTTTATTTAAAACCTTTCAATTTTCTGATGTCTACTATTTCCAGTATTAGTGTTATTATTACAAAAATAAAGGTTGTTTCTTCTTATTGTACAGCTATCCATTTATTTCTTTGATTTAATTTTCATTTGGCTACTAAAAATTTATATAATTTACACTGTTTTTCTGCTAGTATTTTTACAATTTACAACACAGCAACTGTTATTGCTTTATCGCCTTGGACAAATTTCGCTTGTGTTTGATTTTGTAGGTTTTATTGTGTTTTTTCGTGGTTTTTAGTAGCATTGCTGCATTTAGTTATTGTCAAGTCAATTAGTGTCAAAGTCATAATAAATACATCTTTTAATTTTCTTCTCTCATTTACAAAGAATATTTTATTTCTGTGCTAATTTTACGTAATAATACGTCAATGCGCGTGCGCCCATACTTAATTTAGTACTAAAAATTCGTATCGTTGCAAAAGGAAAAAAATATTTTTAGTTCTAAATTTAGTACTAAATTAATAACTTGATTTAGGGCTAAATTTTAGTACTTAATTTAGTATTGTGACATACAGCCATTACGCGTTGTATAGTCGTAAAAGCCAGGGGGGGGCAACTGCCCCCCCTTGCCCCCCCCAAACGACGCCCATGTATACAGTGTTCCTTTAATTTTTGCCGAAATCTTTATTTAATATTATTTTCCATGTCAAGTATCATAAATTCGAGTCTAGTTCTTGATGTTAGCGATGGAATGTCAGATGTTAGACTGGATAAAAATGCAAGAATGTCAAACGCAAAGTCGTGGTTGAAAACTTGCGCTGCTGCATCGAATTCAGGCATCTCTTCAATCAGTACTGAAATAGTCACAGTGGCGTGCATAGGTTTGAATTGTGGATCTAGAAGAGCGTATTATACTGAGGTATATAATACAGTGTGAC
The DNA here is from genome assembly GCA_927349885.1 of Psylliodes chrysocephalus. Classification (NCBI taxonomy): domain Eukaryota; kingdom Metazoa; phylum Arthropoda; class Insecta; order Coleoptera; family Chrysomelidae; genus Psylliodes; species Psylliodes chrysocephalus. The sequence goes on along the minus strand of OV651820.1, from coordinate 45,852,307 downwards.
CCACATAAAATGAGCATCCCGTGGGATTTTTTTTTTAAATGCTGTAGATGAATTTTGACTTTGTCATCTTCTGTTGCTTTAAAAATGATAACGAATGATATTTTTTTCCTAAAAATTGCAAAAATGGTATTAATTTCGAGAAATTGCATAATGAAAAGTGCTTATTATTTAATTTTTTACTCATAGAGCTCGTTTCAATTTTTGTGTTCTACCAATTCAGTATTGGGTTATTGGAAATTATGCAACTTGTATAAAATATTTTTGAAAAAAAACATTTAAAAGAAGCGCATCTCGTAAAAATAAATAACTTTTTTAGGCATATTTATCTATATCTTTAACGGTTGTAAGCAGGTAAGGTTAGGTTTGGCCCAGAACACTGCGGCCTCGGGTCTATTGTATTCCCCTGCTTTCCCCGTATTCAGGTACTATCTTTGGAATAGTCCTGTGTCTTTGGTTAGTTTTAATAGGTTTTCTAACAAGTTTTCCTGGGGCGTTCTTTCCGGTTCTAGGCCGAAAAGGATGAAACGTCGCCCAGTAAGAGCTTCGCATTCGAAGATCACATGGTATGAAGTTTCTTCCTCTTTCATGCAAAGTCTACGTAGTGGGATCATTGTGTAATCACATAACATGAAGGTGTTTCAGCAAGCAGTGCCCCGTTAGTAATCCCACAATGTTGGATATCTGAGGCCTTGCGAGTTGTAGTGCCTCAGTAGCCATGCGTGGGTTTGGTCCCCTTAGCATAAGCTTACTGATTCTGTGCCCTCTTATCTGTTGCCAAGGAATTTGGTGTTTTATGGTTATCCACCTGTTCACTGCCTGTCGAGCAGAGGTTTTGCCTATCCCAAATACAGGTTCGGGTCCTGTGAATGGTAGATCTGATTCCTCTTTGGCGAGTTCATCAGCCTTTTCATTTCCTTGGATACCTTTGTGCTCTGGTACCCACGCCAGTTTTACCTTGTTGTGGGTTGCCAGATCATTTAGTTTTCCAAGGCAGTTCCAGATAAGCTTTGACTTAATTCTGTTTGAATCAAGAGCCTTTAAAGCTGCCTGGCTATCTGAGAGAATTAGGATGGTTTGTTTTTTGTACTTCCTTCTTAAATTCTCTCGCACGCACAATTTGATTGCATGTATTTCAGCCTAAAATACAGTGGCATGTTTTCCCAGTGAGACGATGATGTCGCATTTGGGTTTAACTGCATGTACGCCAGAGCCTGTTCCCCTTTTAGTTTTAGATACATCCGTATATCATACGAGGCCACTAAGCAAGTATTTATCTATCTCCTTATTTACCTCATTCCAGTTACAGTTGACATGGAAGAGTCTGTTAAAGGTTAGGAGGAGTGTCATGTGATCTAATCCCATATTTAATATAAAATCATTTACTTGATGTGTTATTCCGGTATGTTTTATATGTCCCAGTGTGTTTCAGTTGTTGGAGATTTCCAGTCTGTATGCACTCATTCTGGCCTCTCCTTTATGACTAAGTCAAGGAGTGGGAGGTTTAGAATGATTTCCATAGAGGCTGTCGGTGTACTTCTCAGTGCTCTTGTAATAAAAAGGCATGCCAGCCTCTGTACTCCTAAGAGGGTATTGAGGGCTGTTTTCTGGTTTACTTTTGGCCATCAAACAACCGCTCCATAAGTTATCATGGGTCTTGTTATTGCCAAATATAGCCAGTGGGCCATTTTTGGTTTTAATCCCCATGTTTTTCCAAATGCCCGTCTCCCTATAATAAGAGACATTTTACATTTGTTGGTCACTTTTTGTAAGTGTTGGTTCCAAGTAAGTTTGCTATCTAGGATTAGACCCAGATATTTTACTTGGTTCGTTTTGTTTAGCCTTCTTCCAAACAGAGTCGGAGTTTCTAAAACCTCCAATTTTGTTTTTCGAGTAAAGGTTATGAGTTGTGCCTTGTCAGGGTTTTCCCTAACGCACCACATTTCTGTCAGCCTAAGAGCTCTTTGCATGAGTTTAAAGACTGTGGTTTGGTGTTTCCCTCGGATAAGGATGACTATGTCATCGGCATATCCTTGGGCATACAGCCTTTGATTGTTTAGTATTTTCAGCAGTTCGTCTGCCACTAGGATCCACACTAGAGGAGAAAGGACTTCACCCTGTGGGCATCCTCTGTGGATAATCACCTGCATGGTTTCACTGAACATTTGTACCTTACTTGCCGTCCGCATAACATGTCTTCTATCCACCAGCAGATGGTTTCTTCTATTTCATATTTGCGAGCGGCAGCTACCATTGATTTAAAGGAGGTATTATCAAAAGCTCCTTCTATGTCAAGAAATGCTCCTAGGACTATTTCTTGGCTACTGAGTCCTTCCTCTATCTTGGTTACAAGATGGTGCAGAGCAGACTCACAAGATTTTCCTGATTGATAGGCATGTTGGTTTGTATGAAATGGCCTCTCTATCAGAGTGGTTTGCCGGACATGCTGATCAATCAGTTTTCCAATCCTTTCTGCTTTGTTTCCAGGTATTTGGTACATGTTTATGCACCAAACTTGCCCTGTAGAGCCTACAAATATGCGGGGCCAGCGTTTCTATTGCCTGTTGCAAAAGTACAGGCAGTACCCCATCTGGCCCATGTTACTTTCTCTGTTGTAACTACTCGTTTAGCAGTTTCCCACTCTTGGCTGGAGACCCTTTTTGGAGAGTTCCAGTTCGTGTGGGTTTGGTTTGCTGCATTCGAGTTTGTTGTGCAATCAGGGAAATGAGTTTTAAGAAGTAGTTCTAATGTTTCCATTCCAGTTTTAGTGTATTCCCCTGTTTCGGTTTTTAAAGTCCCCACAGGGTTTATTGGATCTTTTGCTAGAATGCGGTGGAGTCTGCATCCTTCAGTTGTATTTTAACATTTCCTGACAGAATGTTCTCCATGAATCCCTCTTAGATTTCCTTTGTTTTGTTATACTCTGTGAGTGTTTCGGTGTATTCCCCCCACTTTTTAGGCATAGGTTTTTGCATTTTTTACAAAGTAAGGTGACAAAAGTCACGTGATTTTCCATTTGCATGTTATTAAAGCAAAAAATAATGGCAAAGTCAAAATGTATCTACATCATTTAGATAGAAAAATCTCATATGATTCATACTTTATATGGAACACTATATTAAGAAAAAGTAATCACTGTGTTCTGGATCCCGTAAACAGGGATTAGACGCCACCAAACTAATACATTTTTCTTTGTCAAAAACTATATTTTCCATCACTACTTTTATTTATAGTTATACTTTATACAGTAATGGAAAATTAATCAAAATGGCACTTAAAATTGTTTTTGACGTTTATATAAAAAATCTGATGTGTCCAACACATGACTTTCCTATCTAGTTATTATAGGCTTTTTCCGGTTATTTTGTACAACCTATTGCAGCACCTCTATAAATGTTTAGAGGATAAACTAAATATATACATTTTCCACATACATCTACCTCGAAACATTTTTCTATTGATATTCATTGAAAACGAAAATACTGAAAAATTTAAATTTAGCATTTTTCCTACAATTTTTCCATTACGGTCCATTTTAGAAAAATCATGTATAAACAAAAATTATAGATATCGATATCGCAAACAACTTTTAGTTCAACAATTTTCATAAAAATCAGAATTTTGCACATTTTGTCAAATTTCTCGAATAAGGACCATTTCAGGAAATTTTGACATAAAATAAAAATTATAGATAATAATATTGGAAATAACTTTTATTTGAACAATTTCCTTCTCCAAACATAAATAAGAGACATATTCCATAAAATATAAAAACCGCATCCCATAAAGTACCCCCAAGATGTTCCGACTTTGTCCAAAATTTAATCATTTCACGTCAGGTCGAAATAAAACTTAAGTTTAAAATTTAATGTTTTTTTCTTTATACGTTTTTAAGTTTTCTTCAAATTCGAAATTTACACATTTTCTCAAATATCTCGAATACGGTTTATTTTCGAGAAATTATGTAAAAAATAAAAATTATAGAAAATTGTATTACAAACAACTTGTATTTGAATAATTTAAAAAAAATTTTTTTTTTCATTTTGTCAAATTTCTCGAATAAGGACCATTTTAGGAAAATTTTGTATAAAACAAAAAATATAGATAATAATATTAGAAGTAACTTTTATTTGAATAATTTTCTTCTCCAAACGTAAATAACAGATATATTCCATAAAATATAAAAATGACCACCTATAAAGTACCCCCCACATGTTCCGACTCTGCCCAAAAACTGATGAGTTAATTGGACGATGGAATAAAGCCTAAGTTTAAAATTTGGTGTTTTTCTATGTATCGTTCATGAGTTATGGTGGATACAGACACACACACACAGACACACACACAGACACACACACACACAGACACACACACACACACACACACACACACACACACACACACACACACACACACACACACACACACACACACACACACACACACACGCGCACACGCACACGCACACGCACACGCACACGCACACGCACACGCACACGCACACGCACACGCACACGCACACGCACACGCACACGCACACGCACACGCACACGCACACGCACACGCACACGCACACGCACACGCACACGCACACGCACACGCACACGCACACGCACACGCACACGCACACGCACACGCACACGCACACGCACACGCACACGCACACGCACACGCACACGCACACGCACACGCACACCCACACGCACACGCACACGCACACGCACACGCACACGCACACGCACACGCACACGCACACGCACACGCACACGCACACGCACACGCACACGCACACGCACACGCACACGCACACGCACTCGCACGCGCACACGCACACGCACACGTACACGCACACTCACACACACACACACACACACACACACACACACACACACACAAACACATATACACACACACACACACCACACACACAAACACATATACACACACACACACACACACACACACACACACACACAAACACACACACACACACACTCTCATGATTCCTATACTTTCCTTATATCTGTATACAGACAGGAAAGTAAAAATAGTTTTTAAACGATTTACTCACAAATACAGTGCTAAGGAAAAAGCTAATATTGCCATATTTTAATTCCTTCTATGTGTTTATTCAGTGTCGCTTGTTCTTCGATCTATCTACGATTGTCTAAACTAAAAGTATGGGTAAACTAGGCTTTATCGCGTATATTATTTCAAATTTCGACTTGGTTTTTTTTTTAATTATTAAGTTTCTTCGTTATAACATCGATTTGAGAATTGGTTTGAAACTAATTGTATTTCGTTATTGATAGAGTATTTGACTTCTGAAAAAAAAAACCATATTTAAATTATTTATAATTGTTTAAACTTTTTTTTTAATATTTTTAATGTTATATTATTGATATTAGCAGGTGCTATTGCTATAATATTATTGATATTAGCACTAGTACCTACTCTGAATTATTTGAAAAATGTCTACCAAATCTTAGCTCTTTAACTCTTACTGTTTTCAAATTAATTTGAAAATAAAATAAACTTTCGTCTTAATTATTTATAGATAAAACATCGATAAAAAAAGCGCAAAAAACAATGATTGAACAATTAATTAATTGTGTGTATGGCATATTCTTCTCTTCAGATACATGGGAAATATTTGACATATTTTATTTGATGTGTAGTCGGCCTTATTAAAATTATAAAGTCGCCCTCTCTTTTGACATACGTTCTGGCTCATAAAATTTAGCGATAACTCAAAATCTTTAGTGCTACTGTTCTTTGCGATGGCGTAGATGAAAAGCACAAACATAACTGTCTGTTCAACTAAAACTAAATACAACTTCCTTAAAGCTTTTAATTAGTGGGAGAGAATAGTATTAAAATTATATGGATCTTTATTCAGACTGGTTGGAATTCAGACACATGAAATCCTGTTTGATTTTTACTAAGAACAAGGAATTACACATTTGAAATTAAAGAATGTGAAGTGAGAAAATTCGGTTGAGATCTGAAAAATAGAAATGTTATTTTGGAAAAAAAAGAAAATAAATAATACCCAATTCCTCCTAAAAATTAAGAAAAATACATCCTCGTTCAAACTGTGGGCCCTTTTTCAGGCAGTGGGCCCTCGTTTGTGTAGTGGGTCCTCGTTCGGCCAGTCGGTCCTCGTTTAGGCATTGGGCCTCAATCAGTGGGCCTAAGTCAGTGGGTTTCTGTGTCTCAGTCTGTGGACCCTTGAACATAAGAAATGCAAAGTAACCCAATGTGCAAAGAGGGCCTTTTTTGCTCTTCAAGGAATCGGCTTATAAAAAAAAAAATTGATAGGTGGACCTTCTCCGTTCTGACCGGTAGGCACTGGAAGTCCCAATCCGACACTGCTCCTGTTTGTCCAAGAGATTTAATACCTGTCATTAAGAAATGTATATCTATTTTTTAAAATTGCAGGTAAAACGATTATATCACAGACATTTTGTGTAATGTTTAGATTATATTATAATAATATATTTCTCTTCTTACTATTTATTCTCTTACCAAATTTAATACCTCATGAAATTTCAGTTAAAAAGATTATATTGTCTCCACTTTCTAATTATTATTTATCAAAAATACATATATTTGGGATATATTTGCAGTATTATTTTGCATTACTATGAGATCCTTCAGGTAATTGTGTGCTGTAATATACTCGTTCTGTATGTTTCTATCCAATGTTGCCATTCGCCAAATATGTCACCGATTATAAATTGTCGATTTTCCTTTGAGAATATGGATAGTGTCAGTCGATCGACATTTTGATAGACATTAGTAGTAGACATTATGACGAATGCCACATTTTTAATAGACATTCGAGAATAGGGCCCCTGCTTCCGTTAAAACAAAACCATAATTGCTACAAATTGTTAAAGTAAGAATATTCAAATACAGTATTATATTGATAATTTTGCAAAAGATGATGGTCATACTGTATTGAGGTTAACACCTTATTATTGTGTACTTAATCCAATTGAATTAATTTGGTCTTCAGTTAAACAAAAACCGAGATGTAATAATTTTACACCTACCTTAACAAATGTGATTTGGAAAATATTATTGGCATTTTAAAGGTCCGTCTTTGACTGACGTTTGCAAAATTTGCATTAGTCACGTCCTAAAAAGGAAAAAGAATATCATATTTTACCTTCTATAGCTCCAGTAGTTATATATCCAAACCTCGATTCCTCGACAGATGGTTCAGATTTAGATTCGAATTAACTTTCTTATTTTTCATTATTGGTAATCCGAGAGTCATCAAATTAATTCATTGTTAACATTTTATTAGTTCGTATTCATTTATTTCTTTTAAAAAATTCATTTTTCTAAATTATTTTATAGTTTTGTTTTATTTGCAAAGAATTTATTTTCCTTCATGGTTCTTGCTTTGAAATTTCGTTTTCCGAAAAAAAAAACAAAAAGGGATCAGTTCACGTCTGGTACCCTATTTGAATCAAACGCCCTTACATGCAGGTACATTTTACTCGTCTATTTACGTTTTATAATTTAATATTCAGTTGTAGCAAATTAACGAGCTATAATAATGATTTTTTTAAGTTTCAAGTAGGACTACAATTAAGTACATCTATCTAAATAACGGGTTTAAGTCCGTCCAATTTATAATCATTCGATCGCCTTTTAACGAATACTTTCTCGTATTTATAAAAATATTAAATTTTTAAAATTAGGTATCTACGCCTGTGACAGATCAAACAAAATTGTCGGTAAGAGTACGGAACGAGTTTAATGAAAGAACTATACATATTTATTAATTTAATTTACTTAATTTTAATAATAAAATTGGTACGCCCATGTGCGCGGTCCCTTGGAAGTCGGTACTAATTGGTTATTCTGCCGTGTTGGATTGTATCTGGAAAGACTATATCTCTATTTGATAGTTTGTCAACTAAGCCTGGAATTTCCAACGCATACCTTTTTGAGATGAGCAAAATAGAATTTGGTCATCCTTGCCAACATCTTGCGAAAATGTACACCATTAAATTATTTATAAGACTCAGAATTTTTTATACTCTTAAATATGCAAAAAGAGATTTGAAATCCTTGAAAAAGTCAGACAAAACCAAAAGAAAAATTTAAAATTTGTCCCATTTATAAATATTATTGATATTTTTTCATCAGTCCGGTTGTCGATTTTATTAAAATTTAAGTGGTTAAATAGTAGTGTTTATATTAAATTTTATATCAGTGAAATCGTATAAGTGCACTGGTTTGAATACTACATTGCATTAAATTTACATAATTGTAATAAACTTTTGACTTTGGGATTTGCTTTGCTTATTAATGAATATAAATAAAAAATTTTCTGTCTTTTTATCAAACAACTGATAAGACTAAATAAAATAGATTAAAATGCCAGCCACACGACAAAATCCAGTGCCGTCCTGCAAAGACGGCTCTGGCAATATTATAGACATGTTGAAAGATATAAAAGCGAAATTATATGAGTGTTATGATGTTATTAAAGATCAAAATCAAAAAATTAGTGAATTGCAAGAAGAGGTTAAACAATTAAAACACTAGTCAATGGAAGTGAAATCTGATAATGTGCCTAATAATAATATAATTAATTCATATGCCGAATCAGTTAAACAGCAAAATCATGTCTTGGTGGTTACATCAAAGGCTGGAAAAGAAGCAAATGCAGTAAAGGATGATGTGAAAAGTAATATAGATCCAACGGACTTACAAATTGGTTTAAATATAGAGAAGAATACTAAGAGTGGAGGTATTGTCGTAAAATGTTCAAATAAAGAAGCTCTTAAAACAGTCGAAGATAAACTAAAGACGAAAATGGGAAGTGATTATGATATTCAGGTACCAAAGAAAATATTACCAAGGTTAATGGAACAGGAATTGATCAAGAAGAAATGGATGAATTAGAGCAAAATGAGTTAATACCAAAGATTGTTAGACAGAACCGATTACCACAGCCGCAAAGTTTTAAATTTGAAAAGATTTTCTCTACAAAAATACGAAAAGGCCGTTTCAATCTTACAGTAGAAGTAGATCCTGAAACTCTTAAAAATTTACTTAGCTGTTCTTTCCCGGAATTGTATATTGGATGGAGGATATGCAGAGTCTACGAATATTTCAACCTCAAGAGATGTTTTAAGTGTGGTGGTTTTAACCATAAAGCCAAAAATTGCAGAGAGAAGCTTTCTTGTGTGTTATGTGCAGGTGATCATGGAAGCAATGATTGTAATAGCGATGTAAAGAAATGTGTAAATTGTGTACGTGCTAATCAACAACTAAACCTAAATTTAGATAGCAACCACCACGCCACCGATAGAAATTGTAAGTGTTATTTAAGAATTGTTCAATCCATTCAACGGAAAACTATTTATAATGAAAATGATTAGCAATTACAGCTCACTAAGAAAAATATTTTTATAGTATGTTTTAATGCTCAAAGTTATTATAGTCACAAAGATGAAATATTAAATTATGTTAACACTTATAGGCCTATGCTTTTAGGTTTAACTGAAACGCATATCACTAGCGACTTTGAAAATTCCGAATTGGCAATTGAGGGTTATAACTTAATGCGTTGTGATTCAAACAGTAGGCACACAGGAGGTGTTCTTGTTTTTACAAGAAAATGTTTTAAAGTATTTAATGTTGAAACAGTTGTTATAAATATGAATTTTTGGCTTCTATCTCTAAATGTAAAAATTCATAATACAATATACTGTGTTGCGGTTGTGTATAGATCACCTAAGGGTAACTTGAGTATTTTTCTTGAAACATTTTTGAACTGGATGGATAATTATTATGAACAAAATAGTAGTTGTAGCGTTATCATTACAGGAGATTTTAATATTCACTATGATAAAAATTGCCAAGGGAAAAAAAGGTTACAAGAATGTATTGAAAATAAGGGCATGAGACAATTAGTAACTGAATATACTAGAATATTTAAAGATTCTAAATCGATCATCGATCTTGTCTTCACTAATGATTACACCATAACCGCTGATGTTGGTAAGGATTGCATCATTTCTGATCATTCTATCGTATACATTAAAAGAAGGGAAACGGAAGAAAAAAAGCATACTGACTTTAAAAAAACTAGAGGTAAATTAGGTTACGATAAAATGGTCAATATGTTGATTGAAAAAGACTGGGGATATTCATTTACTAACGTAAATATTATTAGTGATATATTTATGAATAACATATTATCTGTAATGAATGTTGTGTCTAAACCAAGTATTGTAAAGAAAACTAATTGTGTTAATCAATGGTTTGATAATAATTGTAGAAATGCTATTTCGGTTAAGAATAGAGCTTACAAAAAATTTGTTTTCACAAATCAGGTAGAGGATTGGAATAACTATAATGAAACCAGAAATTCATCGGTTAGAATTTTAAGGGAAGCTAAAATAAAATACTATGAGAAATCAATTGATGACAATAGAGGAAATCCGAAATTAATGTGGAAAAGTCTTAAAAAAATAGTAGGAACGAAAAATACAGAAATAATATCAGAAACCTTACATTGTAATGGAATAATTTATAGTAATAATCTGCCAAATATTTTAAATCAGTATTATGTAACAAGCATAAATGACCTAGTGGTAAATATAGGAATAACTGGAATATGTGATGACGTCCTGCTTGATTCAATTCCAATAAATGCTGTAATAATGACAAATTTCCAGATGATTAATATTCAACAACTTTATGAAATAATTAATTCCCAAAAGAAAAACAAAAATAGTACAGATGAAATTGGTATTGATTTAATTAGGCATCTTTATCACGTTCTGGGTTATCCTTTATTAAATTTGATTAATTTAAGTTTGGAAAAAGGAACTGTTCCTCAATGTTTTAAAACATCTACCATAGTTCCTATTCCTAAGGCGATAAATACAAATAGAGTTGATCAACTGAGACCTATAAATATGTTGCCATTTTGTGAAAAGGTACTTGAACTTGTTGTGTATAAACAAATTGTGAAGTTTTTAAATGATAATGATACATTATGCAGTTATCAATCAGGTTTCAGAAACTCACATTCTTGTGAAACGGCTCTGCAGTTAGTTGTGTCTGACATGAAAAAAATATTAGATAAACCAGGAATTGGCATTTGCGCAGTTTTTATAGACCTTCGAAGAGCTTTTGAAACTATAGATCGCAGAATTCTTTTATTAAAATTAAAAAGGTATGGGTTTAATGGTTCTGTATATGATTGGTTAGAAAATTAATAGATTTTAAAAAACAAAGATTAATGATAATACATCAGATTTATTATTAAACGATGTAGGCGTTCCCCAGGGCAGTGTCTTGGGTCCTTTACTCTTTATAATATATATAAATGATTTGGGATCTGTACTAAACAAATGTAAAATTCATCTATTCGCTGACGATACATTAATTTATTGGTATGGGAAAGATTTTGGAACAGTAATTCAAACTTTAAACTTATTAACAGAGAAATTTAAAATTAATAAATTAAAAGTAAATGAAATAAAGTCGAAGTCTATGTTTATTGGGAATAATTTTCTGTATAATAAGTATTTAGGTTAAAATTAAAATGTAGTCATAAATGACGAAGTCATTGAGAATTTTGAAGAAATAAAATACTTAGGGTTAATACTAGACAGAGAATTGAAATTTAATAAGCACATTGGTTATATGTCTAAAAAAATTGGTAAAAAAATTGGTTTTATGAGAAGGGCATCACTGTTTTTATCTATATCGACTAGACAAACCATCTATAATACACTGATATTACCTCATTTCTATTACTGTAGTACTATTATTTATACAGGGTGTTCTAATTTTGATAGGTTACAAATCCTTCAGAATAAGGCAATGCGGGCAATATTGGGATGTAATCGTTTTACTAGTTCACAGTTAATGTTGGAAGCTTTAAATTGGATGAAAATTGAACATCTACTTTATATTCAGACCATGATATTTATATACAAAATTGTTAACAACATGTTACCTGAATACTTAAACTGTCAGCTTGTACCAGTTGCAAATATTCACGGGCGTAACACTAGAACGGCAAATTCTATAAATTTTTATGTGAATTCAAGTAACAAAACCAGCTCCATGAAAAGTTTGTTTCATAAGGGTATAGTTCAGTTTAATATTCTGCCTGATGACGTCAAAGCAAGTTCAAGTGTAAATGTGTTCAAAGAAAAGATGAAGAATCATGTAAAGTTTATATAAACACAATTCGTTTTTTATGTTATGTTTTGTTTGTTTCGAAACAATAATATTTAATTTAATATTCAAAAACCCACTGATTTTTCCTAACGAATTTTTTTTGTTTAATTTTTTTATTCATGTTTGGTTTTTAAATTGTTAATTTACTTTCTAACCTCATAATGTACCTACGTTACTTTCTGTACTTATTATCTTTTGATAAATAAACATTATTATTATTATTATTATCATCATATTTTTGACTGGTTTATACAAAAAGTTTTTCTTTATAGTTTTATTTCTTTACTATTCCAATGGTCCAACTAATGTTTTTTCGTAATCACAATAAATAATATATGATCATGGTCCAACAAACGCGCACCTTAAGCCGAAACCGGCATCGCCTTTGTGAGGGAGCCGGTAAAGATCCCGCTGCGTACATTCGTATCTGGTGTAGGTAATCTGTGCCATGGATACAGCACGTCACAATGAGGACAGCGCCCTGCTTGTTACGTATAATCCATCGCATGTGTTCATCTTTTGCTAAGCGATATTGTCGTTGTCCTTGTTTTTCGCATCATAATGAGAGAGAAAACAACAAAGGCACACATTTACTATGCCCTGTGCCCATATCCCACTTAATTTCGGAATTCTCGGAACGTCGCTCAACGCCCAGTCGTCCAGTGTCGTGCCAACGCGGTTTGCGCTAAATATTACATAAAATAATAATAGGCATTAAGGAAAATATATAATATGTAAGTTATTTTTTTTTGTTTTGGCTTATTATACTAGGGCACGTCCCCAAGTGCCCTTACGGGCAAACCGCCACTGTTCTAACCTAAGAAAATAATTGAGTTGGGTCTTAAGAAGAGAGCTTTAATATTTTACATTAGCATTAAGATTATTGTAAGGTACACCGTCACATTTCACAAGAAATCAAGGCATCCTGTCGCTCAACCAACTTGCGCCACTTTTTCATTTCATTTTTTGACACTTTTTGTCCACGTGGTGCTATGGGTGCTCCGCACCCAGTTTAAAACTGCTCTGGGCGCCTATGCTTAATGCTGTTGTTAGCTATATTATACATGGAATAGGTAGCCCTCTTTGTGTCACTGTTTCGTTCGTTATAATTGGCATTAGATTATGTATAACAATATTTTTTTGAAAATCGTTACCTTTTAATAAAACAAGCATTTGTATATTTTTCTAGTGGATTATCGTAATCAGGCATTATACGTGGAGTATATATGAACATATTATTTAAATATATGATCCATAAATTTTAAAAATGTTCTTCCAAAAGTAACACATCCATAACTACAAAAATGTGGTAGGTATATAACAGAAAGAAATGTTAAAGGTACCTCTGTAGCTTACTTAATTTTTTAAGTTTGGGACCTTGCCTTATATATTCCTTTGATAGAAAGGAACGTTTGTGAAATACAAAGTAGATCGAGTAGTCTGCGTTTAAGGAACCTTCCTTACCTTTACGAAGAAAGGCGCATTAATAGTCTTTTAAGATAGATTAAAGGAAGCTTTTAAGGTTTGTTCAAGAATTCGACTCTAAGTTTTCTAAAAAACATTTTTCCCTCTTTCGGTGCAGTCAATGTTTATAAAAACACCTTTACACGCTATTTAAAAAAATAAATAAACTGTATTCGCCCTAAATTTTTATAAATATTGACTGCACCAAAAGATGGAAAAATGTTTTTTCCGAAACATTTATATGTAGTGTTTAAATTATAAAAAATTAAAACTATTTGACCAAAAAAACAAAGGGACTTTTTATTTATATAAAATAAAATAATTCCGTTTTTAAACTTGTATTATAAAGGGGAAAATGTTACCAAAGCCAAAAACACTAACATCTATTAAGCTTCTCTAATGGACTAGAGAACAGCACGAGCATGTACCCCGAGCGAAATCTAATGGAAACGACTTTTAATTAGTTTCAGTCGAGTTAGAGTATTCTTATAATCGCAAAAAACGCCTGCGGTCAGAATTACCAGCCGAGCGTAATCGCTTGAGCAACCGCAATCGACCAATAATGGATCGTGTAAATGACGTGTGTTTATATGGTAGAACACACATTTTTTTATATAAAAAGCTTTATTTCTGAATTTATTAATAATGTTCGCTGTCTCAATTATTTTTTACTGTACTCGAAACTTTTGCTCGGTAATTTTAACATTTTTAGAAATACATCAAAAAAATATTATTCTAATTAAAGTAGAAAATTTAAAATCTTTATCACAAATAACAGGGTGTTCCTTAATGATATACGAATATTTAAGGATGTGAATCTACATGAAAAATTAATTATAGTTTGCTTTATAAATTAAGTTTTAAAAGTGTTTGAAACCGCTTGAGATATTTTTCAGTGATATTTAATAAATGACAACTTTATTGCAAAATTGTATTCTCCAATACCCAATTACGTTGATATTCTCGAAAAATAGAACGGTTTTTATTATTTTTTTCACATAAACACGGCACATTGCATAACAAGTCGACAAGGATCTTATGTTTTAAAATGAATGGGAAATTTTTATTTGAGACAATTAATACCATTGGCGTAATATATGCATATTTTTCAACACAAAAATAATTTTTAGCTTTAACAGTGGCCTATGCGTACATGCACCTAACCTCAATACTTTTGAATAAAATAATTGTACGCCAATTATTATTATTATCATTTTATTTTTTTTTCAATTAAAACTATTTTTGGATCCTTCGTTTTTGAAACATAAGAGTTATCCTGCGATGTGACGGTAAAAAAAAAGTTTATAGGTTAAACCTAGATTTATTTGATAGTTTAGATCCCCTAATCACTCAAACCACACACTTGGTACTCATTGGTGATTATAATATACCTTGTAACATCTTTTCAATTTTCTAATAAAAATGATATAATACAATGTCTTTGTTAATGGCTACTTACAATCTACAGTCTTACAACAATTGTCTTAACGAGGATCAGAAAACTCTAGATTTGGTGCTCTGGAATATGAATTTGAATATAGAGAAGAAATTAGAGCCTTTAGTTTCCATAGACAAAAAACATCCCTCTCTGATAATTAAAACAGGATTCCCCACTCGACCATTTACTGTTGGGTTCTAATTAACAGTGCTGTTCCTAAAGTGGCGCCGGGAAACAGTAACAACGCCTACACAGAACACGAGGCTAATAGCCGTAGTAGTCGACGCCGATGACACCAAATTAAAAAAAAAATAGGGCTGACCTCAAATTTAAAATAAGGACAGTGCACAATGATTATATACAAAACATGCAGAACTGTATTAATCGGAAACCACGCTTTTTTAGATATTTATTAAAGATAATGCCGGGTCCAGACCGAGCAGACAAAAAGTGAACACGATTTTGAGATAAAAACACGACAAAATTTTAGGTATGGAGACAAGACAAAATTGAGACAAGACAAAATTGAGACAAACTGTCCACACCACAAAGACAAATAATGTGCAACAAAATTCAGTTGGTTTGAAGGTGGTTCAAACTTCAGTTGGTTGTGAATCAGAGTTGAGACCAAGCTTAAAAAAGCGAAAACGATTCTCCATGAATAAATTGCTAGTTCAGTTACGTGAAGACGACTAAGTGGTGAAATTCGCTCAAGCTTTAAGAATTTTCTAAGAATGTCCACCGAAGATTTTGAGAATCTGATATGCCTTGTTGGTCCTGCCAAAAGACATACTAACTACAGAAATGCTATAAGCGTAACAGAAAGGTTGGCAATAACGTTAAGATTTCTGTCAACAGGCGATTCCTGCCACAGCCTAATGTACCTTTCAAAAGTATCAAAGCAGTCAATATCTCTAATAATACCTGAAGCATGTGAAGCATTAATTAATTGTCTTAGTGATTATGTAAAGGTATGTATAAATTTTGTAATTATTTTTCTTCTGATAGTGACAATATACGCTCTAAAATAAATGCCATATTTACTGTTTGAAATTAATTTTAATACAAAAGAAATCGCATACAAAAAAAATAAATTTTTCTTCTTGTTTCTCCATTCAAAAGTTCAATTTTCTTCTTGTTGTTGGTCAGATATATACTGAGAATGTTGTGTGTCGACACTGGGTGGATTTGAGTATAAATATTGCGTGTCGACGTTGGGTGGATTTGGGTATGAAGGCTGTGTGTTGACGCTGCATGGATTCGAATATAAATGTTGTATGTCGGCGCTAAGTGGATTTAAGAGCGAAGAACCAGTAGAGGATGGACTTTGAAAGCGAACAAATTGTTCAAGTTGGTTTCGTACCTGAGATGATGGTGGCTGATTGGGTTCACTATTATACTTGCCAATTTCAGCGTCATATAATAGATTGTGGATTAAATGTTCTACGGTGGATTAGGCATAGGGTGTGGGTAGACCTCTCAGTTTTTGAGCTGCCAATTCTCCTATTATGTCAAATTTATCTGGCTTATTTTGTGATCTTTCTTGACGATCCTTATTTAATGATGTCACTATGTTGTAGACTTCTTCATTTCTACGCTCCACATTTTGTGATATATCCTTTTGTATATCAGACTTGTTTATCTTACCCCTTCCAGAAGTTTCTTTAGTGTCCTTCATTTTAAATTTTTCCTTTGCTACCACAGAAGATGTAAGTGTGACATCAGTCACCAAATCAGTATGTTCTGCGTCCATATTCTCTCTTGTTTCAATATGGGTTACCTGTTGACTATCACTTGGTATATTATCAGTGTCATCTGGTTCAGTTTCATCTAGTGTAGGTAGTCAGTTTCCTAGAAAAAAAAAATTAAATTAAATTCTTTACAAACACGTAATTTTTTTTTTAGACTCCTACAAATGAAGCCGAATGGAAAAAGATTAGTGACCATTATAAGAAGATTTGGAATTTTCCTCACTGCCTTGGTGCCATGGATGGCAAGCATGTAGTTATAGAAGACCCCATATATACCGGTAGTGAGTTCTATAATTATAAAGGTACCTTTAGCATAGTTTTGTTTGCAATTGTCAATGCAAACTATAACTTCATTTTTTATGCAAGTGTGGGCACTCAGGGACGTATTTCAGATGGAGGAGTATTTAAAAGCACATCTTTTCATAAATTGATGGTACACATAAATATAGCATATAAAGATAACCTGGTCATTCTGCAAACAGGGAATTTTGAGAACATACTCTGCGAAAGAATGCAAGTAACTCTTAAAATTATAGAATAGTGGTGCAAGGACCATTCAGTGTCTATCAAACCGAAGAAGACAGAAATGGTCGTTTTCACAAGGAAAAGGATGAAAATTGAACTAAAACCTCCAAAACCCCTAAGGAAACTAAACTTTGCAACAGAGGTGAATTACCTAGGTCTCACCTTTGACAACAAGTTAACATGGAACTTGCATTTAGAAAACAGAGTTAAAATAGCATACATTGCTTATGGACAATGCTGCCGAATCGTGGGGCGCACCTAGGGTTTCTCCCACAGAGTCGTCGCATGGACTTACACGGCTATTATAAGACCTATGCTAACATACGGTGCAGTTGTCTGGATACCGTAAACAAAATTAACAGCTATCCGTAAGCTAGAACAAATTCAAAGAACAGCATGTCGCAACATAACAGGAGCCATGAGAACAATACCGACCAGAACCATGAAAGTCATTCTTACTCTTACTCCCCTTGATATTTAAATCAAGGAAGTTGCTCTGACAACAATGACACGCCTCCGCACGGTTGGAATAGAACCTGATGTAGGATCTGGTGAGGCGAAACGTCGCTTTTAACAGGAGGCGCTCGATAAGCTCCCACTGCTTCAAGCGAACAGGGGCTCCATCTCGCCGAGATATATATTTCATAAGCCATATTAAGTTATGTTATATTATTATAGATTATCCATAGTAACGTTAGGGGGATGACAAGCAATCTAACACATGTCATGTACTAATATTTCACGTTTTGGGAAATAAAAGTATTTTCATAATTTGGCCTGTTATTATACTACAAACCTTAAATCTACAATATACAGTGGCTACAGTCACAACAGAATTGGCGACGAGGATGTTTTAAAAAAAAGAAACCTGCAATATGACGGGACCGAACGATGCGGCTACAACTTCAAAAAAAGGGGCCAATACGGCCATTACAAATGTTACACATACAGTTCAAACGATATTTTCAATAGAAACATTCGATCCTGAAGCGACGAAGTTCGATAGATGGGTGAAGAGGCTCGAAAGTGCTTTTAGCGTATTTGCTATTTCAGAGGACCGTAAAAAGTCCTACCTATTACACTACATGGGTGCAAAAACTTACGATTTATTATGCAGCAAAGTCCACCCTAAGAAACCAGAAGATAAATCATACAAAGAAATAGTGGATTTGATGAAGGTACATTTCAACCCCCAACAACTGGAGATTGCTGAAATTTTTCGTTTTTTACAACGAAAGCAACAAGATGGAGAAACCGTTACTGAATTCATTACGGCGCTGCAAACTATGGCTATAAACTGTAAGTTTGGTGATTATTTGAACAAAGCTCTGCGAAACCACTTTGTTTTCGGGTTACGTGCTGAAAGAATACAAAGTAGGTTGTTGGAGGTAAGGGATTTGACTTTCCAACAGGCCATGGATATTGCTTTAGGTATGGAAATTTCATCAAGGGATGCCGCACAGTTACACAAATTTACACATAATGTTAACTCTTTACAAAAAGGACATGAACGTAAAAATAATACACATTTTACACATAAAAATACACATTTTACACGTACAGATACACCCAATACCCATACAAATAATACATTTGGTACTAATAAAATATACTGTTTTAGATGTGGGGGTAACAACAAAGCAAATGTTTGTAAATTAGATAAAAACATTACTTGTAAAATATGTAATTTGAAAGGCCACTTACAGAGGGTTTGTATGAAAAATAAAAACAAACGATACACAAATCTTGTTGAGGAGGAGGGCCAGGATCAGCATAATTTGGATGAAATTCTTTTGGTAGATACCAAAGAACCAGAACATACAGAAATTAGAAAAAAATATAGATTACAGGTTGAAGTAGAAGGTAAGCCTATAAGTTTTGAAGTAGATGGTGGTTCTCCTGTTACATTAAGATCAAAAACTTTACACGATACACATTTTTCAAACGTACAAATACACAGTACAACTTTAGAACTGGTTTCATATTGTAAAATGCCTATCGATTTAGTAGGATACATTTCAGTTAGGGTAAAAATGAGAGAAATCACAAAAAAATTAAATATGTACATTACAAGTATAGATAGATCTCCTTTGTTAGGTAGAGAATGGATAAGACAATTACCATTGCATTATGATTTACATGATATTCAAGTAGGTAGTTAAATCAAACTAGATAAAATCTTACAGGATTATAAAGATATTTTTGCACCAAGTTTTGGAAAAATACAAAATATTCAAGCAAAATTTACTTTGAAACCGAATTCCAAACCTGTTTTCTTAAAAGCACGTACAGTTCCATTTAAATTGATACCTTTGGTTGAGAAGGAAATCAATAATTTAGTAAAAGAAGGCATTCTAGAAAAAGTAAATACCTCAGAATGGGCTACTCCAGTTGTGCCAATTTAAAAAAAAAAATAATGAAGTTCGTTTGTGCGGAGATTTCAAAGTTACAGTAAATCCTTGCTTAATTATAGATGACCACCCATTACCCACCATTGATGAACTTTTTTCGGCAATGGCAGGAGGTGAAAGTTTTTCAAAAATTGACTTACGTCAAGCTTACTTACAAATGGAGGTACATCCAGACTATAGACATTTACTTACTTTAAATACACACAAAGGTCTTTATCAATGTAATAGATTGTTGTTTGGTATTTCATCTGCTCCAGCCATTTGGCAAAGAGAAATTGAAAATATATTACAAGGAATTCCTGGGGTTACAGTTTTCTTAGATGACATAAAGATTACAGGCAACACAGAGTCAATACATTTAGAACGTTTAGTTCAAGTTTTTGACAGATTACAAAAATTCGGACTACGGGTCAATTTAGAAAAAAGTGAATTTTTTAAAGAAGAAATAAAATATTGCGGTTACATTATAGATAAAAATGGCATTCACAAGTGTCAGGATAAAATGGATGCAATAAATAAGATGCCACGACCAACAAATGAAACGCAATTAAGGGCTTTCATAGGAATGATAAACTATTACGGTAGATTCATTCCTAATCTAAGTACTATTCTATTTCCATTAAATCAATTACTTTGTAAAAATAAGCAGTTTAGTTGGACAAACGAATGTGAAAAAGCTTTTTTACAATCTAAAGAGCTTTTTCAAAGTCCAAATTTCTTGGTACATTATGACACTAAGTTACCTTTAGTTGTGGCTACTGATAGCAGTCCATATGGAGTAGGAGCAGTACTATCTCACATTTATCCTGATGGGAGAGAAAGAGTAATTCAATATGCATCCCAAACCCTTACACTCACTCAAAGAAAATACTCCCAGATTGACAAAGAGGCATATGCAATAATTTTTGCAATTAAAAAGTTTTATCAGTATTTATATTTAAATAAATTTACGCTTTATACTGACCATAGACCATTGGTACAAATATTTTCACCCACAAAAAGTTTACCTGTTTTTTCTGCAATGAGAATGCAACATTATGCAATGTTTCTACAAGGTTTTAATTATGATATTAAATACCGAAACACTAAATTATATTTAAATGCAGACTGTTTATCCAGATTACCAATTCCAGAAACAACTTCAATTTCAAATCCTAATGTAGTAGATATTTTTGAAATAAGTATAATTGAAAGTTTGCCGGTTACAGTGGAATTGGTAGCTAAAGAAACAAAGAAAGACCCTGTTCTCTCTAACCTTTTACATTCTTTAGAAACTGGTACTGATGTAGATCTGCATTTAAATCCTAAAGTAGATTTAAATGAACTGAGTTTACAACAAGGGTGCATTATGCGAATGCATAGGGTATGGATTCCTAAGGAATTGCAAAGCCCAGTTTTGAAAGAACTACACTTGGGTCATTTTGGTATTTCCAAAATGAAAGCATTAGCTCGAGGCTATTGCTGGTGGCCCAATATAGATAAATCTATTGAAGATATATCAAGTAATTGCATTGAATGCAACTTAAGACGAAATAATCCTCATAAAGTAGACACACACATTTGGGAACCATCTACACAACCGTTCGAACGTGTACATGCTGACTACGCTGGACCAATATGCGGATTTTATTTACTAATAATTGTAGATTCCTATACGAAATGGCCAGAAGTCAGGCTAGTACATGATATGACGGCTGAAACAACGATTAAAGCCTGCAGACAAATCTTCTCACAATTTAGGATACCACGGTATTTTGTAACTGATAATGGTACTAATTTCAAATCGCACAAATTTCAAAATTTCTTGAAGTCAAACGGGGTAATCAGTAAATTTACAGCTCCTTACCACCCAGCTACTAATGGGCAAGCAGAACGATATGTTCAAACCATTAAGAAAGCTATACTAAAAATGAACTGTAATAAATCAGATATTGAAAATAAATTACAATTGATACTATTTCAATATAGAATTATGCCCCATGCTGAGACTCAAAGTTCACCATCCCAAATGCTCTTTGGAAAACAAATACGTTCAAGGCTAGATTTATTACTACCTACTAATAATGACAACTGTACTCAAACTACAATAAATGACAAAAAAATGTTATTCAATTTAATATAGGAACACGGGTAGAATGCAGAAATTATGTAGGTTCTGTAAAATGGCTTTTTGGAACTATAAAAAAACAGATAGGGAAGTTACACTACTTAATACAATTAGACGATGGACTTGAATGTAGGAGACATATAGATCAAATCAGGGAGATAGGGGAAACCATTCCTAAAGTACATGTTCCTCGTTATCCAGATCCACCAACTACTCCAAAAGTGTATACGCAAATTATGCAACAGGAACCAGTTGTTATTCCAGACAACAATCCTTGTCCTCCGCAGCCTCCTAATTTAGATTCAGAGAGAGAAACTAACCTATATGTAAGTGGTTTTCCAAACCCAGCTCCTTCAGTTAGTGGAGAAAGTGCAAAATCAAGAAGACCGCAAAGGAACTTGAAACAACCCCACTACCTAAAGGATTATGTTTTACCAAATCGGTAAAAATAATGTTTTATGTTGTAATTCATCTTGATTTTTTTTTGTTCCTAATATTTTGTTACTTTGTGTTTGCAGCAGTTTTGTTTTTCTCTAAGGAAGAGAGGTGTTATATTATTATAGATTATCCATAGTAACGTTAGGGGGATGACAAGCAATCTAACACATGTCATGTACTAATATTTCACGTTTTGGGAAATAAAAGTATTTTCATAATTTGGCCTGTTATTATACTACAAACCTTAATTCTACAATATACAGTGGCTACAGTCACAACAAGTTATAATAGAACAAATAGAAGAGCCGGAAGTGGCAGATTCATATCTACACCGACGGTTCTAAAACAAAGCAACGCTCAGGGTAAGGAATATACTCCAGATTTTAAAACTTAAACATAAAATTGGCTATGAGCAATAGTAACAGTGTAGTTCAAACAGAGCTAACGGGGATTCTTATAGCAGCATATAAATAACCAGAAACAATATCACTGGAAGGAACATGTTCATCTATACAGATAGCAGACAAGCACTACTCACCCTGAACAGACCCTGAATTTACTCAGAGTTAGTACTAGAATGTCACGAAACTTTGGCTAATATATCAATCAACAATGTGGTTACCTTAAGATGGATCAAAGGTCACGCCACATTGAAAGGTAAACCGTCTTGCTGATTCACTAGCCAAGAAATCAGCCAACCAAATACTTTTTGGACCTGGCCCCTCCATTAGCCTGACAAAATCGGTAGTGACAGACCTAATTAAAGAACATTCCGTTGTGAAATTGAAGGAAAGATGGGATGAAACAAGAAACTGAAAAATTGCCAGGGAGCTCTTAAGTTATCCTGACAACACTGCAGCAAACAAATACTTGACTATGACTAGACAGAATCTGTGTCTAGTCACAGGCATTCTGACTGGTTATTGCCAAGTACAAAAGCATCTCCATGTCATAGGGCTGTCAGAATCCGCACTCTGCAGAGGGTGCGAACAAGAAGATGGGACCATCAAGCATATCCTTTACGATTGCTCGACGCTCTATTTTTAAAGTACATGCAATTACATAGCTCTGGCACTTAGCAAATTTAATATAATTTTTCAAGATTTAATACTCCATCAAATATTGATAAGATTTCAAATTAATATTTTGGCACATTCTGTGAGAGCTTAAATATTAATGTAAAACCCTGTAAAGAAACTTTAACGTACAAAATTAACAAACCCTACTTCAATAATTAAAAGTTCGTTTGATTTTTTTATGAAGATCAGAGATTAACATGCATTGTAAATTAATAATCAATAATACCGTAATTTAATTTAAAGGCAAGGAAAATGAATTAATAAATATAGCTTGATGAAGAGAAATTAAACAGAATATTTGAGTGTTTTAATGGCTTTTTTAAATACTTTGTTTACACTGCTTTGAAAATCATAAATTATTGGTTAATGACAGTTTCTCGAAAGTAATTTGTTCGAAAATATTGTTGACGTTTTATCTTCCATACTCAATATTTTAATAATCTTAAATTAAATATATATAAAACTTCCTTAAGTACACTATGACGTGCACAAAACTGGACATTTCTCAGTTCTTGTCAACATAAATTATATTTTTTTTTTATTTTACCGTAAATAATTTAACTATGAACCTTTTACAAAATATTAAAAACACACTTGATCATTGAATTCATATATTCACAGTAAGTACGTAGGTTTTCTCTCAAATGCCTAACATTACAGTTCCATGGTCTGAGACTCTGTGATCCTCAAAAAAATACTTTTCATTTTTTCTTTATCTTTAGATTGTACCTAGGTGTAAACCAATGGTGCAGCATGTTATACAAACTAAAATATATGTACTATTTGTGTACTATTTGTGTGCTATTTGTGTACTATTTGTGTACTATTTGTGTACTATTTGTGTACTATTTGTGTACTATTTGTGTACTATTTGTGTATTATTTGTGTACTATTTGTGTACTATTTGCGTACTATATGCGTACTATTTGTGTACTATTTGTGTACTATTTGTGTACTATTTGTGTACTATTTGTGTACTATTTGTGTACTATTTGTGTACTATTTGTGTACTATTTGTGTACTATTTGTGTACTATTTGTGTACTATTTGTGTACTATTTGTGTACTATTTGTGTACTATTTGTGTACTATTTGTGTACTATTTGTGTACTATTTGTGTACTATTTGTGTACTATTTGTGTACTATTTGTGTACTATTTCTGTACTATTTGTGTACTATTTGTGTACTATTTGTGTACTATTTGTGTACTATTTGTGTACTATTTGTGTACTATTTGTGTACTATTTGTGTACTATTTGTGTACTATTTGTGTACTATTTGTGTACTATTTGTGTACTATTTGTGTACTATTTGTGTACTATTTGTGTACTATTTGTGTACTATTTGTGTACTATTTGTGTACTATTTGTGTACCATTTCTCCTCCTCCTCCTCCTTCTCCTCCTCCAACCATAAATAACCGTAAGAAACTTCTACCAACAAGATTACAATTGCGGACTGCCACAGGTGAAAGTGCCAACATCCATGGGAAAATCCAGGTTTCATTGGGAATTGGTACAGAAAAGTTCACTCATACTGTTTTTGTCGCTGATATCGAAGAAGATGTTATACTTGGAATGGATGTAATGAACTTACATGGTTTCCAGTTAGACTTTAGGAAGAGAGTGATCAAAGTTGGTGCCCAAGAGGTATTCCTACATCCATAATGGGACAGTACCATGCCAGTTGCTGTACAGGAGGATACGGTGGTACCTGGCAGAAGTGAAACCGTACTAGTGCACAGCTACAAGAAACTATGGAAGAAGGAACACCTGTCATGATGGAACCTTGAAACCACGATGAAGAGGTTGGACGAGGAATTCTGTTCAGGAAGGTGTTGATCTCATAAACGTTAATGATCACCCGATTACCATCAAGAAAGAGACCAGAATTGGAACTTGTGTACCAGTTATTTCCATAATTCGTCAGACAACAACTTCTGATAATTCCAACGACAAATTCGAGCAAATGATTGCAGTTGCTCTGAATCCATTAGAGAAAAAGAAAATCAAGGAATTTGTTCGACGATATCGTGACATTTTTGTATCAAAAGGAGGAAAAACAGGAAGAACTTCTATTGTAAAACACAAAATTGACACTGGTGACTCCAGGCCAATTCGTCAATTAGCTCGAAGATTACCAAAGGCCAACAGAGAAGAAGCTGAAAGGATTGTTCAGGAACTGAAGGAAGACAGGGTAGTCCTGGCCCAGAAAAAGGATGAAACTAAGAGGTTATGTTTGGATTACCGTCAGTTGAACAATGTTACCAAGAAAGACAGTTGTATTGACGATACCTTGGACATATTTGCCGGAAGTAAACTATTTTCTACCTTAGACTTAAAGTCTGGATATTAGCAGGTGGAAACATCTCGAGGAGCCCAGAAGGCACAGGTACTTACTGCAAGTCCATGTAAAGAAGAGTTAGCTGCTAAACAGGCATCTCCAGATAAGAAGAAAACTGTAAAACGTAAAGTTCAGCTAGATTCTGGTACTAGTAAGAAGGCAAAAGTAAATGAACGCGAGTGGTATTGCAAATTTTGTAGAGAATGTGTCGTTAAAGACATGATCCAATGTCTGAAGTGTAGAGACTGGGTACATGAATTATGTGTAAATGTGCCTTCAAAGGAAATATTTATTTGTGATTTTTGCACTGCTGATTAGACTGACAGTTTTAAGCTTTTCGATATCCTGTTTATTTGATTGTGTTTAACCCAATTATGATGTGTTTATTTTCTTAGTGTTACCTACTTTTAAAACTTTAGGTTGTCTTTTGCACGCATGTTTTTTAAATTCTTAGTCGTTTATTTTATTTTTTAACATGAATATTTTTTAACGTTTTGCCAAAGTAAAAAAAAAATTGGAGAGTTTTCGAATAAATCTTATTTTTTTTGTGAAATATTTTTTTTTAATTATTAGAACAATTTTATATGACCTTACTTGTTAAACAAATTTTTTATTGCATTAAATCACGTGGTCCAATTTTGGAACCCGTAGGTCCAATTAAGGAAACCAGTTTCCCTTATTTGAACCATTTGCAGAGGTTTTTTAAAACGGTTTTAAAAAATAAAAGATTTCCAAACAAAATTCTGAAAAAATTCCTGCAAGTAGCAAACATCCCAATGGGTCCTAGGAAACAGTTAAAATATTAATTTTATGTTATCATTAGAAACTATGATAATAAATCTAAAAATCGGTCCAATATAGGCAACCTTCCCCTATGCTTGAAGATGGTTTTGTGGTTGAAACCGATCTCCTAGTTTAATAACTTACCTATGTGTTTTAATAATCCCAATCATATTATTATTGTTTTTATTTATAAATAGGTAATAAAACATAAAATTTCTGGCTCCGTTATTCCCAGACACTAAATAAAGGTGTCTTAAAAAATAATACGATTCTAATAAAACACCCGGTATGAACCACAATGAGTACTTTTATTAATAACGATAATGAAATACAAGTTTTATAATAAATAAAAATCACAAAATATTATATTTTTTATTAATTTAATAAGATATTAATAATACCTATAGAACAGCCTATGGCAATATCCAAATAACTTATTTCTTCGTATTTCTACCACTGTAGCGCCTCCTATTGAGAAACTTCAGAACTTAGTCGACGAGAGGCCTTAGGCTTTAGTTGCAGCTGCAAGCAAAGAATAAAAGCGTTAACTGCAATGCTAGAGGTTTAAAACCAAGATACATTCATTCATGCGAATTTGAAATAGCTCTAGGGCGGTAGGCATTTTTATTTCCTTTCATTGTTATTTATTTTTATATTGTATCTACTTCAATATATAGTTTTTTATTATTATTATTATTATTATTATTATTATTATTATTATTATACGTCTAGAATAATATTTTCCAAAACTAAGAAGAAACAAAACACCTTACAAATTAAATAAACAAGAGTTTTAATAACCAATCAAGGGATAAACTCCTGTTTATGGAATATTTAGGTAAATCAGACTCCATTATTTGTATCTTGTATGTAGATATTGTAGGACAATATAGTCATTCTATAAGAATTTAAAACCAATTTTAATAATGTGCGTGTTAAATTAATTAAGTTAACCAATACCATTGTACATAAAATATGAACACGATGCCAATACTATAAAGAAACAGGAATTATGTCACATTAAACAAAAATTAAATAGTCAAGAGATTTGAACTCATTAAGTTAAAATCAAACATGCAAACTTAAGGAATTTACCTACTGTTTTGTAAGAAACTAAATCTTACTTGGTTCCACTCACATAGCCAATTTTTTCTACAAAAGTTTTAATCAATATTTTATTTTATAATTGGCATACCTAAGCCTTAAATAAACATACCTATATTAAAGACCACTGTACTATTTGGCTGATAGACTCCAACATAAATAATTATAATCGGCCCTATATAATCAGATTAATTTCTACTTTTGGGTATAGCGATTACCTAAAATAATAATTTTATAGTTATAAAAATTAACTATTTCTAAACTGTAGTCGAAAAAAGTATCTAATGACAACATTAATACCAGAAAAAGTAAAACACATTTAAAAAGTTACCTAAATTTTCGCAATACATTAGTCTACTTCCTCTAACCCGACTGAAAACTTTTTAAAAACATCATTATTTCCTTCTCTGTTTCTTCACCCACTGAATTTCATATGTTCAATCGCACACAGATCTAAAAAATAGCTGCTCATTATGTAAATGGCTAAGATGTTTATTTAGACTGCGAGCATTAATTTTAATGGTGTGCGCCATCTATCAATGAAAAACCGAAGTAGTCAGGGGTTGTTTTCTGGGGGATGTTTTCGGTGACGAGAGACCGATAATATCGGCACTTAATACTTACACTACACAAAAGTGGTTTGAGCCAAGGCTGATTTATTGCAGTACAGAAACATGTAATATTTTAGAAATTTCGAGCGGATACTGCACGGTCGTTTAAGGTTAAAGCAAAAAAGAGCGACCGCTTTGATTTTGGATTTATTTTCTTAAAAAACGAATACCGCTTTATTGAAATCAGAGTTTGAATATATTCTAATTTATAATTAGTTGAAAAGTGTTGTTGGTTTATTAGTTTGGTTTAAAAACTATTTTAAATACCATAATTACTAATTTTTAATTCATTAAAAATAATGATGCTCCCTGAAGTTGATGAAATAAAAACAGACTTACTTAATAGTAAGAGAGCCCACTGCAAAATTTTGGCCGTCATCTGATAAAGAAGTGAAATATGCCCCAAAGGCATTTAACAACATTGTACTTTACCAAAGGGCACCTGTGACAAACAGTCTGCTCAGGAGTAGGTAAAATAATTGATTTTATACCTATATTATAAAAAATCACAAGACATGAAAGCGATAATTTTATTTGTACTGAAAATTCTGTCAAAATAATAATATTTTTTGGTTATTGTTTAGTTATTCTTGTGTAGAATTGATAAATAATAGCATTTCTATTTTTAATTGGTCTATAATTATACATAATTCGTTAATTTTAACAAAACTATGTAAAGTCAATTTTAATTTTAAGCGCCTCGGTGGTGGTGGTGCTGCAAAAGGCCCGAGTTCAAATCTAGGATGGGTACAAAGTAAATTAAAGCTTTTTGAATTCTTATTTATTTTATTTAATAAATTAGTAGAGGACATAAATGCATTTCTTATATACACCGACGCTGTATTTAAAGATTTGAGAAAGGACCTGAACCTCGTTTGGTTAGAACTATAGTTTATTTTAATATGCATGATAGCACATTTTTTATGGCATAGGTCTATATACAGGATTGCTTAAAGCAGAAAAACAGTAAATATTGATACCTTCTTATTTGAATTTTCACTAGAAAAAATCTCGAATACAATACGTTACAAAATGTAAATGAGCAGACCCTAAGGAATAAACCAATAATTATATACTTCAGTGACAGGGAACACGAAATTACTTTAATATAAAAAATAGTAAGCTGTCAATATTAGGTACCCATATTTATTTTTATAAAAACAGTATACTAGATATAAGGTTAGGGCATTTCCTTAAAATTTAATAATAAATATACACACAACAAAATTTATATGATACAGGTACTAAGAAAAATCTTTGCGAAAAATATTTTCTCATAAAACACTCATATTTCGTTTTTAGAAATATCGGGTACTAACGTCATATAAACTTATTATAATTAATATAAATATAGAGTTACATACCAAATAAATAAGTCATTTTCTCCAGATAAAGAGTCATCACCATCATCATCATCAGTTTCGGCACTTCCCATAGATATATTAATTGGTTCTATTGTTTCCTCTATTAACATAATATGTTAATAAATAAATAAATAAATAAATAAATAAATAAATAAATAAATAAATAAAGATTTTGAATTGATTGAACTCCATTGAACTAATCTGGGCTCAAATGAAGGGATATGTCGCGAGAAACAATACAACATTTAAACTTGTTCGTCAACTATTATGTGACTTCAAATTTTACCGGACAATTGGCGGAACGCCATAAGACATGTTATAGCAAAGGAAGAGAAATTGTAGAAACTTGATATTATCAAGTCACCCATCACTCCTAGCGAGCTTTCTAGCAATAATCGGGACGTAGTGCATCGAAGAGACTATTTCCATGGCAACGTAGATATTCTTTCCAGGCGATCCTCTTTGGAACGACCATGCCGAGACTGTAAAAAGATCAAAGAATGAGAGGAACCAGCTAAAAAAGTTAGTCTTCGGGCAACAACTATTAAGTTAGAGGACGAGGAAATCACACTTGAAAGTCTGACTTTCTTAGACAAAAGAAAGACAATGACTTAGAGGAATATTTCCCAAAGTGGTCCAGGTGGACCCCCAAGGGTCCACGGGAGACTCGACGGGGGTCTACGTTGGGCGTAATTAAAAATGGGGATCCACAATCGTAAACAAGGGTGCATGAAAATTAATTTGGTTTCGAATAGTGAAATATTATACTATTAAACAATTGATTACTCATATATACTATTAAACAATTAATTACTCATTTTTCCATGTGATGAAGAAAGAAATGCTTGTAAAAAACTTCAACTGTTTATAATATAAACAGTCAACATTTTGGTTACTTCTCTTATCAATATAGGAAGATAATATTTTAAGAAGCTCAGCGACTGTTACTTGTAAAAACTTGCATATTTCATATTCAGTACAACGCGTCGGGACTTGTCGTTGCCGCGCCGGCCGCCGTCCCGTCCGCAACGCTTGTTCAGACGTGCAAATTAATACGACTTGTGGTGTATGTGTTTGCAATATTGCATGAACGTGTTTGATTCTTCACCAATATAAATACGAATGTCAAGGATAATCGTTACTCATTTGTTTCTGAAATTTCCTAAAGAAAAGTGAATCGATATTAGTGTTGGCCAGTGACTGAATTTGTTTCTAGACTTTCGAAGAGAAAAGTAAATTGAATCGATATTAGTGATTGCCAGTGTCGGATAAGTAAGTACCTGCCTATTTGCATATAGTTTTAAGCCGAGAAAGATTGAACTTATCGTTCCTACTTTATTTTTATTGCCTACCTAATTCATTTAATTATTGCGGAGTTTTGATTTCAAAATATTGTTTAATACTTTCTATAGAATTTACAGAAATATATTAAAATATAATAAATGAAATATTAATTTTATATCACATTAAAATAATTTCAGCCGTTTTCATAAAACTCTATTATGGATCTTAGCGATTTATCTCTTTTAATAATTAGAAACAGTTTGCAGCCGGAATTTTGTTTATTTTATAATATTTTAATAATTGATTAATCATATTATGTTAAAATAGCCATATCCTGTTAAGTTCGAATCGCATTAATATTACTAAAACAAAGCTTTTTTTATTTATTTACTTACACATTTAGGTAATTGATACAAAACATGGCCAAATCTAAGAAGAAGTGTCGTCAGTACAGTGTTGAATATTTAAAATTTGGTTTTCTTCCATCAAAGGCAGACAAACGATTGCATAACGATTGCATAAAAGCAACAAAGTTTTGACTGTTTTGAGCAATGACTCTATGAAACCATCAAAGCTGGAAGACATCTAAGAATGTGTCATCCTGATAAAATAGGTAAAGATTTGAAATATTTCCAAACATTAAAGGGAAAATATGAAAAGAGACTCACCGTGCACTATGTTCTCTTCAACGTCTGAAAGCAACGATGATGGCTTGCGGGCATCTTACAATATCTCATTACTTATCGCAAAATCTGGAAAACTGCACACCATTGGAGAACAGTTAATTTTACCTGCTGTTGAAGAGGTTTTAAAAACTGTTTTGCACAAATCTTCATTTGACATACTCAAAAGAATTCCTATAAGTAACAACACTGTACAAAGACGTATTGATGAAATGAGCTCTAATGTTGAAAGTTTCTTACAAAGTGAGAAGCAATGCGTTGAATACGCGTTTATTTGCGATGAAAATGATGAAGACTGCCAACGATTGCTGTTACATACCGAAGTACGCTGGTTGTCGAAAGGTGCATGTTTATCAAGATTTTATATACTTTTTGACTCAGTTTTAGAGTTCTTGAAAAGTAAAGATCCTGATTAAAAAAAAAACTTGATCAGTTTTAAAGCAGACATCGCGTAGTTGACTTGTTCAAAAAATTTAATGACCTTAACTTACAATCACAAGGGGACAGCCTCAATTTCATAAAAACAAAGAGTGTAATTTCAGCTTTTCTTGGTAAATTGAAATTTATGAAGGAAAATATTAGTCGGCGCGAATTTTCACAGTTTTCAAACTTGTTGCAGGTAGAATGCCTTGATGAAGATATTCAAACATACGTTCAACATTTGATTGCCCTGCATGATGATTTTAAATTCAGATTTGAAGTTATTCTGTCGATGGAAATACCAACATGGATCATAAATCCATTTGATGAAACGTAAGTGGAGAATGTAATATTACAAGAGGAGCGACTCGAGCTTAGCAATAATGAGGAGCTGAAAGTGACATTTAAAAGGTTAAAAGGTTATTAAAAATTTTGGCTGCAGGAGAAATACCCGAAAAATATCCTGGACTGTGGGGAATTGTGCAAAAGCTTCTGATAGCGTTTTCCTCGTCATATCTCGTCAAAAAAAGTTTTAGTGCCGTTACAAACTTATTAACAAAAAAAAAGGAGCAGATTGAATATTACAGAAAGGGGAGATTTACGGTTATTCCTTACAAAACTCAAGCCAAATTTTGATAATTTGCTGTCAATCCATCAAGTACATCCCTCTCATTAAAATCATATTTTTTTTTTGTAATTACCATTGTAGAAATTACATTACATTATAAGTGTTTAATTTTAATTAAATTACGGCGGTTACAACAATAATAATTAATAGTGTAATAATTTATATATTTAAATTTAAATAAATACCTACAACACAAGGAAATATACTATATTTCTTTTTACCACTCCGAATGAAACGTTTTCTAAATAAAATTTGTGAGAATTTATTGGTTCTTGTGCTGTGAGTCACTGTAGATTTCAAAAAAGTAAAGTTAGATGGAGTCACTTCTTCGTTTGGCCAACTTTACTTTTTTGACATCCACTCACAGCACAATCAATTAAAATTTAATTGAAAATTTGTTTAGTCGACTTTATTATCAAATAATTAACCCTATCAAGTAATCAATTCTAACCTTTTTTTCGAAAACTGTTAATTCGTCGTTAAACTCAGCCACAACGCAAGTTTCCATAAATCTTCACTTTTTTTGTTGGAGATTTAGAAAATGGTAGTGATATAGCTACAGGTGGTCCACCGGAACCAGCAACATTTTGAAAGTGGTCTATGAAACAAAAGAGTTTGGGAACCTCTGACTTAGAGGTGGTCCAAAAAAGGCTCAAAAATAGAGTCAGACCTACTTGGTAAGAGATAGCCAGATATAGTGGAACTGTTAAAAGATGATTGCCTATTGCACCAAAAGTGGGAGTACATGTAGTCAGCCAAGTGGTACTGCCGAAATCACATGACAGAAGTGTGTTGGAGGAGCTTCAAAGCAGCCGTTCTGAAGAACATTTTGGTACTAGAAGGACACTGGCACGAGTTCAGGAAAGATTTTATTTTGTCTATTATCGATGGGATGTATGCAATGCTAGGAAAGGACCCAAAACAATAAGTCGAGAAAAATGGCACAGTGCCGTTCCGGAGAGCCTTTCGAGAGAATCGCCTTAGACATTCTTGGAAAATTAAAATAACCAAAAAAGGTTGACAGCTGTGTGCACGTAGTTTAGATTTAAAAGGAAAAACTTGTATTTCGTGCAAAACTTTTTTATTAATCAATGCAAAGCGCTTTCGGCTTATTTGCCATCATCAGTGCTCATCTAGAAAAATTGTGGATGTAAACTTACAATTTAAAAAGATTTTAAAAAATATATTATAAAATCTGAATTAGACTTTTAAGTCAAAAGTTAAAATAGTATATATACAATTGTTTGAACAAATTAAAAAATTACAAGAAACAAACAAAGTGACAAAAAACTGGTATTGGGAATAGTGAGTGTGGGATAAGCCCTTACAAATCAAATCTGATCTCCAGAAGCAAGTTAGCTTGTGTGGAATTAAGGAATCATGCCACCCTCACTATTCACAAAATTGAAAAAAGGTTAACAAATTAGTTAAAATTTAAAGAAATTTACAATTAGAGGCTGACTGTGGAAGATATATTGAAATTTGAATCTAGAATACAATATTTGATATGAAGAAAGTAAAACGCAGAAGGCCAAAGTAAAAAAACTGAAGGTTTTTTTATATATTTTATATACATTATAATTATGAAAAAGTCTACCTACTGTCCACAACGTATCCAACAAGTTCCTGGTCATCCTCACTCCCAAAATTATATATTTCGGGATATTTACAACTTGCTAAATCATAATTTTATTAATATTAATATTTTCAAATTTAAATTTCTCTCTTCATTTTGGTTCAAGTTGTTTAACCGTTTCCACATGACAGTGGTGACAAGCGACACTTGAAGACTTTGACTTGTCAAATGTCAACAGAAGGAGGTGCGTTCACCTCAGTGTAGAACATGTTTCTCCGAGTGTGATTCGAGTGATTGGAGGTTAACGGAGATCAAAATTTGTTATTGAATTTAAAGATTTAATTTATTTTTAGTTAAATTTAAATAAATGTTTAATATAAATGATATTATTATTTTGATGTCAAGACAAAACAAAAATGTCACTCGCGTGATTCTGATGTGATTTAAAAAAAAATTAATAAACTAGACTCCCATCTAGTCAACACAAAAGACAAAACGAATTTGTTAGATAAGAGTGGAGTATACAGGTTGCAATGCAGCGATTGCGATACCAGTTATATCGGCAGAACTTGTAGATCTCTGGGAGTCCGGATAGGCGAGCACATCAAGAAGCCGGACACATCTGCATTCGGACATCACTTAAGGTTCAATCAACATAATTTCAGCCCAACTTAAACACAAAAAATTTCAATTTATTAGATTTTCATGCAGATGTTGAAATTACTCTCGAAAGAGACAACAATATACTCTGTCTCAACACTCAAGTGAACCTTAACAGAAATTTCATACCACTCCATAGACAACTCAATTAACCCTCTATGATGATGTAGGTCCGAGTCACCCAATACAAGCCTTCGAGAGCCATCCCCTCCTAAACTCGATTTCACCCATCAGAGCCTACCTTTGGGACCATGGTACTCCTTTGTTTAAAACTTTTTTGTTCTCTATTTTGTCTCTTTTAACCATAAGTACGCTTGTTGAGTGATTTAGTAATTTTTAGGACTAAACATCAGATTCACCTTTAGGGACCGCGGGTTCAGTTGTGCCATCTTGGATTCTCTGAAAGAATGTTCTGCAGAGCCCGGGCTGGCACATCAGAATCACGCGAGTGACATTTTTGTTTTGTCTTGACATCAAAATAATAATATCATTTATATTAAACATTTATTTAAATTTAACTAACAATAAATTAAATCTTTAAATTCAATAACAAATTTTGATCTCCGTTAACCTCCAATCACTCGAATCACACTCACAGAAACATGTTCCACACTGAGGTGAACGCACCTCCTTCTGTTGACATTTGACAAGTCAAAGTCTTCAAGTGTCGCTTGTCACCACTGTCATGTGGAAACGGTTAAACAACTTGAACCAAAATGAAGAGAGAAATTTAAATTTGAAAATATTAATATTAATAAAATTATGATTTAGCAAGTTGTAAATATCCCGAAATATATAATTTTGGGAGTGAGGATGACCAGGAACTTGTTGGATACGTTGTGGACAGTAGGTAGACTTTTTCATAATTATAATGTATATAAAATATATAAAAAAACCTTCAGTTTTTTTACTTTGGCCTTCTGCGTTTTACTTTCTTCATATCAAATATTGTATTCTAGATTCAAATTTCAATATATCTTCCACAGTCAGCCTCTAATTGTAAATTTCTTTAAATTTTAACTAATTTGTTAACCTTTTTTCAATTTTGTGAATAGTGAGGGTGGCATGATTCCTTAATTCCACACAAGCTAACTTGCTTCTGGAGATCAGATTTGATTTGTAAGGGCTTATCCCACACTCACTATTCCCAATTTCCCAGTTTTTTGTCACTTTGTTTGTTTCTTGTAATTTTTTAATTTGTTCAAACAACTGTATATATACTATTTTAACTTTTGACTTAAAAGTCTAATTCAGATTATATAATATATTTTTTAAAATCTTTTTAAATTGTAAGTTTACATCCACAATTTTTGTAGATGAGCACTGATGATGGCAAATAAGCCGAAAGCGCTTTGCATTGATTAATAAAAAAGTTTTGCACGAAATACAAGTTTTTCCTTTTGAATTCTTGGAAAATTTTCCTTAACAGAAAGGAGAAACAAATTCTTGGTGGTTGTTATGGACCATTTTTCAAAGTGGCCCGAAAGCGCCTATTTCTAATCAGGAAGCGATGTCAGTAGCAGAAGCATTTATGACGAAGACATGGAGTCCCTCTGAAATTGCACTCTAAACAAGGACGTGATTTTAAATTCCAAATATGACAAGAATTGATGAAATTGTTAGGCATCAGGAAAACACGCACTATGCTTCTCCGCCCATAGTCCGACGGAATGGTAGAAAGACACCATAAAACCATATATCAGTATCTTTCAATGTTCGTCTCCGAGATCCAAAAGGACTGGGACACTTTAACTCCTCTCTTTTGCTAGCGTACCGAAGTTTTGAACATGAATTGACCAGTTATACTTCATCTATGACGATTACTGAAAGGGAAATAAAACTTCTTCATGATCATTTTTTTGGAAGACAGCCTTCTGATGAAGCAAAGAGCCGTACACCTCATGTACATACAAAACTTAAGAGAATGATTAAAAAAAGTTTACAGATTCGCTTGAGAACATTTAAAAGTCAACAGCGATAAAGCAAAAGCTAGAATCGACATGCATACCACAGGGAGACATTTTGAGAGAGGCGACCCAGTATGGCTGTACAATCCCAAGCGCCGAAAAGTATTTTTTCAGACGGAACTGGGAATGACTCTACATCGTTCTTAAGAAAATCAATGATCTGATCTACCGTATTCAGTTGTCAGCAGGAAGTAAACCGAAGGTAGTTTACATTGAAAAGTTAGTACTATACCGTGGTTCAGATCCTCCTCATTGGCTCCAACCAGGTACTAGTAATCAAGTTATTCGGGACGAATAAATGAAGAAGAGAGAGCGATGTTACCCTACACCCTCAGTAGCGTGCGGTTGTTATAAGAAACATAAAAATAAGAGTACCGCCTCACCTATAACTCGATGGTGTGCTACGTTTGTCATGAGTAAAAGTATAAATAAAAGAAGAAGAGAGAAAATTTCTAAAATATCTAAAAATGTCAGTACGTGTCAAGAAACATCTATACGATTTGAGAAGGTTCTAGAACAGCCATACTCAACCTGTGGTCCGCGGGCCGCATGCGGTCCTCCAAGCTTTTTTTGTGGCCCGCAACACTATTATTGGTCACAGCGCTAAATAGCATTGGTAATTTTTAAATGAACGTTTGGAATTTTGTAAGGTTATTGCAAAAACAAGATAGCTCCACTTTTGTAATTTTCGAGTTAAGTAGGTACACTTTCTACAAGTGTTAAAGAAGTCTATATTCATGATAAACAGCCAATAAAAACTAACTCCATTTTAAAACATTAACAATATGGACAAATAAGATGGAGTGGCATTTATACCAAAACATAATCATAACATTGTGTTCAATTGATAAATGTGTCTACCAAAACCAGATAATAGGCATATAACTTATTTTTGCTAAATATATTTAGTCCAATTCTTAATAGTGTTCCTGCCAAAACAAGATAAAAGCCAGAACCGAGGGGAAACCAATAAGGTCAAAATGTACCTTTATTTCGGAAATCACTTAAAAAAATGTTATGCAATTTAGGTGATTTTACTGAAAATCAACCTTAATTTTATACGATGATCTTTTTTTCTCGCCATTTCGGGTTGTGAGCGACGAATTGATTTCGACCATGATTTTGGAATTTTTAAGAAAATGTGTAGTGATTTCGGTGATTTCCAGTAAAAATGTACCAGTATTTCGGGAGTGGTTTGCCGCTACTTATTTTTGTTGAATGTGTTTGTTGAAATATTACAACATTGTGCCCACGCCATTTGTTTTGTTATGAATAGAGCCCTCTCTGGCCTTTCTCGATTGTTCCGAAATACACGAGATGATTACGTCACCCTTTTTTTCCGCAATACAGCTAACCTTAAACAACCACTAGATAATGGGTGCGTTTTAAAAATTTTCCGCTTCTTCTGGCAGGGAATGGGCCAAATAAAACGATCGGCAGAATTTTTGGCCTTTAATGCTTTCAGTATTACGCGACATGGTGTAAAACTATTTTGCCTACCGGATATAGGCCAAAAATTTTTGAAAAAAGTATTATTATTATTTACTATTTTTTTATAAACGTTTAAAGACTTGCAAATAAATATAGCTGATTTTGATAAATAATATGGAGGACATAATTGCAATAATAATAACAGTACACTCTGAAAACATCACAAGATTTAGAGATTTTTACCTAGTAAATAGTGAACTGGATCCACAGGTATTGGACAGATTAATAATGTTGTAAGTATGTAATATGCAGCTATTTCAGATGCGTATTTAGTAGTAAAATTCTGTTTTAGGATGCAGCGCCAGTATATACCAAAAATAACTAATTATGTAGAAGAAGTCATACCATCTTATAACTATTCAACATTTAAAAGCCATTTCCGAATGACGCCAGGATGTTTTGAACAGTTTTTGATGATCATGGGAAATGTTCTGTCACTAAGAAAAAGACACCATGGTGGACGCTCAATAGTGCCATTGCAAAAAATGTTATTAATGGTTCTGTTGATCTTGGGTACACCTGAAAGTTTTCGATCCATTGGAGATAGATTTAATGTCTGCAAATCAACAGTTTTTCATTGCCTACACAGAGAGTTAAGGGTTATAAATAGTGAACTGTGTAAACTATACATTAAGTGGCCAGAAGAAGAAAACAGAGGAGCAGAATCAATGGGAAAATATGGTATAAATTATGCGATTGGTGCAGTAGACGGATGCCATATCCCCATTACAAAACCTATCCTTCATGAACAGAAAAAAATTTTATTCCATGGTTCTTCAAGGTATTTGTAACGGAAATCTTTTATTTATTGATGTAGATATCAGATGGCCAGGAGGAGTTCATGACGCACGGGTGTTTAGAACATCAGATATTTTTCAAGTCTTACCAAATTTATGTGAACCCAATTTTTTTGTCCTTGGTGATTCTGCATATCCTCTTTCAAAATGGGTTTTAACACCTTATAAAAATTATGGACAGTTAACGCCAGTACAGTTAAATTACAATAAAATTCACTCTAAAAATTGAACATGCTTTCGGTTTATTAAAAGGGCGTTTTAGGCGTCCAAGAGACTGTCTAGATATTAAAGAGGCTAAAGATATTGTGAAAATTTTGGTTGCGTCTTGTGTTCTCCATAATATGTGCATTGTCCATGGATAGGATGACAATATTCAAGACTATATAAATGAAGGTCAACATGAGTTACTTTTACTTAATTTCGATGAAGATCAAAATGTTGAACATGAAGGTATCATTAGGAGAAATCAAGTTAGTGAAGACTTGTGGAATAGATATCAAAGAATATAATAAAAAGAAACACATTGTATCTATTTTAATAAAATTAAAAACATTCTTACTATATTTTACTTAAAATATTGTAAACCTTAAACAAATTCTTATATTGCAAACTTAAACTTTAAAAACATTCTTATATTATTTGACCTAAAAAATTACAAACTTAAAAACATATTCTTATATTATTTTACCTGAAACATAACTTAAAAAACATTCTTATATTTTACCTAAAAATTTACAAACTTAAAAACATATTCTTATATTATTTTACCTGAAACATTGCAAACTTAAACGAGAAAATTTATCAGCAAGTTAGTCAAACATAAAGGTATATTATTTTTATTGTTTGTTTTTCAATCGTGATAAAATCTCTGTCAATACTTTTTGATTATCATCATGTTGTTTCTCCATAATCTTTAATTTCTTATTTTCCCTATCCGCAATATCTTCTTTATAGTCTTTTAACCAATTAAGCATTTCTTTTTGAGGCGAAAATTTCGTTTTCGGTCTTTTGTTTTCTTTATTGGTAGGCAGTTCAGTTGGTCTTTTAGCAGCCGATAAACTGGAACAGCCAGCAACAGGTGATATTCCAGGTCTATCGCCAACATAATTAGCTACCATGTCAAAATACATCCATATTTTTGGATCATTACCTGTTTTTGAGTTGTGGTCTTTAATTTCTTTGTATTTTGACAATAAGGTTTTCATTCGTCCAAAGCACTGATTCTCTGTGAAAGAATAGCCATTTTCATTTAGTTTCTTAGAAATAATTTTATATATTTCAATTTTTTTATATTTAGGACTAAACAATTGTTCTTTGTATTCAATACATAGATCTAATAATTTTGTCGTTTCAGATTTATCCCAGGAAGCAGCTTTTGAGGTAGATGGTTTTTCAGTGTGCTCATCTAATAATTTTGTCGTTTCAGATTTATCCCAGGAAACAGTGTGCTCATCTGAATTTTGTGGATGTTCAGCTACTTCCACCACGTGGTATTGTTTTGCTGCAATCAATTTTCTTCGTAAAAAAACATTTTTACTAGTTTATTGTTACCATACTTACTCTCTGGATTATACCATAGGTATTGTCCATTGTCGGTTTCTATTAGTTCGCTCATTCTTTATTAAAACCGCCACTTTAGCTCTTTTTATGCCACAAAAAAATTGTAATTTGTCCTTTCCCACAAAAAGTGTATTATTATCTTATAAAAACTGGTAAAAACTCCGAGCAATTACTAATAGAGGGAGCGTGAAAACGAGTTTGTAGGCGATTGTTGTGTTAGCAACATCTGTAGAGAAGGTGAGGAAGCGGGCACAAGGGGGAAGGTAAACATCCTTCTTGTTCAGTGGCGTATCATTTATCTATAAAAACACACATTGTCCAAACGTTTTAATTGTAAAAAAACTGAAAAATTTGCTAATTTTACTATTTTTAAAATGAATACCGTCTTATATGTGTCTAATGCAGGAAATGAAACAAAATCACTGTAAAGGTCTAATTTTTTCAATTGAAGAATAAAACCTTAGAATCAATTTTATTATAAATAAATACAGTAGCGACTAGTTTCGGCCTTACAGGAATATCTTCAGGCATGTAATACATTTATCTTTAATTATAATAGGTTGGTCACTTACGAATAACATTAAATAGTATAAACCACAAAAATGGATCCATATTGTAAGGTTACAGCATTATAGAATTTAAGCTGTGAAAATAAAAGAGCAGTGCAAAAGTAACTAAAAATAAGAAAACTGAGTACGGAATCTACAAGAAAAGAGGTGAGAATGAGCAATTACGAATGCATTTAAATTGCTCGGGATAACTAATAAAGCTGATAATGTAGTGGTATAGTCCCCGTCAAAGAAGGTCTGGATATATTAAAGAGGACGGCGTTTTCTCTGTAAATCTGGAGAATGTAAGGATGGAGGAAGACTGGTTCAGGTGTAGATGGCTAGAAAAAGGAGCGTGTAGATGAAAGCTCCAATAAGTATCGTCACTTTCGTCTAATTTTTTATTCTCACTCACCGTTTCGGCTTTATCTTCGAAATTTATTTTTAAAAGGAAATAAAAGTAATCATTCATACAAGCATATAATAAAACAACATGAATTCATTATATTTAATAAGCTAATAAACGTTTGTTTCAATGAAAAAAACATATGGGAACATAAAAATATATAAATAGAAAAGATTAATATCAAAATCAATTTGAAAATAAAACAGATAATAAAATGAAATAAATTAATACAAGTACAAATAGAAAGTTAATAATATACCTTCTAAAAGTAACACATTTTAAGTAGATAAATGTTTAAAGAGTTTATTCCTGAACATAACTAATCTAAAGTTTTTCCCCTTTTTAATATTATGAGGGTTTTTGTAGTTGAAATGAAAATTATAATTTATTTTGGTCCTAATAAAAATTTAAACATAGGTTATCAAAGAGTAAAGTACATAATAGAACTTCATAATCTTAAATCGTTATCAAAAATTATTAATGGTAAAACTTCAAACAATAATTAGATTCTTAAACAAATTTCTAGTTTTTGTTTTGCAAAAGACTTTTTTGCCTTCTTCGGTTGCCTCTGCCACTTTTCTTTTAGTAGTTTCGAGGATAATTTTCCTATGGAAACCAGTAGAACCATCAATTGGTTGGTAACAATTTGATATTTTGGGTCTTGTAAGTCTTGTTAAACTTTCTTCTTAGGAAGCTGTAACCTTATGGAGAATAAAAATTTAATGTTAGATCAGAAGCTCTTAATTGAGAATTATATTTGCAAAGGCCGTTTTAATAATATTTTCAAAAGTTCTTGGAATCGTTGTTAACAGAAACTTGCAAAAAAATATATCATTTTATTCCTAAAATATAAAATATCACACAATGCACATTCATATAATATCATTGTGTTAGAAACATACTAGGTAGGTACTGAGATAATTTAAAAAAAGTATTTCGAGAAACTCAAAAACTTTTAATGTCATCATTGTACTTAACTTTTTTATTGCTAAATTATTAATAATGTCATTTTGTATAGTTCGTTGTGATTTGTATAATATATATTATAAAAACCTATCGTCAATGTTAATATGCCAAGTTTTTTTAATAATTATGTCCTTGTTATAGTAAAAACACATTTATACACATTTTTAAAGTTTTCTGGATTTCTCCTTTACATTATAGTACTTGAACTGACTAATTGTGTGTTTAAGTAAAGGTATATCTCTTTTTTGTTATAACAGTCTTTGTATATTGTTCTAACTTTTTAGATAATCAGAGAAAACAGTAAGACATCTTAATATATCCTATTTCACCAACAAAAATGTAGAATAATTAATTTCACATTAAACGAAAAAAGTCATTTTAGGATGTCCTAATAGGTTTTAACTTAAAAACTAAATAAAATGTATATTGCAACTGTGTTTAAATAAATCAATGTTTTTATACCTGGCTATAGTACCAGACAAACATTTTTTTAGATCATAATGATCTGCATAACTCAAAATAGTCAAAATCCA
Source organism: Psylliodes chrysocephalus (assembly GCA_927349885.1). NCBI lineage: Eukaryota > Metazoa > Arthropoda > Insecta > Coleoptera > Chrysomelidae > Psylliodes > Psylliodes chrysocephalus. The sequence goes on along the minus strand of OV651820.1, from coordinate 45,809,146 downwards.
CATTATTTAGGTTGTTCTAGTTTTAGCATAACGATATAAACTCCAATAATAAATATTCACATTTTTTTGGGACGTTTTTTAAAGAAATTTTAAAAAAAACATAAATAATGTGATATTCTTGTTTAGTTTTGTACTATACCTATAATATAGTTCATTAGGTAGTGATTTAGAAGCAAATTATGTTCTATTTATAGAATAAAAAATCACTCATAATATCTAAATATTTATACCTATTTATATTTTGGACAGGAAGACTATTTTATGTTTTTGGCTCAGAATAGTTTTCTTAAGAATTTTAAAACCTTCCTTAGCTCTTTTGGGATATTCCATGCATATCTTAGAAGTTCATTTTGTTTAAACCTAAAACAAATTAAGTACAAAAAATGAAAATTTAAACAATACACAAAATTAGTCTTTTAGATTAGTTAAAAAAAAGTGTCAACAAAAAAATGGCTATGCTTTTTTCCTTAAACTTAAGTTTTTCTACTATTTTAGTATTTTAGTAGCAGATGAATATAGTGTAGAAGTAGTGACAGTATTGATTATTATACTTCTTTCGTCGAAATTGAATTTTGCTTTAATATTTTCCTCCCTTGAGGTCTTTAATAAAATGTTCATTAGCATAAAACGTTATTCAGGTGGTCACTTGTTGAATTCTTATATTTTGGAACCATGTATTTCTTTCTCATATCAAGAAAAGGAAACCTAAAAAAATAACAATAAACTTTACAAAGATGTGATATTAAAATAATAATAAGTAATTAACCTTTACTATAATCATTATGAGACGGATGAAGACGAACTTAGCTGGAGTTTACTTGCTCTTAATTTTAATTTTTCGACAAGAAAATAAGAAAGTTTAATTTCAAATTAAAGGTGATTGCCTAATGCACCGCCTCTGATAATTAGGTTGTGTCTGTACTTACTTATGATATTATCTTGAAGAAGCATTTTCAACGGGCCTTTTACACATAAAGCATGTTTTCACCATATTATTAGAGATAATAAATCTTAAATATACATTTACAACCCTTACAACGTTATAAATAATAATATTATCCGTAAAATACAAATAAGAAACTGACATGTGTCAGAAAGTGTCAGAACTGGCGCTCACAGAACACTTCTGGCGCTGTCAAACTTGGCAACGCTGATTAAATAAGCCAATTACAAAAGAGGTATTTTCCCCCTCGGGGGGAGTAGATGATGCTAACAAAATTTAGCGCGGGGAAGGGGGGAAGACTCCCTCTAGTAGTAATTGCTCGGAGGGTAAAAATTGATTATTTTAACCTATCTTCTTCTACGATTTGGCACTTGATAATTGTTATATGATGACATGAGTATTTGACATTGACATTCCTTCTGCCTCTACCGAAAAATTAGTGCGGAGGAAAAGTAGCTGCTCATTCCGGAATTGGGACTGATTAAAACGACAAAACAGACAATTCCGGAAGCAGAAGAAGGTGATTAAAACGCACCTAATAACACATGATGTAACGGGGGATTGGTCAAGCTGTAACGAGTGATTCGTCAAGTCGTAACGAGCGAATCTTTGTGTGAAAATTCGTGAATAAAAGTATTAGTGGTAACAGGGTAATATGAATTTTAACCATACTTTCTAATAGACAACGTATCGAAAGATTCAGCTATCCTTACATACATTCCACCAAAAAAATAGATTTAATTTATCAATGGGCGAGGTTGGGGAATTCGGCTTTATATGCCAAACTCGCACAGTATTTATTCAGAGGGATGCATGAAAGGATAAAACAAAGTTTTGAAAAAGTGCAAGAAGAAAGATTTACTAAAATTTTGCAAAATCAGATACACCTGATGAATTTCACCATTATTATCACAATCTACCTGTATCCAATAATGTTACTGAAACTTCAACTAAAGATAGTGATACATACATTGAATTATGTTTAGTATGTAGAGCTAAAATAAGTGACGTTTTTTCTTTTTTTACCAATTATTGATAGATTATAAGTTTATACTTTGTGAACAATGTTTTCAATACCTTCTTCATTGAAGTTAATAAACGGTTTGAAGCTTTTACTGATTTTTTATTCAGTTTTAAACGTTTAAATAGTGTTTGATCGAAACTCTTAAAATGTGAGTTATCTTGTTTTTGCAGTAACACAACGGAGTATATTTATGTTTTAGACAGATTTAGATAAATGTCCTAAAAAAAAGGTTATCATCCAAAAATATTGCGGCCCGTGTAACATAGCACATATACGAATGTGGCCCGAAAGAAAAAAAGGTTGAGTATCGCTGTTCTAGAAGGTTCAAGAAGGTTCAAGAAGGTTCAAGAAGGTTCAAGAAGGTTCAAGAAGGTTCAAGAAGGTTCAAGAAGGTTCAAGAAGGTTCAAGAAGGTTCAAGAAGGTTTAAGAAGGTTCAAGAAGGTTTAAGAAGGTTCAAGAAGGTTCAAGAAGGTTCAAGAAGGTTCAAGAAGTTTCAAGAAGGTTCAAGAAGGTTCAAGAAGGTTCAAGAAGGTTCAAGAAGGTTCAAGAAGGTTCAAGAAGGTTCAAGAAGGTTCAAGAAGGTTCAAGAAGGTTCAAGAAGGTTCAAGAAGGTTCGAGAAAGTTCAAGGGAGCTATAGAAGTCGATGATGCTAAAGTCACAGTTCAGTTTTATGATAGACGTTGTACGTTATGTTAATAGTGGAATAGATAAATTATAAAAGTTGTTAATATATTGAGTTATTAAAAAACCAAAGTAACAATATTCAGGTAATACACAGTAGTAACTATCTACTACATATTTAGCTACGGTTTGTTAGAACTGAGCACCTCAGAACTCACAGGCTGCAGATCGCCGTAATTGTGCTACACTAGTGCCGCGCTTGGGTCGCGCCTCGATAGTATTTTTTGACCAACGTGCCTGTTGCGAGCCTCCTACAATTTCGTTTGAAACGCATGGCAAATTGGGCCCGCTACGTACTTTCCACGAACCTAAATTGTAATTTTATTTAGTATTTATGTAGATGTATTACTAATATGACTATTTAGATATAGTATATTTATTTACAGGATGTTCCTAAATGTCATGTCAATATTAAATGGCCTAATTATTAGGGGAAGGTTGCCTCAAATGGGATACCTAAAGTAAATTATAAAAGCAAAAGTTTTTATATTTAGTGGTTCATATTTTGACATAATTAAAAACGACGTGTTTGGAATGTTATAATTTAAGCTGATAATTGAAAATTTAAAAATAATGGTATTATTTTGCACACAAAAATATAGTGTTAATTTCCCATTTGACCCGCATAGTGCATGTAAAATGGCAACTATGGTTGAGATAAAATGGGATAAAAAAATTAATGTTAAAAATGGTGAAAAATGTTTTAATACAAAAAGTAGGTAAATCAAAAGTAATTTGTGTAATGTAATAAGAACAAATTTTGAAATGTCAGTTGCGACATAAATCGCAAACAAAGAAATCTTCATTATCTTCGACTCCTGCACAGGTATCATGTGCCCAATTTTTACAACACATTGTATCCAACCTGCGCCACCTCCATCTTTTGAATACCTGTTGTTGCAGTAAAAGCATTCCGCATCATCATCATCGCTTTCTGATGATTCAATGCTCTTTTTTTGTAATTTTTTCGTTTTGATTAAAGGCTTTTTAGATTTTTCTTCATTCAGTAAGTTGATGTTTGTTTTTAAAGCTATCTTCTTAACATTAACTTTTTTATTTCTTTCCTTTAAATAGTTTTCTTATTCTTCCTTATAAGGGGTGCTTGTAAGCCTTTTTTCTATTTGTAGTTTTTCGAATATCAAGCTTACGATCTTTGGGATAAGGAACAATTTGTTCAGGACTTATCAAAGTTATACCTTTGCTCGTGGATGGCATATCATGTTAAGCACTTCTTTTGGCAACCTCGGAATATTTCTTTGGAAGAGCCATTATTTGTTTAGGTAGAGATTCTCTGTTAGGGTCATTTTCGGGTGTAGCTTCTCTATTAGTTTCAATTTCGCGTGTACCTTTCGAATTAGCGTTATGTTCGGGTGGATTATCTTTAGAATCGGAAGAAGATGGTACGACATCATCCTGTTCTTGTGGTTTGTCTGTTGGAAGTGTTACAATAAACATATCCTCGGTAAATACAGTGCGGTTTACTGGGTACAGTCTAGTTTTTTCAAATCCATTAATAGCATTTATCGGAGTAGAAGCACGAAGATATGCTGTGCCAAATAAAGAAGGAACTTCGCTTACAGTGATGCATCGCCCTGGGTGATTTCTAAGCCAAATCTTCATTATTTGTGAATAAAAGGTGCTTAGAGGGGCCATAAATGACACGTCCAAAGGCTGGAGTCGATGACTACAGTGTGGTGGGAGATATAAAATTGTGACACCAGTTTCTCTTACTTTATCTATGATAGAAATATTTTGCATATGTGTTTTATGACCATCAAGAATAAGTAATGCTGGATTACTTCTTGATGCTTGTATGTGAGAGAGAAAATGATTACCATTTATCAAATATATCCAATTGCATCTAACCAGATTTATGAGCAACTGTTAATGTTCCTGGAGGAACACCCTCAAGAAACTGTGGCTTCATATGAACTCTAGGAATGACTAACATAACCGGGACAAATATTCCACTTGCACTCATGCAAATTACGGCTGTAGACAGCTGTCCACGTTCGGCAGACGTCAGGGAAGTTATTTTTTTCTTGAAGAGACTTGAAGAATATTGAAAAATGATGACACGGCTTCTTTGTTAAAACCCCTAGCTCGTGCAGCAGAGGTAGCTTCAGGTAATCGAATTGACAGATTGTGTCGTTCTAAAAAAAACGAAGCCAATGCCATCCAGCCATTTGTTTTGTGTTATTAAAGTAGTGAACAATATTATTTTTTATAGCAAGCTGATAAGCAAGGCTTCTTAGACCTCTTGTTGTTAATACAAACAGCATACCTTCCATGTTCTTAACATACTCGACTTACTGTTGTTCCAATTCAATTGGAAATGTAACCTTTTCACTCCCAAGCGATTTAGAAGAACCAGTGGCATATTTGTTTTTCTCCTTAAATCTCCTCTCTAAAGTATATTTTGCCACTTTATACTTCTTTTGCAGCTTTTAAATACCCACAAGTGCCGTTTCCTAAGTTTTAGCCATTAACTCCTCAGACCACGATTGCCGATCAGTCTTTCTTTTGTAAACGTGTGGCATCTAAAAAAAAATTGAATAAAATAAACTACGCTCATTTGATTGAGGTAAAACAAGATACTCCAGCAAATGCTAGAAGAACAATGAAAACCAAGACAATACTCTACACAAAGATCACTGGAAACGATTGATATATTACTCCTGCTAGCTTTCAGGTCTTAAGATATAACATTAAAAATTTACAATTCCGGCATAAAAAAATGAAAACAATTCACATCATTAGCCGATGTTGTTCTAATGAATTTCTCTCATTGTTGTTAGCCTTTACCCTAGCGACGCGCACAATTCTGACGTCATGGCACGATGTTGTCATATTTAGTTAATCTGTGAATGGCACTATCCCATTTTAGGCAACCTTCCCTTACTAAAGTTTAATATGCTCTAAATCTATGTTTTCGACATACTCCTTAAATTTAAAAATAGACTCACCACTTAGTTCAAAAATAAGTCATTAATAAAAAAGAAACCAATTTTTATTAGTTTATTCTAATTAAAATAGTACACTAGATTTTCCAAATTGTTCAATCTTTTTTACCGATATGAAAGATATTATTTATTTTCCTACTTTCCTATGTTTTATATAATTATGTCCATTTTGTGGAGATTGAAAATATCTATAAGCCGTTTGGACTTAAAAATATCTTTAACTGACCAGAATCAACCATTACTATTATTTCACAAATTCATCTCAAATCCAAGAAACGACTAAATTACTAATTTCTCAGAAAATTATTAAATATCGAAAAAAATATCATCGTCAAGTGGAAGGTAACTAAAATCGCATTATCTTTGAAAGTGGTAGCCGCTGTGTGCGTCACCTCCGCCTCCTCCCCGAGATTCAATCTTCTTGCAAGCAACATTGATAAATGTCAAACGATTTTTCTTACTCGCCTTGCATCCTTTCTAACGCAAGAAGAACTAAAATGGTATCTACGAGTTTTTTTAATGTTTCGGTTGTAAGAGAGTTTGATTAAAAGCTGTGTCTAATTGCGAACTCGATGTTCGGCGTAAAAGAGTTTTAGTTTTTTGGGGGTTGGTTTTTGAACCTTCTGCAAACAAAACAAAAATTGTGGTATCTCTACGAACGTGAATAACTTGCTTTTAGTTTTACAATTAGTATTTATGGTTAGAACTAAAATCAATTCATTTCTATGGATTTTCGAATGGAAATAAATTTAGATATAATTTTTTCGTTAATCATACGTTTATTAAGCCTTTTCAAGAGCCATAATTAGAAATGTAAAACGAAACAAAAAATATGGAATGTTTATTTAAAAAAAACATAACTAAAATAACTATAATATAAAATTCTAGCAGAACAATTTTATTATTAACAAAATAGAACATGGGTTTTTTGCGACTAGAAGCACTGTTACCAACCTTACATGTTTTACACAATTTACCTTAGAGTCTTTAGATAATCACAAACAGGTTGATACGATTTACACAGACTTCTCAAAGGCCTTTGATCGACTCGACCACACACTGTTGGTGCATAAACTCAAAAATTTTGGATTCGATCATAACTTAGTTACACTTATCTTTTCATATCTGAGTGAAAGATATCAGAATGTAGAAATTAATGGATACAAATCATATTCTTTTAAATCAACTAGTGGAGCTCCTCAGGGAAGCAATCTTGCACCACTTTTATTCTCTATCTTTATTAATGATATTACGCAATGTATCTCTAGTAATTCTCTCCTATTTGCTGATGATTTAAAACTATATAGGATAATTAACTCAATTGATGACTGTTATCAACTGCAATCTGACATTGATTCTCTAAATAATTGGTGTAACAACAATAGATTGCCTCTAAACATAAGCAAATGTAATATGGTTACATATACTCTAAAAAATACTCCAATATTGTTTGATTACAAAATACAAAACATTAGTACCAACCGTCTTGTTAATTTCAAAGATCTAGGGGTCAATTTTGATTCAAAATTTTCATTCAACAAACATATTGCTGATATATCTGCTGGGGCGTCAAAAATGTTAGGCTTTATTTACCGTTCTTGCAAAAATTTCAAAAATATTGATACCATCAAACTATTGTATTACAGCTATGTTAGATCAAAACTGGAATATTGTTCGATAATTTGGAATCCTTTTTATGCAGTTCAAATCCAGCAACTCGAAAATATACAACGGAAATTTGCAAAATATCTTATGTTAAAAAATGTTGGGCTTTATCCTCCCCGTGGATACAATAACTCGCAGTTATTGAGTAAATTTGATTTACCAACGCTATTAGAGAGAAGATCTTATTTAATGTTCATACTTTTGTATAAGTTGCTAAATAATAGAATTGACTGCTCGGAAATATTAAATAAAATATGCTGGCGTATTCCGAACAAGAACACTAGATTAAGAACATTATTTTATCTCAACCAAAGTAATACCAATCTTATGTTAAAATCACCAATCTACAACATGTGTGAAACATATAATAATCTTGCCAGTTTCCATTATGATATTGATATATTTGGTATGACCTTACCCAAATTCATTAATTGTACTCGTCAATCATTGTTTTAATCATTGTTTCAATTTCATTGTTTTATAAATCATTTTTTCAATCATTGTTTTAATTGTATTGAAACAACATTGTTTACTTTATTTATAATTTATATAGATACTTTAATTATATGTTAATTGCATTGTCTTGTAAATGGGACTACCTGTTAGACAATAAAGCTTATTATTATTATTATTATTAAAATAGATTTTTTTTTATTTTACAAAAAAAGTTGCATCAACCTCTAGGATTATTAGTGACATAGTTTTAACATTATATTTTGGGTAATAAGTTAATGTTGGTTAAATACTAAAAAATATTGGTTACATTACAATTTTTACCTAGAACTAGTTTTAAATTATTATGTAAGTCAGTGTTTGATCGTTCAGCTTGATATTTGGGCAATGCATCATAAACTGTGAGTTGTATATTACACATTTCGCAGTTAGTGGAGACAGTTTCAGAGGTTAGATAACCGTGCGCAAGTCTTGTGTGACCTAGGCGTAATCTGCTTAGTGTTACTTGCATAGATCCGTTGTTTCCAAGGATTCACTGTAAGTTTAATTTCGCTTAGTTTTAAATTAAAAATTATACCATTTTTTTGCCAAAAATTAACGATTTTTGATTTTGTAACGCACTTGAAATCAATATACACTACGTTCCCCACTTTGCAGTAATTTCGTTGCTTTTTAATAGAAGATATTGAATGCCAATACAAGGCCTTTACCTGGAATTGTCTGATTTGGAAGACACATTTATAGTGATTTAAGCTCAATTTATTTAATTAGGATTTTACATTTTTCCGTACAGGAAAATGGTAAAATTTTTTATACTCACCCATAAATTCTCAAAACTTTTTCTGGTCTGTTCGCTTAAATTGTCATCCACTTATATTGGCAGCAAAGAAAAATGGTGGTTAAAAGAAGTCTTTTACTACCCCTGAGGTTACGTAAATTGCCCAAAAGACTGATAATAAAAAAGGAATGCTATTATTCCGCAAAAATATACCACTGACTAGGTATTAGACCTTTTAGTCTGCAATAATTACATCCACCTATGTGGAAAAAGCAATATTAAAACCAAATAAGTTAACAGATGGTTAACTCAATAAGAAAATTAACTAAAACTTAAAAGTTTGAAAGCGCTGATGCTAAAGTTAAGCTTAGTTGGTAAGGTACATAACAAACTTAAAAAATTACTTAAATCAATTAAATTTGAATGTCTGTAAATCCATTTAACATGAATCACTCGAAAAATACCAAAACTTATAAATGTATGAGATTTAATTTGTCACTTAAAATCATTAAACAAAAATTTAAATTATATTAACTTAAATCCCATACGCCATTTGTATCTGTAACGTGTGGAGGAAGGGTTACACCCACGGTACTTAGGCCTCATTAGGCCCATTGTGCATCCTCCTAAGATGATAGGTACCTCCTAGCTCGTGAGCCAGCCTACAGATTTATTATAGTTGACAACGTCACTTAGAGGTGCTTCTCTTATATCGGCCGATACTCGCCGAACACAAATCTTCTAAATAAATGAGAGCGTCGAGCAATCGTAAAGGATATGCTCGATGGTCTCATCTTCTTGTTCGCACCCTCTGCAGAGTGCGGATTCTGACAGCCCCATGATATGGAGATGCTTCCGTACTTGGCAATGACCAGTCAGAATGCCTGTGAAAAGGCGCAGATTCTGTCTAGTCATGGTTAAGTATTTGTTTGCTGCAGTGTTGTCAGTATAACTTAAGAGCTCCCTGGCAACTCTGTAGTTTCTTTTTTCATCTTATCTTTTCTTGAATTTCACAAGGGAATGTTCTTTAATTAGGTCTGTCACTACTGATTTTGTCAGGCCAATAGAAGGGCCAGGTCCAAAACTTATTTGGTCGGCTGCTTTCTTGGCTAGTGAATCAGCAAGACGGTTATCTTTCGATGTGGCGTGACCTTCGATCCATCTTAAGGTGACCACATTGTTGATGGATACTTCGGCCAAAGCTTCGTGACATTCTAGTACTAATCCTGAATAAATTCGTGGTCTGTTCAGGGTGAATAGTGCTTGTCTGCTATCTGTATAGAGCATGTTCCTTCCAGTGATATTGTTTCTGATTATTTCTTTTGCTGCTATGAGAACCCCCGTTAGCTCTGTTTGAACTACACTGGTACTATTGCTTACAGCCTATTTTATGTTTAGGTTTAAGAATCTGGAGTATATTCCACATCATGAGCCATACTTAGTTTTAGAACCGTCGGTGTAAATATGAATCGTACCTGCCACTTCTGGCTCTTCTATTTGTTCTATTATAACTTTATATAGCTTATGGAAGATATATCTCGGTGAGATAGAGTTCGCTTGAAGCAGTGAGAGCGTATCGAGCGCCTCCTGCCAAAAGTGACGTCTCGCCTCACCAGATCCTACATCTGGTTCTATTCCAATCATGCGAAGGCGTGTCATTGTCGTGAGAGCGACCTCCTTGATATAAATATCAAGGGGAGTGAGACTAAGAATGACTTCCATCGCTCTGGTCGGTGTTGTTTTCATGGCTCCTGTTATGTTGAGACATGCTGTTCTTTGAATTTGTTCTAGTTTACAGACAGCTGTTAAGTTTTAGGTTTTTGGTACCCATACAACTGCACCGTATGTTAGCAGAGGTCGTATGATAGCCATATAACCCTGTGGATTATATATAAAAAACAAAACCAAAACCCCCCAAATAATAAAATAACGAAAAAACTTAAAAGGAAATAGAATATTTTGAAAGAGTAAAACCAAATTTGGTAGATTTTCACACTTTTATTTTAAAAATAATAATTTTTAAAAAAACACTAACATGACATATGTTTCGAAGTACAACTTCTTTTTCAAATGTGACTATTTACAATTCGGTATCCAATATATATACGAAATAATTTAACAAAACAAAGTACTTAAGAAAACATCAATAACATTACAAAATAAACTAACTATTTAAAGTAAATAAGAGTACTTAGGTAATTATAATATCCATCAGATAACAATAAGATATCCCATTACCGGGATTATCTCACAGAAAACTGGGAAAGAGATTTAATAAGGGTGAATTATTAATATCTAATTGATTATTTAGTAAGTTATCTGAATTTTTAAATCTATTTATTTCAAGTGTTTCTAAATGGTTTAATTTAAGGCTCTTATTTTCTACATGTAAAATTTCAAAGTTGTCTGTAAAAGAATGATTTTCAGCTAAAATATGATTTGAGTAAGTAGAATTATTTTTGTTTTTTGTATAGCTATTATAATGTTCGGAATAGCGTTTTTTGAAAGTACGGCCTGTTTGACCAATATACAATTTTGGACAACTACCACAATTTAATTTATATACCCCCGATTTATTATTAGGATTAATTTTACCCTTATTGTTTTTAATATACTTCCCAAGCGTATTATTGGTTTTAAAAGCTACGTTAATATTTTGGTTTTTTAAATATGATGATACCTTTTCACTAGGAGCTCCTATATATGTAAGACTCTTATATCTGCAATTTGGATCTTTAATTATGGGATAAACTTGTTGAATAGCCTGTTTAAAAAGTTTTTTCTCTAAAATGTTGTCTACTAACTTTGAATTAAAATTATTATTTACTGCGATTTGTTTAATGATATTTAATTCTTTAGTGAAGTTCTCTTTGGTAAGGGGAATATTAACTAATCTATGGATCATACTATTGTATGCTGCCAGCTTTTGTTTGTATGGATGAGATGAACTATTATTTATTGTAATATCCGTATGTGATGGCTTATGAAATATCCCAAAACTATGGCCTTTATTATTTTTAATAATATTTAAGTCTAAAAAATTAATTGAATTATCCTTCTCTGTTTCCATAGTAAATTTAATATTAGGGTGTATAGTATTGATAAAAACTAATAAAGAATTTAACTGTCTACTAGTACCAGTAAAAGCAGTCAATATATCATCAACATATCTATGCCAATACAGACAATGTTTACTTAAATTATTGCTATGAATTTTATTTTCTATATTATCCATAAATATTTCTGCAAGCAACGGGCTTAATGGGTTCCCCATAATAAGACCTTCATTTGCTGAGTAGATGTTATTTTGAAATTGAAAATAATTTTGTTTTAGGCAAATGTTTAACAAATTTAGGATTTCTTCTTTGATTATAATATTGACTTGATTACGATCTAATAAGTTTTCTACTAGCTTCACTGTTTCTTTAGGAGGTATACTAGGAAATAAGTTTGTTACATCGAACGATACTAATTTTGTGTTACTAGGTAATTTAATGTTTTTTAATTTTTCTGTTAATTCATAAGAATTTTTTATACTATACTTTGAATTGAATTTGCAGTTTTCTTGTATAAGTTTAATTAATGTGTGTGAAAGTTTAACTGATGGAGCCGTGACAAATGACACAACTGGTCTAATAGGATAGTTCTCTTTGTGTAATTTTATTAAAGAATAAAGTTGTGGTGGTTGAGGGTTCATTTGTATTAGTTTGAATTTTTCTCTAGAATCAAAAATTGCTGTTGAATCCTGAATATTACGTTTTAGTTCTTTTTGATATTTATCTGTTGGATCAAATTTGAGTATGCTATAATTATTGCTTGCTTGTAAAAATGAAAGAGTTTTGTCAATATAATCTATATTATTAATAGCAATTACTGTATTTCCCTTATCGGCATGAGTGAAAATGATATCATCCTGTTTTGTTTTATCCTTTATAGTTTTAATTAACTTACTGTCTTGATTTGAATTGTTATTACGTAAAAATTGTGTTTTAATTATATTTGCAGTATGATATTTGTGAGACAAAGTATTATATGAATCTTTTAAAGCAAGAAATAGAATAGTAGAGATAGTGTAGATTAGGGAACCTTTTTTTTATTAATCAACCAGCATTTAGTTGCGTAGCTTCCTTGAACAGGAACTATACCTAAATTAATTAATAAACAAGTACTTAGAAAGTGAAAAGAAAAGATAATAGAAGAAAGATAGAAGCAACCTTTGTATATAAGCTGCCCAAAAGCTGCTTTATCTTTGCTGTATTATCAGTGAATTAGGTTTAATATTTCATGGCGATCGATAAGTAAAGTAGCAAATTCTCAAAAAACAAATTAATCAACAAAAAAATACTATAATCCAGTAATTAGTGTTTCATCGATTTGTTTAACCATAATTAGTAGAATATACATCCGTTAATCACTAATAAATTCCTGCAATAAATACCCTTAGTCAATAGACAACGCTCTAATGCAGCATATAGCTAACAATTCACCTTAAAGATAAAATGAAGAAAACGCTTTCTTTACCTAACCTATAGCTAAACATTAAATCCTTCACTTGATAACCTCAGTTCGATTAAAACTAAACTCTCCGAAGATAAAAAAAGTAAGAAAGAAGTGGGATGAATTTACGAAACAAAAGCTACCGGTTTATTCGATGCATGTCCTTCTATACTACTCGTATCCCTTCCTGTGACGTTACTTAGCGTCATACGCGCAAAGAACATTCGATTGCCTTCGAATTGGAATACAGGGTGCACTCGAAAAGTTACTTTTAAATATTAAATACAAAAATACGAAATAAGAATTCCGATACCCCTAACAATATTTATTATCTTTTCTGTTTGAATAACAAATATAAATATACGTTGCCTTTAACACTAATGTGGGAAGGAAATCATATAATTTTTGCTGTAGCCTTTTTGTGTTATCTGGCTTAACTCGAATTTGGTTTCGAGGGCTATGGGATGACTATTATAAAGTTGGTTTATTGTATTAATGGCGCTTAGATAGTCTGATATTATGATTTCTTTTAGTGTATTATTATTTATGTGAATAAGAACCTGTAGAATGGTGAAAATTTCTGAAGTGTATATGCTGGTTATTGTGGGAAGGTTATACTGTAGTGACGTATTTGGGGTAATAACAGCTGCACCTACGCTATCGACAGTTTTCGAGGCATCTGTATAAATATGGTAATAATTTGGACGATTGCCTATAGTTTAGAATAGAAAATATTTCTCAGAAAAGCATAAGTTGTGTCTGTTTTACTGAAACTTAGAGACGTGTTTATAGGAGGTAACAAACTTGATCATGGAGACATGTTTGTTGAGTTGTTTGTGAAAAATATGTGAATTTCTCAATTGATTGCCCTGTGTGTATGTTGAACTCTTTCGTAAAAAAGTTTATTAAAGTTGTTGTTGTTGTAAACAGGATTGAAAATATTGGTTTTTATTGATGCAGGGTATACTAGAGTAAGGTAATTTCTTCTAATTTGTAGAGCTGGTTCGCCAGTTTCACATCTCAAGCTTTCCAATGGCGTTGAACAAAAGGTTCCTGTTATTAATCGTAGAGCTATTTTTAGCTGATGAATATACTATGGAACCGTAGTCTATTTTAGAACGCATTAGTGCTTTATATATAAGGTGACACACCGAAAACGGCATAGGTCGACCTGCGCGTACACTTGAGAGCAAATGCGGTGTTGTTATGAATACCATAGGTTTGACCAATGCGATTGCAAATATGTGCGGCGCTGCGGGAGTAATAGCAATTGTTCAGGAGAACATTTTATTAATAAAGGGACACTGGCACGAGTTCAGAAAAGATTTTATTGGGTCAATTGCCGACGGATGTAGAAGATTGGTGTAAAAAAAGGTCTACGGATTCGCTCGGGAATGTTTGAAAGTCAACAGCGATAAAGCAAAAGCTGGAATCAACATGCATGCCAAGGTGACATATTTTAAGATAGACGACCCAGTATATTTGTACAATCCAAAGCGCCAAAAAGGAGTTTGACAGAAACTGCAATGAAACTGGAAAGGTCCCTACACCGTCCTCAAGAAAATGAACGACCTCACCTACCAAATTCAGTTTTTAGCGAGAAGTAAACCCAAGGTAGTTCACATTAAAAAGCGCCATACTGTTGTCCAGGTGCTCTCCGTTGAGTCCATCCTGGTCCCAGTAATCAATTTAATACGGACGAATAATTAGAAAGGAGGGAGCAATGTTACCCTGCACCCTGCAGTAATCTGCGGCTTTTATAGGAAAAGTACGAATAAAAGAAGGAAAGGGAATAGTCTAGAAATTACGAGAAATGTCATTTCGTATCAATAAATATCTGGACGGTTCAAGAAGGTTCGAGAAAGTTCAAGGCAGCTATATAAGTCGATGATTCTGAAGTTAAGTTTTATGATAGACGTTGTACGTTCATGTTACCAGTTGTATAGTTAAATTGTAAATCTAAGTTGTTAATAAATTGAGTTACCAAAAACCAGCGTAACAATACTAATATGTCGCGTAGAACTGTCAGTCATGAAATTCATGACTACCTACGATGCAAGAGTGGTGTTCACAAAATGAAATTTCTGTTTCTAGAATAAAATACATGGAAAATACATAAGCGATAATGTTTTCTTTCTGGTATTATAAGTGGTTACATTCAGTAGTGGCCATGGATAAATATTATTGCAATAATTATATTCACCTTATGTCTAATAAATTTGAAACATTCCCATTATTTTTATTAATTTTTATAATAATTACTTAGGTAAAATTTGTAAAGGAAAATAAAACAACGTTTCAATCATTAATGTTTGGCAAGAAAATCTAACAATGCCTTTATATATTGAAACAGCAATCCCTTTTATGATAAAATTACGATATGAATCTGGTACACAGTTGTGGAAATTGATGACGTCGGTAATAGTAACGAGGCCTTTAATGAGCTGTGAGGGAAAACCTCTAAGACTAATCATGGTAATCTTTCTCATAATGTCTAGTGCTAACAACTTTTCAACCGTTTAAGAAAATCGCGAGCTATTAAAATTGCGACAAGACTCCTCGGTTCTCTTTAGCGGTTCACAGTTTTCAACCACCAATTAAAGGAATGTTTACAAAGCCGAACGGTAATGCCTTGTCATTTCTTGAAATTAAATTGGCTGCTTAATTGACGGTTATGCGATTTATTTACAAGGAAAAAGTGTGATAAATGTGTAGTACCCCTATTTGAATTTTCAATAGTAGAAAAAAATTAAATGTGTAATTCAGTAAATAATTTTGTATCAGAAGGAATGCAACTAATACACATTATATCAAGAAGTAGATAATTGTTGAAACTTCCTTAAATTTTAATAATAAATATACACACAACCAAATATATGTAATATACTCTTTGCAAAAAATCTATTCTCATAAAACACTCATTTCATTTTTAGAAATACGGGGTAATTCAATATAAATTTGTTTGTTTGTATTTCGAGTACTAGCGTCATATAATTATAATAAATATTGTTAGGAACGTTTTTGGCATCTCAATTTATTTCAACTCTACTTTTACAATAACTATGCAACTGATAACATTTACGTATAATCAATTTATTTCAACTGAAGTTTTACAATAACTATGCAACTGATAACATTAGCGTCTATCATAAAACTGAAAACTGACGTAAGGATCATCGACTCCTATAGCTTGTTTGACCCTTCTCGAACCTTCTCTAACTGTCCAGATTTTTCTTGACAAGGAATGACATTTCCCAACATGTCTGGTCTATTCTATCTTCTTCTATTACTCGTACTTTTACTTATGACGATCGCAGCACGCTGCAGGGTGCTGTGTAACATTGCCCTCTCCTCGGGGCGAATAACTTGATTACTGGGACCTAGTTGGAACCAACGGGAAGGATCTGGACCACGATATGGCGTTAACTTTTCCTTGGGTTTACTTTCAACTGACAACTGAATGTGGTAGATCAGGTCATTGGTTTTCTTGATGACGGTGTAGTGGACTTCCCAGTTCCGTTGCAGTTTCTGACAAAGTCCTTTTCGGCGTTTGGAATTGTACAGCCATACTGGATCGCCTCTCTTAAAATGTGTCCCAGTGGCATGCATGTCGATTCTGGCTTTTGCTTTATCGCTATTAACTTTCAAACGTTGCAGTTGCCAAAAATCAGATCATGGGGAAGTTTCATCTCTCTTCCAGTAATCATCATAAATGGAGTATAACTGGTCATTTCATATTCAGAACTTCGGTAGGCTAGCAGAAATAGAGTAATTAAAGTGTCCCAGTTCTCTTGATTATCAGAGACAAACATTGAAAGATACTGGCATATCGTTATATTGTGTCTTTCTACCATTTCGTCGGACTGTGGGTGGAGAGGCGTAGTGCGTGTTATCCTGATGCCTAACAGTTTCATTAATTCTTGCCATCATTTGGATTCAAAATTTCGTCTTTGGTCAGAATGCAATTCCAGTGGGACTCCCTGTCTCGCAATGACGTTCATCAAAAATGCTTCTGCTACTGTCGTCGCTTCCTGATTAGGTATAGACGCTATTTCGGGCCACTTTAAAAAAATAGTCCATAACCATCAAGTGTTCCTTTCCCCTTTCTGTTAAGAGAAGCGTTTCGAGGATAACTATGGCGATTCGTTCAAAAGGTTCTCCGAAAAGGTACTGTGCCTCGACTTCTTGTTTTGGGCTCTTTTCTGCCATTACCACGGTCAAATTTCTTATACCAATCTTCTACATCCCGTCGGCATTTAATCCAATAAAATATAACCCGAACTCCAACACACTTCTGACCTGTGATATTGGCAGTATCACTTGGGGAAACACCCCAAAACAGGCACATGGAAAGGCCTTCATAGGCAGACCATGTCCCAAAAGAACTACTCTCAATGAATAGGAACCAGTTGAAAGTGATAACAGGGTTCATGACTGGGCACGCCCCAGTAAAGGGATACTTGAACAAAATTGGCATGTACAATGGGGAACTTATGTGTCGACTATGTTACAAGAAACCAGAAACGGCCAAACACATACTGTGCGAATGCGAAGCTCTAGATCTCAAAAGACAGGCTCTTTTTGGACAACCCCAGGTTGATCCAACAACGTATAGAACCCGCTCATCCAAGGATCTGTACAAACTTGTACAAGGTACAAAGGTGACAGAGTGGGTGCTATGAACTAACATGGGGTAAAACACAATAAGCCAATAGGCTTCAGAGTTATTCGGAGACACATAGTCAGACGAGCCCAGGACAGAAAAAAAAATCACTTGGCGGACTACATGTACTCCATCGGAACTTTTCCACTTCCGGTGCAATAGGCCACCGTAAAGATACAGTACCCTTTAATGGTTCCACTGTATTTGGCTATCTCTTGCCATGTAGGCCTGACTCCATTTTTGAGCCATTCTCGGATAACTTTTAGATCATTGTCTTTCTTTTGGCTCTTTCTTAGGCTTTCAAGGGTGATTCCGTCTTCATCATCCTCTGGCTTGATAATGGTGGCCTAAAGACTAACTTCTTCAACCAGTTCCTGTCGTTCTTCAAGCCTTTTACAGCACCGGCATTGTCGTTCTAAACATGATCGCCTGGAAAGAATGTCTGCGTTGCTATGGAGACGTCCCCTTCGATGCACTATCTTGAATTTATATTGTTGCAGTCTTTGTATCCATGTATCAAGTTGTCCTTTAGGTTTTTTAAAAATCATCAGTAACTGTAAGGCGCTCTGGTCACTTCTAATGATAAAACTTCTGGTAAATAGATAAGTATAGAAGTGATCAAGGGCTTTGACAATAGCTAAAAGTTATTCTTTTTTGACGCAATAATTCTTACTAAAATATGCAATAACTTGCTCTTCTCCCTTCTGTTCTTGGGATAGCACGGCGCCCACGCCGTGTTGGATTGCCTCGCAGTCTAAAATAAATTGTCCTTCTTCCCGAGGGTCTGCTAGAATACCAAAATTCCGTCGCCACAGATTCTTTACTTTCCACAATGTTTACATGTAAGCCGTGTGATTTCTCGCTAAGTCTCACCGAGACGACTGCTTCAGAATTTTGGGGTACCTCTATGTCTTCTTCCAGTAGGGCCTTTGTTGGTTGAGTCTTTTCTTTCGAATTTAGGACAATTTACTCGTTTCCAATTACCAAGATCTTGTTTTGAAGGTCGATGATAAACTTATTTTACTTAATATCCATACCAAGGACACACTGATCCTTAACCCTTTATCGAGCACCGGTAGCTATATTTACCGGCAACTAATATGGTCTACAATCGCATAAGCGGCTAACAAATTTTGCCTCTACGGGAACTACACAGTATCCCGAAAGGTCTATGGTAGCTGTTTATACCGTGACGGCGCATACTCTGAATATTGGCGCGAACAAGCACGAGCTGATAGTTCATCCTACTAGTGTCTACCTATGCTATCGGATATTTCTCACATAAATTTTTTTTTGCTCCAAAATTTTTGTGTCTATTTCTAATAATTATAATCAATAGGTTAGTTTTCTGAGAACATATTTATACACTTTATTCAGTGATCAATTTAGTTTTTAATAGCTTCTAAGTAATAAAAAAATTCAATATTATTTCAAATTGAGACTATAACCTCAAAAACACTCATATTTATTATTTTCTTTTGAGAGCTATTTTTTTAATTTATAGCATATCTTTTATATCTGTTAGCAAATAGTTACATGTATGTCTAGGGTAATGAATGTAGATTAGTGTTTGACTAATGCGCGAAGAAAATATTTTTAAAAGTATTTAGAAAATGGTAGGATTATTGGTAAAACATCGAATTTATTTCAGTTAAGTCAAGAAATTGGATGAAGAAGCACGTAATTGTTGTCTGAGTGATGCAGAATATTGTGCATCCGATTTTGGAGGAGGTGAAGATGTAGAAGATGATATGATCTTTGGTAGCTGTTCGTCTGCTCGAACATCAAAGTCATCCTCACCAGCTATTGATGTTCAACCGGGTACTTCGATCAATAGAAGTTTGAGAAAAAGGATTTTTATGAAACCCTTTACACCAAATGAAAGTGATACCGAGGATGAAATCTGTGATGATTCCGATGCAGATCTCGATTTTGAATTAGAAACTGGCAAGCCACATAAGATTCCAAGATGGTTCTCTTCCGATAATGAAACTCCTGATAATGAATCACCTTCCGATAATGAGAACGGATATGAAGTGGTATCTGAATCAATTAGTAATTCATTAGCCAAAGATTTAACCAAACCATTGAAGTGGTTCAAACAAGGTCAGCAGAATCTAAAATGTATTAAATATTTATTTGAAATAAATAAATATTTATTTACCGAATCTTCGAGTGTGAACGTGAACGTTTTGGTGGATTCGTGGAAACCTATAGATTATTTTAAAATTTATTTTGATGACGATATATGTCAAAACATAGTTACTGAATCAAATTTGTATGCGAGTCAAAACGGTACACATCTAGAGCTAAATTTAGAAGAACTACATGCCTTGCTAGGTATAATTATAATAATGGATTTACACAGACTGCCCAGTATGAGATTATATTGGTCTACAAATGAGAATTTTCACGTTTAACGCATTACTAAAGTATTTACTTTGAAACGTTTTCTAAAAATACTTAGATACCTGCACCTCAATGATAATGAAAAAATGCCTTAGCCTAACACTTTAGATTTCGACAGGCTATACAAGCTTAGGCCGCTGGTAACTCATCTTACCAATAAGTTTTCTACTGCTTTTACACCTCATAGAAACTTATCAATTGACGAGAGCATGTGCGCTTATAAAGGACGAACAACTTTGAAGCAGTATATCAAAAGAGGCTTTAAAATATGGGCCATGGCATGCTCCAAAACTGGATATTTATTAAATTTTCAAATCTACCAAGGTAAAGCTGATGCACAAAAGGATGTTACATTGGGTGAACGTGTTGTGTTGCAATTACCCGAAAAGTTTTGAAATCGTAGTTATTGCCTATATTTTGACTACTATTAGCCTTATGCACAAATTATTAGACAAAGATTTATTTGGTTTAGGCACTTTTAGAACCGATCGGAAATATTTTCCAAAACAACATTTATGCTCAGATAAAGAGCTTGCGAAGAACCAATCGGACTCTGTTGCCTCTGGTAATATATCTGTCTGTAAGTGGAAAGACCGTGGAAAAAATCTGTGTGTTTTACGAACAAAGCAAAGAGGAGAGCGAGAAAGCGTACCGTGCCCCCAATCCAATGCTGATTATAATTATTATATGGGTGGGGTAGACCTCTTTGATCAGTATCATGAGTGTTACACAACCTCTTGGAAATCTAGAAGATGGTGGATAAAAATTTTTTATTACCTCATTGATGCTTCAATCGTTAACAGCCATGTATTATACAAGGAAACGTTAAAAAAACAACAACCTTGCAATAAACCCATGAATGCGTTGCAGTTTCGGAGTGATCTAGCAGACGAACTTATTGGGAGCTTTACACAAAGAAAAAAATCTTGTCCTTTACGACAGAACTCTAAATTCTAAACAAATTTTCATCTGCCAATCAAAGGCACCTACCGAAGATGTGTACTATGTAGTTCGTCAAAAAGAAGCAAACGCGTTTAAATATAATATGTACAACTTGCCAAGTTGCTTTATGTAAGTACTGCTTTGCTCCTTATCATCAAAAATAATATAGATTTAACAATACTTTAGTTTATTTTTGTGTGAAAATACATTTTTATTTTATGCAATAAAATTTTATTTAATCAAATAAGTGCTTCTTTTTAATGGTAGCTATACATACCAGTCCCCAATATGTATTTGCAGTTAATTTTTACTTGTACTGGTAGCAATATCTACCATGCTTTCCCGCCATATTGGTTATTCAAACAAAAAATTTGATAAACTTTTGTTGATATATGCACCACTCTTTAGAATATTTACCATTTTAAAAAATATTTTTAGTCAAAAATAGTTCTGCCCGTTACAAGGTTAATATCGGCCACCAGAAATAAGTGTTCTATCAGGGTATAACCAATCTGTATGGCTGCTGATGTCTCGTCTGAAACAGGAATAGTGTGCCCTGTAGCTTATTCCAGAACTAAGCTTCTTCGAGTTGGTCGTCGTTTTCGATGCAGGATTCCTGTTCCTGGTTATCGATATACCTCTTGACCAATAGATTTTGTTCGTTTCTATTTAAGGTGTACGTGCGAATTTTTGGGGCCCTCTGTTACAGCCGACGCCTGTCCCGTAGTGTCGACCTTTATTCGTTTTCCTGACTATTGCTTGAAAGCCAGCTAGGTGTGGGTGGCATATCGCAAATCTGCTGTACTTATTTCTTGATGGACATCGTGACGGGCTTCGGGTAAAGTTCTGGTATCATTCCCTAATTTTCGATTTATAGAACGAGCCCTGAATAATCTTTTGCTTTCATTTTGGCTATTTCGTTGTATAATTTGCAGGATATTTAAGATTTGTGAGAGGGTAGATTGAGGGATAGTATTAGTAGTGGCCTCTCACTTTCTTGAAATCGAATTTCTCTCAATTTTTCGAGAAAAGATCTAGATATACTTTCTGCTGCTTCGTATTCCTGGGCTGCAATAAGTGTCTCACGCAACGTCTTGTGGTGTTATAGCCGAAGAGCCTGCTGCATTTCTACGTCCTGTAGTCTATCAATGAATGCTTGTATGTCGATTTGTTCTAAGAAGTCTTTAGGTGCCTGTGGATAGGCCAGATGCAGCAATCTTTCAATATCGGCTTCAAATTCTTGTGGACTCTCGTTGTGTTTTTGACTTAGAACTTTTAGCTGGCTTTGGAATACCTGTTTTAAATGCTGCTGGCCATATCTTGTCTCTAAAGCTTTGACGAGAGATAAATAACTGGGTTCTTCTTGAGAAAGTAACTAAAAACGGTTGCTGCCTAACCTCGCAGTGACACTATCATTTTTTTCTCAGCTCATCCATTGGCTCTAGCTTTAGCTTCAGCTTCTTATTGGAGTCGATATGTTTCACATGTTGTCTGACTGTCAAACGTGGGTGTTTCAGGGTCTTGCTACTATGGTTTTGTAAGACTGGGTTTCGAATACTGATTGGGTCGGTTATAGATGAAGATGATACTGTGTTTTCAGCTTGAAAGTTACCTACGAAAGCTTAGCTACGAATTCTTCTCTCTAACTCTGCCATTTCAGTTTTAATTTACCTCTCCAACTCTACTCTAGCCTGTTCTTGTTGATGTTCTAAATTAATTTTTAAATTCTCTTGTTCTTCTTAATTCGTTTTTAGGTTCTGTAAATTGGTTTTTAGATTCTTTTGCTGCTGTTTTAAATTGGCTTTTAAATTATCTTGTTGTTGTGTTAAGATATCTACTCGGCTATTTATCTGGCCTACCTCTTGCTTAAGGTTTTCTTGAATTTGCAGGTAACCATTCATAATTTCTACGCCTCTCTTCTATCTCTATTTCCCTTTTCTCCTCTTTTTCCTTCCTACGCCTTTCCTCTTTCGCCTCTTCTTCCTTTCTACGCTCTTCCTTTTCTTCCTCTTCTTCCATCCTACACCTTTCCTTTTTCTCCTTCATCTTAAAAATCCATGCTGGGGGACCTAAAGTATTCATGCCTGTTTCGTACTAAGTGGATCTAGTATTTACCATGAACTTCTACTTTATATCCCACCGCTGTCACCAATGTTACGCAAGTTTTTGCTATCTCAATTTATTTAAACCGAACTTTTACAATAACTATTTAACTGATAACATTAACGTATAACGTTAAAGCAAATTAATTTTATTAGCTCAAATGATGTATAGAATAGTTTTATAAATGTTTATCTAACAATTTTTGAGTTATCGTGAAAACTATTTTATAATTTTGCTGTAAGAATAAAGTAAAAAAAATTTAGTAAAACAAATTAACATTCCAGAAACAGCAATATAATATTAATAAAATATAATAGTCTTGTAAACTAAAGATTATAAAGCTACTTTGTGAGTTGGGTATTTGAACACTTAGAGACTATACTCCGAACAGTACTATTGAAATGATCATGTACAAAAGCATCATGTACATTTAACACTAAAGTTTTCATATGCACGGTTAAATTGCACTTTAGTTTTACAATAGTATAATTATTAGCCTTTTGTGCACACATTCGCTTGATCAATATCGCTTTTTATCGCTTATTATTACAGAACTAAAAATTCTGCGTGTTACAATTACAGGACTATACAATCAGAAATTTAAATCTTAATTCAAATAATTTACTATCTGTATAACACTTTGTGCCGATTATAAATTTTAATCCTTTTTAAGAAAATTGAGAGCTACTTAAATTGATCTTAAATTGTAAATATTCTACCTGTAGAGATTACATACTTACCTTATTTCTGTTTATTAAAATGACTGAAAAATTTAAGACAAAAATTGAAATATATTGGTATTTTTGAAAATTTTAGGAATAAAACCAAATGTTTTATTTTGGAACAAATAAGGCTAAACATTTTATTTTAGAAATTCTTCGTCACTGATGTTATATTGGGGTTTATTTCCTGAGTCATAAAAAATTTGCTATAATTAATTTTCAAATAAACCATAGGTGTATCATACCAACAAATATTTAGGAGTTGCGTGAGACATCAAAATATACATTTTTGTTTAATAAATATGTCCCCATACATGCAAAAATATTTATTTAAAATTTAAAAAAATAGTTATTCTTTTTAATTTCTTTTGCTTGTTGGATAAATACGATTTATGCTGTATTTATATTGTACAGGGTGTGAAAAAAATACAACAATTGTAAAAGTAAAATTTTTAGCAGAGCTTTAATAGAAAAACTTTGGTTTTTCATTTCTCCTTTCAAGATCTTTATTTGAGCGCTTGAAATAAAAATTGTATTAAAAAAAATTTTTAATTTTGCTAATCCATAATAATTATTGTATTTTTTGTTGCAACAAAATCGAAGTTTCTCAAGATAAATCGTATTTATTTAACAAATAAAAAAAATTATGAAGAATTACTTTAAATTAAAAATTATAGAGAATTACTTATAAATATGTTTACAACTTCATCCGTAGACACACTGTATACATCCGAAAACGATTGATTTCCGAAATTTTATACGAAAATAATAACGCCCAGTAGATGTTTCCAATTTTTAATAATTATGGTTTAAAATATTATGCTAAAAATATTTTTTTATCTAATTTTTTTCCAATCTTTCTTAGTTTTCAAGAACAAAATTGAAAGTCAAACGTTTGCACGTCTCTGAAGCAATTTAAAATACAACTAAATACAAAAATAAAGCGAGATAGGAAAAAACCAGGAACAAAAAAGATGTATTTTCGTAGACACGACTATGGAACTTTTTAATACATGCTAATAGGGTCCAAAAGATACATAATTAAAATATCAACACACTGAGGAATCGGTTAAAACGTTTTTAATACATTGATTAAAA
Source organism: Psylliodes chrysocephalus (assembly GCA_927349885.1). Classification (NCBI taxonomy): domain Eukaryota; kingdom Metazoa; phylum Arthropoda; class Insecta; order Coleoptera; family Chrysomelidae; genus Psylliodes; species Psylliodes chrysocephalus. The sequence continues at coordinate 45,784,203 of OV651820.1, read as the reverse complement.
ATCGATTTTTTGAAACTAACTTAGAAGCGTTTTTAGGGCATTTGATATCCCCTTCTACCCCATGGTGTAATTACGAAACAACCACTATGGTGAAAATATTTTTTTCTCAAAGCTTTGTACGTTTTCTTTTATAACTGTATATCTAAATAAAAATACGTTTAATCATTTTTCTACTTACTTAAAATAAATAATAAATTATATCAAACTTATTCAATTCATTATTTAACCTGATGGATATTTTGCGTGTTGAGCCTAATATTACATACCCAAACTCACTAATGTATATTTAAGAAGTCTAATTTGAAGGTACTTATTGCCACAAACTGTCGATATATCTTTAAATTGAACATGGTAATAAAAAAGAAATAGTTAACGAAAAAAAGTACATCAATTACAAAAATTTAAAGTTGGACCTTTAAAATAACGATCCAAATAATATACCAAATTATTTTGTTCATACATTAAATTATATACAAAAATACAAAAACATTAAAAATAAAAATGAAAAATATTTTACGAAATAAGTGGATTACGCCAAATTTGTCAAAAACAATAGACGCAAAAAATAGGTTAGATATATAAGGCGTAAAACAGGTGTTTAAGGACCGCAACGTATAAGTAAGAGCCCGAGTCGCTAGGCGAGGGGTATTAACACGTAAGGTCTGTAAACGTTTTTACACCCGAAATACATACAACATTTTATACACGACCCTTTTAATGATAATTTATTATCAAATATACAGTGAGCATCATAAGTCTTACCCCCTATTGTGGGACTCCGTTTGTTTTAGAGTATGTCGTCTAGGCTGGTCTTTTTTATTAGACTTATTAGCTTTGACAGTGGCTCCCGCATGTAGTTGCATGAAATTGGCGTTTCTTCGCCCAATGTTAGAAACCTCATTCCAGCGAGGCCTTCGCATTGGCACAGGACGTGGATTGATGATTCCTCTTCTTCTTCACAGAACCTGCACAAAGTTGCTTCTTCTGCTGGATTTATAACACTCATGTGCCTTTTGAGGCGACAGTGTCCAGTAAGAAGGCCTACTGTTATCCTAACGATTTGACAATTTTGAACCAGTAGGTCTTTCGTGAACTTGGCCGATGGTTCCTTGATGAACTGTTTGGCCTGTCTCAGTCTTGGATAGTTGTTCCACCATTTCTGAGACTATTTTTGCATCCATTGTTTAATGGATGCCTTGCACAATGCCTTAGCAACTCCACAGAAGAGTTTGGGGCCTGTCATGGCCTTATCTGAGCCTTCTCGGGCTAATTCGTCAGCTTTTTCGTTGCCCTGATATCCCTCATGGCCTGGAACCCAGGCTAAGGTCACCTTATTTTGACTACTTAGCTCTGTCAGGTCTCCTAGACAGTCTTTCACCAGTCTTGATTTGATTTCTGGTGAGAGAATTGCCTTTAGAGCTGCTTGGCTATCAGAGTATATGGCAATAGTTTTGCCTGATACTTGCTGATTTAATATTTCTCTTGCACAGTGTTGTATGGCTATTAGCTCAGCCTGCAACACTGTTGCATATTTTCCTAAACTCAGCGAAATCATTGATTTTGACTTGGGTCCATAGATTCCAGCACCGGTTCCTTCCTTGGTTTTTGAACCGTCTGTGTCCAGACGAGTTCAGCCTGTACGGGAGGTCCCTGTTTCCAGGATTCTTGGGCTGGTATTTGAATTTGAAAATTTCGTTCAAATTTGTATGTGGTTATGGCTGTATCAGTAGGCATAGCTAGAATATTATCCCTTTTTACTTGCTGATATAGCCTTGTGTGGTTAGCGCTATGCAGTTGGCTTATTGGGTTTTGTCCCTGCATTAACCTGTAAATAGCTGACCTGGTTTCTCCTTGTATGAAGATGTGCAGTGGCGTGAGATTTAGTAATACCTCCATTGCTGCGGTCGGCGTAGTGCGCATGGCCCCAGTAGCACTTAGACAGGCAAGCCGCTGAGTGCTAGTGAGTTAGCCTATTGCACTTGCCTGCGCAGTTTTGGTTACCCACGCCACTGCGCCATAGGTTATCCTGGGTCTTATTACCCTTGTGTATAACCATATGGCCATTTTGGGGTTTATACCCCAGTTTTTCCCACATATTCTTCTACAGCTTACGAGAGCTATTGTAGCTTTATGTGTGAGTTTTTTGAGATGTTGATTCCACGTCAGCCTTTGGTCAAATATTACTCTGGGTATTCTGTGACGAATGGGATAACTGTGTTGTTTAGTACTAGTGGTCTTAAACCTGTAAGTACCAGTTTTTTTGTGAATGGTACAACTGTTGTTTTTTGTGCGTTAAAACGGTCGTACATACAATTTTATACAGTGAGCATCATAAGTTTTACACCCCTTACCTAACCCGTTACTGGAGTCTTGTTAAGAAAATCGCCGAGACACGTCGATATTTGATTTCTACAATGTACATTTTTGTATGAATGGTTCACCCTTAATTTCATCCCTTACTGGAGGGAAGCAACCCTCTCGAAAATTTTAAATGGCATAAGAATAAAATGTATTTTTTCTGTATTTATCCCACTCTGTATGTAATTTGTTTTTAAATGTTGAGTGGTGTACTAAATAATAAATAAAATTCATGGGAATTTAGTATCATTAATGTCGTTTGTTTGTTTTATAATAATAGCTTACTTCTATACACAGATATTACATCTAGCTACAACCAATAACTATGTTTTGATTACATTGATTAATAATTTTATTATAAAATATTTACATTTATTATTATCACTATTATAAATAAATTATTATTTCTTTTTACTTGTCTTTTATTTACTCTAAAAAATATTTCCGTTTTAAAATGATCTACTTGATTGAACTAAACGAAAAAAATGTGTGCCCACGAATCCATTTGAAAGCATACAGCTTCAAAACCAATAACTGCAATAAAAAAATAGTTTTCAATCCTAAACATGTATATAATATAATGTATAACAAAAGCCTAACATTAATAAAAAAAAGCACTAAATAAATTTGTTTCTCTTAGTGCCAGTCTTTTCACTTTGGAGTTAAGTTGGATAACTTCTTTCTGATTAAATTATAGGCTATTGTTCGTTAATATGTCAAGTAAAAATACGTGTAACTTTAATCAGAGATAAAAAGATCGGCCCTCAATCATGCTAATCAATTATCTAAATTATTAGTTATTGTGACATTACACTGCATAAATGGTAAATACAAATATGAACTCTTTTATACCGTACGCCATTGAGAATGCAGAACCTACCCCCCACGTCTAAAGTGATGACCCCGCTTATACATAACAAAATACATTGAATTCTATCTCTAGTCTTATATGCTCTAAGTAGGTAATTAAATTAATTTTACATAAGCACAGTGAAACGACAGAAATTGTTCAATTGTTCTCATAGCCAACTCAGTTAAGGAAAAATTAAGGGAAATTATATCACTTCAGATTTAATTTTCTATATATCTTTTAATATCTAAGCACATTCGAATTAGAAACAATGTATGAAAAGTGTTTTTTTTTTGGACCCCAACGTGTTCAACTTTTCGTCTTTGTAATATAAACTAGTATTTTTTGGAGAAAAGACGGTAACTTGTTTCTCTTAATTTCATATCAATTTAGTTAAAAATACCTACCTAACTACATCCTTTATTCAAAAAATAAATAAGCTATTTAATGTTCTCATTTAAATTTAAAATAACCTAATTTCCTGTATCTTCATTTACGAAAACCTGTACAATCAACTGCACCCACTGAAAATACAAATTAGTCATTATAGAATCAAAAGGCATGTAAAAGAAGTGTCAAATATCCTCTAATGGCCCACTAATGGCCCTAATGGTCGGCGGTGTATCGAGAAGCGATTAGGACCGTAGAAATCCGAGGATTTTTGATCGGTCAACGGTTGGCCAGTGTAAATGATGTTTCCACCACGCCCTGAAGTCATTACAGGTAGGGAGCTGCCATCAATTTAAAAACCAATCAGAACAACGTTCGTCAGCCAACATAGCGTGCTTTGCTAATAACGAGTAATTCCATCTAGAACAAAAACAGCGTTTTCAGATTGTATCTCACAAATTATTTGGACTTTTTCCGAGTTTTACGTTCAATTGGGACCGTGTGCCGATCTGTCTGATGTTCTTCATTAGATACCGATTTAACCTCTTTTTACCCACTTGACGAAATCGCATTCTTGATTGGTTCTTTTACTGTCTAACCATAAATTAGGTAACTTAAGAGAAAAAATCACATACACCGACAGAAGGTTTATATATAGAATGATTAGAGACTAAAAGTATAGGGATGAATTAATTTTTTGCTAAATATTTTTACATGGGCAGGGCAAATTGAACTAAATATTTTTACATGAGCAGGCTTAAGGGACAGTAGGTTCGAATATTTTAACATGGGCCGGCTAAAGGGGTAAACCGAACAAATATTTTTATATGGACACAATTTAAGAGTAACCCGACCAAATATTTTTATATGGACATATTTAAAAGGTAAGGAAACTCAACAATTTTACATACATTGTTGATAAAAACTGCTAAACTCTAATCAAAAAGCGACCAGGAATAGTTTTAAAAAATTAGGACTAGCAATGTAAAGATTATCAACGTAATTTGGCCTAAGTAACGCCAAGGCTTCACAAACCTGAAGATTCAACGTAATAATAATTCTTGTCCTCTTTCGGTCAAATTCAAATCTTTTCTCGTTTCTTTTATTCTACGAGTTTGCTCATGGAAACCTCAGTATTGATAATGTTGTAACAATAAACTAACCCTATGACCCACACAGAAAAAAAATATCATCTACATTCAAGAAAAGCTTTACACTTGAAAGATTACATTTGTTTGAAATAAAGCATTTTGCTTCAAATAATATTTCTCGATACAATAAGAAAATAAATGCTAAATGAAGTGTAGGCATAATCTTGTATTTTAACATTTATAATAATTAATTTGAGAAAAAATTATTTTATTCGAGTCTAGAATCGTTAATTAATCCAAGAAAGCTCTTACGTTTATTGTAAGTATGATATGCTCTTAAAACCGACTATCGAGTATTTGATTTAATGTTATAAAAGGATTCGATTCAAAGCATTTAAATTTCAGAACAAGAATTAAGCAGTTCGAATCAAAAACTTATGTACTTTACAAAAGATTAGCGAGTACAAATTCACTGCACGGTGTTGACAGCTGAAACTTATTTTAAAATGCAACCACTGCACTGGTACGGTAGATATATGACTGGTACATGTTGAGATGTGATACTTACTATTCAGAAGTCAGAGACACAGCGTATTTATAGAGAATCTGACAAATTGCCAGTAGCACGTGTTCATCCTATTGTCCATTTTCTAACAAGTTTGCGTCGTATCGTTAGGGTTGCGTTCTACTTTTTGTTAGAAATTCTTTTTGATTCAATAAATAAGTGTTATGATTAAATTAAATTGAAATGTAAGATTTGTTAGATGAATGGGGCCTCAGCGACCTGCTATTAATATTTAAATGTAAGTATATTTAGTTCACTTTTTGTTAGGTATTATATTATATATGAGTAAATTTATAATCATAAGAACATGAAACAAACTGGAATAGAAGTAAAAACAATATATGATGTTGGATGACGACTTCTGCCTTGCTAAGACAAGAGGTCGTATCTAAGAAAATTCCGATTTCAAGGTTCTTACAAATTTAATAAGCTTACATTTTATTTTATTATGACACACAGGGGCGATAACTCCATTGGTTCATTTGTGCAGTGAACACCCAGTTACATTTCATAAAAACACAATATTTTAAAATAAATAATAAAAATATAAATTCAATTTTAATAATTTTAATGTTTTCATACATGTTAATCTCTATTTTTTGGTATGCCACTGCGCTCTGGCTAATCGCATCTCTTTGGCTCATTTTTCTGAGTGAGCCCGCGGTAGTGAGATGCTTTCCTCAAAGCCTTTGGCCAAAAAGAGATGTCAACACGTTAAAAGATCGATAAAACGAATAATGACCTACTTAAAATAACTAAAATCATCTTATTTTGCACTACGCACGCAGTGACGTCACAAAGTAGGGCAAAGCCTGAGATTCTTTCAAATCATAGATATAGAATAAGGAGATACAATGACGGTACTAGAAGTGTCTGCACTTTTGCTTCATCTTTTTACGACATGTCAAACTCGAGCTAGTCAGTTTTGGTGATATTAAATGCCATTTTTTAAAATAGCGTGATATAAATGATATAAAAACATTTTCATTCCGTCAATCTTTAAATATAAAATGATTAATATGACTTGTAGTGCCTCCACTTGTCATATGACAAAATAGTGTTCATTCTCTATCTTCAAGGTGTCAAATTCTTAAAATCCAACGTCCAACATAATATAAGAATTTTAATTGTGTATTGAATTTATTAAAAATTAAGTTTTAATAAGATTGCGACTTTAATAAATCGGAAGTATGTGTGTCAATTCAACGATTGTTCCCGAAAAACTTCTTTAAGGCAGGGTATAAAACTTTTTAAGGTTATATTGTTTTATTTACCTCTAATAAAGTTTTACCACCGTATTTATTTATTTCATATTTTGTTTCAGTGTCTAAGACCAATCTAAGACTAATTCAAAATGTTAATCTATTTTGTGCCAAACTGTAAATATTATAAAGTAGGAAGTAAACAAAAATTTGTTAATTTTTGTGTTTTCCACAAAACCCGCTGAAAAGAAAAATTTGATTATTCTGATAAGGTAACGAGATCATTATGGAAATGAAAATGTACACTAAACGTTGGATACAAATAAAGAGGCAAATGGTTTTTTACTTCAAAAGTGTAAATTGGAAAAATGGATCAAGCAGTTGAATTTAATATAATGAGAAACTTTACCTAAAAAATGGTATGTACATTTAAATAGTTTGTATAAAGTTATGTTACCTACCCCCTAGCCTAGATTGTGTGTTGCATACAAACCTGAAATATTTTATTTTAGTGACATTTTTGTATTGCCCTGTTTGTATAATTTAGTAATGTTACGCAGCACCCTGTATAGTGCTGCGGTCATCATAAGTAAAGGTACGAGTAAATGAAGAAGATAGAATATTCCCGAAAAGTCTCGAAATATCATTCCTTGTCAAAGAAAAGTCCAGATTGTTCGAGAAGTTTCCAGAAGGGAAGGCAAGCTATATAAGGCGACGACCTGACGTCAGTGGACAGTTTTATGATAGACGGTAAACGTTAATGTTATCAGTTGAAGTTATTGTATCAGTTGTATAATTGTTGTCAAAGTTTAGTTAAAATAAATTGTGATACTAAAAACCAGTGTAACAGTATTTTCAAAAATATTAAGTGTATTGGTAATTTGGATCCTTGCAGGTATTAAATAAAAATAAGGCTGTTGGTAAATTAGTTTACAGTTGGTAATAAAGTATGTCTCGAAAACAACAATAAGTATCAAATATTAGTCACATTCCACATATTTATATGCTCTAGGTAATCAATCCTACAAGTACATATCAAAACATTAATATACTATCCTACAATTAAACAATAATTTGATAACAAAGCTAAAGACAAAATTAATAGTATTCTGTTATTTATTAAAACACATTATTTTTTAGTAAAATGGACATACAACAGTCAGCAATCAGGGTAGGGTAGGGTAGGACAAGGCAAGTCGATTTTAATCTTTTACTTGCGGATATAAAAACACAACAAAGCATTGAAATAAGACCATTCATCTTGAATATAGTACATCTTTTTTCTGTGCATTTGGTTTAACTAATAGGTCTTTACCTACTGTTGTCAGTATACGATTAAGGGATTAAGGCAGCACTGTCACCAGCCATAGGGTTCTGGAGTCCAGAAGGAACATTCGTTTACTAGTGGTAAAAAATAATCAAAAATAAAATTAGAAAGAGATAAAATTGTCCCTTGATAGCATAAGTGAAGCGGATTTGGCAACTAGTTATTCTAGTCCTAAGGGAATAAAAACGCAAACATAGCTGGTGACCCTGGCGCCAAGAAGGTAATAGTACCAAGAAACTTCAGGAGGGTTGAACGGGTACAGCATTATTCACGCTCTTGCACTAGCATAATAGTGGCTGGAAATGCAGTTAGTCAATTATTGTTACCAATGGTGGTGTACAAGAGCGGCAATTTGTATGAAAATTGGTGCACAGGTGGTCCTTCTGGAACCATATACAAATACAATTTCAGGCTGGTTTGATATGTACCAATTTGCTATCGCATGTTTAATCAACACAAGAAGCAGGAGAACAAACAGTGGTTATTGGTGATAATTTAGTGAGCCATTTTGCCCCAACGCGACCCACCTAGGCTGCATTAGGTGTGGCTCTTTTCGCCCCCTTAAAAAGAAAGTGGCGCGAAATTTTAGAACAGTGGCGAAAGGAGAGTCGTTATACAGGCACCTTGCTGAAGAACAATTCTACCTGTTACTTGTAAAGCTCTGAAATCAGATCAATGAAAGCGTTAACAAAAAATCTTAAGTCTGTGTTTCGGACCACAGGCTTACATCCCATGGACCCAAACGAAGTTTTAAAAAATATCTCCGGAGCTCTACCTACCAGTGAAGAAGGGTCTCGCACTCTTAACGCCAGTCTAGTCGACATGTTAAAAGAAATTCGGGGTACATCAGCCGAACAGAAGAAACGCAAGAGAAGTTTAAGCCTGGGCAAGAATTTGACAAAGAACCTACATAGATAGTTACGCAGGATACACCTGAGGACATATTATGGAATGAGGATGACGAATTGTCTTGTGTTATTGTTCAACCGGAGTGTCCGGATGAAAACGTCAATGTCTGTGCTTCAACATCCGGTGTTCCTTTAAAAAAAAATACAGTACCCGCTCCTAAACCGCCTAGACCAAGAAATATTAAGAAAAAAGCTTTAAGGAATCGCGACAACAACAATTTAAAGTGTGCAATATGCTTAACGGAATTTAAAAACTACAACAGCATCCTCGAATGGATCCAGTGTTTACGATGTAGAAAATAAACATGCGGAATATCCAATGAGGCGAGCAAAGATCACTATTTTGTGTGTTTGCGCTGTGAGGATGAGTCCGAAGAAGACGTTTTCCACGATAATAGTGATAATAGTGATGATGAAGCTACCATTTTTTTTTTCAAATAAGTTTTTCTTCAATGTTTTTATTTTATAAAAATAGGTCAAAATATGAAAATTTTCACTGACAATTCGATTCTAATGATGGGTATATTAAAATATGTCACAAAAACATGACAAAGTAGCCCCAGTTGACGATATATAATATATAAGATAAATATAATACTCGGGAGGAAAATGAAACAAATCAATTAAATGTCTCCAAACCAAACCTAACACACTTTTAAAATAAGTTAAAGATATTTACCTATAGTGCACAAATTGCTGCACAAAACTTTACACATTATGGTGTTTCAGGACTTAGGGTCCCGAAACGAGAGTTTCAGACAACAGTCCTTACTCGAGTTTTTTTCTCAAAACTAGTCTCTCTATGTAAAACCAAAAAATTAAGTGACAGTTTTACTTATTATAATGTCAACTTACTACCTTAAATAATTCTCCAGTTCAATATAAGCCATTGACTATAGTAATAACCGAATTATTTGTTTTATTGCAATACGTGCGTTTTATTTGAAGTATTTTGTTAAAATATTTAAAAATACTTTTCTAGAATTTTTGTTAAATTATTTATATTTTCAAATAATAATGCCAATTATTACAATGTGGAAACCAACAATTAAGGGCTTCTCGAATTTTGCATTATTAGTATTCTGTCGATAATAAAATATTGTACTAGATTTCAGTATCTATGGACTCCCTCTGGATTAATAAATCCTAGAATGATATTATTATAACTGGACAATAAAAAATATCAGATCTTAAATTGTCATTTCCAAAATGGATTTAATAATACATCTATTATAGTAACATCGAAAATCAATTAATATAAAATTTAGAAAAACGCCAGTGGATTAACATTTATTTTCAAAATTAAATAAAAATTGTAACTTTAAATCATTTCATACGCACTTACTCTGGTAATGATACCAGAATATACCTTACCTAAACATAAAAAATGGATTGCACCATAAGTTTGTTCATATTAAAATTTTCAAATCCCATTACCAAATTATATAAACCCATTTTAAACACCAATATATTTTTCTTGACACGTCTAATTTTTCTTTTTGAATTTTTTTCACCACCATAGATTTCCTAGTGTAAAAAACAAGACAGGTCCTTACCTGAATCCATTTGACAAATATTCCATCATTATCTGGGAACAACCGTCAAAAACAAAGTTTTTTTGTATTTGCCTGATTAATTAGTTTGATTTTCAGGTACAGGACATCTTTATCAGTAGGATAAGCTCCCCTAGCGCTTCGCATTTGTTATATTCTACAACAAAGAATGACTGACGGGTCAGATCAGAAGAGGCGGGATTGATTGGCAAGCTGGGAGTTTGATGAGCAGCACACTGAGATCTCTATTATATTATGTATTACGGTTTTGAGTATATTCATACAATTTGTAGTGCTTACGTATCGCATGTGTCGAATCTCTGGAATTTTGATGCCGCTTGGTTAACATTTTTTATTATTAAAATAGTTAGTTGTCATGTAGAAAAATTGTCCACAGGTGGGAGTTTACTACAAGAGAACATGCATGTTTCATTCTTTTATGACTACATTTTATTGTAGTCCTTTTGTTATTTATTTTACTCTTTGGTAGGTCTTAAAATAAATAGACAGATCGTGGGTGATAGTTTAATGTTTATTTATATAATTTTAAACAAGCCATATACAAACTTACACTAAGTAAAGTAATTAATGTATATATATTAGGAATCAAAGAATTAAAGAAGCTAGACACAAATCATTTTTAACCTACTTTAATTATTGCTATTTATATGGACAAGTTTTTCGCAACAGTATTTTTAAATTTTCTACATGGAGAGCTAAAATCTAAATTACATAAAACGTTAAATTAATTTCCTTGTGTTTGCATTATTAAAATAGAAGATCTTGAACTAAAAGTTTTATTTATGGTATTTATTTTAAAAATTAGGGTATTTCTGGTAGGACAAGGAGTCTTCAAATTCAGTAATGTTCATATATTGTCATGTTATGTAAAGACGGCTCTAAAATAATACCAAAAGAAAATTAAAAATTTCCTTTGGATTTAATTAATTAAATTTTGAAAAACTTATATTTTTAAAATGTGAACTGTCAAATGGGAACATTATTCTGATTGGCAGTGTTATAAATCAAATAAAGCTTAGTACTTACTAGAACTAAAACTTTGATAAAATTACAAAATAACGTTAAATATATATCTTGTCCAAACATAGATTGTAGATAATATCCAAATCATTATATTTCTTGTGATGTCAGTCATTAATATTGATTGGTATTGGTCAATTTCTCAGTTGTTAAGAGAGATAGGATCCATGGAGAAAAATAAAGTTGTTGATTCAACGCGTCCAAGGAGGAGACGTTGAAAATTTTTCTTAAAAATTAACTAAAAGTAAAATTATTATTATTTAAAAGTGAATGTACTAAAAATTCAATTGAGCAGAATTTAAAAATGTAATAAATGTGTATAAAAATGTTTTCACTATAGTTTTTTTGTGAAACAAAATACGATGCCTTTGGAACTGGAGGATATTCGAATTTGCAGACTGGAGTAGTTTTGCTTTGCTTATGGTCAATTGCTTTAAATATAGTAACAAACTGGACAGAGGCGGACGGCCTAAACATTAGCCCAAACAAATCTGACATAACTGCATTCACCCGCAGAAGGAAATTGGAGGGACTAGAGCCTCTAAAACTAAGAGGTGCAAGAATCCAGATTAAGGGGGAGGTAAAATATCTCGGGATTATGATTGACTCGAAACTTACCAGCATCTCACATAAGTATCTCAAGGTTAGTAACAGGAGACGTGCTAGACATAAGATTAGACCACATAACCAAGAGGTACTCCTTGAATACTCCATTTGAGGTTTTAATACAGGAAAGAGCGGAGATCACCATAAGGGAGCCCAATGCTCAACGACAGAAACAAACCTGGTATTCAGACGGATCTAAGACTGCTGAAGGCATTGGGGCGGGAGTATTCTCCAAAAACCTGATACTAACCATAGCTATGCTATAGGAATACATTGCAATGTGCAAACACGAACAATGAAAGAGCTGTCGAATATCAGCATATTCAAATAATGTCAGACAGCCAAGCGGCACTTAAGGCCATATTGAGTTAGAAAGTTACGTCGAGGCTGGTATGGGAATGCATCGAAGAACTAAGAATACTGGCAGACCGAAATAGAGTAAAACTATTTTGGGTGCGAGGTCACCAAGGGATCGAAGGTAATGAAAAGGCTGACGAACTTGTAAAAAGAGGATCAGAAGAAACACCGGAACCGGACCCAGGAGTACCAGAAAGTACAGTCTAGAATTTCATAAACGACTGGATTTGGGAACAACATATTAACTATTGGGAAGCACCCCCTAACAGGCACATGGAAAAGCCTTCATAGGCAGACCCTGTCCCAAAAGAACCAGAGAACTACTCTTTATGAATAGGAACCAGTTGAAAGTGATAACACGGTTCATGACTGGGCTTGCCCCAGTAAAGGGACATTTGAACAAAATTGGCATGTACAATGGGGAACTCATGTGACGATTATGTCACAAGAAACCAGAAACCGCCTAACACATACTGTGCGAATGCGAAGCTCCAGATCGCAAAAGACAGGTACTTTTTGGACAACCCTAGGTTGATCGAACAACGTATAGAACCACTCACCCAAGGATCTGTACAAACTTGTACAATGTACAAAGGTGACAGAGTGGATGCTATGAACTAACATGGGGTAAAACACAATAAGCCAATAGGCTTTAGTGTTATTTGGAGACATAGTCAGACGAGCCTAGGAAAACAAAAATGGTCAATTCCAAGATTCTGAAACTTTGTGAATATTCACAAGTGAGGTGTAAGTAACTCATTTCACCTAAAAATAAATGAATAAATGACTTTAATTTTCTTTTACTTACTTTAATTTTAATATTATATGAATTTTATTAAAAGAGTGATAAATTAATACAGTAAATAATAAGGTTTTATCAAATTATATGTCAACTGTCAATGTTGAAGAATATCGATTTAAAAAAAAAATTACATTTTATTAAAATAATTGCATATAAAATTTATAGAAAAAGGACAAGATAACAATATTTTGGCATGAGTGGTTAGACTGAATACCAATGATATTTTAGACATAGATTGTTCTTACTATTTTCTATGAAAATGGTTATGTATATTAGACTGGGCCAAAAAAATAACTATTTTTTTTTTTGAAAGATATATCGAGAATATCATTCAGAATGACAAAAAAAAATTCGTGAAAATTTGAGCCCTTAATATTAATTTTAAGAGGTCTATCATCGCTATTTTTGATTTTTTGTCATAATTTGATGTTTTACGTTAGAACTGTCAAAACATTAAAGTGAAAAAAATTCCTTTTCACTTATTCTGATATAAAATTAAATTCTCTACGAAAATGGTCTGATTGAAAATTTTCGTCAGACGAGCTGTTTCCCAGTAATTTCGTAACTAATAAATAACTTTTGAAGAATTAAATTTAGGCAAAAATATTAAGAGACCTTTTTTGTAGAACATTAATTTTCCTTTAAGAATCCGACGTGGACTTTTTTAAATATGCATTGATTCATTAGTTACGAAATTACTCGAAAACGGCTCGTCTGACAAAAATTTTAATAGGGCCTTTTTTGTAGAGAATTTAATTTTACATAAGAATAAGTAAAAAGGATTTTTTTTCACCTTAATGTTTTGACAGTTCTAACGTAAAACATCAAATTATGACTAAAAATCAAAATAGCGATGATAGACCTCTTAAAATTAATATTAAGGGCTCAAATTTTTAGGAATTTTTTTTTTCATCATTCTGAATGATATTCTCGATATATCTTTCAAAAAAAAAATTGTTATTTTTTTGGCCCAGTCTAATGTATATAATAATATTAATAAATGTTTGAATTGTGTTAAAAATGTTGCTTAACTGAAAATTTACATACAGGGGAGAATAAAAATATTAATGCTGATAATAAATTTCAACATAAATTCATTATAAATTTAAAATAGTAATAGATTTTGATTTAGGTTGATAATTAAATAATTAATACAAACAAATAAAACAAATCTAACATTAATAAACATTTATTATAAAAATATTAATAATAATAATAACAACAATAATATAACAATTTAACTAATAATTAAACTTAAACTAAATAAAAAAAAATAATAATAAACCGACATAAAATGAAGTGAAACTGTGTCTTCCTGAACTCAACCTGAAAAAAATTAAGAGCTAAGCCGAGGTAAGTAAACATATTATAATGTATAAAATATAATATATCAAATAGATACCAAAGTGGGCCTTTAAAAAATATATTCTTTACTTGTTCTAAGTACATAAAAACATGATTTGCAACGTCGCGTCTCATATAATGAGAGAAATTTTTTAAATTTCTTCCGAATGTAATTATTGATTATTTTACAATCATGTCAATGATGAATTTCTCTAAAATACAGATCACAGAAACTTATTTTTCACCATATTAAGGTACCTATTAACGTAGCCGTGACCGTTAACGAACTAAAGAACTATTCAACATTTAAATAACATTTTATTGTTTTTATATTTATAAATCTATATGAATTTCTTATAACGAATCCCAGAATTCTGGTTGCTCTTTTACAGACCTCTCGAAAGGTCCTTTCAAAAGACCTTGTACACTCTCAAATCTTTAATTTCAGTACTTATATCCAAAATTTAATCATCGAGTTCATACTCAAAATTTTTCACTATTGTATAACCTATACCATAGTCTGAATAAAAGAAGAGTGCAATAAAATTGGAATTATAACCTCACATTGCAGTAGGTAAAAAGTTGGCAGAATAAATAAAAGTAAATCAGAATTATGCGCCTATGACTTATGCGCCTATCAGAAACGATTTAATTAATATCAAACTTAAATTAATTCTAAACCGCTAGAACATATTTTTATTGTATGTATTAATCAAGGATTATTTCCATATTGTTTTAAAAAATCGATAATTATTTTATTGCTTAAAAAAGGATATCCTACGGAAGTAAAAAATGATCGACCAATATCACTTATTACTCATATTTAAAAAATATTGTAACGTGCATATTAGGTAGCTCAAAATACTAGATTTTAAATTTAACTTACCTTTGTCTAGTAAACGTAAAAAGATAAAGCTTTCTAGATTGCTAATTTAAGCATTTGAAGCTTATATTTTATTAAAAACTATCTGTATGTATTGGAAACTTGCGGATGTCATTTTTAATTATTAATTAATCTTATCAATAGACAGGAGTATAGGAATTTATTTGTAATACCTAAGTTGTACATTTTATCCATCCTATTTGCTGTATTTTTGACCCAAACTGAAGTTTTTCAATTGTACAAATTCACCTGAAAGAAATCATTGCATCATTACGGGTTCGTTCGAAAAAAATTATTCTTAATGATAAAATGACAAAAAGTTCTGTGTTGTTTTCTGAGTTTAATTATTCCTTTTTATTTTTATTAGTTTTATTGTATAACCGTAAAAACTATTTTTAATCTACAAAAAGGTTATTGTTGATGTGAAGTCAGTTGACGTAATACAATAATATAGTGTATGTTAGATGTCATTTAGGTCTTGTTCCGATTGTCAGATAATGGAAACTTCACAATAGGCGATTTGACGTTTCACGCTTTAAGACGAAAATGTGATTTGTTGCACGAGAGGTGGATTCGTTTTTAATTGTAGTTTTGTGATATTCAGTGAGTGTACGATTTTTTTTTGTCAGGAGAACAATTCCAAATATTGTTTCATTGTACATAGATATAGGTCTGTCAGTTTCTTGGAATTTGTTAAGCAAATCTCTAGTAAATGTTCCCTGAGACACATTGGTTAATGTTTGGTTCTTTAAGGATGACTCGGTCGGCCTGGTCATCTAAAGGGTGTAGGAAAGACAACTTGGCCAATTTTCTAAGTGGATTTCTTTATAAAAGTTAAAAAGAAAGCAAGATATTTTTGATTGTCGGCGAGGGAAAATCTTAATTTTATATGACCCTATATAGGATTGTTTTAGATTTTTCCTCAGATATAGTTTGTGGAAGCAGGGGTTTAGAGATTTAGAGATTTCCATTGTGCAGTGATAACCCATTTCACACATGCTTAAGGGGCTTCTAATGATATCAAATTATAAGTATGACAATTCTCAATAGATTTCGAGTTATTCGTTTGTTTTTTTATATAGGGAAGTCTACCTACGTTATAATTTTGTAGTATTAAAGTGGATACTTCAATTGTAGTTGCTACGCAGAATGTCTTAGTGGGTTTTTTATTTTAAAATGTAGTTTATTAAGCATTTTGTTATCTGAGTATTTGCCAAGTACGATAAATTATTTCAAAATTTATTTAATTAAGCTTAGAATAAATAAAGAACTTTCAATCTGGGAACTTTAACAAATATCACCGTATCCTATTATGTGTTTATTATGTTTTTGCTTCATGATTTCTATTTTATGGTCAAAATTTAATGGTTTTTACATTTCTCTATTTTAACTAAAAAATTAAGCAAGTAATCTTTTCTAATTTGCGGAGTGTTAATAGTATACTGTGTTTCAGCAGTCAAAGTAGTTGTTAATAAATAGGTTCGAATGGGCAAACATTGATTTATAATTGTTCTTTTATAGTATATTGTGCAATTTAAAAAGGTGGAAATTATTATTGTAGAAGTTAAATTAAATACACTACTTAACATCTTGCGCATATTGCATTTTGCTTGATACCAATGCTAAAGACTTATTGTGCCATCTATTGAATAATTTATTATTCGTTTAGGTTTATACATATGACATATAAGAGTTAATTTCTTACTTTTTTTAGATACTTAGTTTATTTAGTTATGAATTCATCATAAGATATAAGATATTTTTTTGGTACTTAAACACTAACTGTGTTAGTTTAGGTGTCAAACATTGTTTTTTAAAGTTAGTTCTTGAAAATTAATTTATTTCAAAATAATTCAAAAATGGTAAATTATTGCATTTTTCATTCATTATAAAGAAAGTTTGAGGTTTGTCTTTTATTTCTTTCTGAGTTTGTGGGGAATTACGAGCATGAATTGGCCATTATAGGAACACAGTTAGTGCCCTTTCAATTTGTCTAATAATTCATGAATTTTTCTAAGCAACACACTCTTTAGCTACCGTATAAGTGACGTCAAAAGCCCGAAGGTTAATACCGGAACAACCGAAACTTATGTAACCAAGTAGACATATTATTCTTTATTGATACATTAATTCTTCTTTTTATTTAAAGTTTAGTTTTAGGCAGTTTCCCTCACTGAAAGTTGCACAGCGTATTTGATAGATTACAATTTCCATATTGTACTGTTAATCGAGATAATTTGAATGCAGAAAACCAGAAAATTCTAGCTTAAACCAATGCTGAGATATGTAGAGATTTGTTAGTTAAAAGAATTGCTTTTTAACAAAATGCAACAAAATTTGCATCCAACATTTCTTATTCATAATTGTCTCCGGACTTTCATCTAATATTGAGTCGTAATAAAATTAAAAAAAAGAGCAGAGAAAGTATTTTTAACTACTGATACTATAGTTTGCATTTAAGATTTTATTTTCTCCTGTCAGATAAATGAGCATAGATAATCACAGTTATTAGGAGGAAGGCTTAAACAATATTAAAAATATTATTTTATTTTATTCATTTGAAGGAAATTTGTATCTGCTTGTTTAAAATAAATTATTTACATATTCCGGTAAAAAAACATTTACACTACAAAAAGTAACGCAGTGAATACCAAACCATCATTAATATTCCATACAAGAGCAATTTAAAATTGAGTCATTCTAATTATTTCAAGTACAGAAGAAAGCAAGAAAAAAACTTTGTTGAGGTATTCGTTTTGATAAAACTGAACCAAAACTATGTTAATTAAAGCTAATCAGATCCGAATGATATCTTTTTTTCTTTAGCTGTAATCTACTTTAATTCAAGATCATTACTCTGTGTCGTTTTTGTCTTGATGTTGCCAGTATCAAGAACGCCGCTGGTATAATTGAGAACCGAGTTTCCGTTTGAAAAATGCGTACGAGTCGTTTGATATAACGTGGTAAGAGCTACCATATTCCGTCCGTACAGAACCGGTTTTTTAAATTTTGTTCGCAAAATGTTCCAATATTTTATTATTTTTCCTTAGAGTAAACTTATTTACTTATTATTTGAAATAAGAAAAAGCCTCAAAATCAATACAGCAATATAAATTTTTTAAATCGGATAGATTCGTCTAGTTTCAGCCTAACATGACCATCATCAGGTATGCCATATAAAAAACAAAATATTTAAATTAAAAACAACAATAAAAGGTTTACTTGCATATCTAATTACGAGTTTCATGAAAAGTAAATTACATGCAAAATTTATCCTATGGGTGGTTGAATAGCAATAAAATTAATAAGGAATTTTTAAGCAAGAGTTTAAAAAAAATTGTGAAAGGGGAAAACAAATTCGAGAGACGCTAAAATGGTAAACTCGTAGCGTAACAAAAACGAGAAATGATTTAACTTGGAACGAAAGACCGAAAGCCGATAGTAGTATTAGGACGTTGAATTTTTTGGTTTGTGAAGCATTGACATTACTTAGGTTAAACCCTGTAATGATTTTCACAGGCCTTATTTTTTAAAACCATTCTATATCGCCTTTTGATTAGGGTTTAAAAACTTGTTCGAGCAATTTATCCAATAATAATTGGCCCTTTACCTCTTAAGCCTGCTCATGTAAAATATTTGGGCTCCTTACTTCGCCTATTTATATTCTATTAATAAAGGATAGAAGGATGGTATTGGCTTTAAGTTCAGAATTATGTACATGACTGATATTTATAAAATAAAAATGACATAGTACCATCGCATCAGATCTATTAGAAAAAATTCAATATAATTAGTAATATTACAATATTATTACAAGAAGCCAATCTGACTTTTATGTGCAGCAAGCCATCACTAAAAGTTCCCAAAATACCATTTTTATTAAAGGTTTAAAAAATTTATTAGACTGCCTACAGAAATTAAAAAAAAAACAACAATAAATGTATTCAAAAGTAACCTCAAACAATACTTGATAAATAAACAAAACGGATATACTTTCTTTAAACCTGCCACTTTTTAGTATTTTCCTTAATTTATTGTTATTTTAACCGCATTTATTATAAATTATTTCTGTTTTGAAATCGTGTACTTTATTTAAAAAAATTACTTGATGTTATATTAATACGACTTACTATGTTTAAAGTATTAATAGTTTTGCGACGATAGGTTATAGCAACTTATAGCCACAAAACTATTTTTGTGTTAAAGTAGATCCATATAATTGATCAAAATTTAAAATGGGTTGATCACATTGTCATTAAAATCCCAAGGTGAGAAGATTCATTTTTAAATTTTATGAATTGAGGAAATTTATGACTAGGAGTTTACTAATTATTATTTACAATTCACTGGTTGAATCTATTTTGCGATATGGTATAATGTGCACTATATGATATTACACTTCAACCCCTTAATGTAATCCAAAATCGTGTAATTAAAATTATCTACAAAACACCAGCATTGTATCCTACCTCTCTTTTATATAATAAAAAAGTGCTTTGTATAAGAACATTATATTATCTGTCTTGCTGTACCTTTATTTATGGAAAGCCCGAATTGAAATATACTACAAATTATTTGCAATATCAAAAGAAACATACTTTTTTAAATGACATTTAAGAGTCATTCACACATCACAGTTGACATCTTGATACTTGACAGACACAGCCAAGCATTATTCTGATTTTTGCCAAATAAAATGGCCGGTTAATTATTCTATGTCGTTGCGACAGAGATCCAGTAAATTTGATGAAGGTGTTTTTGTGGCTAGGGGCGAAATAGTACGCTTAAGGTAGTTCACTTGTAAAACGGCTTTTCTTAAGAATTCAATAAAATTTAAATATAAGGTTAATGAAAGGGTCTTTTATGTAAATAAAAAAACTTAAATTTTTTGACCGTCTGTGAAACGAGATATTAACAATCAAAATGTGCATAATTGACATTCTTGAAGCCTCTCATGTACACAAGTAATGCATTTATTTCCAGATTTCTCGAAAACTGTTCTTACCATATTTTTTAAAAACTAATGTTATGTAAATCAAGAAGGTATAAAATTTTCTAAAGAAACGGTGAATTTTTTGACCGTCTTAGTAAAAAGATATAGATTTTTAAAATAAAAATATTTTTAAAGCAATCGACGCGTAGTTGGTAAAATTATTACAACTTGGCAACGTTGTATACGCTGCAATCAACGCGTTGTACCAAACTAATACTCGATCAGCTAAGAGGATGTTATAACCTCGCGACGTTTACTTGAAATATTAATTCGTCCACTGTATTTGAGAACTGAAATCAGCGGTTCTGTTTGAACCAAAACAAACCCTTAAAATTAATATGAGGAAGTCACAAATTTCTATAGCAAACCATTCATGTATTTATGAGGTTGCCGAATGGATTTTATTAAAATTCATATATGTAATATGATATAAGCTAACATTTGTTTTGTACAGTCTCTTACAAAAATAAAATTGATTAGCATTGAGAATCTCGAACTATTGTTATTCACCATTAAGCGATATTTTTATGTACGACGGTCGCGAGAGAACTACCTTAAGTTAACACCACTATAAAAAAGTAATTTTTAAGAAACTGCTTTTATATTTTTCATAAATTGGCTTGGTGACTAATTTCGAATAAAAATAGCCTCCAAAATGGCTATGGTTGCAAGTATGAAGGTCGCAACCTGCCTTAAAAATCTCACCTTTACAATAATAATAATAATAATAATAATCATCATCATCGGGACGGTGGTGTAGCGGTCTATCGCGCTTATATTCATTTAAAGGCAAGTTTATGAGTCTGAGACTGCTGGGTTTCGAATCCCAGACCAGACCATGTGGATTTTTAATTAAATTGCATGGTTCGGTTTAGGATTTGATGTGTGGCGTATTAATAGAAATTTAATTTCTGTTGATATGACATGCAGATTAAAAAAATTCGCCATACATTACCGTCTCGATGATGGTGGGTGAGGTTTTCCGGGTTTTCCTCACCTGTAAGTCAAATGGCACCATCAATCATCTTTAAGTCGCCCCGGAGCGCCACGGCAAATAATAATAATAGCCGCCCCTTCCCCTACACAAGTCGTTCAGTCGACTTCAGGGGTTGAAATTCACTCGTAAGGGGGTGAATTAGGGAGAGTATTATTATTATTATTATTATTATTATTATTATTATTATTATTATTATTATTATTATTATTATTATTATTATTATTATTATTATTATTATTATTATTATTATTATTATTATTATTATTATTATTATTATTATTATTATTATTATTATTATTATTATTATTATTATTATTATTATTATTATTATTATTATTATTATTATTATTATTATTATTATTATTATTATTATTATTATTATTATTATTATTATTATTATTATTATTATTATTATTATTATTATTATTATTATTATTATTATTATTATTATTATTATTATTATTATTATTATTATTATTATTATTATTATTATTATTATTATTATTATTATTATTATTATTATTATTATTATTATTAATATTATTATTATTATTATTATTATTATTATTATTATTATTATTATTATTATTATTATTATTATTATTATTATTATTATTATTATTATTATTATTATTATTATTATTATTATTATTATTATTATTATTATTATTATTATTATTATTATTATTATTATTATATTATTATTAATAGCTGTTGTTTGATAGGTCGTTAGAGAATGTTTGCACTTTATAGAATGTTAAGAATGTTAGGAATTTTAGACGTTAGAAATGATTGGAATTTTTAAAATTGTCGTATAAGAAATGCATAGGCAGATTTTAAGAAAATTGATATTAAAGTAGTTAGGATAAATCGAAAATTCTGAAAATCAATAGGGTTCTAAGTTCTAAACGCAAGTCAATCAGAACTTTCGTTCTAAAGTTATCGTACCAGTATACGCACACACACAGAGACGACCAGACGAATTTTTTTTTGCATTTTCGGACTCAGAATGATCGGAAACATGAAAAAAAGTTTTAAAAAATGGGGGTTAGAAAATTTTTTCGTCTGCATGAATGCAATACTGAGGCCCCATAGGAAGGGCCTGAGTAATACTTAATATTTACTAATTTTTGCCTGCACTATAGAGATTTTTCTTTGTTGTGTAAACCCAATTTAAGGAAGCTCGTTTGTGCTTATTTTATTACTAGAATTACAATTATTGAACGGTTCGGATATAAGTCCGGTGCTTCGGGCAAAAGAAATTTCGTTTGTGGAAGAGGTGAGTTGTTAATATGGATGATAAACAAGCGAACAAAAAAAAATGAAATGTTACGGAACGTGTCAAAATTATCTAATTTATCTAACTAGTTACATAGAGTTCAATATTACATAACTGATTAGGAAAAATTCAATGTCACTAATATTGTAAAAAGAAAGCAAATAAAAATAAACCTCTGATTTTAAAATTAACATATATTAAAAGTTAATATCTAAAGAAGGAAACGGCTATATAAAAATAGATTGTGTTAATGAACTTACATTCTAGTAATACTTCTGTTTTGGTCCTTATTTTTTATTCTAAATCTGCACAAAATAATCAACACAATACTTGACAATAAGTGTTTGAGAATAAATTATGTGGTTTTTTACTTTTCTAAATATGCCAAAGAAATGAATAAAGTTATGCAACTAACAATGATGCAACTAACAATGCATGAAAGTAGTATTGGTAACGTGCGGAGGGTATGGCACTTAGGCCTCACTAGGTCCATTGTGCTTCCGTACTTCGCAATGACCATTCAGAATGCCTGTGACTAGGCGCAGATTCTGTCTGCTAGTCATAGTCAAGTATTTGCTTGCTGCCGGATAACTTAAGAGCTCCCTGGCAACTCTGCAGTTTCTTGTTTCATCCCACCTTTCCTATTGGTTGCATAAATTTTATAAATAGTCTAGTCAAATTTAGAAAAAATATTGTATGTAAAACTTTACGAAATTCCCTTTTGTTTAACCCGTTCACTAGTTACATATAATAAGGCTTTTCTTCACTCACTGTATAAATTGCAATCTTAGCACAATGAAAAAATATGGATAATTAAAATCAACAGAAAAAAAATTATGAAAAAAGTAATAACTGAAAATATTATGCTTTTGGGAATAAGCCAAGATCACATGATTATCGCAATAAAGAAAATAATTAATTTGAATGCCTTATTATTATATTTTATTAATAAGTTTTTAATTGTTTAGTTTTGATTTATTTTAAATTATTCTAAAATTCCTACTCGAACTAATCTAGTTACATAGCACGATTTTTAAAAATATACCGCATGGTAACACGATCTCTGACTAATCCTGTATTTATACATATTTTAATCGGGAAATCCGGGATTATGTCTGGAAGGGTTGACTGAAAGGTTAAGTAGATCTAAAAGCTTGAATTCTAAATTGCCTATATTTTGAATTAATAATCCAGCTATATTGTTTTTAAAGCCCTTAAGTCTTTTTTCATTTAAACATTTAATAATAAAGTTTAAAATGCGAACATTTTCATACGGTGTAACTTATGGCCGCAGGGCCGCCGAGAGCCAGGCCGGGCCCCAGGACAATTCTCTAGATCGGGCCCCATGACAAATAAAAAATATTAAAAAAAAAAAAAGTGTCTTGTCTTGTGCCGAACTTCTGAAAGAAAACAAAAATCCTCGCCGCAGTTGCCGGGCCCCGCGAATTAGTCCCGGCTGCCCCCCCTCTAGTCGACCCTGCTTATGGAATCTTCTGTAGCTGTCTTTTGTCCCTGCTGTCGATAATTATCACAACAATCGTTGACATAAATTTACCATTCTCCGTCATCTATTGCATCCTCTTTGTGCACTATATTTCGAGCTGAAATATATGAAGTACAAAGAATAAACCCCATCTTCTCAGACAGCCAAGCAGCCTTAAAGGCCGTTGGTTCAAACAGAACCAAGTCAAAGTGGATCTGGAACTGCCATGGAATAACTAATGATCTGGCATCCCACAATAAGGTAAAACTAACGTGGGTACCATGGCAGTATCCAAGAAATTATACACGCTGCTGAGTTAGCTAAAAATATATCCAAACTACCTTTCACAGGATCCGGACCTGTTTTTCGGATAATCAAAACCTCTGCTCGATAAGTAGTGAACAGTTGGATGACTTAACACTAAACTCACTACAAATAGATAACAGGAAGCAAGGAAATATCTGCAACTGGAGGCAAGACGACATAGATAAATAATAAACACAGGAGAACGGAATACTATCTTACCCAGTTCCTAACAGGACACGAATCCTTCAAAACATACCAAAATAATAAAAAACCGCTTTTGCAAGTTTAAGGTACTGCTGACACCCTGACATCATGGAGCATACATACTTGTGGTGTGTTAGGTTCGCTAGAGACAGGTTTAACGTTGAACATGAGCTGGAATAGCACATAAATCCAGACAACGTAATCGCAACGATAAAAGCAGACGAAAAAATGTAAATATTCATAAATTGATCATGGTCAAGGCGTCGATAAGGACAAGGTCAGATCTAGTATACGCAATAGTCGGGTTTTTGGACGCTCGTTTAAGTCAATAAGGGACGAAGTATCCCTAGGTCAATACCTTAGGGACGGGAGATACAAGACGGTCAGTATCTCTTGCACCAAGTAGGTTGTGTCCGACAGGTCAATACCCTGACGAACGAATAGAAGGATTATCGAAAAGTTGGTATCTTGCCGATAGGTCAAGCAGCTTCTCGAGTCAATACCTCGCTAGATTTCTGTGTTGGGCTTTTCGGCCGGCTTTGTAAATCCACTAGGTCTTTGTAAAAACTATACTCGTTGGAACCACGGGCGTATCATTAGCGATGTTAGCCGGAACATCGTTACATTTTCTTTCTGAGAATTATTTTTTTTTATTAGTAATTATTGTTTTTTTTTTATTTTGATGTGCTGGCGCCCTCCACGTAAAGTTATGACACACAATAATAACATTACGTTTGGCTCTTCATGAATCCAGAGAGAGGCTTTGGTGAGCTTGGAGAGCTCATCCATTCTTACAACAGCGAGTGTTTTTCCTTCTCATGTTTCTAAAGTTGGTATGTTGGTTTTTAGCCATTCCACCGTCAGGATATCGTCCACCAGACTGCGTCCAAGACCTGAATGTGGGTGGCTTGGTTTTCCAACAGGAGACAAACAAATTGTTTTGTCTAGATATTTTATCAGTGTCTTTTTGACAAGCATCTCTTTTTTGGTAGTTATCTTACCATAAGGGTTATCCTAGTTTATTATAGCTACTTTCAGGTGGCTTGTAGCTGCATCCTTTTAGCTTGTGGTCATGTCTGGATTTCTTCCCCTTTCAGGGCGTTACTTCGAAAGAAGTGTCAGATCGCCGCCTTCTTTTGTCCCTAGATGCGTCGTGTTCCTGGCGTCTTGTGAAGGCAGTACTAACGTCGCTACCTATTAAGCTGCTTTTGTGTGGTTTGGAGTGAGAGCGTTTGCTGAGGATGGTGGTTGCCGTAGCACTGCCTGCCTACCTGCAGCTTATCTCCCTTTCTCCCATTTAATTCAGACCCAATGAGCATCATTTTGTCCCTCCATGGCCTGTTAGTTGGAGGGGAACTACGGTGTCCATAATCCTTTTTTTGGAGGTGGGCGTCGCTGTCTAGTCTAGTGCGCGAGAGATAAACTTTGTTGTCCAGCTTTATTTTCAGTCGGTGAATGTTGACGTCCACTCTCATTTTTTGGAAGTAATCGTCGTTTTTTTTCCAACCTCCTGTGGCAGTTGAATTTAGTTATCCAATTTCCTTTGTTGGAGATGAGTATTGACGTCCAACCTCTTTGGGTTGTTGTGTTGCAGTAATATCCGTATAGTTCCCACGAGTAGCTGGGGAAGAAAAAGTCAACTGACGTAGAGCCTTCCATGCGCTGACAAGGCTAGAGGGTGTCGCCAGGTTTCCTCAGGGGAGCGTTTTTTGTCGCATCTGTCCCTGCGACAATTCAACCGTCGGTACGTTACCTTACACCTTAGATTGGAAAGTTGGTTCGCGGCGGTATCCTTCGCAAAAGATTTTGAGGATTTTTACGCTTGTTCGCTCTTATTATGTCTACCACTAACCAGGGAAATCCTGGTTGTTCTAACATCCACCACCCGGAGACGCACTGAGTTGGCACTCAACCGCTGAGGTCAGCAAACATAAACCGTTTACTTCAGAACTTCACTTCATTTTACCAGATGAACTAATCTTTATTTCCAAATATATAGAAATAACTAATATTGAGATACATGCAAATGCAAAACTTAATGCATTATTATTTGTTACCTGGCAAAATGACATGTTCTGCATTTATAATAAGCTCTTCTATAACTACATATCACTAGATTTTAGTTCCTACTAAATGTGTCATAAAATAGGTTATTTGTCATGTATGTATTAAAATGCTTATTTTCATTTCTAAAAACAAAAAAAAAAAACAGCTTATGTTTTCATCGAATTGAAAAACCTTATTTTCTGTTTTTATAATAGATGATGACTACTGAATATTAAATGTTAAATGTGACTTTTTTACCCAAGTGTGAACAATCAGTTTTGCAATATTTTTCTTAAGACCACAGAATAATTTTATCGAAAAAATGTAAAACATGGAAATCCACATATTTCGTGTTTTACTTTTTCTTACAAACAGGAAGGCTGGAAGAAATGGATGAGTAGTAAGAAATTAATTGGAACGATATAAAAATTATTTAAATATTAGTTTTTAATGAATAACGGTTGATTACTTAAGAATATTTATGTTTGTACAGTTTTAACAGTATAACAGTATAACTAATTTTCGGGTAAAATTGCATAATACTCGTAATGATTCCATTCTGATTAAGGAATTAACTAAATTCAGATAAAATCAATAATATTAATTTTAAAGTAATTCTAGTGATATTACAAATTTTAACTAATGTTTATAAATTTGTATATATTATATCATATAGATATATCAAAAGAAAATACAAGAAAACAGGAAATACCGTCCTGAGTCACCTTCACACACAAATTAAAATTCCATAAAATCGAATAATTCACAAGAAATATTGAAAAATTAAAATTGTAGACAGCGACATAAATAAATATCGATTAGAATTGATTTTAAGATACCAGAAGTCATTGCTTATCTATTCCATTTATGGTATAATATGCGGTTACACATCAATAACGACTAATTGTACAAGCAAATCGATGTATCCGTAATTAAAAGAACGAACCTGTCTCTATTATTATTGTATTAAAAGTTACATATAATCAGCAATACAACACAATACATAGAAGTTTCCTTTGATTGGGTAGTAAGGTAAAGTGACAGAAAGTCCTCTGACAAAAGAGTATCGCATTTTTAGTTACAGTTTTTAGTTGGGCTTTGTTGTTGCTTAGCAGCGTAAATTTTATTAAGGTGCGTTTACACGAATACAGGAAGTCACTTTGAAAAAATTAATTGTGGTGTTATTAACTGTAAAAGGTCATATCATAAACTTCTTCATAAAGAACCAGTACCGTCTTATGCTGACAAAAACGATCCAGAGCCATGCATCTAATCAATATGTAACTTCTGTACCAGAAAATGTCTTAGCTGTTGGACATGGTACAAAAACTGTTTTGTTGAAGACGCATAAAGTAAAATTATATGGCCCTAACATTGTTATCGAGACCATGGCTCTTTGTATTGAAAGTTTATTCGTTATACTACACTACAAGAAAATTGTAGAACAACTAAGACTACACGGAAAATCCCATTTTTTAGGCGTGCAATGGACGAATAATTTATCTACTTGTCATGCAATCTCAAATTGTTTTGACTAAGACATATCTGGAGTTGCTAAAGGAGCTAATAAATTTACTTTAAAGGTTCATAGCATAGAGAATTTATTATTGCCGTTCCATGAAATTAAAAAATAAGATTCATTGGAAAGATCTTCCTTTGCCAGAGATTGATGAAAGACCCTCGATTATATTGGAACAAGATCCTATATGACTCACGGTAGCACGAAAGGTAATACAAGGCCTAGATGATGAACCTGTTGTGATTAAGGCAACGTTAGACTGGACTATGAATGGAGTCTCTTCTGAAAATAAAGAAATTGAACATAATTATTCCTTTCTTCTCAGAGAGTATGACATTTCAAATGAGGCCCTCCATCAATTAGTTAAGACCTCCTTTACTAATACATCTCAAACAAAAAAGTAAACTATCTATATTCAAACAAAATATTAAAAAATATATAATAGATAACCAAATCACATTTACTGCTATAATGTTGTAAGCTATACCTGATTTAAAATTGAAATTTGTTGTTAACTATTTGTATTAAATGTTGGAATAACTCCTGGATAACCCTCGTCTGCTTCGCTCTGCATATGTACTCAATCTAAAAAAATTTTGTATCCTACTTATTTTTATACCTACTTAGGCACTAAAATATAAAATGTACGTTTTATTTCAAATCTTTTAGAATCAGCACAAGCAACACAGGCAACTTTTGCTTAGGCTTGTTGCTGGTTCTAGATTTTTTGTAATCTATATTAATCTTAAAATATTATTATTATTATTTGTACTTTATTACTATTTGAATTTGAATTTGAATTTAAATAAAATCATATTCATTTGCTTTTTTTTTATTGACGCTCTTGGAATGACGCCTATCCAATTAAAAGCTTACAAAATGGAAGAAAAAGAACTTGACCTAATGAAAAGAACATCTAAAAGAGTAAGCGTAAATTCGAAATAGGACTCTTATGGAAATCAGATAACTTGACTTTGCCTGAAAGCAAAATTGGAGCAATAAAAAGATTATCATATATAGAGAAACAACTACATAAGAATGTAGATATCCAGAGATTCTATTTCCAGAAAATTCAAAGCTGTCTAGACAAGGGTTACGTTCGCAAGCTCTCAGCATTCAGCAGAAGGAGCTAAAACTGTAGGCACTTCAACCTGGTATCTCCCACATTTTGCTGTCATAAATTCAAAGAAGCCAAATTGACTTCGGATGGTATTTGATGCAGCCTCGAAGTCACATGGTATGAGCTTTAACGATAACCTTTGCCGGCTCCGACCATCTTCTACCGTTGATAAGTATCTTAATGAAGTTTAGAGGAAGAAAAATTGACTTCTGTGCTGACATCAGAGGAATGTTTCATAAGGTGCGTATACGAGAGGCCAACTCAGATAATGGTACAGCTCACATGGCTGGAATCTGAGAAAGGCTAGTGAGGTCTGTAAAAACAACATTTAGAGTCATTTTAAGGATTAATTTTAATTTACATAAATTTTTACGTTTTTGACGTTTATCAGTAATTGTTCAAAAATGGGTCGATTTATATTTACTTAATTTATTTAAAAAATAATCGTATCAAATACAATATGTACGTCAAAATAAATACGGTTATCCCTACGTTACTCGCGCCTATTTTAATGGCTTCATTACTCACGGGGTGTTTCCAACAGCCTCATCTAAATTATTGCAAACAAGGTTGAGAACTTGAGTTATTTATTTCATAATTTTTTTTAATTTTAGTACTATTGTTAATAAATAAAATAAAACAAAATGTTTATTAAAATTATTTATTTAACGTTATTAAAATCTTAATTTTCTAAGTAACCAATTTAGGGACAAAATGAAGCATAGTTATAAAATAACTTTTAATCCTACTTTTAACAACAAAACATTTTCTCTATATAATTAATGCTCTAAACTCCGCCAATACAACAAATTAGGAGTTTTGGTAACACGTATCACATACATACATGTTTTGGGCACATATTTTTTTTACATTTTTTGCAACCTGTCTTGCACTTGATGTCTTTGGCTCGTGGACATTGACTTTCTAAATGGAATAACTTCATGAGAACTTTCTTGTTTATTTAGAAGCCTTTTGAATGGTTTTCTAATGCAAGAAATTTGCGATCTCGCCATGATTTGGGGCTGCACAAGATTGAGACCAATCTCTTTCAGCAATTTCGACCTACGTATTTTTGTGTTGTGGTTATTTGCATAATAAATTATAGTCAAATTTATTCCTGCTGTATTTAAGAAGTGATAGAATACTCTCAAGGTCCAGCAACGACAAGTTCTTGTTATGTTGTAGGTTTGAAACTTTTGGTCAACAGAATCATCGCCTCCTCTAGTCATTTTATAAAACATTATAATTTCTGGTTTTTCCATTTGAGGCAATTTTTACCAGACTATCATTATTTGTGTGCATTGTTGATAATAGAATTACGTTTTTATTTGGTTTAGGGCAGTATGAGATAAGTGTCATGGACATTTTTTGATAGAATCCGAAAATAGATTTCCAACAAATTATTGTGAAAACTCTTTCTTATTTTTTCCTAGCGTACCAACTCAAGTTATCTTTTTAGCTAGTAACTTTTCTGCTAATGATACACTAGTGTACCAATTATCTGTTGTGAGATTTCTTCATGAACCAAAGAGACGACGACATAAACGCTGGATATTATCAATGGCTTTGTAACTCACCTGGAAATCACCATCAGGCTGCGTGCCGAGATATGGTTTAATTTGTAAGGTGTACGTCGTTCTGGAATCACATAAAGCGAAAAATTTTACACCATATCGTCCTGATTTGTGGGAAGGTACAGTCTATAAGAGCATCAGCCTTTAAAATTTAAAAGTTGTTTATCTGTTGTTACATATCCCCCAATTTAGTAATTTGCTTGGCAATTGCTACTGAATTGAGTATAGATGCTTCTAGTAGGAGCAAACTTATCAAATACTCTTCTATCTTCTCGAGTATTTATATTATTAAACCTAAGACATTTCATGAGTAAGTAAAAACAATTGTAACTCATAGTTTTATAAAATATTTCAAGTCCAAGTCTTGACACCTCCCATAAATCTTTAACATTTCTATGATTTGCATATCCCGGATAAGATAAGTAACTCAAAAAGAGCATTTATCTCTATTTTATTAGTTTTTTTTGCAGTTTGTAGTTGCCAAATAGGTCATTTATAAAAATATTAATACATTCTACAATTTCTCCGACTATGTCTTTAGATATAAATAAATTAGAACATTCTAAGACAGACTTACAATTTCTATCAGCATTCTTTGGCCCTGGCAGATGTGAAATTATATTTTGACTCCTAGTTCTAACTTGTATCCTATTTTTCTGATTCGACCATCTTGTAACCTTATCTTTGCCAAGAAAAAAAGATGATCTATCCATTTCTTGTTCCTTATCACTTAACAAATCTTCTTCACTTGAAGATTCAGTATTGAGCTGTGCACATGGTTCATCAGGCTGTGAATCGCTCTGTATATTATTTAACTCTTGATCGGAAGGGTTTCCATCATCGTCCAATAATTCTTCATCACTTTCATCAAATAATTCCACCAAACACGCTTGTTCCTTCTCATAATCTTCCATATTTTTCTGAAAATTCAAAGAAACTTAACAGAGATAATAATAAATTATGATTAATTCTATCAAATGCCTTTGAGTAGTCAATCAAAACAAGAACACAATTTATTTTCATCAACTGCAGTTAATATAGCATCAGTTACTTTAAGAATTGCAGTTGTACAACTGTGCATTGGCCGAGAGCCAGATTGACATTGAGGAAAAATATTTTGGTTTTCTGCATACTTACATATTTGCAGGAGCAGGGAGATCTAATAAGGACTGCACTGCTCGACAGACTCGAAGAACTAGAGGAAGGAGGACTTTCACCCAGTTTCTCCGAAGCTAGGATAAAAAACGGGAATTTGAACCTTTCTTGCGTTGATCAAGCAACGAGAGATTGGGTTGAGCAGACCGTCAAAAGCATGGTACCTTAGGATGGTGCTAAACTCAAAGTCATAGACTCTGGGGAAGTAATCAAACCCAAGTTTACCATGACATGGATACCGGGACCCGCAGTGGAACCGGAAAGAATAATGAAGAGACTGAGAATCCAAAATTCGGGGCTCCAAACGGGGAACTGGAGGGTTACTGGAAGGAAGTTGGACCTCAGGGGACAGCAACTTTTCATAATTATGGATTCCGTCTCTTGGGAGAAGATAAAGGAGAGGCAGGGAATACTGTTCCTGAATTTCTCCAATATCTCTATAAAAGAAATTGGAGGAAAGACGGAACGGGCTACTCCTGCTGCTCCTGAAACTTCTCAGGGAAAAGAAACACCTACTGAGGTAGGAGATAACATACCAGAGGAGAATCAGTCCTTGGTCGTAGAACCACAAGAAAGTGGGGCTACAGAACAAGAGACTGAGGCTCCAATGGAAATAGAGGACTGCACACGAGCTAGGTGAAGACGAGGAGAGGACTCTTTTAGGGGACTCACTGCTGTCTAACCCGGCTGACGTGCTGGAGGAAGATGAGGACCCTACATCAAGAAGTAGGGGGTACCTTTAAAAAAAAATATGATGGTAATCCAAGCAAATATACATCACTGTTGGACGGTAACAGCTGTCCTACAACGATGTATAATAAAACAAGACATTGATCTTGCTCTAATCCAAGAACCTCTTGTATACAAGGGGCGAATTAGAGGGTTGCATATATCAGGGGACTATGACCTGATTTATTCAGCGTCTGGACACCCAAGAACCTGCATTATTGCAAATAAAAGCTTGAAGGTGTTTCCACTATGGGAATTTTGTACAAATGACCTAGTGACAATATCCCTAAAGCTAGACGAAGGAACTAATCTGAATGTTGGATCCGTATATCTACCATATGACCAACCTGGGCTCCCCCCACCAAGGAGGTGAGAGAACTGGTTAGTCATTGTGAAAAAAACAAAATCGAACTTCTTCTAGGGTGTGGTGCCAATGTTCACCATATAGTATGGGGAAGCACTGACATTAATAACCGAGGAGAAGCTCTTCGGGAATTTATTGCATCCAATAAACTAGAAGTTGCAAACGTTGGAAATGAACCAACCTTCGTAACATCTGTGCGAAGGGAGATAATTGATATAACCCTAGGTACACAACGGGCGTGTTCATTGGTGGGGAAGTGGCACGTCTCACAAGAAGCGTCACTTTCCGACCATAGACATATCCTGTTTGAGCTGGGTACTAAAACCTCGGGTGAGAAGACATAATATCGTAATCCTAGGACCTGTAACTGGGGAGCTTTCAAGAAAGAACTCAAACAGGGACTTGAAGACTGTCCTCCGATACCGAAGAATTCAGTGGAAGTTGAGTTTATGTCGGAGTTTCTGACACGAACCCTAACCAACACATTTGGAAAAAACTGTCCTTTAAAAATTAGGGAAGAGGATCGAGACGCTGTATAGTGGAATCGAGACCTTTCCAAAAAAAGAGCAGAAGTTCGTCTAAAAGGTCGGGGAATTGGAAAGCCTATAAGGCGTACCGGAGAGAATATGGCTGTGCCATTAAGAAAGTCAAAGAAATTTCCTGGAAGAAATTCTGTGAAGGCATTGAAAGCCTTCCAGAATGTGCCAGACTCAGGAAAACTCTGTAGAGAGATAAGCAAGGATGCATGGGATCTCTGAAAAATCAACAAGGAGAACTTACAAAAACAGAGGAGGAGACCTTAGATTTACTACTAAAGTCACACTTTCCTGCATGTAAGATTATTCTTGACCAAGAGAACAGGAGTACTGAGGCACTAATTTCTAGGGCCTCAAAAACAAACTGGTCTCTTGCAAACTCAATAGTAAACAGAACAAAACTTGTGTGGGCGATAAATTCCTTTCAACCATACAAAACAGCTGGACCTGATGAGCCAGGAAGTACTGGAGGGACCACTGTGTAAACTATTCTGAGCTAGCATAGCCCTCGGATATGTTCCACAAAGCTGGAGGTGTGCAAGAGTGGTCTTCATTCCCAAACCCGGGAAAGCGTCATACGAGGAGACCAAATCTTTCAGACCAATCAGCCTAACGTCATTTCTCTTAAAAATATTGGAAAAATTGATCGATAGATATATACGGGACGATGTTCTACGGGATAAACCGATACATCGATACCAGTTTGCCTACCAATCTGGAAAGTCTTGCGATGCAGCCATACATAGGCTAATTCAACGGGCTGAACAAGCATTGGAAAGCAAAGAAATAGCACTAGAAGTCTTCCTAGATATAGAAGGAGCCTTTGACTCGGCTTCATACAATTCAATACTGGGATCTATGCAAAGGCGTGGAGTAGCCCACTGCATTACGAGGTGGGTAGAGTTCATGCTTAATCATAGAACCATTACCAGTAATCTCCTTAACACAACAAGAGAGGTCTCCGTTAACAAGGGATGCCCGCAAGGAGGAGCGTTATCTCCTCTTATGTGGACCTTGGTGGTTGATGACCTCTTATGGGAGTTAGAGAGAGAAAACTTATACACGCAAGCATTTGCAGACGACATAAGCATCGTAGTAAACGGTAAATTTGGGACTGTTGTATCCGAAAGGATGTAGCGGGCACTAAATATCGTCGAAAGATGGGGCCTAAAAGAGGGATTGTCCACAAACCCGACAAAAACCTATGTTGTTGCATTCACAAGAAAAAGGAACCTTCAAGGAATGAAGGAGCTTTATATGTGGGGACAAAATCTAAAAATGGCAAAGGAGGTTAAATATCTTAGAATCACTCTCGATGACAAGCTTAGCTTCTGCAGCCATATAGAAAAAACAACAGAAAAAGCTGTAAGAATACTATGGGCCTGTAGACGGATGATAGGAAACGTATGGGGGCTTAAACCAAGTATGATGCACTGGCTTTACACTATGGTTGTAGTACCTGTTATAACTTACTCATCAGTCATATGGTGGCACAAGACTAAAAGCATAACAGCTAAAAGAAAATTAGACAAGGTACAAAGACTAGCCCGTCTAATAATAACAGGGGCATTTAGAACTACGCCCACAGCAGCAATGGAGCTACTGCTAGGTCTTTCTCCACTACACCTTGTGGTGGAGAAGGAGGCTATGGCGGCGGCATACAGGCTGTTTACTAATGGATTTGGATGGGAACTTTCGAGAAAAGGACACCACACAATGATATTGAAGAAATTAAAACAAAATCCGGTACTTAGAATGCCATCGGATAGAACACCCATTATTCACGACTTCAGGAAACCTTTTGATATTCAAATACCAGAAAGGACCAAAAGCCGGGAAAAAAGGGAAAACAAAACGAATCAATCTGGTATACAGACGGTTCGAAAATGAAAAACAGCATATGAGCTGGGATCTACCATGTGAACTCAGGGAGGAAAATTAGTTTGAACCTGGGGTCACTGACAACAGTCTTCCAGGCTGAAGTAACAGCAATAAATGCCTGCGCGAAAGTCATGCTAAATGGACTCTCTTAGAGATAAGAGAATCGTTATCATGACAGATAGTCAGGCAGCCCTTAAAGCACTAAAAAGGGTAGAAGTACAATCTAAATCAATATTTGATTGCCAACAGTCCCTCCAGGCTCTGGCAGAACATAACAAGGTCACTCTTGAATGGGTGCCAGGACATGAGGGAGTGTTTGGAAACAAGAAAGCAGACCTCCTAGCAAGGAAGGGAGCGGAAAAAACTCTTATTGGACCAGAATCCACATGTGGTATCTCATACCAACATGTTAAATGGGTGTTAAAGGAACAAATAAAAAGAGAATACCATAGGCTCTGGATGGAACTTCCTGGACTTAGATAGTCCAAAAGATTCATAGAGGGGCCATCCACGAGCAGACAACATCAACTGCTAAACCTTAGCAGAAGCGAACTCAAGGCCGTAATAGGACTCCTTACGGGACACTGCGGCCTTAGAAGACACCTAAATCTCTTAGGGATATCTGATGACTCCCTATGTAGAATATGTGAAGAGGAGGACGAAACTCCTATTCACATACTATGCCACTGCCGGAACCTTAAATGGGAACGGGAATGGTACTTTGGGGTACAATATCCGGAACCTGAAGAAATCGCGAAAGCGCCCATCAGACATATTCTTGAATTCATCAAGAAAATCAATCTGATGGGATAGAAACTGTGAGGGGTACAATAAGCCTAGAGCTTCAGTACAAGTGGGCTTTGAACCACGCCCTAATTCAGATGATGATACATATTTGCGTATCAATCGCTTTTTCAAAAATTTTAGATAAAGTAGATAATAAAATAACAGGACGAAGATCTTTACATTCTTGTGGTACGTTACATTTTGGTATTAGTATGACTTCTGCCAGCTTCTATTCTGATGGTTAAGTGGAGTGTTTTATGGAATAGTTAAATATATGTTTAAGAAATTGTAAGATGTAGGGGCAACTGTTCAAAATCATTGTAATACTGATTTGATCACATCCCATTACCTTAGACAATATATAGCGATAAATTTAATTTTCATCTGTTAAGTCGAAACGTTATCATATAATTTTTGTATTTGCAAAAGTTCATTATCAGTTGTAGAATTTTCTCTAGAGCTACTAATAAAATAATTGTTAATGTGGTCAACGTTAGACAGTGAGTAAGGGACCTCATTAGATTAGTCTTTTTTGTTATAAATGCCTAAATTTCTTTCCAAAAAGAATTTCCTGTGTTGCGAATTTTGAACTCTAAGTATGCTTTTTTTTCTAACTTTATAGTTTTATTAGTTAAATTTCGCAACTGCTTATAATATTCAAAATGATGAGGATTATTTATTTTTTTAAATCTACTTAGGGCTTTATTACGAAGAGACATTATATATTTCAGATTATCAGTGAGCCACCCAGCATGTTTTTTTCGAAATTTTAACTGTTTTTATAGGAGCATGATTATTAAAATTTAATAGTAAAAGGTTGTTAAAATGCCTAACTTTATCATCAACATTATTTATGTAATAAATACCTTCAAAATCAGAAGCGATGAGATCGCGAGTAAACATGCCTTTGTTAAAATGTTTATACTCTCGGAAAGTATAAAGAAATGGCTCAGGTTTATTTTGTTTACAGTTTACAGTTTACAGTTTACAGTTTACAGTTTACAGTTTACAGTTTACAGTTTACAGTTTACAGTTTACAGTTTACAGTTTACAGTTTACAGTTTACAGTTTACAGTTTACAGTTTACAGTTTACAGTTTACAGTTTACAGTTTACAGTTTACAGTTTACAGTTTACAGTTTACAGTTTACAGTTTACAGTTTACAGTTTACAGTTTACAGTTTACAGTTTACAGTTTACAGTTTACAGTTTACAGTTTACAGTTTACAGTTTACAGTTTACAGTTTACAGTTTACAGTTTACAGTTTACAGTTTACAGTTTACAGTTTACAGTTTACAGTTTACAGTTTACAGTTTACAGTTTACAGTTTACAGTTTACAGTTTACAGTTTACAGTTTACAGTTTACAGTTTACAGTTTACAGTTTACAGTTTACAGTTTACAGTTTACAGTTTACAGTTTACAGTTTACAGTTTACAGTTTACAGTTTACAGTTTACAGTTTACAGTTTACAGTTTACAGTTTACAGTTTACAGTTTACAGTTTACAGTTTACAGTTTACAGTTTACAGTTTACAGTTTACAGTTTACAGTTTACAGTTTACAGTTTACAGTTTACAGTTTACAGTTTACAGTTTACAGTTTACAGTTTACAGTTTACAGTTTACAGTTTACAGTTTACAGTTTACAGTTTACAGTTTACAGTTTACAGTTTACAGTTTACAGTTTACAGTTTACAGTTTACAGTTTACAGTTTACAGTTTACAGTTTACAGTTTACAGTTTACAGTTTACAGTTTACAGTTTACAGTTTACAGTTTACAGTTTACAGTTTACAGTTTACAGTTTACAGTTTACAGTTTACAGTTTACAGTTTACAGTTTACAGTTTACAGTTTACAGTTTACAGTTTACAGTTTACAGTTTACAGTTTACAGTTTACAGTTTACAGTTTACAGTTTACAGTACAGGATACTAATTGATGGTTGCTGATTAGAGAGCATTCATAATTTTTTACATTACATACCTACTTTTAATGCCTCTGAGCAGAAAATTACATCAAGAAGGGTTTTACTGTTAGCTGTAATACAAGTTGGTTCAGTGTCAATCTGATTCAGTTCAAAACTTTTCCTATATTTAGTAACTGCGTACATGTTTCTACATCTATATTGAGATCTCCTAGACATAGAATGTAATCAAATTTGTACCATATTTCTGCTATAGTGTTATCAAACTCTTCAAGAAATTTATTAGTAGAAATTCATCTGGTCTGTAGAGTGATCCCACTGCGCATGTTTTATTTTCTAACTTAAAACTTACCCATATTTGTTCTAATGCCATGTTTCCAATTTGAACTGATTTACTTATTAAATGTTTTTTATATAGATCGCTACACCTCCGCCTCTAGTTGGACGGTCCAGTCGATATAATTTATAATTAGGAAGATGTATACAGTGGTCCTTAACATTAGTGTTCAACCAAGTCTCAGACAGCGTTATAATATCAAAATTGTGTACCATATTTTTAAAGTTCGCAAATTTAGATCCCAATGATCGTGCATTTAGATGACATACGAGGTCTGTAAATTAAGTAATGAGGCTGGCAACGTTGCGTTTGATCTGGCAACACTGAAAGCGCGGGGCTTAGTGGGACGGCAGAGGAACATGTGATCCACCTTCAGTACGAGTTTGACCTCGCTCGAGTCATTTGGTTGTGCGTAGCGATTGTTTTTGTGAAACAGTTTTTTCTATTGTGTTCTAAAAGTGAATCAATTTCGAGCAACGGTGTGCTATCAGGTTTTGCTTCAGACTTGAGCACAGTGCAACGGAAACTCTTCTGAAACTTCAGCAGGCCTACGGAGATGGTGTTTCGTCAAGGGCCCAGGTTTTTCGGTGGTTTAAGGCATTTTCAGAAGGAAGAGAGTCGATTGAAGATAAACCACGAAGCGGAAGGCCTTCATCTTCAAGAACCGATGAAAATGTCGACAGAATTCGGGATCTTGTGCATTCAGATCGTCGGTTGACAGTATGAATGATAGGGGAAGAGTTAAATTTGACTCACACCACCGTTCATCAAATTTTGACCAATGAATTGGGGATGAGAAAAATCTGCGCAAAAATGGTTCCAAAAAACCTTTCGCAAGACCTGAAGAACATCAGGAAGGAAAGGTGCCCTAACTTTTTGATTTAATTGAAAATGACCCCCATTTTCTGGAACGTGTCATTACTGGTGACGAGACTTGGGTGTTTGAGTACGACCCAGAAACCAAGCGCCAGAGCATGGAGTGGCACACTTCAACCTCTTCAAGGCCAAAAAAGGCAAGGATGGCGAAGAATCAGCGAAGGATGCTGATTTGTTTTTTCGATATCCACGGAATCGTCCACAAAGAGTTTTTACCCCAAGGTCAAACGGTCAATCAACACTTTTACCGAGAGGTTCTTGAAAGACTTCGAAAAAGGGTCATTCGTGTGAGACCAAACATCAAGAACAAGTGGGTGTTGCATCATGATAATGCTCCTTGTCATACAGCAATTTCAATAAACCAGTAAAAACATTCCTGTGGCTCCTCAGCCTCTTTATTCGCCTGACTTAAGTCCTTGTGACTTTTTTATCTTCCCAAAGTTGAAAAGTCACCTTAAGGAAAATCATTTTGGGACAGACGAAAAAATTCAAACGGCTGTAACCGACCAGCTGAAGGTTATTTCAGTATCGGAGTTCCAGCACTGCTATGAGGAGTGGAAGAAACGTCTCCAGCGCTGTGTGGCCTCAGAAGGAAGTTATTTTGAAGGTGACAATATTGAATTGTAATTCATTTTGTATAAAAAATTTAAAAAAATCAGTCTTATTACTTAATTTACAGACGTCGTATCTTAATAACCATCTGATGACAAAATAGATCCTAAAAAAAGAATAAAAAAAAATATATATATATACTACTAATACTAATCACCCCGCGCGAGTAAAGCAGGGTTATACATCTCAAACTTCTTGCATAATTACAAATCGTGTCAGTTTGACAGTTTAAATAAACTTGATTAGTTTGAAGTATTTGTAGTATTACTACTGAAAATGTTAGTTCTGCTCTCCTTATTTTTGAGTCATTCTGTAGAGCTGCTAACTTGAGGTCCATAAGAAAGTTGCCCATAATGATCGGAAAAGTAACATACTAAAATTTGAACAAATTCTGACAGTACCCAAAATCAATATAAAAAGTAATATTACTCATGTCAATTGTTACTAGTAATTCTGAATGATTATAAAAAAATATACACTGTAAAAAAATACTTCAGTAAAAGATTATTGGTTCCTATTATCATTACTAGTCAAAGAAATGTTTAAACGATACTTGTGCATTATGCGCAATATAATAATAATAATGATAATAATAATAATAAAGTTTATTTACTGATAAAAAATAATACAGTAGAAACGTAATTAACAAAAATTCTTTACAATAAACAAACAGGTTACAGCACAGAAGCAGTAGAAATACCGCTTATACGCGCTATTAAATTAACAAATAATTCTTAATCCAGTATACATTTACACTTATTTACAATAAAAATATAAACTTAAATACAATGTAAATATCTACATCAGGAATTAAAACAATATTGAAAAGAGTCAAAATCAGGGTTCAGTCAAAATAGGGCAAATTTTATAGTCAAAATTTTTTAGTGTAATAAATTATTAAATAAATTGTTTTCCATTTGAAACAACCATCCTTTTGTTTTGGTTTTGTAAGAACTATATTAACCCCTTACTGCATGATTTTTTTGATTAATATTATTTTAATTTATGTAATGTATTATGACCTCAGAAGATCTGGAAAAATATTTAAAAAATTCTACGGCATGTTTTTTTTTCTTATATTCAAAAATTTTGACATGTGCTAAATATGGAACAACTTTAGGTAACATTAATATTAAAAAATATACATTTTAATAATTTTAGTAATGAAAATATAAAAAATATTTCTTATTCAGTATGAAAGCGATAAAAACAGTTACGGTCCTTATTAAGACACAAAAAAACCATACATTTTGCACAATAAATGTGTGATTTTCCCTTGCAGTCTATATACTTGCAGCGTTGACGCTCAGTATGAGACCATTCCGGTAAGTGACCCAAGTTATCAGTTCTAATTTCTCGAGCTGGTATTTGCGCAAATGGGTATTTTTTCTTTTTCAATTGCAATTGAGTTTGTAAGTCATTGCTTGGCCTTCCCCTTTTTTTTTGTAGAACATTAGCCCTGGTTAGAATTTCTGCTAGTGCCAGTTTGAATTCTGCTAGAGGCAAGTACATATCGTCAGTTTGAGAGCGTCGCCATAAAATCCAACTATTGACACACAACATATCTATAAAATGGTAAAATACTCTCATATACCACTTCTTCGACCTGATCTGAATTCTGTAATAACCCAACATTGAATCTAAGAGATCAACACCACCCATATAGTTATTGTATATCCCAATACATTTTGGACGGGGAATCTCTATATGGCTCTTTGTTTTTCTACAGAACCGTTTTACGTCGGACATGGGCTGACTTCCAACATAAGTTGATATGGTATTCACTATTTTATTATCGTACCAAGATACTACAGAAATATCTACACCATCAATGTTGGCAACTTTTTCTGTGACAGCACCTCGACCTTTCTTCTTCATTTCTGCTTCTTTAGGAAACTGGAAATCTGGCACTCGATTAGATCTTATGGTTCCAAGAGGTAAAATACCCTGTTTTGATAGGTATACTAAAAGAGGAATACTAGTAAACCAGTTATCGAAAAAAAGTTTATAATTTTGATTTTTAGGAATAGTCGATGACAGTTTTACCACTACATTAGAACTCGCGCCTAAATTGGGAAGGCCGTCTTCTAGTTCAGTAGGTCCACTATAAAAATCGAAATCATAGCTAAACCCAGACACCCCACTCAAAACAAACACTTTGTAGCCCCACTTGTGGGGCTTTTTTGGGTTATATTGTTTCAAACTCGACCTAGCTTTTGTCGGGATTATTTGTTCGTCAACAGCCATATGTTCTTCCTTTGGAACAAACAAAAGTCTTTCCCTAATTTTGTTCAACAGAGGTCGAATTTTATAAAGTTTGTCATATTTAGGTTCTCCAAGTCTTGGTTGATTCATATTATCGTTGAAATGGAGAAACCTTCTAATTTGTTCAAATCTATTGCAACTCATAGCATTAGAAACAGAAGGAATATCTAAAGAACTGTTCCAATAATTTCTAGTAGCTGGCAATTGAACAATTGACATATAAATGCATATGCCAACAAAAACTTTTATTTCTTCCTTCGTGATATTAGGTGGCTTTTCTGGCCTACATTGTACACCAAAAAGATTCGATTGTTCCGTTATATAAGTAACAATTTCATCCGTAAATAAAAAATTGAAGAATTGGATGATTCCATCAAGATCCTGTATATTGTTGGGTAGTGACTCAGAACCTTTGAATTTGATGCCATCTTCAAGGAATGGCAATTTTTTTTCTTCCAAACGAAGTGGAAGGTGTAGAAGATTCATATTCTTTCTGGTTCTGAGATGCCTTTTTGATATATTGAGCTCTAGCAGACTCAAGACGGGAAAGCAAAGGAACGTCATCATCAGTGTCATCAGTTTCATCAATAACTTCTCCTGTCACTGAGAAGTCAGTGTCACTCTCAGATTCATTGCACAAAACTTCTTGTCTTATTTCTAAGTCATTTTCATCGCCGTCAGATAAATTTTCGTCATCGCTTATGTCAGTAACCGGAATTATGACCCTTTTCATGCCATAAAAAGTTTTTGGATCCATCTGAAAATAAAAATGAACCCTATTTATTTTTCCACTTACTTCGGCCTGTGACAAATATGGGACATATAAACAAAGTCATTTTTTTCAGCAAACAATATGTTGAATATGTTTATATGTTCAAGAACTTGTAATATTAACTCTTACCTTTCGACCACTTATTTTAGTTTCGTAAAATTTGAGCCAATATTCCATACAACAACAACAACAACAGAACTTTCAATAAATAAC
Source organism: Psylliodes chrysocephalus (assembly GCA_927349885.1). Lineage (NCBI taxonomy): Eukaryota > Metazoa > Arthropoda > Insecta > Coleoptera > Chrysomelidae > Psylliodes > Psylliodes chrysocephalus. Next base: position 45,740,955 of record OV651820.1, on the reverse strand, counting down.
AACAACACCTGCACTTCCAACAGACCTAATGAAACTAAATCGTGTACGTTTATTTTGGAAGGAATTGGCTACCGCGTCGCCACAAACCAATAAGCGAGTGTGCCATATATAGCACAATTTGAGATAAGTTTCTGAGTAACGTCAATACTTAGAAAAAAAAAAAAAATTTGGCGTGTGCCATATTTGACACGGGATGCAGTAAGGGGTTAAAATTCATTTTTTATTGTTTCGGGTAGAAGCGAATTTAACTTAGGTGCTAAAAAATTGCAATGTTTCTGCCCAATAGTCTTATTGCAGCGTGGAATGTTGTATACTATTTTTCTTGTTCCATAAACATGTTTATTTTTTAAAATTTTAATATTCCCTTTATTGATTTTTAATAATATTTCTAAACACAATAATTTCCTAGTATCGAGTACACCAGACTCTTGGTATAGACTATTACTTGAATACAAACGAGGTTTGTTGTAAATCAGCTTAAGTATCCATTTTTGTAATACGTTTAAATGTTCGAGATAATAATCACTCACCCCGCCCCATGCTAGAATGCCGTATGATAATTGCGATTGTACTAGTCGTAGTATATTGTTTTTAAGTGTTTTATGTCAAGATATTCTCTTAGATGCCTGAATCTAAATAATAAGCCTCTTAGTTTTTGAGCTATTGATGTTACATGTAAATCCCATCTAAGGTGCCGATCGATAACTAGACCTAAGTATTTGATTGAGGTAGATTCTGGTATTTTTATACTACTTGACACTTTTAATGGTCCAAAATTGGGAAGTCCAGTTACGTAGGAAGAAAATGGCAAATATTTAGTTTTTTCATAGTTAAGAGTTAATGTATTACTATTAAACCAATTTATTAAATTCTTGAAGTCATTTTCTGCTTTTAATTTGAGATCCTCCATGAATCGGCCTGGTAAAAGATTACAGTATCGTCTGCAAAACTTAAAATATGTCCTGTCGATGGTTGTATCATTAGATTATTGATATATATTGTAAAAAGAACTGGACCTAGTACCGTACCTTGAGGAACCCCAAATTTAACTTCTTTACAACTGCTATATATGCCGTCAATGTTTACCACTTGTTTTCTTTCTAAAAGATAACTTTCAAATAAATTAAATGCGATTCCACGTACTCCGATTTGATGTAACTTTTGTAATAATTTTTTGTGACATACGGTGTCAAATGCCGTTGAAAGGTCGAGGAATATGCATAATGTTGGTTTAGAATTGTCTAAGGAATTGTATATTTTTGATGTTAATTCGTATATGGCGTCTTGCGTCGATCTCTTTTCTCGAAATCCAAATTGATTATCGGATAAAATTTTAAATTTATCCATAAACTTTGTCAATCGATTTTTAATAGTTTTTTCTAGAATTTTAGCCACACTAGATATTAATGATATTGGGCGAAAATTCTGGAGCATTTCAGTATCTCCTTTTTTTATGTATTGGTTTTATTACTCCTAATTTAAAAATTGTTGGAAATAAACCTGTTTCAAATGTTTTATTTATCAAGAAAGTCAACGGAGTGACTATTACAATATAAATATTTTTTAAAAGTTCTGCAGTAATATTATCAATACCTGGCGATTTATTTAATTTTAAAGATTTTATTAAATTTGAAACCTCTTCTTCATTGGCTGGATATAGAAAAATACTATTATTAACGATTTTATGTCGTTCAGTGTAGTTTATTGGCTCTGTAATTGAATTTGCTAGGTTGTACCCAATCTCACTAAAATATTCATTAAATTTATCCACTATAATTTGTTTGTTCACTATAATTTCATTATCTACATTTATTGTTTTAATTTCTTTTTTAGGTTTGGATTTGTTACAGATATGATTTACACACTTCCATAATGATTTTGACTTATTTGTAATTGTTGTAGGCTTGTTTTAGTTGCAAATTATTAGGATTTTTCCTTAGTGTTTTATACATTTTACCTTTTTCTTTAATTAAGTTCAAAAGACTTGACGTAATCCATTGTTTATTTCTTTGAATATTGTTTATTTTTATTTCTTTTGTATTTTTGTTTAAATAAAATTTTAAAATATTAATAAAATTTTCTGAAATTTCATTCGTATGATTAGTTGTATATAACTCCGTCCACGACTCTCGTTTTAAATCCTCTATTAAATTTTTATAATTTATGTGTTTTTTTAAAATAAAATTAGATACCTTGTTTTCCAATTTTAAATCAAGAACAAGTGATATGGGATGATGGTCAGTGATTTTATCATGAAAAATAAATGAATTTATTTGTTCATGTTCCAGTGGATTGGTTTTAACAAAAATATGGTCTAAACAAGTTAAACTATCAGGTCTGGTGACATCGTTAATGTAAGATGTGTAGTTGTGACATTCCATAATATTTGTGTAATTTTCTATTTGTTCATCATTTGTAGTTAACAGGTCAATATTGATGTCACCTGTAATTATGTTTATATCTGCCATTTCTTTGTAATTTTCAAGAAAGTTTTGTAGGTCATCAAGAAATACATGTATTGGGCTGTTGGGTGAACGATATTTATTTATTCCAGAAACAAACAGGCATGAGCCTAATTACATGTTCCTATAAATACAGCGAAAATAGAAATCAACAAAAATACATAATATCTAATTAAATATATAAGTGAAATTATAATAAACAAACCTCGCTACTACAAAATTTTAACAAAGTTCATTAAAGAACAAAACTACTGAAATAATCAGAAATATTCAGGAATAATCAGAGCGTCTGCAAAACCCCACACCAAGGCCACGGAAATCCTACAAGGTTATGTCTCTTTAATCGAGCCCAACAATTTTGTTAAGTTCCTTTCTATATGTGCTTATAGCTACATCAAAAATACCGCAAGAAATGCCTTCGGAGTGTACATTAAACAAAAGACAAATTTTTTCTACTGGACCATGATTATCCGCACGAAAAGTTAATTGACGGGGACGAATACCTGCTATTGGAACATTAATTTTTATTTGACTCAATAAATATTGACTGTCCAAATATCCATTTAATAATTTATGTAAAAAGACAAGGTTGATTATAGAGCGTCTATGTTCCAATTTTTCTAATAGGTCCAAATGAAACAAATCCTGGACTTGTATGATACTTTTTAAAGTATAAATATTTGACAAATTTATTTTGAATAGTTTCCAAAATGTGTTTTAAATTTTGTTGTGTAGGGTCCCATACAGTGGATGCATATTCTAATTTACTACGAACGAGAGCAAAAAATACATTTTTAATCGAGTGTGTGTCTGTAAAGTCCCTAGTCGTGCGTTTCAAAAAACCTAACAGTTTGTTAGCTTCTTTGGTAATGTTATGGATATGCTCGTCAAATTTGAAATTATTTTGAAAAACTATTCCCAAGTCGGTCATTTTTGACACTCTTTCTAGTGTTGATCCTTGCATTGTGTAGATAAAATTTTGAGAATTACGAATGTTACTGAATGTAATAACCTTGCATTTGGAAAGATTAAAATGTAATTTATTTTCAAATGACCAATCCGAAATTGAGTCTAAGTCATTTTGAAGGTCTAGATAGTCATCTAGGGTGGATATTTTCTTAAAAACTTTCAGATCATCTGCATACATTAGGCAGTCTGATGTAATACGTAGAGGAAGGTCATTAACAAATATTAAGAGAGGGCCCAAATTGGAGCCCTGAGGGACCCTAGAGCCTGCGAGGATTGTATGAGATACTTCACCACCAAACATTACGTATTGATACCTTAGTTTGAGATAAGATATAAAGAAATTTATTAGTATATAGAAGTAATAATATGTTTTTTGGATATAGATCCATAAGTCAAGAGAATATAAGTAAATTTTTTCTTAGACTCTTAATTACTACTGCCTTTATCCGACCACACATGTATTATTTTCTAGTAAATTGTTTTAGTTAAATACTCCTTCTATCCGTCAACACTGGATTAAAATTCTTGTGACATAATTAATCGGTCATTCTAGCACGTGGTTTGAATCGAAACCCACGGCTTCTCCAGATACAGCCAAAATTCAATACCGATGACTATTAATAAAGATCTGCGATGGGTAGATCAGCTCTTAGAAGTGGAAAGCTCGGTCAAATTAGTAATTATTCGCCGAAATCCATCTTCATTTGTCTGAAAGTCCGAGACGTTCGTAATCATCTATTTCATTGGTTACTGAATGGGTAATGAATGTTTCGCGGATTCCATCAAATCTACACAGTTAAAACGAATTATAAACTAAATCAAAAGTGTTTTTCCTTGCATATATAATTTTTTTTTTTTTTTAAATAAAAAGCAACAACTGCTCTTTGATTACAGTCGTCTAGTTTACTATTTTTTCCATTCTATTCCATAACTCATAAAAGGTAAAATAAAACGCATTATATACAGGGTATATCTAAACTTATAAAAAAAATAGTAAAGAGATTTATCGTTGAAAATTATTATGAAGAAACGGTCTTTTAACAAAATTTTCTCCTTGCAACCTCATAAGACTTATCTCTACTGAAAAGGTATGACTAAAATTTTGTTTTTATTTTTTTTTCTGGCAAGCTATACGGTAATGGAGTGAATTTCTAAAGAGCAAAGGTTACTAAAGTATTGTGTTCTGGAAGCATTGAGATGGACAATCCATATTGAATTAGATTTTTTATTTCATCTTTTATTATTGGGAAGTTGTTAAATTGTAATTTGTAAAAAAGTGACAACAATAGGAGAAACCAACCAAGAGACTAACGATACATTTGTACATTTAGGCGCTATCGTATAAAAGAATCAGTTGTACACATAGTTCTCAGAAAGTTTACATACCGCTCTGGGTATGCTGTCAATACAATAAAATGTCCACAATCAAGCTGGCCGCCATGATAACTGGATTGTGTTGGCTACATTGATATTTATTTTGTGTTTTGTAATGGGTGAACACTTGTAGTCCATCAAATAGTGATAGGTTTAGGTGCTCCATTTTCGCATACAAGTCTCGAAGAGGGTTGAAAAGTACATCGATTTTAAGTAGAATGAAAGGAAATTTACGAGTGGCTGCTGGGAATAACACATGAAAAATTCGATTTTCCCTAACAAAAACGAAACGATATTTGTTGCCCATTTTTGTACTCAAGCCGTTTTCACTATATGAATAATTAATAGAACTAGGCTTCGGAAAACCAAAGGCTTTAATGTTGCAAGTGGCTAAAGGGTTGAAATAAAGGCTTATTCTTATAAAGAAAAATTCAAGAGACGCTAAAATGATCGTTTCAACCTTATCGAGACCAAAGCCCACAAGGGTAAACTCGTAGGGTAACAAAAACGAGAAATTATTTAACTTGGAACGAAAGATAGTAGTATTAGGACGTTGAATTTTTTGTTTTGTGAAGCATAGGCATTACTTAGGTTAAACCATGTAATGATTTTCACAAGACTTGATTTTCAAAACCATTTTATATCGCCTTTTGATTAGAGTTTAAAAACTTGTTCGAGCAATTTATCCAATAATAATTGGCCCCTTTACCTCTTAGGCCTGCTCATGTAAAATATTTGGGCTCCTTACTTCGCCTATTTATATTCTATTAATAAAGGAGAAGAATGAGTATTGCAACTATGTTAAAAGAAATAAATTGGCTTTCAGTTCAGAATTATGTTTAGTACATGACTGATATTTATTTATAAAATAAAAATGACATAAATCCATCGCATCAGATCTATTAGAAAAAATTCAATGAAATTCACATTATCACAACTATAATACAAGAAGCCAATCTGATTTTCATGTACGGCAAGGCATCACTAAAAGTTCCCAAAATACAATTTTTATTAAAGGTTTAAAAAATTTAATAGACTGTCTACAAAAATAAAAAAAAAAAAACAATATATGTATTCAAAAGTAACCTCAAACAATACTTGATAAATAAACAGAACGGATATACTGTCTTGTGATAATACTCTTTAAACCTTTTTAAGTATTTCCCTTATTTTATTGTTATTTTACCCCTCGTTTTAACCGCATTTATTATAAATTTTTACCCCTCGTTTTACTACTTACTATGTTTAAAGTAGATCCATAGAGAGCAATGTAATTTACAAAGGCCTTCTTTCAACATACACATAAATGACAACTTTATAATTAAAAAGAAAAACACAACAAAATACCTCGGTATCATAATTGATCAAAATTTGAAATGGGATCACATTACGTCATTAAAATCCCAAGGTAAGAAGATTCATTTTTATATTTTATGAATTGAGGAAATTTATGACTAGGAGTTTACTAATTATTTACAATTTGCTGGTTGAATATGTAATCCAAAACTGTATAATTAAAATTATCTACAAAAAATTAGCATTATATCCTAACTCTCTTTTATATAATAAAAAAGTGCTTTGTATAAGAACATTATATTATTTGTCTTGCTGTACCTTTATTTATGGAAAGCCTGAATTGAGATACACTACAAATTATTTGCAATAAATATCAAAAGAAGCATACAAACATTTTTTAAATAATTTGACATTTAAGAGCCATAACATCTTCATACTTGACAAGCACAGCCAAGCATTATTTTGATTTTTTCCAAATAAAATGACCGGTTAATTATTCTATTGGGTTGCAACATTTTATGAAGGTGTTTTTGTGGCTAGGGGTGAAATAGTAGTAAGCTTAAGTTAGCACCACCATAAAAAGTCATTTTTAAGAAACTGCTTATATATTTTTCATAAATTGGCAGGCTTGGCGACTAATTTCGAATAAAAATAACCTTCGAAATGGATATGGTTGTAAGTATGAAGGTCGCAACCCGCCTTAGAAATTTCACCTTAACTATCAACAGCTGTTGTTTGACAGGTCGTTAGAGAATATTTGGAATTTATGGAATGTTGAGAATGTTAGGAATGTTGACGTTATAAATAATTGGAATTCCTAAAATTGTCATATAAGAATTGCAAAGGCGGATTTTAAGAAAATTGATATTAAAGTAGTTAGGATGAACCGAAAATTCTAAAAATCAACAGGTTTCTAAGTTAGAAGTAATTATTTAAGAAAATCAAAACCGTAATTCAATCAGAACTTTCTTTCTAGAGTTATTGTGCCAGCATACATACACACAGACGACCAGACGAAACATTTTTTTTTTATTTTCGTACTCAGAATGATCGGAAACATGAAGAAAGTTTTAAAAAATGGGGGTAAAAAATTTTTTTCGTCTTCACGAATGCAATACTGAGGCCCCATAGGAAGGGCCTCAGTAATAGAGATTTTGCCCGATTTGTCCACACAAGTCCATCGAATGTATGAAAACGTACTTCGTCACTAGTCCGAAAAATATATTTTCTTGAATGACCCGAATGTATAAGTGCATTTTGTGGAATTTTGCATTCGTAAATTTTCTATTAGGTGTGTTAACAGGTCATCCATTTATATTCGATTTTCATGTAATAGTAAAAGAGAAAACAATTAAGTGCTTATTGAAACAACTTGGTTCTTTATTACGGATTTTCTTAAACCCATAGCAAATTATTTTCAGAAAAAGTGCTCTAAGATAGATTATAGAGTAAAAAATTATAAAGGAGATAGTTTAACCAATTAATTGTGTTATTGGTTTTATAAGCATGTATATAAGCATGTGTTCAACGGCTCTTGGTTTTATTTTGTTAACTAATTCGAAGTAATAGTAGGTAGTAATATGTTATTAAATATTAGCATAATTAATATTAAATAAAAATATAAGCGTTTAATATTAAAATTAATTCATTTCATAAAAATAAGAAACATCACCAGTATATGATATTTTGGGAGAGAAAAGTCAAAAAAAGATGACCGATGGTTTTTCTTTTCTTGGCGGTGAAAGGAGGATATCGGAGATTAAAATTTTGAGAATTTTCCACCTAAAAAGAATAAAATTGATATATAAAAATTCAAATTAAGTAAGCAGATTTATATTATCAATTTGTAAGGTATTTACGAACCTGGGTTGTCAAAAATTTGACAATAGATATTAAAATAAGAAAAATTGGCTGTTATTTGGAATAGCAGTTATACAACATTGAAGTGAAGCTGTATTTGAAGTTGAAAGTGAGACAGAAGCTGAAAGAAATAAATAGTACTCTGTGAGTACATTTTATAATCAAAATTAACAGTTGATTGTGTTGACAAAGAAATAAATGAGACCAAAGACAAAGAACAAATATGACTGAAGATAAAATTGACTGTAATAATATTGTCATGGGAATTCCTAAGCCGTCTCTGTCTAAGCAAGCGACCTTCAAGTCTGTGCCACCCGACTCATGCTCGAAACGACGGAATCTTCTAGGTATGCGCTGACGCTTCATGAAACTGCTAGAACAGGCGGTGCGTGCCGTTGAGTCAGAGATGGAATTCTGGGACATTCCATCGTCGTCTAGAAACTACGAGTATAGAATTGTACAGTTTTTAGCCCATGAAAAGAATTAAAACTTGGCTACTCAAGATAGATTTTCGCATCGAAAATAAGCTAGCTAAACACATTGACCCTCAAGGAGTCTTGAAATTTTTTGCAAAGACAAGTAGAATAACGGTCTTAATTTAATTTTGCATGTTTTTTATATCAACCTAGTACATACTTACATCTTTTATATTTACATGTATACCTATATACGTATTTAAGTTTTTTCACATTTGCATTATTATTTATGTTTTAATTTAAAAATATTATGCATAGATAAACACCCTTTATATTGTTTTTATTTTATGGAAGAGTGCATTTTTCAGGAGGGCTCAAGCCCCCCTCCCACGAAAAGTTATTCCGCCGCCAATGATTATTTTTTGGTTGTTTTTTACTACAAGACTGTTATTGTTCCAAAAATATAATTTAACCAAATAAATTTTGCTGTAAATAGAATTTTAGGCTAGTTCAGAAGAATGTTTTTTTGCTTTTATCAGTATTACGAGGGGCATTCAATAAGTAACGAGACAAAATCTATAATTTTAAAACTATTCAATGAATATGTACAATCTTTTCAGAGGTGTTAGTTGGCACCTTGGGATATGCTCTGATCAGCTGTTTCATCATTTTATGTCAACATAACCTCAAAATTTTCAATTCACCATGGCAAGTCCACTAGAAGATTGCACCTTAGAAGAGCAGCGCTCAGTCATTTGATTTTTAGTCGCAGAACGTGTAAAACCAAGTGAAATTTTTTGTAGAATGTTGATACAGTACGGTAAAAGTTATATGAACCGTGCGAATTTTTACAAGTGGGTTGATCGGTTTAAAAGTGGCCGAACAAGTGTAGGTGAAGTGATGCTGACCATCTTTTGAGACTCACAGGGTCCAGTATATTTTGATTTCCTTGAAGATCAGCGAACTATCAATAGCCAATACTACTCTGAGATGCTAGAACACAAAGTTAGATCAGCTATTAAGAGCAAACGCCGTGGACTCTTGTCAAAAGGATTCATTCTACAGCACGATAACACCCGCCCTCATGACCCGTGATAAGCTTCAAGAATTGGGTTGGGAGGTCTTATCTCATCCTGCCTACAATCCCGACCTGATTTTTGCCTGTTTGGACCACTCAAAGACGCCCTACGTGGATAAAGATTTGCCAACAATGAGGAAGTTAAGGATGCGGTGCAAAAAGTGGCTTCGGGGTAAATCGAAAGAATTCTTCGCCAAGTGAATTAGGAAGCTGCAAGAAAGATAGGACAAGTGCATAACTGTGGGAGGTGATTTTAATTAAAAATAGCCTTAATTGGACGGCGTTATACAGAAAACTACCAACCCACATGATACCAGATATTAGGTTGAGTGCGGATTTGGGTAATAAAATACGCGTTCTGCATTCTGTAAGAACCTACCAAGCCTCAGTTAATTATATACCCTATAAAACTATAAAATGCTAGCCCATATCCTATAGCTTTCCTAAACGAACAAAAACTTTAGAGCTGATTATCTCAGTATGTCACTATTGAGGGTTGGTAGCTTTCTGCTTAACGCCGTCCAATTTTGAAAGATTGAAATAAACCGGTTTTGAGCTATAGCCATTTGTCTCTTTACTTATTGAATGACCCTCGTATATGCTCGTTTACACGCATAATTTTGTTTTAATAAAAATAATTATACCTATATTGGCTAAAGCTCGTGTTTAAAAACACTTTTGCTGGGCAATGTTATACATACCATCGATAAACATCGCTCCAACTAATCTTTTTAATGGTGGGCAAAGTTACCTAATAAAAATGAATCTTACTTTGCCGTTCAACTTTTTATTTTTTTTAATGTTTGCACAGATGTTGCAAAAATACTGTACTAGTATATATATTTATGACTGATGCTCTTTTTTACAAAAAAAAAAACAGTATCAAAAATATTTCAAAAAAACATAAAAAGTGTGGGCAAAGTAAGACGGAGTTACGGCACTTTAAATTAATTCTGTTTTAGAATTATTTATTCTGTTTATACCAGAAAGTCTGTAACTGTATTCTTAGGTAGCGAATTATGATTTTAACTTTACTTTTCCATGTAAAACAAAGTACCTAATAAGTATATCATTAAAACTTAAAATAATTTTTGTTAGTTTTAGGTAATGTTTATTATCCGCTCTGGAATCAGTTACTCTGATAGGATTCTTTAATTATTTTTGATGCTGTCCTACAAAATATATCATTTATCCTTTTACAATAACACTTTTTACTGTGTACAATGGCACCTACTGAACGCCACTTCTGGTGCGCCCAACACAGTGGGTACCCAGAAACTGTACAAAGACGACATTTGTATTTGTCTGTGCCGAGTTTATGTAATTTCCTATAGAGTTCGCCCCTTCTCTTCCCGTGGCTGTGCTCCGTTGGGGCCCGAGCTTAGAATGTGATGGGGTCCCACACTGAGAAAAATCATCTATTTAGTTATGATTTATGGGCTTAATAATGGCCGAGAGGGAAGTTAATTTATTTATTTTTAATAACATACCTTTTGGAACGTTTATTTTACTATTTGTCTTTGTATAAAAAGATGCAACATTCTGAAAAAATTAATGAATAATATTTTTGATTGAATAAAAATAAATATAATATTATTAAAATAAATGTTAAACACCGAAAACAACTATAGAAATGAAATACATTAATAAATATTAATATATATTATTACTGTTTTGTGCTATACTGGCTGTTTATATTATAATGTGCCGATATTGATGTATTTTAAACCATAAGTAATCTTCATATTTAATTCGAGAGACGCGAAATGGGTAATTATCCTGTATGTTTTTCGCCACATTTATTTCAACATAAAATAATTATTTTTACTTATCAATGAATAAACAATCAAATAAAATTAATTATTTATTTGGTGTATAGGCATGACAACAATAAAGAAAAAAATGTATGTAGTTTCTTATGAAATTCTAATATCCAGTAGGTAACCTTGTCACAGTGCATAAAATAGGATCCATATGAAACGAATTGCATTTTAAAAATTCTAAAAATCAATATGGTTTCTGCTTAAATAAATTATATAGTAAAGTCAAAATCCCAAATTAATCGGAGTTTTCATTTTAGGGTAATCGTGTCGTCGCACATACATCTAGAATAAGAATGTAATATGCTAATCAAATCTGCAACTAATAAAGGAAATAACATTAGTCCAAACCTGGTTGCCTTAATAAAAGAAAACGCTATTAGAAAATGAAGATGTGATTGATCACATGTCTGCTTCTACTTATACCAATTATAAACAAAATATAAAGAAATATTCTCAATCATATTATTCTAAACTGCATTATATTTTTAATGAGAAACTCTTTAAAGAATTAGATTAAAAGACAAAACGTTTTGCGAATCATCTGCAGAACTCAATCACATTTTATTCGAAGGTGAGAAATTTTTGGATTTGTTTTGCATGAATCTTGTAGAAAACAATTATTTCGTCTACCTTAAATTATTAAAAAATATTGAAACTGCTCTAATGTATTTTGTTGTTAATATTATTATATATGAATTTCTTCTTACAATTTCTGAGAGAAACTCTAAGATCCGCTTATGTTTAAAATCTTAAGGCCTTTAAGTTTGGGTCTTTTTGTTAATAAAATGTCCTCTTTGGTCACTTGACCTTTTCATATTGTATCGTTTTTATATTTGTTACCTCTCTTTTTTGCTAGTAAATATTCGTAGGACTTTCTAATTGGAGATTGCTTGGTTGAAAGCAATTTATCAATCCAAAAAAACGAATAATTACTCAAAACATGGATTCATTTAAAATACTATTTTAATAAAAAATTGATATGGAAACACCCAGTCTCCGAAAAATTAAAATTTTGTCCAAGACTTCTTAAAAGCGGTGGTTCGACTCCAAAAATTTACATTAAAAAAATAGAACCATTTTAAAATTAAAAACAAATCTATTAAAGATATATTTACAATTTTTAAATTTTTCTTCTGGGGTGCCCTGCTTTTCCTGCTTCTTCTCTGTTCTTTGACCTACTACTTCTACTATCTGCTACACTTTTCTCTTAAATTCAAATGAAACTTTTCTTTACTTTTCTTTTATATTCAACTCCTTGTCTCTTCTGCTCACCGTCTACTTTCCTGGACTTCTCTGCTTACCCGCTTCTTTCTCTCACTTCTCTATCTGTCCTCCAAACTTTGCAATAAAAATCTGTTTTTTACCTTTTTATATATTTTCGTTTATTTTTAATTTCTCCAAACAAATTTCAAACTACAATACAATTCAAAACCTTTTTGACAATTCTTTAAATTTCCTCTGTCAATTTTTCAATCTTCTAACAATAATCAAAAAATCGACATCCTGATTATTTCCTTAAATTTTGAGTTTTAGCAACTTCACCACCCCAGGATAATTAATAAATTTTGAAGACGTCACATTTTCCATATCATATCCCCAAATTCATTATTCATTCAGTATATTATTTTTTAATTAAAAAAAAATATTTATTTTGATTTTTTATATTTCTTTCCATCAATTGTTGATCTTGCTCATTTTATTATTCATTCAAAAATAAACTAACTGTAATATAACATTTTTAACTATCTATTAAAACCATAATAACTATACATCTCACATTCATACTCATACTTATCTCAATTTTATAATTCTAGTTATCCCCTTATTTTTTTGATCTTCTATATAATTTATAATATTTCTAATGTATTTCTTTTGTGCATATTATCTTCATTCAACTTTCTTTTCCATCTGAAAATATCTTTTACATTTCTTCTTTAAAATCTTCTACCCATATTATACATTTTTTCGTCTTCATTTTCTCATTAGGTATACATTATATTATTTTAAATACTATTTCTACATAATTGTTTTCTTTATACCGCATTATTTATTAATATACCACATTATTCACTTTTATTCCGCACTAATTCACTTTATACCACATTATACCTTATTATTTAATATTCCGCATTTACTTATTATTATACAAATCAATCATACGAATCAAATGTTCTCCTTTTCTCTTAATTTTCTATTCTTCATTATCTTCCTCAATTCTTCCCTACGCTTCATTTTCGTTTCTTTTATATCTTCAAATTTTTGTTTAAAATGAACTTTATTTTTTAGACTTTTATATTTTTATATTTCTTTTTCCTTCCTTCATTTTGTTTTCTGTTTTTCTCTATCTTGTTTCTTGCTTTTTTTCTGAATTCTTTTCCATTTATTTTTATTTTTATTTTATTTTTCTTATTTTGCCTTTTATTTTCCTCTTTGATTTGTTTCCTAATTTGCTTTATTTTCTTTCTCGGCCTCTTTTTTGATTCTTCAAATTTTATTTTACTATTAATTTGTCTACCAATACATATTTCTTTTTCTAAATTTTTATTCTGTCTTTCCTCACTAACTTCTTTTTTTCTACCTTTTAGTTTAAGGTCTTATAAATTTATATTCATATCTTTTTCTTGTATATTTATTTCTTCATTTATTTCTATACTTTTAATTTCGTTTTCTTTATCTTCTTATAATTTAAATTTATCTTCTTCTCTTTTCTTTGTTTCGTCACTTTATTTCTTTTACTAACTCCTCCAATTCATTTTCTACCTTATCTACTTCGCTTTGGATATCCTGTTTTATGATTTTCTACATTCCCTTCTTTTTCTTTATAATTTCTTCTATATCATCTAACCTTTCTTGATTTCTTTTTTCTTTAGCATGTTGTCTATTTTTCTTTATTTCTTTCTTATCTTGTTGTCTATCTTTCTTCATATATAGCAGCACCATCATTATTGCCTCTTTTCAATATTTTTCTCCAATTATTGATTGCTTTTTATGTTCATTTACTTTATTAAGAGTATTATTTACATTTTCCTCATCCATATCCCCTTTTCTAACTTCTTCCACTTCTTCAGATTGTTCCTCGTCCAATCCAACCTTCTTTCCCCCTCTTAAATCCATTTCATTTTATCTCGTTTTATATCGCTTTTATAATTTTATACTTAAAACTTTCCAATCGTAGATCTAAAAAAATTCCATTTGCATCCAACTTTATGAAATACTGTAAAATATATATTTTGATTTACATTTTAGTTTATAAAATTTTTTATTATTAACACCTAATTGAATCGCTTATTTCAGAAACAACCCAAGTCACTTTTTGACAGTTTTCAGGAGGTGAAAAAAATGTAATGTAAGTTTATCTCAGTATTTTGAGTAAAACAGGAGTTTGAGGCTAAAATTTTACCACTAAAGTAAGAATTTATCATAAACAAAATGTGTTATAAATATTTACAAAATTAAATAAAAAATTAGAAAATGGACTTCAAAATTAGGCAAATGGCCTTAGTAGTCGATGCCGATGACACCTAATTAAAAAAAAAAAAGTCTGTTCATTATCGATCTATTTTAATAAAATATAGCTTATTTTGTGGCTTCCTTGGTTTTCTCTCAGTTTTTGATGTTCGTATAATGTTTTTATAAAGCGATTTGAATGGTTCCTCCACTTCCTCCACTTCGGCAACTGCTACTTTTTTGCTTAGTCCGTGACTAAGGTTGATTCTGATAAACGAATAGGGTAAAAGGAGAAGAGATGGACCAGGAAGAGTGACAGACCACCACGGACATAGGCGTCGTTTGGGGGGGGGGGGGGCAAGGGGGGGCAGTTGCCCCCCCCCCCTGGCTTTTAGCGACTTAATCAACAACGCGTAAAATTATGCATACGAACAACAATCTCATATAGAAATAATAACATTAAGGCTAATATAGTTGAAGAATATTATAGGTTGAATATATTTATTGAATATCGTCGGTCTAAGATGCAAATGGCCTAACTCCTAAAATATAAATTTTTCAGGAAATGCAAAAAATCTTTTAGACCTAACCTTAATGTAAAGGGGTTATACTAAATGAGTCATGTAATTTTTGGTGCGAATATTTAAAATAGGCTTGACAGGCCATTTCGAATCGACAGTACAGATCTTTAACTAACGGGTAGCCAATAAAACGTATCTTTGGTAAAAAGTGTAGTCAGGCCATTTGAATCTTAGGCCGACGATATCTAGAATGCCTTATTTCGTTACTTACATCACGCTTTTCCGAAGACTGATAATTTTTCTTAAGCCTGCTACATCCCAAAAGCATAAAAACAATACTTTTTTCATTACCGATTAGAAAATGAAAGTAGTGGAAAAATTTGGAATCGACAATTTTGAAGTTGAATACCAAACTGAAATACGAAAGAGCTTTCTACACACAATGATCTTTTCATTAATGATATAGCATCCAAATATTGTGAATTTTATCCAGACATAAAAAGTGGTTTAAAAAATATTTATGGCTCTTCCACCAACGACAGAGTTAATCGAAAGAACGTTTAGCACGCTAAGGCATGTTAAAACATGGCTGCGATCTATTCGATCAGTGCGAAGTCATGGTATGGAAAGCAAAAGCGATACTAACGCAAGCTGCGGATAATTCGAGTACTTTAGGGCGATATTTTGTAATTTTGGCGTATCAAATACACGTATACATTTTACTTTTTACTAAAAAATAGGTTAAAAACAATAAAATGAGCAACCGGAGTTACTATGTTGCAAATTTTACTAGCAAAAAAACTGTAAATTATATAAATTTTCAGTAGCAAAATCGAAATTAAATCAAAAAAATAAATAGACAGCTGTATAATATGAAGAAAAAAACCTTTGTTTTTGTAATAATAACAGTAATATTGGAAATAATAGACATCAGAAAAGGTTATAAATAAACAATAAATTATTATTTTATGATATTCTTCAACATTCCTTAAGTCTTAAATATTAAGCAAATGATTTCTGCCTTTAATTATTGTATATGGCTGAAATGCAATCTTATGACTTATTGATAGGAAACCAGTTTTAATCGTTAATTTCTATGGGATCTTTCGAACTAAAAATGAAGAAAATATAAATTACAATCGCAAATATACCAATTATTTTGGTTAATACGTTTTAATTCTACGTTTTTATATAATAGTAGTGTTTTTATTTTGATATTATTTAACCTATTCTTCAATGACAACTTATTAGGCTTAGGCAAGATCTCATACATTTTCTCGTAAATACCTACCTATGTTTTATTATTGATTTTTATTAATTATACTACTTTTTTTAGCTGATTTTTTCACTTGTTTTATAAATCCATATACTTTTATTTTGTCTTTTTTTGTTGGATTATTTTATTTATTAAAGACTTGTTATGACAACTTAAGTATCAGTTCTGTCAAATAGGTCAGTGACATTGTTAGGGTTACTACTACAGTTCCACTTCCCCTTAGCTTCGCTATTCAGTGAGATATCGGATTAATTTTGTTCTCTTTGAAAGGATGGATTCAATTGTTCTGTGACGTCATGGCTTACTTCCAATTTTTCCGAAAATAACAGATTTTTTTTATTTTTAAAATGAAACCCTCTTTTTTATTGCAAATTTAAATTTCTGGGACATTTTTGTATTGACAATTTTTTGTCAGCTGTAAAAATGGCCGCCATATTGGATAATATTTTTTCTAAATATGTTACTATTAATTCGTTTATGGAAAAACATATAGGAATGTACGAACTTTATAAAATCTTATTAGGCTTCAAAACTCCCATTGAGACCCATTAACCGTATACCAGTGGCGTATCTAAACCTTTTTATTATTAGCAAACCGTTTAATAATTCTATCCGCTTTTATCTTCGTTGTTAATTGAGATACTGGAATGAAAACTTATTTGTTTAAAAGGTTGGGATAAATACTCTCATATACTGGATTCAACTGGTGCGTGACTTCATGGCTTACTTCTGTTTAATCAGAAATAACATAATCTCAATTTATTTTTAATTTTTAAATAGAAACCCCCGTTTTTATTGAACATTTGAATTTTAGAGACATTTATGGATAAGAATCATGTTTTGAAAATTTTTTGTCTGCTGTCAAAATGATCATCATATTGGAACATATTTTTTTTAAAATGTTACTGAAAAATTTTTCAATACACGCTTCTTATACAAAAATGTACCAGAAATTCAAATTTTCAATAAGAAAGAGGGTTTTCATTTAAGAATTAAAAATAAATTGCGATTTTCTGTTATTTCTGGAAAAACCGGAAGTAAGCCATTACGTCACAAAATAATTAAATCCATCGTAAGAAAATTCTCTTTTATGTTTCATTTTCTTTGTTTTTCAATAAATACACATACTAATTTTTTTCAAAATTTTGCCCCCCCCTATAGAATTGTGTAACGACGCCCATGACCACGGATATTTCGTAAACTACGGCAACGTCGATGTTTCACGCGGGAGCATATCTCTGTTAGCACCTGTTGACATAGAGACACGCACTTGTTTATTTTGATGTGTTTCAGAACAAATATTTAATATTTTTGGTTTTTCTAGTGTGACAAATTTATTTGCAAATATTTTTGATAGAGTTTGCAACCAGCTAGGTAAGTTATATTGCTAAATTGGGTCATACAATAACCGTAAGATATCTGAAGTTTATTCCTAACCTAAAATGTTGTTATTTAATCGATTCAGTTAAAAGAAATCAGGTGGTCCATCTCTCCTGTCGAAAAAGGAGAGATGGACCAATCTATAGGAGGATAGATGGACCTGGTTTTTAAACGTATGTTGTGTTTTAGACAAATGCCTAATATGTATAAACGCAAGGTTAATGAACCCCCAAGAGGATTATGGTCAGCAAATGATTTGGAATCAGCCATAAATGCGGTCAAAGAAGGTGCCATGGGTGATAACCAAGCTGCTATACATTTTAAAATACCAAAGACTACACTTCAACGAAGAATAAAAAACAATAATACAGACAAACTAAATAGATTAGGGCCGGATTCAATGTTTGGAGTAAACGCTGAATCGAAACTTGGTAATCACATTAAAAAGTTTTTAAAAAATGGTTTTTGCCCTACAAGACAGAAAGTACGGCAAATGGCTTACAATTTGGCAGAAAAGCTAGGGATTAAGAATAGATTTACCGAAAATAGAGACGAGTAACTGCTTACACGCTATACAGCAAAATAACATTTTTATTATTTTAGGTAAGGCTGGACAAAAGTGGTTGGAATCATTTCTGAGAAGAAGATCTGACATTGTTGTTAGAAAAGCTGCCTACTTTTATCTACCACTAAACTTCTAATTTACAGACCAAAATCAACAGTTTAATTAAAAAAAAATATAAAAAGTATTACTCAAATTTAAATTCCAAATTTTTCTGTTAATCTTCCAATTTTTAATCCAAAAATGCCCCACGTTGGTTGGCAACACTTGATACGGAAACACACAGTATCTGAAAACGGGGTTATATAAAATTAAAACAACATTAAAATTAAAAAAAAAGTTCTAAAAAAAATAAAATTCTAATTTTTAAATTTTTCTTTTTAGGCGTCCTGCTTCTCCTACTTCTCCTCTGTTCTCTAACCTTCTCTTTCTGTTATCTCCTACATTTTTCTCTTAAATTCAAATGAGACTTTTCTTTACCTTTCTTCTACATTCAACTCCTTGTCTCCTCTGCTCACCGTCTACTTTCCTGGACTCATCTGCTTACCGCTTCTTTAATTCTGCCTCGATTTCTCTCACTGCTCTGTCTGTCCTCCAAACTTTGCAATAAAAATCTGTTTTTACTTTTTTTATATATTTTTGTTTACGTTTAATTTCTTCAAATTCCAAACTACAATCATTGTGACAATTCTTTAAAATTGATCTGACAATTTTTCAATTTTCTAACAATAATCAACTTTGCTAACTCTTAATTAATCAGTAATATTATGTTTGCTGATTTTAATCCTATATAATATAAATTATTTTAACATAAAAATGATCATAAAGAAACATCGAGTCAGTACTTGACAACTCATAATTGCCATTTGATTGACGATCAATTTACTATTTGCTTTTTAAGTCGTTTCTCAGTGTAGAATAATCCCTCTGAAAAGAACATTCTAACAGTAACCGATATTACAAAGCTTTCTGTGAGTCTGCATCGCATCCAATTCCAAGCGGGCCGCGGCGTGGCAGTGACGGATTGAAGGATATTTGTCATCCTCCCGACTCGGCCACATTGCTGTCTGCCCCCTGCCCCCTGCTGTCCCCCAGGGGCCCCAAGAGTGGCGGTCGCGCGGCCGCCTCTCTCTCAGATCTCCCAGATAACGCTCTTGAACAAGCATTGCATTTTTCAATAGTCTCCAAATCATGTGTGGGAGTTTCATTAGGAGTTACTGATTTTTTCCTCAATTTTTGATGCGAACGTCCTCCTTACGAGTCGAAAAATAAGAGAAACTGACCAATTATTCACGAAAGGTTTGCTACTGAACGGTTGGTTACAACAAACTTTAAAGGTTTGTCGTACATAAACATAAAACACACCTGCTATATACGAGGTGTTTCATTAACACGTGACTAGATCTCTATGGATAATAGTATATTAAAAAATAATGTAGTTTGTTTCATAAACATGTTAATTATATATTTTGTATAGTTTACCCCTGAAAACAATAAACAGTTATAATATTATCAATTAAGAAGAACATAGTACCTTATTCACGAAAAAACCAGAAAAGCTTAAAATAGGATAAACTGAACGTTTTAATTTACAGTGATTGGGCGTGTACATTCAGGCGAAAATAGTCTTTCCAAATGTCAACAATGGCCAAAAAATATTAAAAACAAATCCTACAACTAGTCAAATAGAAATTAAAAGCTGAAATTCAGCAGAGGCGTTAACCTTTTTATTAGAGAGGGCTGGGAGCATGGGTTTTAAAAACACTTTTTAATACGATTTTAAACGAGTTGCTTATCTGTATTTTAATTGTAGTAAAATGTGACCATGGAAATCGTATTAAAAATAAAGTATTTTCAAAATCTATGCTCTCACTAATAAAATGGTGAACGCCTCTGCTGAATTTCAGGTCTTAATTTGGCTGGTTGTAGGATTTTTTTTAACAATTGTAACCGAACTGTCATTTGTTTTAATCACATTCGGAAACTTTAATGATGATGTGAAATGATAAAATTTTATTTGATTTTAGGTTGTAATACGTAGTAAATTAGAGTATATCATAAAACGTTGTACGATACACGCCTGTTACCTGATCTCTACGTGCTCGCACTGTCATATACCGTGCTCGCTAGCGCTCGTACATTAACGACCATGCTCGTATGTAAAGATGTAGGCAACGAGCTTATATAGTAAACTACTATTGACCAGATTTACGGGAAAATATAGAAGGAATGTCATCTGGTCCTGGATTTATATTTCTCAGATCATTAAGGCTATTGGTAAATTCTGACATACTAAAAGAAAGGTTTAATGAAGTGTTTTCGGTAGGATTGGAAAAAATATTAGTGTCTTTTGCAGCTATTTTATTTTCAAGAAAAGTGGGGCTTTAAATATTCTTTAGATGACATCTGTTTATAGCTGGCGAAAGCCCGAAAAGGTGGCGACTCGCTGGAGATTGTCACCGGCATGTCATTTCACGCAAGTTTTCATGTTCTTTTATAGGGAAAAATTTGATATTCGTTCATTGTTTTTTGAGTTTTAAGAAATAAATTAATAATAAAATGCGAGAGATGCCGGTGATAACGTGAAAAAAGAACATGAAAACTTGCGATAAATGACATACCGGTGACAATCGGCTGCGGTTCGCCACCTATTCGGGCTTTCGCCAGCGGATCCAGCGACTCGCTGGCGATACGCCGGAATGAATGTTTGGCGAATCGCTGGCGATCGACTATGCATACGGATGTTAGACTTTATTAATTGGTGTTGTACTGTCTATTTCAGATACATTGCGATGCAAAGACAAGAATTTTTCTTATTTCACTAAGAGATGAGTCTTGGATTTATTTCTGCTGTATTCTATTTTGTTTTCAATTGATTTGTGTCGCTTGTATCTGTTAAATTCGGCTTTACTTGCTTGAATTGCACTCTCACACACGGCGTTCCACTAGGATACAGACGTGTGGTTTTTAACCTTTTTTGTTTTTCGATATATACTTTGGCATAGAATAATTGTATTAAAGTTTGAAATGGTTTCGTTAATATCGTCTGTAGTTTGGAAATTCGATAACGCATGGTCTATGTAATTCTCCAAATCATTCCATTTTGCGGAATCAATTTTACATTTTGGAATAAGATATCTGTTGAAGGGGCTATCAAATTTAAGATTATTGTGGGATGGTGGTCGCTGCAATAGATGAATTTGAGAACTTCTCATGTAGGTAGTGATGGATCGCGTATGGTAAAATCTATTGCTGGTCCCTTTCTCGTAGTTATGTTAAATCTAGTAGCCGAACCGTTATTAAGAAAAGTCAAATGAAAATAAGAAATAATATTTTTAATAATTTGACCTCAGTATGTGACAAGATTTATATCAGGTTATTGTTATATATTAAAAAGGTTTTATTAACAGAAGCTACAAACAAATTGAGGAAAATTTGGTAATGTCAAATATAAAATTAAAACGTCCAAATTATCTTGCATGAAACTAAAACCCTAGGTTTTAGTTCTAAGTCTTCGTCTCATGATTTGATATCTATCTCTGGTTATGAGGTTATAACATTCCTCCACGGTCACTCCATTTGCTCAATGAGACGTTGTGGATGTCTGATTGTGCGCTTGCTGTTGTACCTTAAACTCGATATCGGTGTGGCGGTGACATTGGTTTCTTGTGCTCACCATGATTCTCTCTGGGGCACAGTTTTAATATCCGTGTTAAATGCTAGTTTTATGTATACCGCTGTGATTGGTGATCTACCAAAAGATGCTGATGTTCCAGGAGGTGGTAAGGAGTTACTGTTGGATATTATTTTCTGTACTTGATTTTGACAGCCTGCTCTCCGGTATGTTGGTTGATTTTTTGCCTTCGGTCAACCAGCTAGGATTATACAAAGGGGTTTTATTATTGGATAATTCGATGTCTTCCGTATCCCGAGGGCAAATGTGATCTGCATATCTACGCTTCTCTATATCCTCTGGTATCTATTAAGATTATCGGTGCATGCGTTCAGATATAATTGCTCGTTTCCATTTTGAATCAATTTTGGTTCGCACATAAACTGGGCCACCTGGTTGATAGGTAAGAGTTTGATGGTCACTATTTATATTAGCTTGTTTGTAGATGTTTTAATTCTAGCGTTTGTCTCGTATTTGGTCGTGCATTAGCTAGCACATAAGTTAACTGGCGTCCAAACATCATGTGGACAGGTGATTTGACCGTAGTACTGTGAGGTGTATTGCGATATATGTGAAAAGAAATTCGTTGAGCCATTATATTAGTTGTTTTTTATTTTTTCTTGCAGCCATTCTGATCTTAAAATAACGTACCCGTTAGTTCGTGGATGATATGGTGATGACGTGACATGTAGGATTCCTCTATTTTTGCTGTACTTTTGGAAATCTTGTGATGTAAACTATGGCCCGTTATCAGAAACTATTATTTTCGGTAATCCAAATGTTGTAAATATATCTTCGAGTTTTTCACATATCTTTTGTGTGGTTATTTCTATCTCGATCCATTTGAAGAGTGCATCAGATAAAACAAACTTATTTTTTTTTTCAAATGGGCCTAAACTTTGTCAGGTATATATCTTGAGTAGAAGGGTAGTTCGGGACCATTTAGTTTATTTGCTTGACAATTTTGACAACGTCTGACATGTGTCTATGTCGTCCTCTACTGATGGCAACTAAACATAAAATCTCTAGCCAGTGCCCTCTTTGCAGATATGCCAAGATGTCCCCTTTGCAGGTATTTCAGTGTTGCCTTACGTAGTGTTTCCGGAATACCAATATTTCAAATCAATCTGTAGTTGCTCGTGATACAATCGACAGAATTTACAATCAAGTTGATGACAATCCAATAATGTCAAAACTAAAATTAAAAGGTCCAAGTTATCTTGCATGTAACTATAACCCTAGGTTTTAGTTCTTAGTCTTCGTTTCACGATTTGATATCTATCTAGTATGAGAGTATAACAGTTATGTCGGTTGACATCTCCAATGTACGGTGAATGATTGAAAACTTGCCATCCAAAATCATCCAAGAGCTTTCGGGTACGATTGGCCGTGTGTGGGCTGAGTTTTCTCGACAAAAAATATAAATTGGTTTGTGATTTTTCGTCAACAAAAACCTTATTACAGCCCTCACTTCACAACGGGCGGGATTTTCAATTGGAATAAATTGGAATAAATTGGAATAAATTGGAATAAATTGGAATAAATTGGAATAAATTGGAATAAATTGGAATAAATTGGAATAAATTGGAATAAATTGGAATAAATTGGAATAAATTGGAATAAATTGGAATAAATTGGAATAAATTGGAATAAATTGGAATAAATTGGAATAAATTGGAATAAATTGGAATAAATTGGAATAAATTGGAATAAATTGGAATAAATTGGAATAAATTGGAATAAATTGGAATAAATTGGAATAAATTGGAATAAATTGGAATAAATTGGAATAAATTGGAATAAATTGGAATAAATTGGAATAAATTGGAATAAATTGGAATAAATTGGAATAAATTGGAATAAATTGGAATAAATTGGAATAAATTGGAATAAATTGGAATAAATTGGAATAAATTGGAATAAATTGGAATAAATTGGAATAAATTGGAATAAATTGGAATAAATTGGAATAAATTGGAATAAATTGGAATAAATTGGAATAAATTGGAATAAATTGGAATAAATTGGAATAAATTGGAATAAATTGGAATAAATTGGAATAAATTGGAATAAATTGGAATAAATTGGAATAAATTGGAATAAATTGGAATAAATTGGAATAAATTGGAATAAATTGGAATAAATTGGAATAAATTGGAATAAATTGGAATAAATTGGAATAAATTGGAATAAATTGGAATAAATTGGAATAAATTGGAATAAATTGGAATAAATTGGAATAAATTGGAATAAATTGGAATAAATTGGAATAAATTGGAATAAATTGGAATAAATTGGAATAAATTGGAATAAACTGGAATAAATTGGAATAAATTGGAATAAATTGGAATAAATTGGAATAAATTGGAATAAATTGGAATAAATTGGAATAAATTGGAATAAATTGGAATAAACTGGAATAAATTGGAATAAATTGGAATAAATTGGAATAAATTGGAATAAATTGGAATAACAATAGGCATTGAGGAAAATATAAAATATGTAAGTTATTTTTGAAGTGAAAACTTCTTTAGCGGCGTTGAGCACTTTTGTGGGATATGTAAAAACTGTGAAACTCGCGTCAGGACACGTGGGCTGATCGAAAATTCGTAAGACGGTTGGAGAGTAGTGTTGTAACATCGAAATCGATTAATCGAACAATCGATTGTTTTCTTTCGATTGTCGATATTTTTTAATCGATTGTAAAGGTTTCGATTAATTAAAAAAATCGATTTTTTAAAAAATCTATTTTTATAAAAAAATGGTTTTAAAAAAAATTTTTTATACGAGACAGAAAATTTATTTATTTATTCTCATGACGCATCCGCATTGCTTCAAAAAAAAATTGGAAAACGCTTTGATGAATTGCCAATGATTTTGAGTGGAGATTTCAACATAAACTTTGCAGACGATAAAAATCAACTATTACTTCAGCTATCATAAACCTATCGTATCAGTTTTAGAGATTGGCGATGATGGTTCTGGTAATAATGATGGTGAAAAAGTCATCGAAATTATGGATGTTAGTTGATTTTTCTGAGGGATAAACTTTTTAATGTAATACAATGTAATTTAATGTAACATAAATTGTAATGTGTGTTTATGATAGCGCAATAAATATTGTATTCTACCACATAAATGATAGTACTTTTATATTGATTTAAAATTATTCCCTAACTATTCCAAAAAATCAAAAATGCACAACGTTAATATTCAAGTTTTCACTTCTGCCGGCACTCCCGGAGTGCAACCCGTGTTTTTTTTATTCTCTATTGGAATTACCACATTTCTTTATTTTGAGAAATTTATTTTTCAACGTCAACTAATGTGATTGAGTTGAAAAGCTAGGTTATGCTCTAAAACAAACCTTAGTTCTTATTAAAACTATGTAGTTTAAAAAGATCTCTATCGTATATTAGATTAAATAAATTATAAGACTTATGTTGTAAAATATGTACCTAAAAGGATCTGGGATCAATTTATTTTAAAGTATAATCCTAAAACACTTCTTAAAACTAACTTTTAAAACCTACTTAAGATAACTGCTAAAAAGTGTGCCTCTATAACACCAAACATAACTTAGAAATATCTTCAAACTAAATAGTTCTAAAATTACTTATTAACTAACCCTTACAGGACAACGATAAAGCATAATTTCCTTTAGAATGAACTAGTTTTATTAAACAGATTTAAAGGAATCTATAAAACCAAGTAATAAGATCAATTTATCTTGCAAAAAAAATAACTGTAATAAAATAATTATTAATTTTTATGCCTTAACAAAATCCTATTAAAACATAAATAAAACTTGTTTCTCCTAAAACTGTTGCTTGGGAGAGCTGTTGCATTGGCTGTCACGTTAAAACAAACGAGACGGCTGCTAAATTAAGTGGGGATGACTTGTGCGAGCTTGATTATCAGATGTTCGAGTACGCGTTTTATGCATAAATCAGTATTTATAAGTACAACGCTGCCACATTTTAAAATAAATCTCGTTATTTCCTGAAATTCACCTTCATCTATGATAGTTGCAAGAAGAAAAATACATCAAACTGATAATAATTTGTTTTAAGAATATAAATATACTTCCTTAGTATAATTTTGAAAGCTATTTGTGCGTAGAGCTTTATGTTAAGTGAATTCCAGATTATAAACATAAACAATTCTAATAACAAGACTTTCGCATATTTGTCTACTCTTTTATAACAATGTGAAAACCACGTGGATAACACTGTGAATCTTGTAATTCATTCGATTTTTGAATACAAAATTAGTCTACTAGTTGTTCGTCGTTGCATATATCCTAATATTAGGCATTCCAAACAAAATGGCTGTCGTGGAAAGGCTTGGTTATACATATGATGTATTCTATCTACAGCACGTGGAATCTTGCATGATAAATTAAATTTTTATATTTTATGTCGAACCCAATGAAGAGTAATTTTTAAAAGACCGTTAATATATTTTTTATAAATTGACAGGCTTGGCGACTACTATTTCGAATAAATATAGCGTCCAAGATGACAGGCTATGTCGCAACAGCCTTAGATATACGAGCCCGTCCCAATGGCAGCTATTGTTTGACAGGTCGATAAAATACCTAATAGTTAATTAGATAATTGAAAAGGGGTCCGAAAATAAACAAAAAGGCAACACAAACACTTCGCCTAGGATTTTAGTTTTTTTTTTCGTGTCCCGTGTATCACAGTTTTGTTTTATAATAAAAGAAAAATGTAGACTTATACTCTATTATAATAAATTGAATATTCATTTGAATTTAATCAATAAAATTAATTTACTATTATAAAAAACAGTTTTTAAATTAAAAGAGAAATCTGAAATTACAATGATCATCAATATATAAACACTTACTACAACTTATGATAGACCTAGTCGATTTAATACTAGCCACATGCACCCTCAGATCTTCCTTTTGAGACGTAATAAGACTGGTATTATTAAAATGCCATTACATTCGAGCGCCATTAGTAGAAATAAAGCCAAATTCAGCCATTGGGGATATAGGGGACTGGCCGTCTAATGGTATTAAAGCCACTTTACAACGAATGAGGTTTTAATAGGGGCAGGCGAACGATTTTCGTGGCAATGGAATTTTGTATCAAGACACTTGGTTGATAAAAAGATATTCAGAGATGTATTTCATTTAAAAATAAACAATATTCATATAGAGAAAGCGATTAATAAAATATACATTATTAAGAACATCAATTGTAATTGAAATTTGCGTAAATTTAATCAATGTTTTAGTTTAGTTTTAGTACTATGGCCAATGGACACTAATTTAATAATTTATTTCAATTAGAATGTAAGTATTTCTGAATTTATTTTTGACTTATGCTAATAAATATTTAGGATTGGTAGTCTTACATCGAATACTATTGGGATATCCTAAACGGTAAGAGATACAGTGTTGGTTAAATTGGTGAAAAGTTTCATGCTCATTAAGAATTTGTTTTGAAATCTAAAAATATCTACAGGGGTTTCCAAAATATCAGGCAAAAACTAAAAATTGTCATTTTGGAAAGCTTACGATATTATCTACATCGTTCGAGAAAATTTAACGAAAATTAAGTCTTTTGTATTATGAGCTCTGCCCAATCGAAAAGCGTTAACGACAAATTTTCAGGCCTTCTAGATTTTGAGCAACCAAAGCCAACTTTGTTATTTTTACGGCCGCTATATTGAATTTTTATACCATTGAACTGCCAACAAAATTCCCAATTCAACGACAAGTGACAAAAATGTTCTAAAGAAAAATGATGTTAGACCAAACTTTTTTTTTCAATCTTCATTTTCGCTTTTCGTATGGACACCATATTGGATTTCCATGCCAAAATAAACTATGTTATTAGTAATCGCACTTTGGATTTTAAACTTCAATGGCTCCCTTAAAACGTAATTTTTATATACCTATTCGTTAATATCAAGTGACCATGTTAATGACATTCGGAATTCAATTCATCAATTCATTTTGATCAGGCACGTAAAATTGAAGGCGGCCATCTTTTAAAAAGAAGCGACCCACGCGCTTGCGTATTGAATGCATATTGAAGTGTATAGGACTAACACATTTAAACAAAATTCGAAAATATTAAGAAATTAATTACACAATATAACTAATAACCATAAAAATTCGTAGTCACACCCTCAAGTATCGGTACTTAATTAATAAACGCCCTATATATCTTCACTCTAGTTTGATTATCTACTCTAATTTTCCAAAATACAAAAAGCTATACTGTAAATTATTTACAAAAAGTAAAAATCTATATTTTAAGTAGAATATTGAATAAAATATGAAAATGTGTTTTATATGACAAACAACATTAAAGTAGCATGAAACGATAATGGTTGACTAAATAGAAAACTCGGTTTTCTAACTATTTACCTACCCATTATGGCTTTTGTGCTTTATTTATTAATAAAGAAAAACTATGAATAATTGATAATTTCGTATGATAAATTGGTGTAAAGTAGTAACAAAAAGCCATGCTAGATTGGTAAATGTCTAGATCAATAATCAATACATTAATTTTCGTGATAAATTATAGCCTAAAAAAGTTAGTTTCTTTACGTGTATGTATCGAATTGAAATACTTCAAACGGACAAATTGCTCATGATATGTCAGTTTGATTAATGAAAGTTTAACAAAAATAATGCATGACGCTTTGACCAAATATGAAGATGTGAATACATTATCTATAAAAAAATTAAAGTTTATTGTATTCAGAATTGTCTAATTTTAAATTAGTAGAAAGATAAAACGCCTAAAATTTGATCGTTTTAAGGGCTGACAGTTTTAATAATTTATTTAAGTAAAAATCTGGTTTTGTAGGTTACAAATACAGGAATACAGGGTGTTATTAAATTATATGTATATATCTGTATCTGTAACGTGTGGAAAGTGGGTTTCCCACGGCACTTAGGCCTCACTATTGAAAGTCCTCCTTAATTGATATGCCACAATTGAACACATTTTAGTCGGTATAGAAATAATACGTAGTCTTATCTTCCTGTTTGGATTTAGAAATGAATACTTACTTAAAATTGACCAGTCAGAATGCATATGATCAGGCGCAGATTCTGTCTAGTCATAGATAAGTAGTTTTTGATGTAGTGTTTCTGGAATAACTTAAAAGTTCCCTGGAACTCTGCTGTTTTTTGTTCCAATCCATCTTTCCTTGAATTCACAAGGGAATGTTCTTTAATCAGGTTTGTCACTATCGATGTTGTCAGTCCTATGTAAGGGCCAGATCCAAAAGTTGTTAGCCCTTTTCTTCTCATTAACCCCTTGGTTAAAGACAGGGAGGGTTAACAGTGTAGGTTCTTTACTATTTCCTAAATTACCCGGCTAATTGGTAGGTTACAATCAAATAAACAAATTCATACTGAGAAGAGTTCTTTCAGGAATATATTTTAATTAGACAAAGTATCTGTAGTTATGTTGGACAATATCAAGATTATCAAATGGTATAAAATTCAATTAGTATTCAATCGATTACCCAAGGTTAGTACTAACTGTGGTTTACAGTAATGAATACTGCATATAAATATTACTCAAATAATAAATTATAATTTGTTTACAGTATGTTTTTACTTCTCCAGTTGATTCCTTTAATTGGTTTAATGGGTACCACCGACAGGATGCTTGAAAAACTAAATAAATCTTACTTGTTATGAAGAGGAACACTTCAGGTTTTCTAGATGGTTCTAAATTGAACTGGTAAGTAACTTTACCATCTTAATCTGATAGGCACTGATTCCGTGATTTCAGGTACTTTAGCAGCCTATGGAATGCATATATGTTATTTTACCGGGACCAGGAAGCGAGTAGGAGTAGCTGTATTCTAATAGCTACTCTTTAGCTATCTACTTAGCTCGAAGCAGCGGGAGATATAGCTTAGATTGCTAGGTAAGCAAAAGCTGAGGGAGGTATTCTAAAAAGGCCTAAAATATAATTAGGTAGTTAGCTTGGGTAAAAAAAAAGCATTTATACTATATATTACTAATGCATTTATTTTAAACATGTATTTCTGTCTATAACTTACCACTGTTGGAGTTGGGCCTCATAAGTTTATTTTAAAATTATTTAGGAAAACATAATCCACAAAAGTGTGTATATATCTTCTTAGATATATAAGTAACTAATCCTAATAATAATTTATTCTTTTCCGACTAATTAAATCCGGAAAATTCGTAGTTGCACCACGTGCACGTCTCTAGGTTAGCCAGGAAAAGAAGCGGGAATAAGAGAGAGAAAACGAGAGAGAGAGATAAACACTCTAGAGAAATTATGGAAGAAATAAAGACCCATATCCTAGCAGTTAAGCAGCCACTTACATGAAGGGCTTAGCAGCATTAAAGGCAGTACTGGTAAATGGTAAAAGAAGAATATTCAAGTGATCTGTGCCCTATACATTAAAACTATTTATGTAAACATAACCATACTTAAAATGTTTTTATTATTATTAAATGATGTCTGAGGATTAAACTATTTTATTTATGTTTTAAATGAACTGCTAAGAAAATTAATTTAGATTATTCATCACATCTTGATAGTCGTAAGTACATTTGTTCTTTTAAAAATCTCGTCTTTTACTACAAATCGTTATTTTAATAAATCAAATCTTATTATGCAATAAACCCGTAACAAAGTATTTGGTTGGCTGCCTTCTTGGCTAGTAAATTTGGTTACATTTTGATAAAAAGTAATCTTTATTCCAACTTAAGGTGACCACATTGTTGACGGATACTTCAGCTAAAGCTTGGTGACATTCTAATACCTACTAACCCTTAGTAAATACTTGGTCTGTTCAGGGCGAGTAGTACTTGTCTGCTATCTGTATAGATGAACCTTTTTCCAGTGATATTGCTTCTGGTAATTACTTCCGCATGGGCTCCGGTTGACATACACTGGCACTATTGCCTACAGCCCATTTTAGGTTTAAAGATATGTATTTATCAAAATAGGTTTAACATTTAAAGGAATAATAAAGTTTTGAACATTATTAGAGAGTTATTGCAAGTTCACTTAAGGTCAGTCACTATTAGTGCCACTCTTATTTTGACATCTGAGCATGCGCAGGTCACTAACGTTAATAAAGATTGTGCCTGTCCTTAATAGAGAGATATTGCAAATTTCTATAAACCCAGCCACTAATAGTGACATCGTATTTAGAGTCAAATAAATTCCATGCTAAAATCAGACTAATTACAAACCTGAAATTTTGACATTAGAATCCTCGTCCTTATACTTATTTCTAACCTTATAAGGTTTAAATGACGGCTATATTAAATATTTAATATTAAAAAACTTCTAACGGATACGAATGTCGCCGAGCGCATCCGAAAGCTATAAAGTCGCCACTACCTGTTGCCCTTAAACATCCACAATTAAGGACAGGCACAATTCTTAATAAAGTCAGTTTTAAAAAATACACATCTACGCATGCTTAGGTGTCAAATTAAGAGCAGCACTAATAGTGACTGACCTTAAGTGAACTTGCAATAACTCTCTTATTAAGGACAGGCACAATCTTTAATAAAGTTAGTGATCTGCACATGCTCAGATGTCAAAATAAGAGCGGCACTTATAGTGACAGATCTTAACTGAACTTGCAATAACTCTCTATCATCGAATGAGGCGCACTCAACTATAGTATAGAGAAAAAAGGAGTGCAGTAAATTAATTTGTAAAACGTAGTACATGTTCAAGAGGTAGGACATTTTATTTAAACATCATCATTCATTGCCTTTTTGTAGTTAAAATTAATATTTTAATACATCTAATTGGCCTAATAAGTTTTCATTACTTTATAAATTTTATTATAGTATAATGTGAGCCATTTCATTATTCAGTCATGCTCTAATCCTCCAAGTCCCTCTCTGTCTTATTTGGCCTTTGAGGCTCAACTTGTCCGATTATCATACATAATTAAACCCCTTAAGACCAAACATATGTGACGACTATGGCGGAGGAGCTATCGATGACTATTCGAGAAAGAACGGAATAATGTTTCTAGTGTATTGGTGAGAATATTTGAACTTTCTAGCACCTTTGCCAAACTTTTAAAATTGTATATAAATATTGGTGGAGGACGAAGCGGGATCAGTTATTATATGGACAATTGAGATAAATAGTGACATTCGAATAAAGACATTCGAAATATATATAAATTAGAATAATAGTGTTATAAAATAAATAAGTGTTCAAATAAATTATTAATAAATAAACTGTTGTTTAAAATAAACATCACAATAGACTCCAATCTTTAACAACTTATAAAGGAACTTATTCGCTTTCGCTTATATCAAGAATCTTGAACTCTAGACCAACTTTTATTTTCTCCATCTGTTCACTCATGCACCATACAGTTTATTATAGAAACCCCTAATCCTGATAGGCACGTAACCTACAGTATCGCAAACTTTAATAACCCTCTCCAAAATTGATTGGAATCACTTATTTAGAAGTACTGTATTAGTAGAAGATATCCGAAATTATGAAGGCCAACACAAAAAACAAAGAATAACCTCAAAACAAATTAAAAACTTGGATCAATATACAACTTTAAATTTTAAATAAACATACGAAAAATTTGTGAAAAAAACTTTAAACAACTAAAAAACATGCCGATTTTGTTAACCATCGACGTTTCTCCAACAATTTACAACGATCAAGAAACAGTTGAAGCTCTGGCCAACCATTTTTCACACGTGCTTTCCTTAAAACCCGCAGGCGACGTCTTAGTCACGATGCTCGAATAGCAACTTCTTTATATATTGTCAAGTTCTAATCTGCAATTGTTTATGAAAATCTCAAAAATTATTCAATCAAATTCGTCACCTAGAATTGACAATTTATCCGCAATGCTTATAAAAGAATCCGCATCCTATTGGGCTTTATCCATTATTATGACATCTTCCTTTACCTCTCACACATTTCTTTGAAAATGGAAAATTGCTTTGGTGACATCATGTGGTAATTTTGGAGCTTAAGTCCCAGTTTTTCTTGCATATTCCTCTACAGCTTACAAGAGCTATTAAAGCTTTGTATGCGAGTTTTTTGAACCTTTTGTTAAATTTGACTGCAAGGTATTTGGCTTTCGTGTCAAATTGAATAACTATGTTGTTTAGTACTAGTCCAATAAGTACCTATTTTTTTGTGAATGGTACAACTGTCTTTTACTGTGCGTTAATGGACAATTACTCCTTTTTGAACCAATTGTTAACTATGTTTAGAGCTATTTAGATCGCTTCGAGACTGTGCCTGCAAATCACCCTCTGCCGATAATTACTAGATCGTCTGTGTGTCCTAGGCACTGGTAGCCTTCTTTGGATAATGTTTTTAGTAGGTCGTCCATTAGAACTGACCACAGCATTTTAGATAGTATTTCTCCTTTTGGGCAGCCCTTGTGTAACTTTTACCTGTATGGTTGACATTGCTAGAGTGTATAAAATGGTCTTATTCTCTAGGCTGGCAGTGGTCCATTGGCATATTGTTACTGGGACTTTTTCTGTTCTAGAAGGGCTCATTGTTGACATGGTTGAGGCATTATTAAAAACTTTTTGGATATATATTGACTTTGAAAGAAGTCTCCTTAGATCGTCCAGCGCTAGATGAGTTGACTTACCTGGCTGATATGCACATTGATAGAGGATTTCCACCTAATATCTCGTCCCTTATATTCATATCTATCAATCTTTCTAGTATTTTTAGTAAGAACGAGAGGCGTATAGTGTGATATTACTTAGGCGTTTGGTCTGCGACCCTACATACTTTGGCAAGGTATACTACTTTCGCCTTACTGTTTGGTAGATGTATCTCCTGGCAATGCATGCATTAAAAATGTATATGGCATTAACACATCCTTGCCTTTCTGGAGTAGAATTGAATATTTTCTATGCGGCCCTGGGGATATGTACGGCTTGAATTTGTTGATGTCCCAATTAATTCTGTCTGGTCTTGTTATATCGAAAGCCAGCTGCCAATCGATTGGAGTTGGCCAAGTTGGCCAAATCACCTTTTTACTCGAGCTCTCTTGGTCTCCTGAGTCTAGACCTGTTAGGATTATTGTGGGAAGCCGTAGCGTTAATCGGTGGTATCCCTGCGATGGATATCTATATAGAAGAACAAAACAGGCTCTAAAAAGCGAACAATTGCCAGAATCAGACGTAGCAAGAGAAAGGAAGTGATAGAAACGTGAAGGTGAAAATGGGCAGAATTGAAAAATGTAGCCCAGTGGACAAAGATCTTTATACCCGACCTGACGGCATGGCTAGACTGCCGTTCCAAACAGATACTGTTAAACCCAATTTATCAGTGAGCATGGGTGTTTTAGTTCATACACATATAGGATTGGAAAGGTCGTAGATACGAGGTGTGTCTATTGTAATAAAAAGGTGGATTATTCTGAGCACACTATTTCTCTTTCTCATAGATGAATCAACGAAAGATCCCCTGGAGGAAATGAGACCAAACGAACTACTAATCTACATGCTAGGTAAAGAAAAAAAATCTCAAGCAAAACAAAAAAAAAAGCGAGAGATGCCCTAGAATTTGTGAGAAGGCGTGCTCTGTGAAATTGTTTTTAAGTAGTTCAGTCTTGCGTGGATTTGACTGTATTTTATAGCCTACGCGCCTCGCTTCTCAGGTTATCTAAGAATTTATCTAAAGAGATTGAAACCTATAATAGAAAAAAAGAACCTGAGGTTTGGCTTTGGAGAAAAACACTCGACCTTTGACCAAGTTCATGGAATCGCAGATATCATCGAAAAGTCCCTAGAAAAAAAAAATGCTCTATTGTCTTTTTGGATGTGGATCAGGCTTTTGACAAAGTATGATATGAAGGCCTGATTTAAAACCTTAACATGTTCCTGCAACGTTAATACAATGAATTATTAATTTTTTTTTATCAGAAAGGTATTTCAGAATTGAACAGAAAAAAGTCCATTACTCTACTTGTTGTATACCAGAGATATTTCTAATATTGAGCCTAATACTATGCAAAATTAGCTGATGATACCGCAATCCTTGCGGGTGAAGAAAATCATAAAGACGCTAATGGAAAATTGCAAAATCTATAGATCCGATTAACACCTATACGAAAAGATAGCAAATAAAATTTATGAAAGGCAAACCTGTCTCTATCAACTTCAGAAATAAACAAAATTAATATAGTCCTATTAGAATAAACGACACTCAGATCTTTTTTGCCAATACAAAAAAATATCTGGGTACGATATTTGATGCTGGACTTCGCTGGAAAGTCCACATTAAAAATAAACGCGAAGACCTTGGTATAAAATACAAAAGGGTGTATTGGATGCTAGGAAAAAGTTCTAAATTACCCACATACAACAAACTGCTCCTTTACAGGCAGATATTGAAACCCATATGGACGTATGGTTTGGTATGTATGCTTTGGGGTTGAGCTACTAAAAGTAACATCCAAGTTAATTAAGGTTTCTAGAATAAAGTAATAAAGAACATCGTCGATGCACCCTGATACTGCCGCAATACTTCATAGGGACCTTAGTTCAGTAATTTTGGATAACAGCAGAGTATAGTGGGGATTGTTGTTTTACGTTAACAGCAGTGTAACTAAATAGAGTATATTATTAATTTATAAAAAAAAAAATGGAATCCAGCAATAGGTATGTGATATAATTTATTACGGATTTTTTTCTAGCACCCGGTATAACAAATTAAATTTTGAAAACACACATTTAGAGTGTTTTATGTTGAGAAATATTTATAATCAGAAAATTTTATTACAAAAATGGTTCCGTTGAACACAATGTTAATTCGGCGTTTTACCAGTGGAATTCGGTGAGATGTAAATCTAGTAAACAGAAAATAAACACATGTACTTCTCCATATTTAAAATTAGCTAGTTTAAATAGTAAATGACAGTTATTAAGAATCAGATGACCGACGATACTTAAGTTCATGAATGATTGTAAAGCACACCATAAGTTTATTTTTGTTGTCGTCTTTTGTAACGTTATTTTAGCGCTTCTGGTTTTGAAATACCTGAGCAGCATGTTTATCCACTGATTTATTATCGAATATTTTTAACCAGTTCTGCGGTACCCATAATCTTTGAGAGCGAACGTCAAGATTAATATGAGGCCCTTAATTTTATTCATTTATGTGAGTTTTAATGAGAAATAATGCAAAAAACACAAGACGCGTTTGAAGAATAAACGTTTTCTCTGTTATCTGCGGAATATTTTATATACTTATTTAAAAGCTAAAATTCGAAAACGAGAGAAATATATTTTTGTTTGAATCGAAAACAAAAAATAAATCAAGGTAGGTAACATTTCAAAATAAAAGCTATTTTGAAATATACGAATTTGTTTTTTGAATATGTTAAACAGATTATTTTTTTATTTTAAATTTTATTGATGAGTATTTTACAATACAAAAAATATTGCTAATTCTTAGAACTGCTCTAACAATAGCATGCACAGTCAGTGCCGTCTTTCATATAATTGGGGCCCTGGGCCCAAGGCGGTAATGGGGCTCATCCAAAATTAAAACAACTTAAAATTATTATTAACAATTAGTGTATATATTTATTTTACATATAGTCGTCAAAACATTTATTTTAAAATAAAATTTAATCTCTTCTAACTAAAATACAAAGATGAAATCTCATCCTAAAACATTAAGTTTAATAACTCTAAATGTTTCGTTTCTTGATTTTAGGTGTGCAAAATCGTTTATTATATTGTTCGAAGTTAAAAGAATTAACTTTGAAATTATTGTTTAAAAATATACTATAACACCCTGTATAGCCACTTAGCCACTTCACAAAATATGGTTTTATCTTTTATTAAATATCTCGTAAACAATGTTTGAAATGTGATTCATTAAGGAACAAAATAAAGAATGTCTTTAACGGCATATTGCCTATCATTTCCTAGCGTTCGGCTAGTCGAAAGTCAAATCCTCGCTTTCTCCTGGTCCTGGACACTGCAACGGGCAGACGTGGTACCGTCGACCCCAGTGGCGGCGATATCCTAATTCAATGACTCTAACAATGTCATTAAAATTTATACCTAGTAATATCCAATTTTCTATACACACTAACGATAGACTATTTAGTCTCTTGCAGCATGGTACTCTTCAGTTCGTTTGCACCATCTTGCTTAAAAGCTTAAAATTAAATTAATTCTAAATATATTCTTTGATTCTTTGTATTCTTCTTTCTGAAATTTATTTATCATCAATATTTCGTTATTTCCTATTTTAAGTAAAAAAAAAAAAAATAAATGAACATGTAATCTCCACAAAATATTTAGGGTGCTCAATAGTTACATGATATGATAGAATTTTTGAACGTTTTAGACGATGAAGAGATTCAGACGGAATGCGTTAATAATTTCGAAGACTTTATACAGGGAAGGGTAGACAAAAACAGATATGGACTGGGAGTTGTTCACTTTAATATTAGAAGCTTACAAAAACATTTTAATGAGCTACTGGTATATGTTGAAATGGCTAAAGATATACTTGATGTAATTATATTATCAGAAACAGGTAAAATAAAAAATATTCATGATTTTTCTATTCCTCAGTTTTCAATTCACTACAATGAGGCAATATTTAACAAATGCGACGGTTCCATAATTTATGTAAGAAATAATATATCAGTGAATGTTAATATCGTACCTGTAAATGAAACCAAATTTCTTAGAGCTATTTTAACTTCTAGTAATTTGCCAAAAAATTGTAAAATTGGGCTTACCGCCTTCTATAGACTTCCGGCAACCGACTTAAATATGTACTTAGATAATTTAGAAATATACCTAAATTCTATAGAATATCAAAATCTAGAAATATATGTAGGTGATATAAACATCGATATACTAAAAAAAGAAACTAACGAAACAAACAAATATTTAAATATAATGAATTTCAAAGGTTTTAAATCATATATAAATAAACCAACGAGAGTACAAAATGAGTCAAAAACTGCCATTGATCATATTTTTATTAGAACTCATAAAAACCTAATAAAAAAAACGTCGAACTTGAGCCAATTATATTTCACACAGATATGACAGATCACTATTCTCCTTTTATACTAATATCTTTTCCTACAAAAAAAAATGAGGAACCCCAATCAATAAACAAAGTGACCATAATAAATTTTGATAATCTAAAACATTGTTTAAGCAGAGAAAATTGGAATGATGTAATTAATACGGCTGAACCACAAAAAGCATACGATTTATTTTTCAATAAGCTAAATCAACAAATTCAAAAATGCACCAAATCTACAATTAAAACAAAAAATATAATTAAACTGAAACCATGGATAACAACAGGTTTAATACTTTCAATAAAAAATAGAGACTTTCTAAAAAAAAAAACTAACAAAAAAATACACTCTAGAACTTGAAAACCAGTATAAAAATTACAGAAACAAACTTCATTCCTTAATAAGAAAAACAAAAAATGACTATTATCAAAATAAAATTACACAAGCCGGAAACGATTATAAAAAAATATGGAAAATCATTAATGACATAACAGGTAGTACAAAAAAAACTAAGCAAATTGAAAACATATATATAAAATCAGAAAATAATGATAATATAAACAATAACAAAGAAAAAGCCGAAGAGTTTAATATTTTTTTTACAAATTTAGGTGAAAATATGGCAAATAAAATACATAAGGTTGTACCAGCAGTAAACTTTCTTAAAAATGATAAAGTTGAAAACAACATATTCTTTAAACCCGTAACAAAAAATGAAGTAACTATTTTAACAAGCAAATTAAAAAATAGCTCTGCACCTGGTCCAGATAAATTAACAGCAACTACAATAAAAAATATAAATGAATATATTATTCTTCCTGTAACGCATATCCTTAATATTTGCTTTCAATCAGGAAAAATTCCAAGTCAATGGAAGGAATCAATTGTCACACCTGTATACAAATCCGGAGACCCTAGTGAGCTTACAAATTATAGGCCAATTTCTGTTATCAACAACTTCGCTAAAATTTTTGAAAATGCAGTAAAAAGTAGATTAATTAATTTTTTTCATAATCATAATGTTATTACAGATTGTCAATACGGTTTTATACAAAACTCAAGCACTGAAAATGCGGTAGTTGATTTTTTGGAAAAGACGGTTAACGCTGTAGATGAATCATTAAAATGTGCTGCAGTATTTCTTGATTTGGCCAAAGCATTTGATACCGTTTCCCATAACATTTTACTTGACAAACTAAATAACTATGGCATACGGGGTTTAGCATTAAGGCTCCTGAGGGATTATTTATCTAATAGAACCCAGAGCGTAAAAATTAACAACACCGGAAGTTCTAAATCAGTAGTAAAGATGGAGGTCCCACAAGGAACAGTATTGGGCCCAATTCTGTTTCTGGTTTATATGAACAACATTACACAAATTAATAACTTATCTGGGAATATCATATGCTATGCGGATGATACGGTAATTATTTTCGCTGGAAAAGAATGGGAAGAGGTTAAACTCGCTGGAGAAACGGCCCTAAGAAAGATAAGTTTATGGTTAAATAACAATCTACTAACTTTAAATGTATTGAAAACAAAATGCATTACTTTTAGTTCAACCATCGTTAATCAACCTAACAGCTTTTGTATAAAATTGCATAGTAGTGACTGTCAAAAAAGCGATTGTAACTGCCCCTTGATAGAAAAAGTTTCTCAAATTAAATACCTAGGTGTAATACTTGATCAATACATACGGTGGTCTGAGCATATTGTCCATGTTAGTAATAGACTGAGAGCCCTAATGCACAAATTTTATGTTCTCCGGGACATTCTTTCAAAGAAAAATATAATGATACTTTATAACTCCCTAGTGGAATCTATATTAAGGTATTGCATAGTAGCATGGGGTGGAGCATTTAACACCACTATTAAAATTGTAGAGACAACACAAAATATTATTTTAAAAATTATCCTAAAAAAAGAGAGACTATTTTCTACAAATAAATTGTACGATGAATCGAACATACTAAACGTCAAATTACTCTCTGCTTATCAATGTATAATGAGAATATATACCAATGCTGAAAATTTTACTCAAAAAAATACCCGCTTAACACGCTCAGTCGCTAATATGGAGATTCCTGTACAATTTTTCAAAAAATCACTTAGTCAAAGGTCATTATCATTCTTTGGCCCAAAATTTTTTAACATAATTCCGATACACCTCAGGCAAATAATCAAAACAAAAAAGTTTAAAATTGAAATAAAAAAATATTTAATAACAAACAAAAAAAAAATTTACGATCTAATGATAACATATTATAAATAAAAAACATATTAAAAGCCAAAAGGACCATCGTAGTTTTTGTCTACTTTTCCTAAGGTACTGTCTCTTGTTTATTTATCTTTTTATTTATCGGTTTATTCTGTCGAATTTCTTCGTCCCTTGTTCTAATTTTTAAATATTGTATCTTTTGTTAAGTAATAAATAATTATATGTAAAATTTAATACCTGTCTCTAAAAAAAATATGTACATAAATAGAGTCATCTGATTGATCAGAAGCAAAACAGGCAGAAATGCCTAGGTTCCATGCTCAATCAGATGTCTTTAAAGATTTTTTTTTCTGTATAACTATTTTTTTACTATTAGGTAATGTACTTTAATATTTAAACAAATAAATTTGATTTAATTTGATTGATTTTAATTTATTGAAATTTTTGTATCTAATGATAAGCTAATGGTGAATACTGTTCCTGGGTTTGTTCCGTTTTATATTTCTTCTTAAAATAAATAAATAAATATAGAGTGTCTATTCATCTGAATTAAATATTTTTAAGCAATTCTCGTTCATTAAGTATTTAAAATGTCACCCCGTATACCATTAAATACATAATAAGTATATAATTAGCAAAATTCTTACAATATATTCATTTACACATTTCATGCAATTTTTAATTATAGCCTAAATTTGTAAAAGGCAATTTGTATATTTTTTTCATCAACCTTCGTATCGTAGGAAAAGCATGAAATATTTAACTGAAGATTAAAGATGCCGCATGATGGCAAGACGTTTATCCTGAGGCACGATGAAAAATACCTCCACCAAAATATAAAAGTACATAGGAAACGCTGACTGACTTAATGGATGTGTCTTTTTCTGTATCCGTCCTTTTTCATGTAGGACCGTTCATATAATGATTACTTTCTCGCATACTGTCACATGAAGGTCAATGTGAAGTTATCTTGACACGTTTATATCCGCAATTCATTAGAAAAATTTATTCTTAATATGTTTTCACGCTTTGATTTAAAAAGTCGGTTGTAATAAACGCATTAATTGAAGTAATAATTTTTCTATATCATTTAGTGCGTATTTCCTTAAGATTTAAATTGAATCACAAGTTGGAAGAAGGAAATAAATAAAAATCAAGGTACTAACCTCAAGAACATGGGAAGGAGCAACACTCGTTGTTATAAGGACGGACGAGCTGCCCAAGAGAAAGAGGTTATGCTCAGGCGACTTGTGGGGCAAAACCCAAACTTGCATGTGGCGAAATGGTGCACCTTCCACCATGAAACCAAAATAGATCCCAAGGGTCATTTATTTGTCTTTGGCATTGGAGACGAAGATAACCCTAAAGGCCAAATCAATGAGGGTGAGCTATACATTCACCTCAACCCCCAATTATTATTTAATTTTTCTTTTCAGAATCAATAGGCTTCACCTCTTTAAAGAGCTTGAATTTTACTAAAAATTTCCTGTTGATATTGCTTTTCGTTTTTTGATTTATGAACTTTTTTATTTAACCCACTTTAAGCTACCTTTAAACACCCTTTAAACCCCCTTTAACCCCTCTATAAATCCCTTTTAAACCCCCTTTAAACCCCCTTTAAACCCACTTTAATCCCTTTATTTTTATTCAGATTATTTTTCAAAATCAAATGCCTTCTCCCCTTATAGATCTTGATTTTTGCTAAAAATTTCAAGTTGGCATCATTTTTCGTATTTCAGTTAGGATTTTTTATTACTTCAACCTCCAATAACGCTCCAACTTTATTTAGATTTCTTTCAAATTCAATAGATTTCGTCCCCGTATAAAGCTTGATTTTCCTGAAATTTTTAAGTTGATATAATTTTGCGGTTTCGACTTATCGTGCGGACAAAAAACGTGACATTGGACGGACGGACGGACAAAGTTAACCTATAATATTCTTCACAGACTAATTTAGTAAATAACATAACATAACAAGTATGTAATGGTTTACGACCCATGACGTAATTTCTATTTTCATGAATAACAGCTATTATGCGAATTGAATACTATACCTAATGGAAGACCATTAGATATTTTTTACTAATCAAATAATAAACACAAAAGCAATACCACCTAGGTTTTATTTAAACACTTTTTAAATGACATTGGTTTCGAGACTACAGGGGTATCGTCAGGCTAAAAGAGTAGTAGAAAAGTAATAAATGCTATAAACCGTATAAAAAGAGCACAAGGTCGACAAAATTACACTATCTTTAATAAATAAATAAAACACATGAAAAATAAAAAATATTTACAAAGAAATTAAAATAAATTAAATTATTTACATTTTAGAATATTTTACTGTTCAACTAATAAAGAAATACATATCAAACATAAAAAATATTGAAAAGTTATTTGAAAAGTATTCGAAAATCATTCGAGAAGTATTCTAAAAATATTGAAAAGTATGCGAAAACTATTCGTAAAGTATTCAAAAAGTATTCGAAAGTATTCAAGAAGTATTAGAAAAGTATTCGAAAGGTATTCGAAAGGTATTCGAAAGGTATTCGAAAGGTATTCGAAAGGTATTCGAAAGGTATTCGAAAGGTATTCGAAAGGTATTCGAAAGGTATTCGAAAGGTATTCGAAAAGTATTCGAAAAGTATTCCAAAAGTTTTTGAAATTTATTAGACAAGTATTCGAAAGGTATTTGAAATGTATTAGATAAGTATTAGACAAATATTCCAAAAGCATACTAAAAGTATTCGAAAAGTATTCAAAAAGTGTTCAAAAAGTATTGGAAAAATATTTTAAAAGTATTCTAAAAATATTTTAAAAAGATTCTAAAATTATTCGAAAAGTATTCGAAAGGCATTTCAAAAAGTGTTCGATAAGTATTCTAAAAGTATTCTAAAAGTATTCTAAAAGTATTCTAAAAGTATTCTAAAAGTATTCTAAAAGTATTCTAAAAGTATTCTAAAAGTATTCTAAAAGTATTCTAAAAGTATTCTAAAAGTATTCTAAAAGTATTCTAAAAGTATTCTAAAAGTATTCTAAAAGTATTCTAAAAGTATTCTAAAAGTATTCTAAAAGTATTCTAAAAGTATTCTAAAAGTATTCTAAAAGTATTCTAAAAGTATTCTAAAAGTATTCTAAAAGTATTCTAAAAGTATTCTAAAAGTATTCTATTCTAAAAGTATTCTAAAAGTATTCTAAAAGTATTCTATTCTAAAAGTATTCTAAAAGTATTCTAAAAGTATTCTAAAAGTATTCTAAAAGTATTCTAAAAGTATTCTAAAAGTATTCTAAAAGTATTCTAAAAGTATTCTAAAAGTATTATAAAAGTATTCTAAAAGTATTCTAAAATTATTCTAAAAGTATTCTAAAAGTATTATAAAAGTATTCTAAAAGTATTCTAAAAGTATTCTAAAAGTATTCTAAAAGTATTCTAAAAGTATTCTAAAAGTATTCTAAAAGTATTCTAAAAGTATTCTAAAAGTATTCTAAAAGTATTCTAAAAGTATTCTAAAAGTATTCTAAAAGTATTCTAAAAGTATTCTAAAAGTATTCTAAAAGTATTCTAAAAGTATTGTATACAGATGTGGCGCCTCAGACTTGCTCTAGAATATTCCAGACGTCATTCGACTAAGAATGATTGTTTGGCTATAGACATATCCTCCACAATTATTGTTTCATAACGGCTCGCTAACTTTCTTCGACGGATCCACCATATTCTAGAATTGATCTTCGCCGAACGATGACGAGCATGGGCGTATAATAAGCGTGTGAAAAATTGGAGGCCGTAAAAGGCCGAAATAAGGCAGAGAGGGATATAAGATATTAAAGCAGGTCCA
This sequence comes from Psylliodes chrysocephalus, assembly GCA_927349885.1. Lineage (NCBI taxonomy): Eukaryota > Metazoa > Arthropoda > Insecta > Coleoptera > Chrysomelidae > Psylliodes > Psylliodes chrysocephalus. The sequence continues at coordinate 45,696,687 of OV651820.1, read as the reverse complement.
AACCGTTCAAAAATAGCATACATGACATTATAATTGAAGGAAATTATAGTGAGATGTTCTTGTGTCCCGTTCTATTTAGCTTTTTTATTAATACTCGTATTATTTCAATGATAATTTTCTGGTATTATTTTTATAATAAATATTTAACGACTAATACAAAACTTCCTCATGTTTTCATCAAAGACGATTAAATTCATCCACCACTCTGCAGCTAGTTATCCAGTAATGGATGACAATTAAATTTCCTACAAAGTTGTCAACACTGCTGCGGGAATCGCAGAAGTTTATATCCCAAGGTAACTGTGATCTAATCTGTGACGTCTGCCTAGACACCTATCCTTATAATCAAACTTGCGATATGGCTATAACGGCTTCATTTTCCTAATGAGTTTATAATCCAACGAAGGGTAGATATCTTGACTCCCGCTATATACGCACTTTCTGAGGTGAATAATGGCGAAGAGAGCACTGCACTCGTCCAGATTTATTGTTATTATTTATTAGGAGTCTACAGGGATTTGTTGGCTATGTTGATTGAATTTTATTAAAAATTTAACATTTGTATCTCGTTTTTTATAGGAAAAAAGGATAAAAATATTAAAGATATTTTAAGCAAATAATACACTCTTATTCACCAATATTCTAAAAATCATTGAATTTTTTTATAGAGTCAGGCCGGGTGTATCACTAGCGATACACCACATACCCAGTTGTTTAGGAACTCTGTGTGTCTTTAGCGCATACCTTTCCGTATGTTTAGCATTGCAGTTTTTAACGTTTGGCCTAGCTGAATACCTTGGCATATAGAACTTTGGCCTGCATGGAGCGTAAAAGAATGTTTTTTACACGAATTTGTCATTCTAAATATTTATTTGTTAAAAATGTGTATGGTACTTGTAAAATAAGAAAAACTAAACTAAACTGACAAAACTAAGTAGGTACCATAGTAAAAATGCTGTATTATTACAAAAAAAACTGACCTTATGGAATAAATCAGTAAATAAAATGTAGTGTTTCGCAGTGAATCATGGTCAACAAAAATAGGGATTTCCCCTTAGAAAAACTAAACTAAAGTTACAAAACTAATTAGTAAGTAAGATAGTAAATTATCCAAAAAGAAACTGAACTGAATAAAAATAATAAAAATTAGTGTTTCGCATTGAAACATGGTCGACAAAAATAGGGGTTGTCCTCGCATGCGTTGCAAATGGTAATAACCTGCGCCGCCATCTTCTTATGCCCGTCGACAATTTTGCCCTTTTTACCATACATTTCATAGCATCTTGCACATCTTGCTCTCTTCTTGTCTTCACGTGTTATCAAATGGTGAGCAACAACACGTCTTCTTTTATGGCTCGAGAAGGCTTTGGATTTATCTGCTAGCAGTCCCAAAATAACGCTTTGTCTAAAATCAGTTATACTCATTCCGTTACTGTTGACGCAATGTTGGCTATACAAAAAACGCGCATTTACAAGGGAAGTACCCCACAGCATTTCCATAAGAACTTTTTGATACCATTTGTTGCATCTTCGCAGGGACGTGTTATATGAAGCCAACTGATCGCTGACGTCAACTGGAGACTTCCCCTTATCGTAATCGATAACACATTTAGGTTTTATTTTCTCGACTCCGCGTTTATTTGAAGTAACAACTGTTTCGGTTCCTGAATGACAGGTGGAGATCATCCGAACGTCTCTTTGGTCTTTCCATTTCAATACGGTAATACCCTCAGGAGATTCTTTGGCTATAATACTACCTTTAGCAAGTTTGGCTTCTTGTATAGACTTAGGTATGTATTTCCTATTAGCTCGCACAGTTCCAACCAAGTGTGTTTTATGTTCAAGAAGCTCACAGGCAAGTGGTATGCTCGTGTAAAAGTGATCGACATAAAAGTGCGCCCTTCATTCAGGAGATCTTTTATGAGACTTAGCACCACATTTCTCGATGCTGGTATGCCTTTATTCTCAGATTGATCTCTACCGATGTAAATCGAAGCATTCCACGTATACTCCCTGCCAGTGCATAATTTGTAGAGTTTTACGCTATAGCGATGTCGTTTTGATGGGATATATTGACGGAAGCACAGCCTTCCTCTAAACGGAATCATTGTTTCGTCTCTCCTGGGGTATAGGCTTTCTTGAAGTTTTCCACAAATTTGTCGAAAATTTTCTCAATTTTGTGAATTCGATTTCCTGGAACTGCATCTTCATTATTAGCGTAATGCCAGAATGTAAGCAAGATTTCAAACCGATTTCTAGGCATAACTGTTCTTGGTAATTCGAATGAGAACAATTTATTTTTGGACCAGTAATCGGTTAGTTCGGGTACTTTCACAACGCCCATATAGCCCAGCACAGCAACAAATTGTCTCATTTCTTTTGAGTCAATGGGTGTCCAATTGTGAAGACTTGAAGGAGCTGGTATATCAGTAGCATTCTCAAGTACTTGCGTAGCATAAAGGTTAGTTTCATCTACCATTATATTTATTATTTCGAGTGTAAAAAATAATTCGAAGTAGTCAATTGGCTCAGCTAGTGCTAAGATACCAGCGATTGTAGAATCCATGCCGCTATTTCCAATAAAAGGAATGTTTTATTGGTTTCCAACAGGATCACTCCAAACGATATTTTGATAATCATCTGTCGAAGTATGAGGAAGTAGATAAGGAGATCCGCCTGGAACTGGAGACGCAGCAGATGTCCCTGGAATTGGAGAAGCCGGTGTAGCTGCAGTAACTGGTGCTCGATGTGTGTTCACTGTGTCAGAATCATCACTATGATTGTCACTACTACGATTGTCACTGTCACTATCTGGGGAGTAATTAGGATCATCATTGGAGTATATGCTTTCCTCACTCATTTCGTCTAGATATCTTGCAAGTTCGTCATCCTTTAGGTTTCTTCTGGTCATTATGGTGCTTACTTGTTCACTGCATAGTTCACAAATCACTAAGTCACTTACAAATGTTCATTCACGATCTTTTTACTTTGTTACTAGTTGTCTTTTTTCGCTTTTTTTCAAAATTCTTACTTGTCCTTTTTCACTTTTCTTCTACTGGCTTACCTGAAACAAAATCTCCAATTAGAGATGGTGTATCGTTAGGGATACACCCGGCCTGCCACGAAAAAAGAAACGTCTCAGGCCAGGTGTATCGTTAGCTACACACCATCAAAAAACCTAAAAAACTGTATAAAAGAGGATAGAAAGTAGTTTGGTACAATTTGGCATCACTTTGAATTCCAACTTTAGAAAAATATTGTCTTGACCTGAGCCGACCAAAACCGAAAATTCGCTTGGCAGTCAAAGTGTTAATTGAAAAATAAATTTTTGCAATCAAATTATTATGTTATCTGTACGGAAAGGAAAAACGAAACGGTATTGTTATGGAGTATGTAAAAGTGACACACGGTATAAATCATTCAAAGGTAATACATTATTATTTTATAAATTTTCTAAAGACTTGCATGCAATGTCGTAAAAAAAACTATCAAATTATTAGGAAAAATACATATTAAAACATGTTTGAAATGAACAATATGGGTGAAAAAATGTGGTCGAAGTGACAAAGGTTTTCGATCGATTGATGATGTTACTAAAGATACTATATTTTCATGGAGAAAGTGGTTCAACAGAAGAAAATCCTTATCTGGTATTACACAATATTTTTTAATATTAAATACTACTTCGGTATACACAGTAATATTAATAAAAATGTCATGTTGATCCTTAAAATTTTAAATCAATTCTATTATTAATTATACTCGAGATTAACTTTCATGTTAAAGTGTTTTTGCATTTACTAATAATTGGTTGACATAATTAATTAGAATAGTTATAATTATTATTTGTTTTCAATAATTTTTTACACAGTAAACAAATAATGAAACCTAACCTCTCAATCAGCACACTTTTTCCTTGTTCCGAATGCTCACAACTATATGCTTCCAGAAAGTTATAAAAATGTAAATTACCATTAACAATTTTTTCTAATGATTGATTTGCATATAGAGATAATATTGCTTTTCTAGCCATTTTGTTAATCAAAACAGTACGAAACATTTGAAGTGACGCTATTTCAACATGGCGACTGCGCTTGCGCTCATCACATGATGAAAATGCCTATTGTTCCGTGAAGGTAGTGTTAAAATTTTTTACTTGAAAGCTGTAACTGTCAAATTATTTTCATGTCGTTTTAAAATTGCAAGATTCGGCCAAAAATATTATTTAGAAAATAGTTGTATACTTCTGAATTAAAATTTATATTTCAAAAGAAATTGTCGGTGTAATGTAGTTTTATACTCGTATATTTTGTTCTCTCTAAAATATCTTCGACATCATATACATTTCAAATTGTATTCATATTGTTACCCTGCACTTACTCTGCACCCTGCAGCATCCTGCAGCTGTTATAGGAAACGTACAAATAAAAGAAGACGTGCAATGTCACTCATCACCCTAGAGTGTGCTGCGGATATCATCAGTAAAAGTACGAATAAAATAAGAGGACAGTCTAGAAATGTCAAGAAACATCTAGACTGTTCGAGAGGGTTCAAGGAAGATATAGAGTCGATGATCTTGACGTCACGGCTCAGTTTTATGATAGGCATTGTACGATCATGTTATTAGTTGTATAGTAGAATTGTAAAAGTTTAGTTAAAATAAGTCAAATTACCAAAAAATTACCAGAGTAACAGTAGGTGTCAGAAGTGTGATATAAAATAAAAATTGCCTAAGCATTCTATTCATGGGAAATACTAGATTTACTGCGTACAAAACGGATATGAATACTTCAGGTACACTAGCATGGTTTTTAAAGATGGAAGAAGAGATAGAAAGGTGAGAAGAGGAAATGGAAAGGCACAGGAAGGACAAAGAAGAGGCGATATAAAGATGAGGCGAGAAGAAAAAAAGTCGCAGAAAGTACGAGGAAGAAGAGAAGAAGAGGATGCGTAAAAAAGAAGCGATTGAAATTATGAATGGTTTGCTACAACTCCAGGAATCCTTCAAGCAAGAGATTGGTCAGCTTAACATTAAAGTAGGTATTTTAGCACGACGACAAAAGATTTTAAAAACAATAATGTGGAACGGCAACAAGAGATATTAAAAACTAATTTAGAGCAACAACAAGAACATTTTAAATCTAATTTAAAATAACAGAAATAGATTTTAAAAAATAATTTAAAACATCCGCAACGGATTTTAAAAACTAATTTAAAGCAACAACGAGATAATTCAAAACAATAGGAAAAGGCTAGAGTAGAGTTAGAAAGGCAAAATAGAATTAAAATGTTTGAGATAGAAAGTAGAATTCTTAGCCAAGCTACCGTAAGCTACCGTAAGCAAGATTGAAGCTAAAAACACTACCTCGTCTTCATCTTCAACCTAATCAATTGTCAGTATCTTTCAATGTTTGTATCTGAAAACCAAGAGGGCTGGGACACTCCTATTCCTCTATTTTTGCCATCCTACCAAAGTTCCGAACATGAGTCGACCACTTATACTCCGTTTATGAGGATAACTGGAAAGGCGATGAAGCTTCTACATGATCTTCTTTTTGAATGGCGGCCTCTGGCGACCGCTGGTAAAGAAGAGGACCGTATACCTCTTATGTACATACAGAAATTAAGAGTAAGATTAGAAAAGGTCTATGGATTTGATCGGGAACATTTAAAAGTTAACAACGATAAAGCAAAAGCTAGAATCGACATGCATGCCACAGGGACACATTTTAAGAAAACCATCCAGTATGGCTGTTTAATCCCAAACGCCGAAAAGGAATTTGTCAGAAACTGCAGCGGAACTGCAAAGGCTCCTACACCGTCCTCAAGAAGATCAATGACCTGATCTACCTCATTCAGTTGTCAGCGGGAAGTAAACCCAAGGTAGTTCACATTAAAAAGTTAACGAAATAACACAGATTACCCACAATAGTTACGAAACCTAGCAAAAGATCAGAAGATTTTAAAGTAAGATTTCTATGATCTTGAACTTAAAATGGGCATGGTATAGGTGTTGCCAATTTGAATTATTTTCAAGCATTCTTACTAAATATGACTTTCATCTAAACATGTGTTTTGGATGCCAGGGTTTAGGTAATTAATGGTTTAATGTATAGTGGCAGCACTTGTAAAATTTATCGACATTATGGTAACTAAAAGGATAATACCTAAATATACAAAATGTGTTTTAAAAGAAGAAGAATATGATTTGTATTAAAATTCTTAAAATTTTATTGCAGGTAAAATGTTAAAACAAGTAACGAATAATAATGCAATGATTAGAAAAGGTTTGAATAGGTTTGAAAAGTTTGTTAAGCGGGTAAATCCAGTCAATAGGCCTCCTGCTTCCCTTTTATGTGTAAAAATAAATGTATTAGCAATTGATAGTTTATTGATGAGAAGTTAAAGGGAAATTGCAGGCCTTTTACCACATTAAAACTGACTGCTGAATGACCAGACAGGCGATTCGATACTGCTGCTAAGAAAAACAGATAACAGTTTAGAAATGTCATTTTGTGTCAAGAAACATCTGGACGGTTCGAGAAGGTTCAAGGGAGCTATATAAGTCGATGATCCTGACGTCACAGCTTAGTTTTATGATAGACGTTGTATGATCATGTTATCAGTTGTATAGTTAAATTAGGCATTCCAAACAAAATGGCTGCCAGTGGGTTTTAACAGGTTATGATATGGTAACCCTTATTGGGCCTGGTAATCATATAGATAGTTATATAGATTGATCGGCCGTGTTTTTCAAAATAAACATAAGCTTATGTCTTGAAGTAAAAATTATAATTTTTTTTTAATATATTCAAAGATTTTAAAATACGTTTTTAGCAAACCGATTCTAATTAACGAGTAGTGATACCGCGAGACGAGAGATTCTCGTCTCTTTTCTCGTCTTGTCTCGTCTCGTACGAGGCGAGAGAAACATTTCCTCTCGAAAAAAGATTCGAGACGAGACGAAAGAGTGTCATCTCTCGACGAGAATTTCTCGTTTCTCTCGAGCTCTCTCGAGTTCTCTCGCGCAATTAACTTTTTACTTCTTTAAAATTTTCAATTACTTATCGTAAATTTTAAAATATCAGATTTCCAGATAGTCAAAAAGTTCATTATAACACACCTATTCTATATACACAGTGAGTTTTAAGTATGGAACGCCTCAATTATCTCGAAAACGGCTTGCACGATTTTTATTTATGGTGATCCGTCAAATGCGCCCCGAAAGAAGCGCTCCGACAAAAGCGTCACCCGAAAACTAACTAACGTAGAGAATCGTAATAATTTCCATGCAGTCAAAATTTTCGGAAGTTACTTTTGGGGATAAGTTAGAAAGACAACAATTTTTAAGTGTTTTTTCGAAAAACTGTCAAAGACAAAGTAAAAGAAACGAACGTATAATATATTGTTAACATGCTTCAAAATGCTTTCATTTGATATCATACGAAAAAAATTCTTACTTCCAAATGAAACCCTACCTCCTCCTAACTGACTTCTAAGACAAAGTATTTATAGCAGAGGCAGAAGTTGGAAAGGCTTTTGCTAGTTCTCTCACTTCATACACATAACTGGACAGATTTTGCGGCGGATCTAACCGAAGTGAACGCGATACATTGGCGTACAAAATTATTTTTTAGATGTTTATAACAAATTCGAGTAAATAGTATAATAAATTGAGGCGTGTCAGATTTTTCGGAATTTATTATGACACTTGTAGGTATATAACATAAGTATCTATGTCCCTTGGATGAAAAAAATCCGCAATATCGCCGATAGTTCAAACTATATACGGTTAATATATCGAACAGTCTTAATAGACCTCATATATCAACAGCAGTTTTCATCAAAACCCACAGAAGTTGAATTTAATGACAACTGGAGTTTATGCAAAGAACGCCTCAATTGTGAATAGCTGTTAAAATTTTGTAGAATTATGATTTGCGTATTGTAATACAAATTTGATAATTATTTATAGTCCATAAATACATGCGATTGTCCAGTTCTTATTCTATGAAACGACACTGGCAGGTAAACATTACTGCAAAATTCTGGAAGTCGTCCGACGTGGTTTGACGTTTACCCCCTCTCTACCTACCAAAAGCCTTTCCAACTTCTGCCTCTGCTATACGCCTAATTTGGGCCACTGGGTACTTTAAGTTTCAATTGTTTATGTCAAATAGTGTCTAATTAAAACGATTGTGACAGACGGACAGGCAGAGAGATGCCAAGGTAATTTCCCTAAGTGTTTTTTATTGTCAATTTAGGTACTAATGAGACAAATTACTTGAAAAATTATTTGTTATTTTCTTTAAAATTTTACAATTTTTTTATGTTTCGTCCGAAGTATATCTTTTCCAAATTTAAATTTGCTTGTTTTTATCACGAGAGAAACGAGACGAGACAAGACGAGACGAGAGAATGGCTCTCTCAAGCGAGAGAAGCGCCTTCTCGTCGAGACGAGAGAACAGTTTTCTCTCTTGCCAGACAATATGGCCGCTTGCAAAACGACCCGCTTTGAGCAATCTATATAACTATATATGTATTAATAACTGCAGGCCCACAGGGTTGCCATATCTTAACTTCCACTTGTCAGCCTTTTGACAGGTCGTTGATATGCCTAATTGTAAAAGTTGAGTTAACAAAAACCAGCGTAACAATATTTTATTTTTTATGATCTAATGATATTAGAATATTTTATAATAGTTTAGGTTTTTGTTTGTTTCTGATTTTTTTATAAAAAATAATTTTCATTATTTCAAATTCTCCAGATACCCATTTTTTGCAGTTTAACGTGCTATGTAGTATTATTGTAGTTAATAAATTTAGATATATTATTTTAATAGTAAAAGCAACATATGTTATTTAAAATTATTTATTTAGTCATTAGATCTAATGATTAAATTGTTAACTCTAGGCAAACGTGAAACTGTTACTACTTACAAAAAAAAAGCCTTTTAATTAATGTCTCTCTCGCGTTCAGCTAACTTTTGAGTCGTTGATTAATTTCGTTTTCATATAGAAACATATACAATCAACTTAAAGTTTGCTGACATCTTAGATAAAAAGATAAAAATCTTCATATCTTAATCACAAGTCTAAGTGAAGCCTCTTAGATTAATCTTCCTTTTGAGCGCGGCTTGTAAATCCTTAACGTACAATATTTTCTTTTATTTTATAATGATTTTTATATAGATGATGATCAGATGTTGTCTTTTGTTTGGGGGAAATAAAATATCATTCTACTGATCTTAAAGCATCATATAAAGTGTTTTAATTTTAAAACCAGTCAGCCGAAATAACTTTTGATTTTACGTACCTAAATTTATAAAAAACAAAGAACAGGTAAACTTTTATTTGCAAAGAAATGAATTGTCATATTAAACTGATTCCGTGAAATCCAATCCCCTAGAGCCCGGACATATAACCACCTATTTTTTTTAAATAGCAAGGATGGTTAAGTAGCATATCATGTGAAAGGTAATTTATGGAAAAATCCGCATTATAAGTATTCATTGTGTTATTTTGATTTTAGCGTTATCTAGCTTGATAAAAAACCTGTCATATAAAAGCTAATGTTATTGGTAATTCCCAGTAGCGGTCACTCAAATTAAAAGTAACGCAGTAAATAGTCTTATTGCTAAATTCTCCAAGTAGACTTGACCATACTTGCCATGTAAGAAAACATAAGGTTACTGCTGGGCTCCAAACGGGTTTGTTAGATTTTGTTTGCGATCTGATTTCACCCTAACATTTTTGGCAACTGATTTCGGGAATTGTTTTTTAATTATTCGACTTACTCTGTATTTTTTGGCGGTATTTTTCTACGTCTTATTAGTTCTAAATATTAATGGTGGTACATAGCTTGTAATTGCAAATGTTTTGTGTCATTTAAAACAAGAGTTCTCTGTTAGAGTGCCTAGGGTAATTCTCGAGACTCCAGCTTAAGGTTGTCGGTAGGTTTTAATCGGGGCCTATCGTGGGGGCACGTAGATTTTAGCTATTTTGTTTATTTTTATATATCGATATAATTGTTATGGTAGTAGTCATGTTGTCACTTGAAACTGTAACGGTTTTAATCGAGCGTTAAAACTCTAGTATAGTTTGGTTCGTCCGTATATGCTTGAAATAAAACTTATCTGAGTAGTCAAAAGTCGTCATGCATTCATATTTCACCCTGTATCACTGTACACATTCACACAATACAGGTTTATATTATCCCGTTCTCAGCAGTTTGAAAATATAGGAATTTTATACATAATATAATATTTTTACAATAGACAACAATCCTTGTTGTGGTAGATGTTCACAATCATCTTTACACTAGACAACAATCCTTGTGGTAACTTTACAAACAGCATATTTCGTTAACTGAGACATGGTCTGGTTGTCGTGGATATTTTTGGTAATTTTCACAAACACTAAACGATAATTTAGACTTGTTGAATCAATTTTTTTATTCATTGGATACCGAATGTCAAATAAGTGGGGTTATATTTATATTTATGAGTGACTGCTAGGCAGCTGTCAGATCATAGATAAGTACTACAGAGAGTAGTAAAGCATTAACAACTTTACCATAATACATCCGCTAAAACGTAAAATATAGCGCATTAAAAATGAGTCGATACTAATGATAAAACTACCGATAATTTACGCTGGAAAGCTATCGAACAAATAAAAATCACTACTATACAAACCCACCAATCAGAAATAGAGATGGAACCAAACAGATTTTCGGAACATTTAGAGAGTACAGTTCTTCCATTATCAATTGCAGATCATAAAAACTCGTTCGGAACCTTTACCGACAATTTTGTTTGATCTGCCATAGGCGTAGATACCTACCTCATTTTATAAATTTATTTTATTAATACTTTTAATATATATATCATATGTAAGAAAGTATTCGTTAAAAGGAAATCGAATGATTATAAATTGGACGTTATTATACGCCCTTATTTAGACAGATGCACTTAATTGTAATCTTACTTGGACTTAAAAAAAATCATTATAGCTCGTTAACTTGCTACAACTGAATATTAAATTATAAAACGTAAAAAAGCGAGTAATGTGTACCTGCCTGTAAGGGCGTTTGGTTTAAACAGGGTACCAGACGTGAACTGAACCCTTTTTGTACCCCATTCGTTCTTTTTCTGGAAAACGAAATTTCAAAGAAAAAACCATAAAGGAAAATAAATTCTTTGCAAATAAAAAAAAAAATTCAATTCTAAAGTATCTTTATAAATAATCATGGCAGTCTGAATCCTCTGAACTAGAGTCATCATTTGGTTGAATTATGATGGGTTGTAAAGAGGGTAATACTACATACTCATCTTCTTCTTTGATAACATGTTCAACACAGTTTTTCCAAAGCTCTTAGCGGTCTGCTGCTAGAACTTTCTTTACGAGTTCTACAACCTCTTTACTCAGTTCTGGAGACTGATTACATTTTCGTAATTCTGATTTTAAGTTTGCCAATATTAACTCTATAGGGTTAAATATGCAATAGTAAGGAGGTAGTCTGAGAAGAGTTTGCACAGCTTGTCAATATAATACATTTTTTCTAACTTTATACCTTTAATAACAGTAAGCAATTCTTTGTTTGTTGGTCCTTTTTTACTATCACTGGCAGGATTAGGAATATTTTTTTTAGACATAAAAGCTAAAATTTGAGCTTTTTTACTGCTACTATTTGGTATTTTAAGGAGTTGCCGCGAGTGGTAGGATGCGTTGTTCATAACGATTACTGACTGTGGTGGAATGTAAGGTAAAAGCTGTTCATTAAACCGTTTTTCAAATAATTCTGCTGTCATATCTTCATGATAATCAGCTGCACAGTTTTTAATTTGTTTAGCAGATAATAATAAAGCATTAGGCACGAAACCGTCTTTGCTTCCAGCGTGTACTATTATAATGCGTTTCCCTTTAGAACATGGCCCATTCAAACAGCAATTTTTACTACTGCCAACCCTACCAAAATTTACTACATCGTGACTGTCAAACCATGTTTCATCTAGATAAATTAAGTGTCTATTAGAACTTCTGTAGCCTTTTATCTGACGCAAATAATCTTGTCGCCATTGAACTATCCTTGACGATTCGGTGATTGCCCTCTGTTTATTCAATTTTTTGTGTTTAAAACCACATGCTGACAAAACTTGACGCAATGTTTCCAAACTGGTATAAGTGTATCCTGGAAAATCTGCCACCTTTTGCTGTATTACTTCCAATGTCGGAACCCTGTTCTCCTTATATAAACTATAAATTGTCCTTCGTATAAAATCTTGGGTAACTCTGTCAACTGATTTCAGTTTTTCTTTACATGTTTTTCGGTTTTATGAATAATCCACAGCAACCGCTTTCGTGACTACCGGATTAACAAAAAATTTATTTACTTTAGTTAACTCAGCAATTGTTATTATGAACGCCTTATCCGACTGCTGAATATTTTCCTTTTTTAAACATTCGAATATATTTAAAATAGCTTGTTGTGTTTGTATATCTAAATCCTTATCGTTAAAGTCATACCTGTCTTTAATCTCACTACACTGTGCAATTTCATTTTCTTCATTCGCGCATGGTCTAAAGAACGCCATATTTATATTTATTAAAAGAAATTTAAATTAAACCAACCACACATACAAAACACATTGCACGACAGTACTCCACTGATATCGCAGACTGTCTTCCAGGAATATTTTCGAACACCTGCCTTCCGTAAACCTTCGGCCAATACAGTGCATTTAAGTTTACGATTCGATGTTTTCATTGGTAAACAACTGATGGTTCGTTTAATATTTACCGCTTTGTATAAGGGGAGTAAACATTATTTTTGGTTTCTTAATTTGGCATGAGTACCGTGCGTATATATATTAAATATTGATGATTCCACACATAATTGTGTTCTGCAATTGATAATGGAAGGACTATACCTTCCAACCCAATAACGTTGAAGATCTTCAAGACTGAATGGAACTAGCACAAGAAGATACAGTTGTTAAACCCACCTCTCTAAAAGAAGTTTATATCATAATCCCACGTTGATCGCCAATGTGTTATCTTCTTTCTAGATTTCTATGTTGTTAATTTATTTAATAAGTGATTAAGCTCAAATTGCTGATATGCGTGGATTCAAAAATTGACCAGGACAAATAAAATCAGACTAGCTTGTCCTGTTCGCGGGCCAAGATCTATTTTAAGATAAAATGAAAGATATTAAAATAAGACAACGACAAAAAAGTTAAGCCCCACCAAGTTTTTTAGTAACTTGGAAAACTTATCTGATTTTAAATGTCCCGTCTCTGGTACTTAAAGTTATCTGTGTGGGTTCTGACAAATAAAAGAAAGTAAGAAAATTTAATACATTTAATATAAAAAAGTGAAATTTAAGTATAACATCAGTCTACAAATTAAATAGTTAGTGAATAGAGTTGAATGAATAAATGGTTGTTTAAATTTACTATTAGATACTTCGATAAATGGTGGTATTTTAGTACGTAGGTACGGTACTTCGCTTTTTTAAAGCTAGGGGCAACTAGGAGCTTCCTGGAGGAGCTTGGAGCTTCTTAATGCGTTTTCATAGAAGATCCTGGAGCTTCTTAAAGGATCTTAGAGCTTCTTCTTAGAGGTACTACTTGGAGGTACTACTTGGAACCATTACTTGGAGGTACTACTTGGAACCATTACTTGGAGGAGTAGCCTCTTCTTGGGGACAGTACTTGAATACTTGGATACTTGGAGGAGTAGCCTCTTCTTGGAGCCACTGACAGTTATCTCAACGTTCACACGATAAATTAAAGATAATTACTATAAAATCATTTTATTATATTTATTGGCACAGCTAGGCAATTTTGAATTTAAACACCAGAAAGGGAAAATTAATTCACCGTTTTAGCTTTTATATGAACTGGTTGCTAAAAGAACCGCTATGGGCTATGCGCTGGACATGAACAGATCATGCGCGAACGATGCTTTGTAAAAATCGATAATGGTAATAATGATACGGCAAGTCATATGTTGTGTTACGAGGGGTTATGGAGAAGTTGTTGTTAAAAATAAATTTGAAATTATTTTAAAATTAATTTCACGTAACAAGTTATTTAAAATGATGACAGTTAGATTTAACCAGGTTAAAGCCAAAAGGTAAGAAAAGTAAATAAATGCAAAGTTAAGAATCAAGTCAACAGCACTTAGTATAGATCGAGTACCTCTTATATGTTATAATAAAGCATCAAATACACTGATTTGTTAATAATAATTAAATAATTTGCTTAAAATTGTGACTAAAAAATTTTCAGATAAAATTACCAAACTTAGCAAAGTTGCAACTTATTAAATCCCCAAATTATAAAATATCAAGTCTATACCTGGACATTGATAAAGTTCAACAGGTTACATCAAATTTAAATAGGATTTCAACTCAAACGAATCACTAAAAAATTTGACAAAATAATTTACAATAAAGTTACTGAAAATAACAAAATGTAATTCGTTGGAGCCAAAACAAAAACCTATAAGTCTATGCTCGAGACCACACTAAAATTATGTAATTGATGTAAAAAAATTACTTAGCTTAACAGTAGATAAACGATCCCCGGAGCATCCTGTTTTAATTAAGTATAAATACCCTGCGTAGGTGGACATCAAAATGGTGATGTTGGTGGCTCTATGTTAAACACGTAAACCGCCAAACTACATAGACCTCATTATAAACCCTAAACTCTTAGAACCGACATCCAGTCGAAACCAAAGAAAATCCCATTAAAAGAGCATCAAATATGCATGGTACAACCTCACATTTATGGTCAAATTCCATGAAATATTTCCATTATCATTAACATGGTAAACATCGTAGCACAAATCGTGGCACAAATCGCTCCTAAAAATACGTGTTCTATAAAGACACACAAAAAAAAATTGACCAAAAAAAAACTTACCGGTCAGCTTTCGCCAAATGCGTCATTAGCCAAATCCAAAATTCAACTGTATTTTAAAAAAAATATGTAAGGGATTCAAATCCCACAATCCAATACTAAGGGCGGTTTTAATTATTATGCAGTACCCAACATCTTCTAATGCATAAAGTGTAACTACGAACCCTCAAACAGGCTATAATTAATGAAGTTGCTACAATGTCTTTTAAAATAGGAAAGAAAGAAAAATGCATGATTTCTCTAACCAAAAATCCGATCTCTACCAAATCGAATAGTTTCGAATCTCATAACGGTACAAATCGATAATCGATATACATTCCGATACATCGATAAATAATCACAATGAATTATTTACAACGTTTAATATTGTTATCTGCTAGATCAACTGAATTTTAATACAGATGAACCAATTGTTAACTTCGTATAAAAAATTACTGATTATAATACAAAATGTATACTCCAAAATAAAAATTATATTGAACTCTACCCCATAACCTATTTGTAATTACCGAGTTACAAATCATCAACAGAACATATCCATCACGTCACAGTCGTCTGTCAAACAGCTGTCAATAGTGTCAATAAGAATCTGAAGCACATACTTTGATTACTATACGGTGCAAGAGAGATGTCTGACACGCCCAACATAGGGCGCGGCCATTTTGATTCGTATGCCACAGTTTATAGCTAAAGAATCAGACCGCTCGCTCTGAGTCGGCACTTTTGATCTCAATGTTCTAGTTTATACACTGCGCAACTCGGATAATACAATATATGACAACCGCTTATAATAAAACAGCAGTCTTCTGCGTATCCTGAATTTGTATCCCTGGAGTGGATGTTATTTTGGAATTTCAACTGGTCCGAGTGAGCTAACTGATTCTTTAGCAATAAACTGTGACTCCAAAAATAATATTCACTGACACTGACAGCAGCAAGCAAAATATCAGGTGCGTTTTAATCATCCGCTTCTGCTTCCAGAATTGTCGGTTTAGTCGTTTTAACCTGTCAGATTAAAACAAGAAAACCGAGAATTCCGAAGCGGAAGCAGATGATTAAAACGCACCTATTAAAAATATTGCGCCAAGATGTAGGCAACACGTAATAAGGGATCAAAATGGCGGAGTTTTCTATCTCCTTTTAAAAGGCACTCAGAAAGCTGCGCAGTCCGACCATTCTCCGAATAGTAAAAGAAAATCAAAGTATATGATCTGAAGTTTAACTTGACAACTTTTTGAATTTCGGAACAATAATATCAAAATATAAATATTTAATCAAAACTATAACAGTTTATACGAAAATGGGATGAGAATTTAAATAAAAGTAAGTAACCACTAAATTGTAGGAATCGATAACAAATACTGAGGAAAAGTTATTTAACGTGAACTCATTTTTCTTAGAATTGCAAGACAGAAAACTATGAAATTTATTTAGAAGAAAGAAAAGAAATACAATAAAATAATAATGATAGAAAATTTGAATTAAACAAGAAATTCCTTACAACATTGCTCAACACTCAAAGAACAAAGGTAATAAAGAGATTAAATATTAAAAGAATCTCATACATTCCTCGGTATTTCAGGCCGAGGTATACGCAATTTTGCAATGTGGAAAAACGAACAATGAAAGAGCTGTCGAAAATCAGCATATTCAAATAATGTCAGACAGCCAAGCGGCACTTAAGGCCATATCGAGTCAGAAAGTTACGTCGAGGCTGGTATGGGAATGCATCGAAGAACTAAGAACACTTTTTGGACAACCCCAGGTTGATCCAACAACGTATAGAACCCACTCACCCAAGGATCTATACAAACTTGTACAAGGTACAGAGGTGACAGAGTGGGTGCTATGAACTAACATGGGGGTAAAACACAATAAGCCAATAGGCTTCAGTGTTATTCGGAGACATAGTCTGACGAGCCCAGAAAAAAAAACACCTGGACTGAAAGATGGCGAATAAAATTGAATGAAGGCAAATCTGTCCACCAACTTCAGCAGTAAACATAATAAATATATTTCTATTAGAATAAACGACACTCAGATTCCATTTGCCAATACCTACAGCAAAATATCTGGTATAACAATTAATGCTAGACTTCGCTGAAAAGTCCATATCAAAAAGAAACGCAAAAATCTTGGTACAAAATACAAAAGAATGTATTGGTTACTAGGAAAAAAATCCAAATTATCCAAATGCAACAAACTGCTTCTTTACAGGCAGATATTAAAACCGGTATAGCGTATGGTATCCAGCTTTGAGGCTGTGCCAGTAAAAGTAACATTCAAGTTATTCAACGTTTCCAGAATAAATTATTAAGAAACATCGTCGATGCACCCTGGTACTGTCGCAATACTGATCTTCATAGGGACCTTAAAGTAGAGACTGTTGAAAATACAATACAACAACGATTGGTCCAACAAGTTCAAGGTCTCATCGATGAAACAGCGTTTTCAACAAATTGATGGAAAAAATACACACGGTATGTGTGTGTATGTGTGTATGTATACGTTACATAGATCAATATTTTTAATTATATTACGTGTCCAGTAATGTATATTATGAGTATACAGTTTGACCAAAAAATGCAAAAAAAACTATTTTTGCGAACTTTGACCCTGAATATGCCTTTTTTGCACATGCAGGATCGATGGGGACTTTCGACATTTCTCTTTTAATGATGATACAATCAAAATAGGATTCAGCTTTATAATAATGTAACCTTATCCCTATTTTTTGCCAATTTGACTGAACTATAAGGTATACTTTTGAGTCTTTTAGTCTCTAAACAGAGTTACTTTATATTATTATCATTGATCAGATTTTAATATTAGTAAATAATTCGCATGATGTATTTTATAATTATAAAGGAAACGTTGATATAATACCGTTAAGCTGCTCATCTCACCCCTATACAAACCACAAGGCCAAAAACCGAAAACCGCTAGAGCTTTCGAAATTAAAGATTGATCTTTCTTAGATATCAACATTGGTCGATTCGAGGCTGGGCATGCCACAATATTAATCGGGCGTCAAGTGAAAACAAGTAAGTGATAAACTGCTGAAAATGGACTCGAACCTGCGTGTGTCTGTCGGTTCGGATGGAATGAAGATATAACCAGGTTCTCTTCGCTTTACCCTTAATCAGCTCTCTGATATTTTTATTTTCTTAAGTGGTACAAGATGGTACGTCATCGATCGTTTCCTTTCCTCTTGGAATATGTGAGAAAATTTTATGAGAAACAATTATTTTTAACAGCTTTGATTTAATTGGATCAAAAGCATGATTTATAATAATTTTATATCAAATTACTTCCATGATATTGATAAATGTAGTACGTAGTACAGCAATGGTTGTTGGTAGTTTATTTATTAAAACAAAGTGCGAATAATATACTTACCTAAGTATAGTATTTGTGTTGTAATTATTGTAGATAACGCAGAGAATACTTACTACTTAAAATAGGTTTATATAAATGGGTAATATTTGTTCATAAACTTTGTAGAAAACATTTTCAAGGATAATACCACAAGAGGTGATAATTTTTTTAGAACATTATGTTGTTTCTTTGGAAATTATGCGTCTCATTTTCACGAAACAAAATCCTCCTTAAAATACCACGAGACGTCAGCCGAGTGGTATTTCGGGAGGATTTTGTAGAGTGACAATTACATAAGAAGAAAACCTTAAAATAAAACACATGTTTTATTTTTCTAAAATAATAATTTTTAATAATTATAGTTTTTATATTGCTCAAAAGTGCGTGAATGTGCCGAATATTTTATATTTAAGCTACACAGTTGTTAGTGGGCACTAATAAATATTATTTTGTGAAAAGTCCTTGTTCTAAATTTTAACCTAAAATAATCTGACTTAAAATGTAGTGAGTGCTTAGACTTGTCTGAAAATGATATTGTTGCATGTTACGGTTGCAAAATAATTTTTTATAAGAAGCCTTGCTCTGGGCTTAATTCTTCGGAGATTACCAGTGGCGTGCGGTGACATTTTTGGAAGGGGAAGCGATTGTATAAAAATACAGCAGGCCAGTAAGCACAGCGTCGCAGGCGAAAATTTTTCGAGGCGCATTCACCATTTTGTCAAAATCTTGCTTTTTTTCCCTCAGTACTAAGGATATTCGAGATTGAGATTTTTGAAGTGTTACTATTACTTTATTACCTAGTTTAGTACTAGAAGCTATAAAAAAGTTACCATTGAAAAGCTTCCTTGGTTTATGTAAACGTATAAAAAACATTTAACTGAAGTTTTATTTTATGTTCTCCAGCATTTTTCGCACAGTTGACACAGCAGTTGACATTTATTTATACTTAAGATCAATTCGCCTATCCTCAATGGCTGCAAATTTGTCTATAACATCGTCGTAAAATTTTGGATTTTCTGATAACTGTTTAACAAGCTGTTTTTCAACGGATATTAGGAATAAATAAGAGAGTCTGTCTTCAATTGTTGAGTTTCGTATAAAACTTTTAATGCGCTTTAAAGCCGAAAAACTTCGCTCAACTGACGCACTTGTGGCTGGGATGGTTAGTAGTAATTCACACAACTTGACGACTTCACAAAGGGACTTATTTAAACCAGTTGTTATAAGAAAATTTAACACATTGATGGGCGTCTTTTTATCACTAATTTCAGTTGTTTCATATACAACACTTAACTGGGACTATAATGCTGGAATATCGAAAAAAAATCCCATAATTTAATTTTAGTGAATTAAAAGCTTTCGATGGAAATTTTGATGAATCGTAGTTACATATATTAAAATTGCACAATTCAACAAATCGATGGCTTTAGTGCAAAACGTCGTAACCCACAAAATTTCAAGAAATCGCTTCTCGCGTAGTTGGAGTATGTTTTAGCTGCGTCTTGTAAAAAACTATCGTATGCAACAGTATAAAATGAAATTAAATTTACGCGCCAAAACAAAAAATTGCTTTTCGAAATTACATCTAAAGTCTATTTGGTTTTTTATTCCCCTGTAAAATTTACTTTTTTGGGTTACGACGTTTTGCACTCAATTTTAATTCGTTAAAGTTTTGAAATCGAGAGTTCATTTGTTGTAAAATATTATTAAAAATTGCGGCGTATAATCGACGATAGGAGGTCTCTCTGTCACCGACATTATCAAGTCTAATTCTCTTTCTTTCCGGTTCTAAGCCAATGTTTTGAGTAAGGCGTAAGGCGACGTAAAAAATCGTTGCCTCTCGACCGTATTTCACGTTTCCAAACGGACTGACTACTGTCGAAGCAAAGCAGGATCTATAACACGAAGCGAAACCTCTTGGAAAATGAACCGGCTCTTTCAAAACGCGCTTCCGCCGACGGTCCCGAAGTATATGGTGTATACGTTTACACAATTAATTTTCTCATGGGTGGTGCGTGCATTTACACATTACACCAATGAATTGTTAGTACATTTACGAGGTTTACGTAATGTTTCAGAGAAAATATAGTACCTAATTTAATATTAATTTCTACGCATTGTAAACTGAAAAATATCTATTTTTAAATCTCAAAGTGTAGGGAAGCGGAGCTTTCCCCGCTTCCATGGACCGCACGCCCCTGAATCCCAGTGACATTACTACAGGCGATATATTGTGGTGCAGCGTTACATAATATGTGTGTGGAACAAAACCATATAGAAGAGGAAGGATATTTGAAATACACTACTCTCCAAAATTAACGCACCACTTTAAATGTACCATAAGTTTGAAGCTATTTTTCTTCTGAACTGTTGATTGGATTTCAATGATTTTTTTCTGGGAAATGACAACGTTTTACCCATATATAGGGTGTAAAGATAAATTTGTGTTTTTTTATCTTATTTTGCAACACCCTGTGGAATTTATTAAAAACAAACGCTACATTTTATTAATATTGCGAGATAGCTTCATCTTTTCTCAACCTTTTTTGTAAAAAAATCATCTTGATATCTCTATTATCAAAGATTATACACAACTTTAAATGTAACAAGTTGTTATGGATATTTAAAGCAAATGAAAGCAAAGAAAACACTACTTACACAAAACTTAGTGACATTCAAAACAACTAATACCTAAAAAAACAACCTAAATAATCTTTAAGAAGTTCCCTCTCTTAAAAACACTTAACGAGTATTTCCGTCTCTATTTCTAATTACTTCTTCACAGCGACTAGGCATACTTTAAATCAAGCGACGTATTTGATCTTGTTCAATTGCATCCCAAACTTCTCTCACGTTATGCTTTGAACGTACTTTTCTTCTTTGATAACAGAGATATCGAGATGTTTGTTTTACGAAAATGTTCAGAAAAGATAAAGCTATCTTGCAATATTAATAAGATGTAGCGTTTGTTTTTAATAAAGTTCACAGGTTGTTGCAAAATAGGATGAAAAAACACAACTTTATTTTTACATCCCGTATATGGGTAAAACGTCGACATTTTTTAGAAAACATTGGTACAGTAATTCCTTAGAAATAGACCTATAATGTGAAAAAAAAATCATCGAAATCCAATCAACGGTTCAGAAGAAAAATAGCTTCAAACTTATGGTACATTTAAGGTGGTGCGTTAATTTTGGAGAGTAGTGTATTTTATTTCCAGTAAATCAGATTGCAAGAAGAGCCGATTTATACAATAATTTTTTATTTTTCTAAATATTTAATAATGCATTTTTTTTTATCTTATACTCAATAGAGGCAATATTTTTTTATATAAAAAAAATTGGTCAGAAACAAAAATTAATACAATTAGACATAAAATAGAAATAAAACATTGAAAATAAAATATACACATAAATTGTTAAAATAACGGTGACAATCCAGTTTCAAATAAATTTCACACAATGGAAATAAAAACGGGCTGAAGGACCTCAGTCAAAAGTATTTTGTAACCTTTTGTTTCAATAAAACACACTGTTATTATTATGAATAAACCTAATATTGCACATATATTTTTAGAATAACAGCAAAGTCTCAAATATAAATACTTAAATGAATATAATAAGCTAATGTTAAATACATTACACATTTTATTTTTTCAAAAACAAATTAATATCTAATTGCACATAATAGAAATAAAATATGAATAAACAAAATATACTATACCTAACTATATTGTATTTTTAAAATAATAGTAAAGTTTCAAATAAACAATAAAATTAATGTAATAATCTATAGTTACTTACATTGTACATTCCATTTGTTCTAAAACAAAAATTAATATCGCTAATTGCTCATAACTCGTAATAGAAATAAAATATGAATAAACAAAATATACCACTACAGAAATATATTGCACATATTAAAATAACAGTAAAGTTTCAAATGACCGTACTAATATCAGTAACTATAAGTTCTTTCATTAAAATTGTTGAAATGCATTTAAAATGCTTCTTATTAACTTTATGTCGACTGACTCGAATCGAGATATCCGTATCGTATTCCATTCGTAATCGACAACATCGTTTCAAAATGGTCTATACGATACGGGTATATATATTATAATTTATTTTTGGTCCCAATAAAAATTTAAACATAGGTTATCAAAGAGGAAAATACATATAGAACTTCATAATCTTAAAACGTTATGAAACATTATTAATGGTAAATCTTCAAACGATAATTAGGTTCTTAAACAAATTTCTTGTTTTTGTTCGGCAACAGACTTTTTTGCCTTCTTCGGTTGCCTCTGCCACTTTTCTTTTAGTACTTTCGAGGAGAGTTTCACTCTATGGAAAGCAGGAGAACCATCAATTGGTTGGTAACATTTTAATTTGGGTCTGGTAAGAGGTAAGTCTTGTTAAACTTTCTTCTTACGTAGCTGTAACCTTTTGGAGAATAAAAATTGAATGTTAGATCAAAATAAGCTCTTGATTGAGAATTATATTTGTCAAGGCCGTTTTATTAATATTTTCAAAAGTTCTTGGATTCGTTGTTAACAGAAACCGGCAAAAAATATTATTTTATTCCTAAAATATAAGATATCACACAATGCACATTCATATAATATCATTGTGTTAAAACAATAGGTAGGTACTTATTAATTTCGAGAAAATCAACTTTTAATGTCATCATCATTAAACTTAACTTTTTTATTGCTTAAATTATTAATAATGTCAGTTTGTGTAGTTCGTTGTGATTTGTATAATATATATTATAAAAACCTATCGTCAATGTTATTAGGTACCGACTTTTCTTTAATAATTATTTTGTAAAATGTCCTTGTTCTAGTGAAAACTTATTTTTAGACGTTTTCTGGATTTATGCTCTAAGTTATCGTATAACTGAATTGACTAATTGTGTGTTTAATTAAAGGTATATCTTTTTTCTTAAAACAGTCTTTGTATTGTTATATACTTTTTATAAATATCCTATTTCACTAACAAAAATGTATAATAATAAATCTTACATCAAACGGAAAAAGACATTTTAGGATGTCCTACTAGGTATTTTCTTAAAAACTAATTATCATGTATATTGCAACTGTGCTCAAATAAATGAATGTTTTTATACCTGACTATAGCAACAGAAAGACATTTTTTAGATCATAATGATCTGGATAACTCAAAATAGTCAAAATTCACATTATTTAAGTTGTTCTAGTATTGTTTTAGCATATAGTCCGGGATCCCAGGCCCATTTTCACCCATGATTACTAACAAGCAGATTTTTTGTGAGTAGCTTCATTTTGACGAGACGCCCAACTTTTTTCCTTACAACAATTTTGGTAAACGGTAGCTAACAGGGGTAGAGGGGGTGAAATATGTTGATTTGACGAATTTCAAAAATTTATCACTAACTGAATTTTTCTTCGTTAATTTCCAAGATAATTATCTAAATAAACCGAGGAAATATTTGTCCTACAAAATTTAAGGTTTTATCAAAGAGTCCCCCCTCTCCCACATGTATAATTAACAAGGTCATGAAAAATAATTACTAACCAGCTGATTTTTTTTCTATTGGTTAGTTAGTATTAATATAATTTAACACCCACATTGTCCTACAAATTGCGTGATACGACATTCTGGTCCTACGCTCAAAAGTTGTAGTACTAATACTTGATGTAAAAATAATTACTATCAAGTTGAATCTTCGTGAATAGCTTCGTTTTAATGAGATGCCCAACAATTCTTTCTACGAAAATTCTCGATTGTGATTTATAACTAGGGTAGCAGGGGTGAAATATGTTGATTTGACTATTCTCAAAAATTTATTACTAACTGGATTTTTCTTTGTTAATTCTCAAGATAATTATTTAAATAAACCGAAAAAATATTTGTCCTACAAAATTTAAGGTTTTATTTAATAGTTTCCCCTCTCCAACATGTATATTTAACTAGGTCATGAAAAATAATTACTAACCAGCTGATTTTTTTTATATTGGTTAGTTAATATTAATATAATTTAACACCCAACTTGTCCTACAAATTACGTGGTACATTATCCCGGTCCTTCAGTTCCATATTTGAAATTCATGAAATTAAATATAAAATTATTATTATTATTATTATTACTATTATTATTTTACTATTGAAGCTGAATCACACTATTACGCATGCGCTCAGCATTGTTTAGTGTATACTAGGTATTCCATGCAGGTGCCGACTATAACCAAGTAAAGTTGTTTTCAGTCAACCTCGTGTTTTATTTGTCTTTCGAAAAATAATTTCAATAGAGTTTTGTGCTGCAAAATAATAATGGAGAAGAGAAGAAATAAAAAAATTTAATAGAGATATTTGGCCTTCCTGTAAGACTTATTTATCTGCTCGAATGCATCATCAACACAAATATTGTATATATAAGTTAAAATGTAAAGAGATGTTTTTGGTCGTCTACTTTATAAGTCACTAGAGTTATCCTCTAGTTCCTATTCCATTTTCACTCTGTCATACTGATGGCTCAATTTGCAAGACCCCCAAATCTGTTGTTATTAGTGAATTACTACAATATCAAACTGAAATTGTAAATTCTCCAGAAGCAGACATTCACCTAGTTGATGGATTTTATTTACTACATACGCTGAAGAACGTTCCAAACAGTTATGGTAAAATTTTGAAACATATGTTGAATATACTTACATATAAAAGAAAAGAAGTACATATTATATTTGACAAGTACAAAAAAATTTAGTATTAAAGATTTTGAATATGATTTAAGAGGTGAAGAGGACTCACAGTATGACGTCTTACGTAGAGATAATAACAACATCAAATGATGTAATTCAAATTATTAAAGAGTACGTATATAGAGTGTACTCGTTAAAAACACAAAATGATATCAACAAAGGAAGGTACGAGTTATTTAAAAAAAGGATATAAATCAAGAAATGATAATGAAGAAGTATTAAAAAAAAGTATCCTTCCAGTTTACCATCAACAAAACAAGAATTGCTGCAACAAATTAAAAGGGCAGTATTCATCTTCAATGTATGGTGTAATACACATATGCGGTATCCCACCGAAAAATTGCCAGAAAATTATGGATGGACAATAATTGATAATAAATATCAATATTATTGGTTTGATGGTCCCCAAAGCCCATCTTTCGAAGAATTATCTTCTGACTTACAAGGTACCCTATTAATAATATTGTTATTTATTTATTAATTATTCGGCGATTTATTAACTGTTTTATGTTATAATAGAGTCAGACGTCACTAACGAACAAAGTGAAGAAAAGGGAGATGAAGATAAGACTGATGCTGCTGACGAAAATGATCAAGATTTTTCCGATGAATCTGAGGAAGATTAATGTTTTTTTTGTTTATATAAAAACCCAGATTTTTTATGTACATTTGAAAATAAAGTTTTTTAATTTCAAGAAAAATGTTGTCACTTTATGCTGTGTTACAAATAGGAAAACGAAAATGACAATTCTTATAGGACTACCAATACATACCTGTTTTTTTGTAGGGCATTGTTTTATTTGGATGAAAAACATACTAATCTATCACATAATACTTTGGTCCCACAGTTACTAGTAAAAAAAATTGTCTTGTGGCATTGGCAGCTTTGGATCTTAGGACCAGGATGTCGTACCACGTAATTTGTAGGACAATGTGGGTGTTCAATTATATTAATATTAACTAACCAATAGAAAAAAAGTCAGCTCGTTAGTAATTATTTTTCATGACCTTGTTTTGGCTCTAGTTTTCTTAAGAATTTTGTAACCTTTTTGCTTTTTTGGGATACTTTCTATCATCAGCATATCTTTGAGGTTCATTTTATTTAAATCTAAAATTAATTAAGTACATAATATGAAAAATTAAACAATACACAAAATTCGTCGATTAAAATACAGTTTAAAAAAAAATTGTCAAAAAAAAAACGTGGATTTGTCTTTTTTCTAAAACATTCTTTTAGTATTTTAGTAGCAGATGAATATGGTGAGGAAGTAGTGATAGGATTGATTATGATACCTCTCACGTCGAAATTTACTAAAATTGCATTTTTCTTTAATATTTTCCTTCCCTGAGGATCTGCAATAAAAAAATTCATTAGCATAAAAAGTTATTCAGGTGATCACTTGTTGAATTCCTAAATTTTGGAACCATTTATTTCTTTTTATCATATCAAGAAAAGGAATCCTTCAATAAAAAAATAATAATAACATTTACAAAATGTGATATTAAAATAAAGTCACAGGTTTAAATTTTCTTTTTTTTTTTCGCTTTATTGGCAATGGACATTAGTCCTTCAGCCACACACAAATTGAAAGGTATTACGTTTAAATATTAGATATTAATTAAATTTTTACTTACATCATCTACCAATAAATCGTATACAGATTGATTTCCAGTCGCGAGCAACACCTTAACACACGTAGGAAACTGAATACCTGCTTTCATAAGACCATCCCACAGGTCATTATTACAAAAACTCTTACAGCCGAAAAATATGTGATCGAGATCTGCGACTTCGTTATCAAGAGAACATAGTGGAGAATCTGTCAGTCCTATTTTATATAAATGAGACGGAAAGCACCCATGGTTAATTTTCAATCTAGTTATAATTGTGCAGTACTTTTTATTAACTTTGTCATTGAATATATGTGATATTTTATTTGGCAACTCCTTGTAGATAGAAAAATAAGAACTATTTGAATTTTTTGTTATTTCTCTCCAATATTTATTCCAGTCTCTGTAAATACTATCTTTATATTTACCATAAAGATCTTTAAATTTTCTTTATTCATGTAAACAAGTAATTAACTTTTACTATAATCATTATGAGACAGATGAAGACGAACTTAGCTGGGATTTATTCCCTCTTAAATTTACTTTTTTGAAAATAAGAAAATTTAATTGCAAATTAAAGGTGATTGCCTAATGCACCGCCTCTGATAATTAAGTTGTGTTTGTACTTACCTACGATATAAAGGGGTTATGATTGACAAATAATGTCATTTTTAACAGACACGTTATTTGTGAACATGTTGTAATTTCTATATCTTGAAGAAGCATTTTTAACAGGTCTTTTACACATAAAAGTGGTAATTCTATAACGAATATGTTAAAATTTAACGGGCGTTAAAAATATGAGAAGCAATTCAGTAAATTCATGAAAAATTTTAACTTGTCATAATTAACATAATAGTTCATTTGTGCCGCAAAAATCTATTCTATAAGCAGAAATGTGTTAAAAATTTAACATATATGTGTTAATTTTATGCGTTTAATCGAGAATATTAACATGTACTAATTAGTAGGCTTTAAAACTTAACATATATAAGAACTTATGACTTTTAATTGTTTAAGGACCGATTCCACCATTGTGTTAAACGAATATTAAAATGACGTTAATGTAAAAATGTCATTTTAAACTTCGTTTAACACAACGGTGGAATCGGTCCTAATTCAACTTATAATGCAAGAAAATCATGAAATGAACCATTTTGTAAGTACTCAAGTAATTTTAACAGTTGAAACTACACAAATTATATTTAGAAATTATATCTTATTTATAGTGTACATACATATTTTGTAGTTAGTAATTGATTTGCCGTAGAAAGGTACTATTTATAAGGTTATTGGGGTTAGTTTTCTTTGCATTGAAAATTGATGGCCTACCAAATAGTTTATAAAGTACATTCGGCCGCTACTTTTTTCAATATTCTTGTGCAAAAACAGACAGATACAATAAATATGACAGAAGGAATGAGATTTATTTGACAGACCTTAAAACTTAACCATACTTTTATTGCAAATTTGAACTACTTTTACCGTATGTTAATTTTTTTGGAAATTTAACGCATACGTTAATTTTATTTTTACAGAATTACAATTTATGTTAAAATCGTAAAATTTAACACCCGTTAAAAATAAACATATTGAATTTTTTTGGATTTTTTGGATTCACCACCTGAACAATGTTCGAACTACATTTGCATGTAGCTCATTTTCTAATTTAATTTTGTAACTATACTTGTATTTAGTCTTTAGATTTATTTTAAAATAATTTCTTGATTTAATAGTGTTTAGGTTAATTAGTTTGCTCTTTTTTTACTGGGCACAATAGGACACCGTCCTCTGCCCTTATTGTAATAATAATAATAATTACAGAATTACCACTATAGCATGTTTTCACCATATTATTACAGATAATAAATCTTAAATATACATTTAAAACACAAGGCTATAAATAATTATATTTTTCGTAAAATACAAATCAAAAATTAACATGTGTGAGAAAGTTTCAGATCTCTTGCTGTCAAACTTGGCAACGCTGATTAAATAAGCCAATTACAGAAGAGGTATTTCCCCCTTCGGAGGAGTCGATGTTGCTAACAAAATTTAGCGCGGGGAAGGGGGGAAGATTCCCTCTAGTAGTATTTGCTCGGAGTGTTGTACGTTGTATCTGAATAAATGTAATATTTTTTCAATTTGTATAATTTTTTATTAATGTTATACTTTTAAGAGCAAACATGACGGGCGCTCCTCCACCAAAAATCAATTTTACATTTGAGGCAGTTAAAAAAAATTGTAAAAAAAAATGGTTCAGGCCAATCGTTGTAAAAATGAACCAAGAATTTCGCTAAACCGCGAAAAACTTATATTTTTAAAGAAAAACAACAAAAATTTCAACTTTTTAATAAATTAAATTTTTTGGCTCTTTACCGGCATTCTATAACAAATA
Organism: Psylliodes chrysocephalus; assembly: GCA_927349885.1. Lineage (NCBI taxonomy): Eukaryota > Metazoa > Arthropoda > Insecta > Coleoptera > Chrysomelidae > Psylliodes > Psylliodes chrysocephalus. The sequence goes on along the minus strand of OV651820.1, from coordinate 45,667,625 downwards.
TCTTAACTATTTTCTAAATAACTTTTTTTCAAAAAGATTACCAATTTTAAACAGGACCGAAGATTAACATAGTTTTCATTCCGATACTAATTCTATTAAAACAATGATACCAGTGAATATGGCAACGCTGTTAGTCTTTGAAGCCCGTGGTTAAAAGGGTAGCTGCCGTTTAGTTAAATTTGTTAATTCCTGTGTCGAAAAATAGGTAGTTGTTTTTGAAGAGGTGCGAAATTATTGTGATCGTCTTAGTTTGTTGTTGAGGCGTTGTTAGGTTTTTGTTTAATTTAGTTTTTAGTTAATTTATGAAATAAAAAATTCTGAAAGGCAAAAATGCACAACTGACAAATTTCTATTTTATTTGTTTGCTGTCAGAGTTAGTAAATCCTAGAAAAATACGACATGTGCCAATTAGGGAAAAGAGATTGTTAAGAATTTTGCACGCTTAAAAAATGTGTAATATACAGGGTGTTTCTAAATACATGCGACAAAATTCAGGAAATGAGTGCTCGTAGAAATTTAGATGGGTCTTTTCTATAACAAAATTTCCTCAGCTCACCCCTTTTCGAGATATCATCCTTAAAAAGTGGTGACTACAATTGAGTTTTTATTTTTTTTCTAAAATTTCAGTAGAGCTAGAAACTTGAAATTCTGTAATCGCAAAGGACTAACCACGGGTATTTTTTTCAATATTTCTGTTACATTATAGGGGGGTGAAATTAGCAACATTTACTTTATTTCATATCAAAACTTTTTTTCGAGATGAACTTTTATGAAATCCTTCATTTATTTAATTTTTTTTTATTCTTGAATTTTTTTCCCAAAACGAATAGCTTCAGAGAAAAAAAATTAACACCCTAATTTATTATTATTTTTTTTTTTAATAAATTGAGTGGAAAACAGTGTAACGGGCTTGTAACTATCGTATCGTACACTCTGTCATTATTCGTTTCTTGCAATAATTTACACCAGTTTACACCAGAAGATAGCACTTAACGAAGCGTTTTAGCCACTAATTTTGGCGAATTTTAAGAAATCATTAACAAGACATTAGAGGCTTAAATTTGGGGAGTATATTAAGAATAGTGCTGTCGAGGAATGCATTTATTTTCATTATGATATTTCAAAATTAAAGCCCTTTTAGTTTTTTTGGGAAACTGGAAGGAATTAAAACAATAAAATATATGCATATTATAGATATTATTGCCTAATTTATTTTGCCAAAATTTAAATATTTTGAGATATTCTTGTCTGATAATTATAAGGGGTATGAACACCTTAAGATTGAAAGAGAATTAACTTTAATTCATGAGATGCAAAGCATCATAATTGTCGCGTCACAAAAACCACCTGCTGCCAAGAGAAAATTTTGATTCAACAGTATTGTATATTTTCTGTTGTAAAAGAGAAAAAATTAACATTTCGTGTTTTAATAGTTATTTTTTTAATTTAATAATCTATGTGAAAAAAAATTTTTTTAATACAGACTTTAAAAAATTGTTATATTAATATACTTATTTAATTGTACTTATATTTGTTGTTCCTTTAATACAATAAATACAATTTATCTATCTCCAATTCATCACTTTCCGTATCCATATACCTAGGGTCCGATTACAATTAGAAAAACACCGCTACGTCATAACTATTATTTCGAATTTCCAATAATTAATTTTCCGAAATTAGACGGTCATATTTTAACAGCGTAATCTACATCCTACAAGTATTAGAAAGTAAAAATTAAAAAAAAACCGAATTCAAAAACGTGCAGGTGCCGTCACCCAGAGCTGGGACGAATCCTCGAAAAAATGGATTCGAATCACGAATCCGAATCACGAGATGTGATTCGAATCACGGATCCAATGTTCGAATCCTTTTTCAAAAAAAAAAGGATTCAATCAAGTGATTTGAATCCTTTTTTTCGGATCACGGATACGATTCACGAATCAGTGTTATACTGTGATAATAATTATATTTGCTTTCGAAACTAATACTGTTTCATACCTCGGTCCTAAAATATTTAACGCACTTCCGGTGGAATTTAAAAACCTAAATTCGATAGGTCTTTATAGATCTAAATTGCAATAATGGATATTAACTAAACAAGGATAAATACTTTAAGATTTTATTAATTTAAATATAACTAAAATCTAAAATCATTTAGCTAAAAAGAACTTTACTTATTTGCAATTATCCAATTATTTATGTATATGATAATTATTTATAAAATTTTCAATGCTGTAGCTAGTTTGTATCTATAATAAATAAAAGTATTAGAAATTAAAAATTAAAAAAAACCGACTTCAAAAATGTGCAGATGCCGTCATCACATCTTAACCAAATTTATATGGAACCATCCCTGAGGTACCCCCTTACTAACAAAAAAAGAATCATATGAATCGGACAAGGTGGTAAAGCATTATCGCTAAACATACATAAAAAATGAAGAGTTTGAGGATTTTGTCATGGACCCAATTATTAGATTTTGACCAAATTTATATGGGACCACCCCTGAAGTACCCCCTTTCTAACAAAAAAAGAATCATTAAAATCGGACACCGTGTTAAAGAATTATCGCTGAACATACATAAAAAAAAAATAAAAAAATATTGCGACGAATTGAGAACCTCCCTCCTCCTTTTATGAAGTCGGTTAAAAATAGGAGTGAAAGTTTATATAAACATAGGTCCGAAAACGTTTCGTTTTCGAGATACAGGGTGTTACAAGTGAAGTCCAGATGAAATATTTTCTAAAATTTCTTTAGTTACCGGTTTTTCAAAGTTAAAAAAAAAATAAAATTTCTAATTCTACAGACCTAATTATTGTTTACCCTTTCGAATAAGGTAACATGCTTTTCCCTTGAAAATAGCGCATCCTAGCGAGATGCAACAAATGTAGCTTTATTATACAGAAAATATTGGTTTTCCAAATTTTATAGTCAAAAAATCTGATGTGTCCAACACATGACTTTCCTATCTAGTTATTATAGGCTTTTTCTGGTTATTTTGTACAATTTATTGCAGTACCTCTATAAATGTTTAGAGGATAAACTAAATATATACATTTTCCACATACATCTATCTACCTCGAAACATTTTTCTATAGTTATTCATTGAAAACGAAAATACTAAAAAATTTAAATTTAGCAATTTTCCTACAATTTTTCCATTACGGTCCATTTTAGAAAAATCATGTATAAACAAAAATTATAGAGATCGATATCGCAAACAACTTTTAGTTTAGTTTAGAATTTTGCACATTTTGTCTAATTTCTCGAATACGGACCATTTCAGGAAATTTTGACATAAAGCAAAAATTATAGATAATAATATTAGAAGTAACTTTTATTTGAATAATTTTCTTCTCCAAACATAAATAACAGATATATTCAATAAAATATAAAAACGGCCTCCCATAAAGTACCCCCCCCCCCCCCAGATGTTCCGACTTTGTCCAAAATCTAATTATTTCACGTCAGGCCGAAATAAAACTTAAGTTTAAAATTTAGTGTTTTTCTGTGTATCGGTTCATGAGTTATAGTGGATATAGACACACAGACACACACGGCAATTTTACCCTAAGCTCCCCCTAATTTACCCACCTAAGAAGATGATCAATAACTGGGGTTTAGTCCAATAAATGAAGCGTAAAAAGGTCAGTATTTGTAACAAATTTTACCTAATTATCTTTAAACGTTTAGAAAATATTTACAAAAGTGTGGTATCAGGACTTCACCTTTAACACCCTGTATCTCGGAAAAGAAAAGTTTTCGGACCTGTTTATATGAACTTTTACTACTATTTTAGGATGTAGATTACGCTGTTAAAATATGACCGTCTAATTTCGGGACACCCTGTATATCATCTATAACTATCAATAAAAAAAAAATATTTGAGATGTTTGGTTTAAAAATAGTATTCCTACATTCGTATATTAACAAGCCACTAACCCCCAGTAGGCGGCGATAGCCAACGAATTATACCTGAATTGTAATCGGACCCTTCAGGGTACGACACACAACATTGCCAAATTTATGTAGCGAACAAGTTTCCAAATACTTTAAAGGGAGCTCGTGAGATTCGTGCGGTGTGACGTCAGAAGGGACTGGATTGCTCTTAACATGACCTATTAAGGTTCGGTGCGTTTACCGACCTTAAATGTACATGTATTGTATTTGTTGATAACAATTCTAGGATTTATCTAATTGACTCCATGTATCATAGACGTAACTCTTTTGTCATGCTTTAATATTATTACATTTTAATTTGTAACGTCTTTTAGGACCGCTTTGTTAAGCCGACAGCGCTAAACCTAATTATCAAATAATTTAAATTTTTACACACTTTTGTACCTATTTTACTTACATTTAAATAGTTAACAATTTATAACACTTTTTGTCAGCAACGTATACCTTATTGAAACATTTTTAATATTTTGGGAACACTAACGTTCAACTTAAACGATGTTTCGAGTAGGTATATCTACTTATCATCAAAGCATCTTGAGTTTTTTTTATAAATTATGTTCATTAGGGCAGGAAGAGTTGTTTTGGTAGAAGTAACATTCCCCAATAATTAAATACATTTGTGAACAGAAGTTACTAAACGAAAGTTGATGTATATCTCCCTTTTTCTGCGTTAGGCGAAAGAAAAACAAAAGGAATATTTTTAATGCGTCGTCGAAGACGGGTCCATTTGTTCTCACCGAACACACAGTTTGAAAAGATGGTGTTGAATTGGCGCAGCGTTTATTCTCCCTTGTATTTTTCGGTCAGCATTCGACGATGACTAAGTGGACTTTGTTGTTCGCAAGACTAAGAGAAATGATGATTCCGCATTGAGAAGTTCCCCGGGTCTCTCTCCAATCCCTCTCACACCCCAATGCTAAAACCGGGAATTCTTTCACTTTACTATTATTCCATTTCTTTTGTGTCGAAAATGTCTTCCATTTCGAAATGAATACCATTAGCAAGTTCAATTCTTATTCAAAATAGTGTAAGGTTAATGTAATATTGGTATTTTAGGAACAAGAGTTAATTCTAGACCAATAATTCTATAGCAAAACTATTAAGTTAAAGAGCAATGAATATTTTTAATATTACCAAAGAGGCAAAAATACTTGAAATTCAATCTGCATTAAATAACATTTTTTCATTATTTACTTTACTTTTATAATAAAACTTCGAAAACAATTATTTATAATTAAGAACAATAATTTATTTCTTCATGACATAAACGTAGACTGTGCTAAATATCTCATGGGTGTTTAAAAAGTAAAATTCTTTTTTTTTTGAGGTTAAAATTATTTTAATGGGATTGACAATAAACACATATAACACAAGTTGAGATAACGAACTTGAAATTTGATGAAAAATATACTTTATCGAATAAGATTTTATAGAAAAGACAATTGATCTAAAATTAATTAGATAAAAAAGAAAAATATCGAAAATCAATATTAAAAATAGTAAAATAATAATCATGTTCATTTACCATATAATAGTTTTACATTTTTTTTTTTTCATAATACACAGAAAAAAGGTGTACTATATTCAAGATGAATGGTCTTAATTCAATGCTTCGTTGTGTTTGTATATCCGCAAGTAAAACTCGTATCGATTTAAAATTCTAGTAATACAATAGCTAATAAGCCTTGCTTCAAAAATTAAATTAAATCCAATACAACTAAATTTGTTACAATAATAATATGATCTTTGACATAATTGAATTATAGGATAGTTTCATTGAAGAAATTAATAATCTTGAAATATGATCAGGGCGTTCTTGCTTTTTAATAGAGTTCTCACTGGTACCTATTCACCGAAAAACATTTTTCAAAATTGTTTTTAGATAATATACCAAATTCCTCTGTTCTCTGAGGTGTCCCACCTATAATTTAAAAAAAATAATTTTATAACTTCAAAACCTAAATGGAACATAAAAGTATGTCCTATAAAGATAAGAGGTCATATCTACAAAATGAATATTTTTAGTAAATGTGGGTAGGTAGATAAGTACGTCCTTCTAGACTTCGCAAATAAGTTTTGCATATTTTACTAACCTTTTCTTATAATTATAGTAAATATTTTCTAATGCAAATAGGCCTTTATTATTTTGTGTTATAATAAAATAAATAATAATTCGATCCAACCTTGGGTCACCCAATAGAGACGTCACTTTGACGTTAGGTAGATTCGTGATAATGACGTCAATTTGCCTAGCCTAGGACACCCGATATATGCGATACTTTAACGTGATATCTATTCGTCAAAATGACGATGTGGAATGACGTCATTTCGCTGTGAGATTCTCACGTTACCATAAGGTTATTTTCACGTCATCAAATGACGTAACGCACACCAAAAAATCACGTCATAATGACGGCATGATGTTGCATGGGATATGTATGGAATATTGTACATCATTTGTGTGAAAAGTGATTTTTCACACTTCTGTGTAGTCGCACTCGGCTTGTGCCTCGTGCGACAATATTTCCCACTCGTGTCACTTTCCACACTCTTAATGTAATATACTACTACTGTGATATTATCTGTACCTGGCGCTTCATTAGGCTTTATAGAGTTTAAAATAGTAAATACCTAAATTTTTGTAACCGTTTTAAGACTGTATGGTAAAACGGTGTCGTCGGAGGGGGAAGAGTTTTTGGTTTTGATATAATTGCGGCGTACGTTATTCCTACATTAGCAATGTATTCATGTATTTCTCTTATTTTTGCTGTCAGTTATTAAACAATTTGCTTCATTTAATATACAGTTTATTTCATCTTTTATTTCATGGCCTTCTATTTTTCTATTTTTTTTAAGCATTCCAAAGACCTTTAGAATTATTTTCAAATTTTTTTTAATTTTAGCTTGAAAATATTTTTTTACTTTTGTAATTTGTGCACTCATTTTTTGAGGTTTTCTGGATTTTGCAAATATTTCGTATACAGTCGTTTCTTATTTTCCACAGATTTGATTAAACCATCTGTTATCCATGATTTTCTTTTAATAAGGCTCCTTTTTTTCCTTGGTTCTTATATGTATAACATTTTCTCCAATTTACTAGTTTTAGATCATTAGACAAATTTTTATAATCAATAATTTTAATATTTTTTTTTCAGTCTTATTTCTAATTTTTTCAAAAGAAAAACTTATGAAAGTTGCCTTGTGATCTGTAGCTAAAAGGTCTAATTCAACTGAAAAAATGTTTTTTCGTTTTAACAAATATGTGATCAATACAACTTCGGGAATTAACTTTAATAGTCTGAAGACTCAGGTGTTACATTTTTTATATTAATATTCATATCTTCTAAAATTATATTATATTTACATTTCCTATTTTTTATATCATCTAAATAATTATTTATCAATCATTCTCATTTGTTAGTGATGGTTTATAAATAACAGTTATAATTATACTACCATTATTTACATCTATTATACTAATTTGTATTGCTTTACATACATCTATGTATACAATTTTCCATTTAAACTTGAGATGTTTTTTTAAATATACAACTACGCCATCACTTTAGTTTATATTACCTGTATCTACTCCTATTAATTTATATATTAATTATTCAACTGCTTTTGAGCAATTAACAGTAACAATAAACAAATAGCGTGAGTTTTAGTAGTGAGTTATTATAACTTACGCTGAACTTCGGTATATAGTGTACACAGTAAATTCTTCCAAATTTTAAAGTCGATAAATGTTCCATTTGCGTAAAATGTTAGAAAGATTTTTTAACAACTGGAAAGGAATAAATAATAATTAAAAGATTTTAAAATTATTAAATTGTCAACGCCTCTCAGTAGTCGGAACAGTCAATTATTACGTTGAGGACAGTAACGTCATTTGATATTTTTACAAGATAATTTTGACGTTTTCATATCAATAATTTATAATAATAGTGCTGAAAAAAGATGAATTTAGATAGTGAAGATGAGTTATTATGTACACCTCCAGAAATAAGAGAGATAATGCAATACAGAATTTATTGCCAGAAAAATCAAAAAACAAGTATAAAGGTGTATACTAAAATTTTCAAGATTGGTGTAACTCGTTTACAGAAAATGTACCTTTGGCATATTTTAATGAACTTATTAATAAATATAAAACATCGTCTCTATGGACTTTCTACTCCTTGCTAAGAAGCACACTCAACATAAATAATGGAATTAATATAGAGAATTATTTAAAATTACGTGCGTTTCTTAAACGTCAATTAGAAAAACATATAGCCAAAAAGGCAGAAACATTTACGCCAGAACAACTTAATAATTTCATAAATAAAGCTTCTGATGAGAAATATCTGGCGACAAAGGCAATAACTTTATAAAGATTCAATCGTTTTTATCATCTAGTCAATTATATAATTCTTTCTCGATACTTGTATCTTTGTATTTATTGTTATAGTCGTAGATAAACTATAGTATTCAACTTGCGGTAATAGTCATAACTCACTTGATGAATTACAGCACTCGCCTGCGGCTCGTGCTGCAAACTTCGTCTGCGTGAGTTATGACCTGCATTACCGCTCGTTAAATAATATACTATTACTGTATAAGAGGCTATGATCGGGAATATTTCAAGTTTCTGTCAAGCAAATGCAATCGTAATCAACAATAATTTGATTTAGGTTAATTTGTAATTGGTCAATATTTTTTTCTCACGCTTCTTATATTTTGATGTAAGATTGTGAAATTAACATTGGTATTTTCTTTATAAGAAACTTTAATGGCGTCAATAAAAATATGAACGTTATTAATTTTGTTTATTTTTATAGAGGCGTAGCTAACATCACGGGTATAGGGGCCCATTTTCTATAAATTTGTTTCAGTTACTAATTTTATGTGATACTAAAAATTAGATTAGTATTGATACCTGTGCTATAACAATTTTGCTACCAAACACTTGATGTGGAATTCTGCCTTGGTTTCGGTTTTTTCTGTTCGTCTTTCTTTTCATTTTTTTTTCTTATCTTTCTCCATCTCTGCACTATACTGTCTTCTGATTTTACCTCTTCAGTTTTCTTTTTAATTAAATTTTCTTGTTCAGTATTTTTTTTTCGGAACAGTTTTCTTTCGGGTTTTCAACAGATGTCTTGTTTGGATGGCCTTCCTTTAAAGAATCCTCTTTCTGTCCTTAAGAACTTTGTGGCGTTTCTATTATAAACTGAGATAAAATATCCTCAAAAAAGATATTTGTTGTTAACTTTACGGATGTTGCAGGTTCGCTAGTGATTTATCTTTATCGTTAACTGCATCTTCACCTGCTTCAAGGATATTGTCATCTCGCTCCATATTTTTTATTTACCTCATGCTAAGTGTAAGTGTTTTTAAAGTAATTTTTCATCTTGTCGATCTTCGAAGCACAGGTCATGAACTATATAAATATTTTTGCCTTTTGATTTATTACAGTTTCTCGAAATTAGATTTTTCTTTAGAAACGACAAGAAGTTTTTTATTTGGTATATATTATTTATCTCATAATCTGATACATTCACTTAAAGTACTTCGTAAAATAATCGGAGAATAATAGCTATTGGATCTTATTTTTCACAATTTTCTAATCCATAAATTAATATATTGTTTTTTCTTGTTTGCCGATCGAAATTAACATATTGATTTTAAAGTTTTTTGTAATTTTGTTCTAGACGGTGAACTGATTTGGCAAATTTATCTGAATGTTTCTTGTTTTCTTCTTTGATTGAATTTATGCGCTTTTATAACTATTAAATATAATATACAAATATATAAACAATATTACATAAATTTTCTTTTTTTTTTTTTCACTTTATTTATCTCTTCATATTCATATTCTCATGAAAAATCGACACTGTTCTCTATTTACGTTTACGCGCCATAGAGTATGGCGTTGGCCATCGCTGTTCGTCCTCTTCGAAGACATTGCTGGAATCTTCTGTGAGTCGTGTTAATGACTAAGCAATATGTGCTAACTTCCTTATGAATCTTCGGTAGTACGTACAGGGCTCAAGAAACCTTCTTATTTGATGTTTATCAGTTGGCTATGGCCATTGTTTGATGGAAGTAACTTTCTTCTCATCTACAGTCCCGCCAGCCTTGCTGACTATATGATCCAGGTAATTAACTTTATTTTGAAATGGCTGGCATTTCTTGGGGATTTTATTGGGGTTTAGCAGCTTAAATTATTTTAAAACATTTTCTAATTTCTATACCAGGCATGTTTTCCAGGATAACCCTCTCAATACAATACATTTTCCATAAGTCTTTCAAATGTCGCGTGGGCATTACATAATCCAAATCCGGTGGTAAAAGCTGTCTTTTCTATATTTACTGGATCCATTTCGACCTGCCAATATTCAGACTTCAAGTCTAAGGTAGAAAATAGTTTACGTCCGGCAAGTGTGTCCAAAATATCGTCAATTCGAGGCAGAGGAATCCACACAGAGCTTGGTAGTTCCATCCTTTTTTTGGACCAGGACTACCGGAGAGATCCATGGGCTGGTAGAAGGTTTTATCACCCTGCCTTTCTCCATTTCCCGAACAATCCTTTCAGCTTCCTCTCTCTGGGCCTTTGATAATCTTCGAGCTGATTGAAGAATCGGCTTGGTGTCACCAGTGTCAATTTAATGTTTAACAACAGAAGTTATTCCTGTCTTTTATCCTTTTGGTACAAAAATGTCACGATATCGTCTAAGAAACTCCTTTATTGTTTTCTAATGGATTTCGAGATTGGCCAGCAACTGCAATCATTTGCTCGAATTTGTCGTTGGAATTCTTAGTAGTTATTGTCTGACGATTTAGGGAAGTTACTGGAACACAGGTTCCAAATCTGGTCTCTTTTTTGTTAGTAATTGGATTATTAATAACGTTTACGTACTCGAATTTCATTAGTAGCCGTGACCAACCTCGTTTGGATCAGAATTCCACGTCCAACCTCTTCATCGTGGTTCCAAGGTTCCATCATGACAGGTGTTCCTTCTTTCACAGTTTCTGGAAGTCTTACTACTATAATAGTTTCACTTCTGCCCACCGTATCCTCCTATACAGCCCTGGCTCGGTACTGTCCCCATATGGATGTAGGAATACCTCTTCGGCCACAACTTTGATCACTCTGTTCTTAAAATCCAACTAGAAGCCATGTAATTTCATTACATCTACTCCTAGTACTTCTTCGATATCAGCGACAATAACAGTATGAGTGAACTTTTCTGTACCAATTCCTAATTGAACCATTTTTTTTTAATGCTCTTTACGCACAGGGAGTGTAGGACTCGCCCCCCTACGCACTACCCACTAAAATCCACCTATTTCCATGTCTTTTTGTCGAGTGTATCGGGACCAATTTTTCGATTTTAACATCAGTGCAATCAGGCCGTTTTCGCTAGATTCCTCCCATCTCTTAATAATTTCTCTCTTCTTTTTCTTCTTCTTCTTCTTGTTCTTCTTGTTCTTCTTCTTCTTCTTTTTCTTCTTCTTCTTCTTCTTCTTCTTCTTCTTCTTCTTCTTCTTCTTCTTCTTCTTCTTCTTCTTCTTCTTCTTCTTCTTCTTCTTCTTCTTCTTCTTCTTCTTCTTCTTCTTCTTCTTCTTCTTCTTCTTCTTCTTCTTCTTCTTCTTCTTCTTCCTTCTTCTTCTTCTTCTTCTTCTTCTTCTTCTTCTTCTTCTTCTTCTTCTTCTTCTTCTTCTTCTTCTTCTTCTTCTTCTTCTTCTTCTTCTTCTTCTTCTTCTTCTTCTTCTTCTTCTTCTTCTTCTTCTTCTTCTTCTTCTTCTTCTTCTTCTTCTTCTTCTTCTTCTTCTTCTTCTTCTTCTTCTTCTTCTTCTTCTTCTTCTTCTTCTTCTTCTTCTTCTTCTTCTTCTTCTCTTCTTCTTCTTCTTCTTTCTTCTTCTTCTTCTTCTTCTTCTTCTTCTTCTTCTTCTTCTTCTTCTTCTTCTTCTTCTTCTTCTTCTTCTTCTTCGAGTTATCCCCGTGATGACGTTTGCTGCCTCTTTCGAGATTGTGCGATATGAACTGATTACTTTAATCATGTTTTCATATTTTTTGGTGTTTGAGACCTTATGCCACACCGGTGCTCCATAAAGGAGGATCAAGTGTCCGGTTACAGGTGAGCAAAACACGGAAAATCCCATCATCATCGAAATAAATAAATCACATGAAAAATAAGTTTCCTTATAAATCACTATTTATAAAATCCCAATTACACACGTATTATTTAATACCATTTAATATACAGAAAATCTGATATGTTTAAATTTTTTAAATTTAAACTATTCAAAAAGTAAATTGCTCGAGAAAGCTCAAGAGAAACGAGAAATTCTTGTCTCGTCTCGAATCTGATTTCAAGAGAAAATGTCTCTCTCGTCTCGCCGAAACGAGGCAAGACGAGTGCGTAAAATTGAAATTCGGGGAGAAAACGGATATAAACAGATTTATTTATAAACCACCAATATGGACGTAAGTCGTTCACACATTAAATGCCCACCTTTGAAGATTTAATGACAAATATTCAACGATAATGTTTTTTTGCCAGCTGTTGATTGCCAGTCTTGCCAACGAACGACATTGTGTTTTTTTATGAACCGCCCAAAAAATCTAAATTGATGACTTGTTGAAACTTAGATCTAAACTTTCTAACATTCGATTAACATCAAGCCAAGCATGAAGTTGAAATGAGTATATAGCAAGCGCAGTTATGTTTACAAAGACGAAGATATAAATGAGAAGGGGACTCCGCTTAAAAAATGGAGAAGCAGGACTGGTTGAAGAAATATTTATCTCACTATGTTAGGAATTAAGTTCATAATTTCAAGGAGGGAATTTGGGAAATTTTTTCAGAATTTCCAAAAACGCATTTCATATTTTTTGGAAATTAAAGTATTATTACTTCTTCTTTAAATATTTGTATCTACGTCCCTTTAGGTACATTGAAAGCTTACACCTTTTTAACAGCAACGCTTTAGATGCTTTTAAATCTACATTTTTTAAATTGGTATTGTTTACTATAACAAAGAAATAATAAAACAAAATCTGTAGGTATCACATATAGAGGGTGATTCATAATTATTGGGACATAGACTAAGGAAGCTTATTTGGATCAAAACACGATGATAGGACTAACTATATATACCTTTATATACCGTTAAAGGTGAACAGTAGACTATAAATTGAAAATTCAACTTTATCTAATTCCACAGCAATATTTTATTAAGGTATATTTGGTCATATTGCCATATTTTGGTCCAAATAACCTACCCTTGGCCTATGTGCCCAATAGTTATGAATCACCCTATATAATTTATTTCAATAGTAGTTGACACGACTAGTTTTGGCCATCTTGGCGTATTTAAAATAACTTTAAAAAAATTCCTATGGTCTGCAGCAAAACATTAACGTAAAAGCAGAGTGTTAATTAAATTTGTCAATGTAGAATAAAAGGAACAATGCATGTAGTGTTTGAAATATTAAAAATTAAAAGATACAAACAAAGGTGACTTTATCTGAGAAATGTTAGTTTGACAGGTCTGTGTAATTGGAAGCTGTCCAATAAGCAACAGGTTGTAAGACTTAAAAAGTTAGTTATTTATGAGGAAGCTAATCTTCCAAAAAATAGGATGGTTTAAGAAAATGGTGAGACAGAAAATGGGGAACAGCGATAAAAGGTCAAAAACGGTGCAGTGCACAAATGGCTTTAAAACAAAAATCGCAATAAGGAAAGATTCTAAGTGAAAAATACTCATTTAGAAATTATATACATTATATACATTTTTTTGGTGAGTCTTTCAGAGTATGGTTTAGGATGATAGAACAAAATGCACTTGAGATAGAGAGACATCCACACTAACTTTAAATATTTAATAGTACAGAATAAAAAATAAGGTCGACTTTCGCCAATCTGCTTACCGGATGGAAGGTATTTCTTATTTAGTAAATATACCGCTAATGGGTTTCCCAAAAAAAATACTCTCAAGGCTATTTTTACTTTCATTTCTGTGTAAAGATAAGGAAAGTATAAGATATAAGGAAAGTATAAGATAACAGTTGCTTGTGATGTAATTCACTATAATTCTTCTCATATACATGATTTCTCTAAAATGAACCGTATTAGAAATATTTAAGTAAAAGTTAAAATTTGAATTTAGAAGATAATTCAAAAATGGAGAAAGAGTAAAACACCAAATTTTAAACTTAAGCTTAATACATTCTGCGATGAGCTGATTAAATTTTGGCCATAGTCGAAGCATCTGGGGATACTTTATAGGGTGTCGCATTTTTTTTAAATTAAAATATAAATATTCTTGACAGTATTTTCTTAGACAACCCACTTGCAGTATATTAATAACATATTCAGTTCAATAAAAAATAACTTTTATCCGGTAAGCAAATGGGCGAAGGTCGACCTTACTTCGTCTTTTAGACTATGAACTTATCATTGACACAAATATATCAAAAGTATACTAGAAATATCGAAAATAAATGGCATATTTCTTACGTCAACTGTCAATATTTTGCCGCTATTAAGACTATTATAAAATTATTAACTCATAAAAAGGTTATAGTAATGTAGAAAAGAATCATTACAAATTTAATAAAAAAATTGAAGATAAAAAAGAGTAATGACAGGATATCAAGGATTGTAAAACAAAGGATAGTGGTAAATCAAACTAGGTAACAATTATTCATAAAGAAACGTGCCTCTGTCTCTGTAACGTGTGGACAGTGGGTGCCCTTATGGCACTTAGGCCTCACTAGGCCTATTGTGCATCCTTCTAGATGATAGACACCTTCTAGCTCGTGAGCTAGCATACAGATATAATGTAGTTGAGGACGTCGCCAAGAAGTGCTTCTGTCATATCGACCGGTGTTAGTTTATAATCGCTGAACCACAAATCTTTCAATAAATGAGAAATCATTAAGGATATACTGGATGGTCTCATCTTCTTGTTCGCACCCTCTGCAGAATTCGGATTCTGACATCCCCATAATATGGAGATGCTTCTGTACGGCAACGACCAGACAGAATGCCTGTGACTGTTCGGAGATTCTGTTTAGTCATAGTCAAGTATTTGTTTACTGCGGTACTGTCAGGATAACTTAAGAGTTCCCTGGTAACACTGCAGTTCCTTGTTTCATTCCATCTTTTCTCGAATTTCACAAGAGAATGTTCTTTAATTAGGTCTGTCACTACCGATTTTGTAAGGCCAAAGAAAAGCCACATCCAAAAAGTATTTGGTTGGCTGCTTTCTTAGCTAGCGAATCAGCAAGACGGTTGCCTTTCGATGTGGCATGACCTTTAATCCATCTTAAGGTGACCACATTGTTGATGGATACTTTGGCCAAAGCTTCGTGACATTTAAGTATTAACCCTTGGTAAATTCGTGGTCTGTTCAGGGTGAATAATGCTTGTCTGCTATCTGTATAGATGAGCATGTTCCTTTTAGTGATATAGTTTCTGGTGATTTTTTTAGCTGCTATGAGAATCCCCTTTAGCTTTGTTTGAACTACACTTGCACTATTGCTCACAGCTAAGGCTTGTTTTGTTTTAGAACCGTCGGTGTAGTTATGAATCGTACCTGCCAATTCCGGCTCTTCTATTTATTCTGTTATAATTTTATATGGCTTATGGAAGAAATAATCTCGGTGAGATGGACTTAATGTTCGCTTGAAGCAATGGGACCATATCGGGCGTATCGAGCGCCTCCTGCCAAAAGCAACGGCCTGTTATTGTCGTCACAGTAACCTTCTTGATGTAAACATCAAGGTAGTGAGACTTCCATGACTCTGGTCGATGTTGTTTTCATGGCTCTTGTTATGTTGAGACATGCTGTTCTTTGAATTTGTTCTAGTTTTACGGATAGCTGTTAATTTTTGGGTTTTCGGTACCCAGACAACTGCACCGTATGTTAGCATAGGTCTTGTGATAGTCGAGTAAGTCCATGCGACGACTCTGGAGTAGAAACCCCAGGTGCGCCCAATGGTTCGGTGGCATTGTTATATGCTCTTCTGACTCTGTTTTCTAAATAGGAGTTCCATGTTAACGTGCTGTCAAAGGTAAGACCTAGGTTACTTCATCTGTGTTGCAAAGTATAGTTTTGTTTTTTAGGAGTTCTGGAGGTTTTAATTCCATTTCCATCCTTTTCCGTGTGAAAAGGACCGTTTCTGTCTTCTTAGGATTAATAGACAGTGAATTCATTCGCAGAGTATGTTCTCAAAATTCCCTGTTTGCACAATGACCAGGTCATCTGCATATGCTATTGTGTAGTGACTGTCAGTATTGAGGCGGTTGCTGAGGGTGTCGAGGACCATGTTCCACAATAGAGATGATAACACTCCTCCCTGTGGACATCCTCTCGCAACCAAGCCTCTTATATTCACATCTTCCAAACCTATGTTTACTGCTCGCTTTAAAAGCATGTTATGTATCCTCCCACTAACCATCTGTTGGACATTCTTGTTGGTTAGTGAGTATATTATCTTAAGTAAGGTGGTTTATCAAAAGAACCTTATATGTTTATGAGAACAACTAAAGACGAACTTCTTATTGTCCAGAGATCTCTCTGTCCGTCCAGCAACTAGATGAAGGGCTGAATCAGTAGATCTGCCTGGGTCGTATGCATGTTGGTTTGGGTGTAGTGGTGTTGCAATCACCGCATCTTTTATGTACCTTTCGCATATCCTTTCCAATTTCTTCATGGAAAACGATATCAGACTAATTAGTCAGTATTTTTTGGGACAGTGTAATTCATCCTTCCAGGTTTGCTTATGAATACCACTTTTACCTCTCTCCATTTTTTGGGGATATACCTCAGAGCCAACGAGGATCTGAATATACCCATTAGGTACGATGTAAGTTTTTCCAGATCTCACTGAAGTAGAGCTGGATAGATACCGTCAAATCCTGGCGATTTAAATGGAAAGAAGGTGGATATTGCCCATCTAATTTTTTGATCGTCTACAATGTGTTTAGCAGTATTCCAGCCATAGACAGATGAGTTGTATTCTTTCTCTGCCCAGTCGGCCACGTCTGTGATGACTGAGTCAGGGAAGTGTGTTGACAGCAGAAGTTTGATGCTATCTTCGAGGTTGGCAGTTTTTGTGCTATCCTCTTTGATTAGCGCACCAATGCTTCAGTGTGGATATTTTGAGAGAGCTTCTTGAAGCCTCGCTGCCTGCAGGAAATCATTAATTTTTTCGTAGTAGGATCTCTAAGCACCTCTCTGTTTTCGTCTGACGATTTTTTTGTATACTCTGAGTTGAGATTTGTAAGTATCCTAGTCCTCTTTGAGTTTTGTGGTTGTTGCTTTATGAAGTATTTTCTAGCCATCTTCTTGAGGTAATCTAGCTCGTGACATCACCATACGGTAGTCGTGTTGGATCAGTTTTAGAGGACAGGATTTCTTATAGGAATTGTTTATTGTGCTTTGGATAGTGTTCATGTGTTCAAGTACTTCTCCAAAGCATTGTAACGAGAACGTGTGTAACGAGGGTGTCAAAGTTTATAACCTCTGATGTTGTTTTACAAGATAAGTGATTAAAGCTCTGTACTAAGGCTCGTGAGTGGGGCCACTTGAATATATTAACTTAAGCACTCTGCAATTAGAATAGGACGCCACCATATTTAAATAATAATAATAATAATAATAATAATAATAATAATAATTTATTTCCCAAATAACAATATACATACAATCTTAAAATTAATTAAATACATGATATAAAAAAAAGAAATCACAATAAAGATGAACTTTATTTCACACATATTTATATTGTGGAAAATAAATTGAGGGCAGTCCCATGAAGACGAACTTGTTATGGGACATCAATTAATCATCGGCACATTAATGTAAATATTATGTAAGATAAAAGTGATGGTAATAGTAATAATAATAGTAATAGTAATATAATTATAATTCAAGATAATAATAATAACAATCATAACATGAATAATAAGAGTAATAGAATTACAATTGAACATAATAACATTAACAATAATAATAAAAAATAATGATAAAAAAAAATTTATCATAAAATCATAACAAACAATAAAAATATATTTGAAATAGTTTTTTTTTTTTTTTAGTTAGTAGCATAAATTATAAAAAAATAATATATAGAGTATAAATTAGACCAATTATAAGAGCAGATAAAAATAAATAAAAAAAAGAATGGGTGTGGAAATGTGGAGACTAATGCAAAAAACCTAAACATATTTGTAAATAGATAAATTTGCAAGCCATGTTTTAATTTTCCTTTTTATATAAAGATACATTATTCGTTTTTTTTATTGATTGAGGAACTAGGGAATATAATCTGGGAGTAATGTAATAATTAGAGCGTTGACCGATTGATTTATTTGCCTTTTCCGTTTTAATTTCTGCGTTTTGTTTGTGTCTAGTATTATGCGTATGATCAATAGAAATTAACTTATTTTTATTTTTTTGTTGCAGCGATAGGATTCTATAATAATAGAGTTTTTTTAGGTCAAAAATATTTGTTTCACTAAAAAGTTGTTCTGTAGAATAGATACGTGTTCTATTATATAAGATTTTTAAGAAATATTTTTGTAGAACTTCTAGATTTTTAGAATGCGTACTGTATAATCCGCCCCATCCGGCAATGCCATATTGAATATGCGATTCTACAAGCGCATGGTACATTATTTTAAGTTCTTTAAAGCCAAGGATATTTTTTAGTTGCTTATAGGTAAATAGGATTGATCTTAATTTTTTTGTTAATTTGTTAATATGCATATCCCATTTTAAGTGATGATCAATCTCAAGTCCAAGGTAAGTTACTGATTCGGCTTTAGTTATTGAACACAGATTATTATTTTCGTTTATAGTAAGAGTTTCTATATTTGGCAAATTGATTTTATTACATGAAAATGTCAAGAATTTAGTTTTTTCCAGATTTAGGGTAAGACTCATTTCATTAAACCAATTTTTTATATTTTTTAGGCTTATTTCCGTTTTGAGTTTGACTTTGTCCCATGAGTTGTCAGAGAAGAGAATGACGGTGTCGTCAGCAAAGGCCGATATATAAATATTTTTATCAAAAGATAAAAGGCTATTGATATAAATTATAAATAGCATTGGACCAAGAACAGTTCCTTGGGGAACACCAACTACTACGTTTTGAATTTCGCTTAACTCTTCATTAACTTGTACAAATTGCTGCCGTTTCATTGAGATAAGTTTTAAATAATTTCAAGCAAATTCCTCTTATGCCAAGGTCTTCCATACTATCAATTAATATTTTATGATTAACGGTATCGAAGGCCTTCGCAAGGTCTAGAAATACTCCTATCGAACATTTACCTTCATCTAGGAATTTATAGATCTGATTAGTTTAATTGAACCACAGCATCTTCAGTTGATCTATTAGATCTAAACCCAAATTGTTGTTCAGATAGTATATTATTTTTTTCTAAAAACTCCATAACTCGATTTTTTATTGCCTTTTCAGCTATTTTCGCTATTGTAGAAATTAATGAGATAGGCCTATAGTTAATAACTTGTCTTTTAATCACCTTTTTTAAAAAGCGGTTTTATTATAGTTATTTTAAAACATTTTGGAAATATTCCTGTTTCTATTATTTTATTGATAATGTGTGCTAGAGGCTCTTTTATGTAATGGCTTATTAATTTTAGATTTTCTGATGTTATGCCGTCTGATCCTGGACTTTTTTTATTTTTCAGATCATTTATTAGCTCAACCACCTCAGTGGTAGAAATAGGTTTCAGAAATAATGAATTATTTAAAATAATTCGTTTCACTACTGGTGTGGTTGGTTTAATAATTTTCTTAGCCATAAGTTCCCCAATATTAGCATAATGATAGTTAAAAATGTTTGCAATTTCTTTTTCGCACGTTATAGTTCTGTTATTATAAATTATATTATTTATATTATTGGCCTGATTGTTATATTTTCCTGTAAAATGTTTAATAGTGTTCCATAATTGCTTTGAATTGTTTTGGTTTTTTTCAATCTGAGACTTTATAGTATTTTTCTTTGCATATTTTAAGAAAATTAGTTAGCCTATTTTTGTATAATTTATATTCATTTAGTAAATGAACATTTTGCGGATTTTTTAATATGTTCTTATATAAATTTTGCTTTTTGTTTACAGACTTCATTAATGCTTGAGTAATCCAAGGGTTTCGCTTCTGTTCAGAATATTTGATTTTTTTATAGTAAACTACTTCTTCTATCATATGTTTTAAATTATTAACAAAATACTCTGTTGCGGCATTGACGTCGCTTATGGTAAAAATTGCATCCCACTTGAAACTTTTAATTAATTCTAAGAGTTTTTTTTCATTTTAAATTTTATTTTTTTTTGTTATAGGCTTTTCACAATCTTTTAGGTTCTGATCTAGGTAAGCTACAACAGTAGGAAAGTGATCCGTAATATTATATTTAAGAACAAATGATTTTAAATTTATATAATCTGTATTTTTAATAAAAACATGATCCAGCAAGGATTTTGAGTTATTGTGTATTCTTGTATAAGAATTTATGAACGACGTGAATCCAAATTCAGCTAACAAATTTAAATAATCACTGGCATAATCTAAATTTGATTTTATATCAATGTTAATATCGCCTACGAAAAAGTAAGTATTTTTATTTTTATTATGTTCTGTATGATTACTTAAATATTCCCGTAAATTTAAATTGAATTGTTGAGGGCATGATGCGAGAGATCGATAGATTGCATCTATTATAATATTTTTTTGTTTGCTTTCGATAATTGCTCTTAAGACTTTGATTTCTCCTAAGGACATTATCATCCTGTTGTATACTAAATTGCTCTTTATGTACATTACCACTCCATCGTTTTGATTGTAATCCCCATAATTGTATTCAACGTTATATCCTGGCAATTGAAAAAAATTTAAGACAGGTATGTCCCATGTCTCAGTAAATATTATAATATCAAATTTGTATTGAAGTTTTGTTAATAATATCGACATTTCATTAAAATTGTTTCTAATACTCCTTATATTGGTCTGAAAAATAGAAAAACATGGCATAGAAATTGTTCCAAGTACGTCACTAATATCATCATCCCCATTTATTTCAGTAGTTATGTTATCAGTAAGTTCAAAATCTCTTATATATTGGTCCATGGTAGAAAACACTAGGTATATAATTAAAATATATTTATATTTAAAGTAAAACAATGTTAATAAATGAAACGAAACGAGCACACAATCTATAGTAGATAATACAGTAGATATTCTGATAAAAATTTTAATAGCCGAGGCAATAAAGTATAAAATTTATTAATGATTGACGATATTAAATTATAGACACTTAAGTCTTTTTTCAGCTAATTAATGTTTATAAATATTATGAAGTTTATAATTATATGAGAACTGTTTATTTTTCTTATTTTGCCGAGGCCTTGCGCTGTGGACGTGCTTCCTTTCGAAGTAGAATTGCTGGGGTAGGTGTGGTATTGACTGGAATTTTTTTTACAATTTTTCCTTGGTTTAGTTGGGTTTCTGTCTTTGGAGCCTGATCTTTTGTAACTACTGGGACAAGTGGTGTAGGAGAAAAATATGTATATATCTACGTATAAAGTAGGTATAGAGGTAGAGGATGGACGAGACGAACATTTTGAATAATAAAATGAAATATATTTTACAAAAACCACTATTCAAAATATTCGACCCACAAAAAATATAATCTAAAAAATTTAAATTATAAATCTTATTAATCTTAGATTATCATTGTATGAAACCAAATACTACTATATTTATTACTCACCATAATTTATCTAATGATCATTAAAAAAGGAGCGCCTCGATAAATCTAAATTGGACTCATGAACACCAAGTAAAAATGTCTCTTGACTGACAGCCACAGAATTGTCATTATAGGAAAGGGCAAGGTGTCTGAAAAATAACGGTATGAAAGACATACCGTTAGGTACACTTAATAAAAACAAAAAAAATATTACAATAACCAAATTAGTCATTCATTTTGTAATAGTTGTAGTGCTTGAAAACAGTATGATATTGAGAAAAATGAACACCCATTTTAAATTACCACGAGTCGCCACTGGTTGAGCCTAATTAACGCCATTGCTTCACAAATCTAAAAATACGAAGTTTCAATACCTACCTATCGTATTCTAGTCTTCTGTTAAAAATCACATCGTTTCTTTTATGATACGAGTTTACCCGTGGGGTCTCAGTCCATATAAGGTAAAACCTATTAATTTATAGTTCCTCTAATTATAACTAATATTGTTAAAATTTTATTTTAAAAATAGAATTCTAAAATTAACATTTGTACAAATTACTTAGCTACTATAAAAAACAGTACATTGATACCATTTTAAATGACAGTGACAAGATAAGATATTTATTAATAGTTACGTATAAAAGAAGGGGATAAAAGGGTAATTACCTCCCCCGAAAAAAAGGCATATGGAAAATCCTTCATAGACAGACCATGTCCCAAAAGAACTGGAGAACTACTCTTTGTGAATAGGAACCAGTTGAAAGAGATAACAGGATTCATGACTGGGCACGCCACAGTAAAGGGACACTTGAACAAAATTGGCATATACAATGGGGAACTCATGTGCCAACTATGTCACAAGAAACCAGAAAGAGCCAAACACATACTGTGCAAATGCTAAGCTCTAGATCGCAAAAGACAACAACGTATAGAACCCACTCACCCAAGGATCTGTACAAACTTGTACAAGATACAAAGGTGACAGAGTGGGTACTATATCAACTAACATGGGGTAAAATACAGCCAATAGGCTTCAGTGTTATTCAGAGACATAATCAGACGAGCCCAGGAGAAAAAAGCCTCCCCCGAGCTTCTCGAAGGGAATTACCCCCCCCCCCTGAGCTTCTCGAAGAAATAGTGAAATTTATTAAATTCTAACCGTGAGTTATACGAGAAAGCAAAAAACATGAAGGTGACAACAAATAAAATAATTAACCCTCTCCCTGAGAAATCTTTCCAGATCCAAGCATGATCTGGTGAGATAAGAACAGCGGAGAGCTGGCTGGAATTCAGCAGCTCGCATGCTTTGCTATTATTGCGAAAAGTTCATCACACCGATGTGATCCATATAGACTATTCTGGGTGTAACTCTTCGTCAAATTGTAATGGGACAATAACGGAACTGTTGAATGAAATTAGTAACTACCAGATTTTCGCCTGCTGTGTCGGTAATTCCCCGAAACATATAGAAAAATCATACAGCATACTTATTTCAGAGAGAGAGAGACAATTGGAGCAAGTGGGAAGTTACCCTTTTCCAAATGTTCTGTGACTAGATGTACAACTACAAAACTGAAAAGGTATTAGAAGCGGGAGTTTTCGCCAACATTTTAAGAGTTGACATAACAATACACCTGGGCACTTTTGCTACGATCTTCTAAGTATAAATTATCGCTGTAGAATTGGGAGCGAGAGAGTTTTTTAATCTTTTTGCAAGCAAAACTATAAATATCGTTTCTGATAACCAGGACAGCCTTGAGCTGCAACCCAGTTAATTCAAAACATGTTATAATAACGATACAATCTACTCGATTAATCAATAAATAAATTGGATTACATTGGAGAGATCTGTATTTATTTGTACAGAATAAAATGTTTGACAAAATCCAAAATCAAAATTCAAAATTATTAATCAAAGTCAATAAAAACATGTTAACTATATAACAATCTAAATTCCAGTTTTATACAGAATTGGGAATCGTATAAATACCATCGAGTGCCTCGAAGCTAGGAACAAAGTTCAAGGTTTAAGGTCACATCAGTTTAGAGGGCAATGAGAAGGCCCTCGCTATAAGAAGAACCTAACGTGAGTTTATGAACAATTTATTAGCATTGTAAAGAGCACTGCCAAACGAACTATCTCATCCTAGGTAAAGGGTGTAAGATGATTCATACACAAAGGCGTTTATACCCAAACTTTCTATGAACACTTCTACTAAATCCGGGGGTGGAGTCGGAACGCACGGGACTGATGACAGGAGATTGTCTTCTAGTTAACAACATGAGAAGAATAGGTCTGCAACGAACGTCGGATTGTAGAATCTGCAACGTGGAAGAACTAGATTGTACATCTTTGGCTCGACTGAAGTTTAGCGTTTTTAAATTAAGTCTCACCCAACTGAACCATAACCTTTATTTAAAGGTGCGGTTTGTTTGGTAAACTATATTTTAGTCACGCAGTTTCAACCTAACCTAACCCTTAAAAACATTAAACCTGCTCTTAGTTTATACCTATTATGTGAATTTTCACTACCTTAATAAAATGACAAATAAATATTTTTAAAATAAATAATATATAATATGTGGTGATACATTTTTGGTGAAGCCGACCCTGTTGTCCCGAAGATAAATGCTACTCGAACGAGAAAATGCGAACGAAATGAATAGTAATGAATAGGAAATGGTTAAACAGTGAAACGCTTTATTCGCCACAGTCCCCTCTACCGACAGATAAATGAGTGATAAGTGAAAAGTAATTATATTTTATTGTTTCACAGAGATGCCGCATGCCGTTTGAATAAAAGCCTTGTTTTGCAATTATTTTCAAAATGATTTAGACGCGATTACTGTTTAATTATCATTTGTCATTTAATTAATTATGGCTTTATTGAAGAATGGTTTTGCAATCAAATACACAAAGAGGTTGTTTAGATAAAAAATCGCTGAATAACTAATTGTAATTGAAAATTTTCTAGTCATATCTTTTATCCAGTTTCTTTTTTAAAAAATTACATATTTCACCCTGTATATATATTTTTGCATTGTTAAACATTTTAAGGTTTGACGTTACCTAGTACTATGAAAACTAGTTTTCATACCTTGTGTAGAACAATTTATGTTAATTTAGTAAACGACGTTGTCAATATTTTCAAAATAAATGAATAAGAAATATTATTCTACGAAGGTATTATCAAAAGAAGCTAATAGACATTTCAAACAAAATGGTTGACTGTGGGCATTGTTATGGCAACCCTTTGAATTTGAGGTCAATGATATAGTTATATATAGATCATCCATGTTAAAAAAAATAATATTAATACTCCTTCTAATTCACCCCCTTACGAGTGAATTTTAAACCCAGAAGCCGACTAAGCATGTGTGGGAAGGGCCGGCAATTATTATTGTTTGCCGTGGCGTTCCGGGGCGACTTAAAGAAGATTGATACTATTTGACTTACAGGTGAGGAAACCCAGGTAAACCTCATCCACCATCAAAGGCTTATGCATTGAAATACAAATGTAAGTAATTAATTTTTACCATATTCAAAGGCTGAAAATTATTTTTAAAATACATTTTTGCTAAACTAATTTTGATTAATGAGCACTTGCGGGGCAATATGGCCGCTCGCAATGCAACTTGTTTCGAGCAATCTATATAACTACAATATCATTGACCCTGTCAAAGTTTACAGGCAGCAATTATGTCGTTGGAATTGCCTAATTGCGGCGGCTTTCAGTGTGTTGTCAAATTAATTTGGATGGTAGTTTTCGAGCAAAGAACACCATCTAATGATATTAGAAACCCTGAAAGCCAATCTGGTGTTAATATTGCCATCGGATAGAATACCTATTATTAAGGACTTTGCGAAACATTTCCAGAGCCAAAAGCTGCGAAAATAGGAAAATATAAAACGACTCAATCTGGTGTTTAGGTCAAAAGAAAAGAAGCAACATAGAAGCAGGGATTTACCGTGATAATAAGAGCAATACATGTCTATGCAAAGGTTATGCTGAATGATTATATTATAAATATATTATTAATGTAGACAAACAACCCTTGAAACATTAAAAATTGTAGAAGTACAATATAAATTAATATTTACCTGGTAGTAGTCCCTCCAAGCCCTGGCAGAACACAACAGGATCACTCTTGAATAGGTGCCTGGACACAAGAGTGCTGAAAAACGAAAATGTAGTTCTTCTAGCTACGAAGTGAGCTAAAAAAACTAGACCAAAACCCACAAATTTTATTTAATATCAACAGATAACTAGGGGACCCCATAAGAACTGATCGCAACTTTCTGGACTAAGACAGTGCTAAATATTTATAAAGGGTCTATTAAAGAACAAACAAACAAACAAACGAACGAACGAACGAACGAACGAACGAACGAAAACGAACGAACGAACGAACGAACGAACGAACGAACGAACGAACGAACGAACGAACGAACGAACGAACGAACGAACGAACGAACGAACGAACGAACGAACGAACGAACGAACGAACGAACGAACGAACGAACGAACGAACGAACGAACGAACGAACGAACGAACGAACGAACGAACGAACGAACGAACGAACGAACGAACGAACGAACGAACGAACGAACGAACGAACGAACGAACGAACGAACGAACGAACGAACGAACGAACGAACGAACGAACGAACGAACGAACGAACGAACGAACGAACGAACGAACGAACGAACGAACGAACGAACGAACGAACGAACGAACGAACGAACGAACGAACGAACGAACGAACGAACGAACGAACGAACGAACGAACGAAACAAACAAACAAACAAACAAACAAACAAACAAACAAACAAACAAACAAACAAACAAACAAACAAACAAACAAACAAACAAACAAACAAACAAACAAACAAACAAACAAACAAACAAACAAACAAACAAACAAACAAACAAACAAACAAACAAACAAACAAACAAACAAACAAACAAACAAACAAACAAACAAACAAACAAACAAACAAACAAACAAACAAACAAACAAACAAACAAACAAACAAACAAACAAACAAACAAACAAACAAACAAACAAACAAACAAACAAACAAACAAACAAACAAACAAACAAACAAACAAACAAACAAACAAACAAACAAACAAACAAACAAACAAACAAACAAACAAACAAACAAACAAACAAACAAACAAACAAACAAACAAACAAACAAACAAACAAACAAACAAACAAACAAACAAACAAACAAACAAACAAACAAACAAACAAACAAACAAACAAACAAACAAACAAACAAACAAACAAACAAACAAACAAACAAACAAACAAACAAACAAACAAACAAACAAACAAACAAACAAACAAACAAACAAACAAACAAACAAACAAACAAACAAACAAACAAACAAACAAACAAACAAACAAACAAACAAACAAACAAACAAACAAACAAACAAACAAACAAACAAACAAACAAACAAACAAACAAACAAACAAACAAACAAACAAACAAACAAACAAACAAACAAACAAACAAACAAACAAACAAACAAACAAACAAACAAACAAACAAACAAACAAACAAACAAACAAACAAACAAACAAACAAACAAACAAACAAACAAACAAACAAACAAACAAACAACAAACAAACAAACAAACAAACAAACAAACAAACAAACAAACAAACAAACAAACAAACAAACAAACAAACAAACAAACAAACAAACAAACAAACAAACAAACAAACAAACAAACAAACAAACAAACAAACAAACAAACAAACAAACAAACAAACAAACAAACAAACAAACAAACAAACAAACAAACAAACAAACAAACAAACAAACAAACAAACAAACAAAACAAACAAACAAACAAACAAACAAACAAACAAACAAACAAACAAACAAACAAACAAACAAACAAACAAACAAACAAACAAACAAACAAACAAACAAACAAACAAACAAACAAACAAACAAACAAACAAACAAACAAACAAACAAACAAACAAACAAACAAACAAACAAACAAACAAACAAACAAACAAACAAACAAACAAACAAACAAACAAACAAACAAACAAACAAACAAACAAACAAACAAACAAACAAACAAACAAACAAACAAACAAACAAACAAACAAACAAACAAACAAACAAACAAACAAACAAACAAACAAACAAACAAACAAACAAACAAACAAACAAACAAACAAACAAACAAACAAACAAACAAACAAACAAACAAACAAACAAACAAACAAACAAACAAACAAACAAACAAACAAACAAACAAACAAACAAACAAACAAACAAACAAACAAACAAACAAACAAACAAACAAACAAACAAACAAACAAACAAACAAACAAACAAACAAACAAACAAACAAACAAACAAACAAACAAACAAACAAACAAACAAACAAACAAACAAACAAACAAACAAACAAACAAACAAACAAACAAACAAACAAACAAACAAACAAACAAACAAACAAACAAACAAACAAACAAACAAACAAACAAACAAACAAACAAACAAACAAACAAACAAACAAACAAACAAACAAACAAACAAACAAACAAACAAACAAACAAACAAACAAACAAACAAACAAACAAACAAACAAACAAACAAACAAACAAACAAACAAACAAACAAACAAACAAACAAACAAACAAACAAACAAACAAACAAACAAACAAACAAACAAACAAACAAACAAACAAACAAACAAACAAACAAACAAACAAACAAACAAACAAACAAACAAACAAACAAACAAACAAACAAACAAACAAACAAACAAACAAACAAACAAACAAACAAACAAACAAACAAACAAACAAACAAACAAACAAACAAACAAACAAACAAACGAACGAACGAACGAACGAACGAACGAACGAACGAACGAACGAACGAACGAACGAACGAATAAATGGAAACGGGAATTGCACTTTGGGGTACAATATCCGGATTCTGAAGAAATTGCAAATGCATTTAATGTTGAATTAGTCAAGAATATTAACCTATTGGGTAGAAACTAAGAGTTATAGTAAGCACATAGAGCTACAGTACAAATGGTCTTCGAACCACGCCCTAATTCAGATAGATAAATAAGGCTCCTAAGACCAATTTTTATTATTTATACAATGACTTTGATAAACCTTTAAATATGGTTAAATGTTACTATTTATGCACACGACGTTATATTAAAATCTCATTTAGGATTAGTATGAAGCTGATATATTTCAATTTTCATAGGACTTCCAACAAGAACAATCATTGTAAAAATTTAATTTTTAAACTGATTCTGTAATTTGTAAACTACTAACTACGTAACCTCAAAAGATATTTTAATTTTTCAAAAGAAAGTTCGTCTAACTGTATTTGCGTGAGGCAAAGACACTTTGCTCAACAAAATTTTTTCTACAAGCTTCATATAAGATAACAAAAATAAATGATTCAATCATTTTTAATTAAACTTGAAAGAAATAACTATATAACAACAAAATATATAACAAATAAAAAATAATAGAAAATAATTATTTCTTCATAATATTTATAACTAAACAACAATGTTTGACATGTTGCAAATTGATTGCAGATACAGTTAGTTCAGATTTTTGAGTAGTTTTATTTTCTGCACTCAGTGCGGAAAATAATAGTTTATGCAACAAGAGTGAATCTACTCAAATTATACAGTATATTTTGTCTACGACCCACTAAAAATCTACAAATTTAAAAAATTATTTTAGGTTATTAAGAAAATATAACTAATTTTAAAATAATTTATAAATGTTACTAATTTATATAATAAAATAAACGCGAAAAAAAAGATTTAATTTAAGTACTCGACAGCCCAGATTTATCACTTTCATCTTCAATTTTAGGATTTTAGTTTTAATACTCCATATAGTTTGATTAAAATTATTTTTTTTGCAAAATCTGGAAAAAATAAAAATAAAAATGCTATTAATTATCGATTTTACACAAAAAATTACTAATTTTAATGTATATTTAATCTCAATAACTGTAAAATATACTGACAGTTTGACAGAATTGTCTCTTATTTAACATTTTTAATATAGTAGTAGTTGGGTGTCCAAAATATGAACTGTGATTGGTAGATTTCATTTTTATGCTGTGTTCTCATTACCTAGATTGGATTTGAAATATTTTCGTTCAGTTGTTTTGTAGTATGTGCATAGATGAGCTAATATTCATGTGGGTGTAGAAAAAAATCTTGTCTGTGCGTCGTGCGGAAAAGTGTAACTTTGTGCACAGAAATGCATGCGAAAAACTATTATTACTTTGCATATTAATTTACGTTACAAGATGGGAAAGTAGTGTTTTGCAGGTCAAAAGACCTACACTTTGATGTCAACTCAATTATTTATTTTATTTATTAAAGTGATTAATAAATACTAAAACTAAATAATGGATACAACTGCATAAACTAATCAAATACATTATTTTCTGTCAGATAATTCAAAATATTTTTAAATTTGCGAAAACAAGTTTGACATAAAAAACAAATTAAAAATCAACGAATTGTCACTTGGCAATAAATCGAAACGTTGTTACAATAGTAACAAAATCAAGACAGACTGTATTATCAAACAGATTGGAAAAATGAAAACAAGAACCGGTAAAAGCTTTTTTCTACGAACACTATAATATAACATTATAGAGTAAAATAAGAGCATCTCATCGAAATTTTTTAATTAAACCAAAGAGTGAAGCAAGTCAGTCTGCGAGTGCGTTTTGGAGGAACATTGAAACGTATGAATGCTAATAAATTATTGTTCTCCTTAGTGAGCAAAATCAAAGGTAGATTGTTGAAATTTAATTTCTAACTCTGCTGTCTTTCCTTTGGATATAAGTCAATACCTGTTGCGGTATTAGTCAAAGGAGCAGTTGTTTTTTGAAGGGAAACGGATGCTCGTAATTATGTGATATTGTCTTTTAGTTTTATTTTACGTCTTGATCACATTTAAGTTTGATTTATTTTCGTTTTTTTTTTTAATAAATTATTTGATGTATTTTGATTATTTATTTAACCAAACAAAAACTTCACCATGTCTATGATAAATTATGATAAATACACAAAAATCAGTTTAAACGATGTATACCTAAGCCAAATCTGTAAAAACGAAATGTCAAATTTGCTGAAAACTTCAATAAGCACTGCGTTAAAAGTGACAACTAAAATAATAGACATAAATATTATTTATTTTTTAACCGACTTCAAAAAAGGAGGAGGTTCTTAATTCGTCGTAATATTTTTTTTATGTATATTCAGCGATTATTCTTTAATACTGTGTCCGATTTTATTGATTCTTTTTTTGTTAGAAAGAGGGTACTTGTGGTCCCCATATAAATTTGGTCAAAATCGAATAATTTGGTCAATGAGAAAATCCTCAAACTAGTTATTTTTTATATATGTTTAGTGATAATTCTTTACCACTTTTTTCTATTTCTATGATTCTTTTTTTGTTAGTAAGGGGGTACCTCAGGGGTGGTCTCCTATAAATTTGGCATCTGCACGATTTTGAAGTTGGTTTTTAAAAATTACTTTTAAAACTGGTTATTAATTTAGATACCTATTAGATTTTTGACTGTATATTTTGTAACATAAAGGTCATCTTCGCTTTATTTATATGATATAATTAAGCCATGAATAGGTTTTTTAATACTTCTGAATTATAGTATTCTTGAAATAATTGATAAAATTTAAACTTGTGGCACCATTAGTCCGTCATGCGCAGAAACCAATTTTTATACACAATCGAAATCAAAAATATGGTAAATTGTTCACATTATGTATCAGCCTTCTAGGTGTTTTGTGATGACAATATGTTCCGAGGAAGTCATACTTTGTTTTCGTCTACCGATAGATAGAAAATAATTTAAAATGTCTCCTTGTCCAAAAATTAATAATTATTAAACATGAACATGGCTGAATATTCTAAACAGACATGCAACAAAACTGTCTAAATTACGTTTTTTGTATTCGCCAAATAAAAATTAATAGCATTTTAAACGGCTGAGAAAAGGAACCAACAGCCTCTTAGTAAACGATTCATCTCAAAAAAAATCTACACAGGGAATACATTTTTGTTATTTGACTGCGACATACTTTTAATTTTTTCACAGCTGCCTGATTTTAACTGGGAAAGAATCAATCACAAATCTCAAAGTGACGTTGACATATGATAAACAAGACGCGGTCTATACTTCCATTTATCCATTGAAAAAAAATTCACACGGTTTCCCTTCTTTGAAGAACATTGGCGTTCATAAGGGGACGCAAGCCATATTAAAAAAAGTAAGAAGACGAAAAGCAGTTTATTTATTATATATGTATTATATATTTATTATACATTTTTTAAATATTTACTTATTATGTATTTATTATAAATTTATTATAAATTTATTATAAATTTATTATAACTTTATTATAAATTTATTATAAATTTATTATAAATTTATTATAAATTTATTATAAATTTATTATAAATTTATTATAAATTTATTATAAATTTATTATAAATTTATTATAAATTTATTATTAATTTATTATTAATTTATTATAAATTTATTATAAATTTATTATTAATTTATTATTAATTTATTATAAATTTATTATAAATTTATTATAAATTTATTATAAATTTATTATATATTTATTATATATATTTAAAAAACACCCAGCGTTAACCGCAATCAGAAGCTCTATTTTTAATTCGTTATACTATGGAAACCCAAATATTATCCTCTAAGAGTTAACAGAAGGTGACTCTAAGTTCATAAGGGGACGTAAGCCATATTAAAAAAAGTAAGAAGACGAAAAGCAGTTTATTTATTATATATGTATTATATATTTATTATACATTTTTTAAATATTTACTTATTATGTATTTATTATAAATTTATTATAAGTTTATTATAAATTTATTATAAATTTATTATAAATTTATTATAAATTTATTATAAATTTATTATAAATTTATTATAAATTTATTATAAATTTATTATAAATTTATTATAAATTTATTATAACTTTATTATAAATTTATTATAAATTTATTATAAATTTATTATAAATTTATTATAAATTTATTATAAATTTATTATAAATTTATTATAAATTTATTATTAATTTATTATAAATTTATTATAAATTTATTATAAATTTATTATAAATTTATTATAAATTTATTATATATTTATTATATATATTTAAAAAACACCCAGCGTTAACCGCAATCAGAAGCTCTATTTTTAATTCGTTATACTATGGAAACTCAAATATTATCCTCTAAGAGTTAACAGGAGGTGACTCTAAGTTTTTTTTTGAAAATTTGTTAACCCATGAAATGGAGTTTTCTCCAGTGACAACTCAGTTATTGCTTCGAATATGTTTCTCTACTAGAGTACCCTGGAAATAATTGTAGTTGACATTTTTTGACATATGTAATCAAAGAATAATTAATTGATTAATAAGTATAATTAACCAGTATTTATTTAATTAAACTTAATTTGATTTGCATGTTAAACGAACTGTTGCCATCAAGGTAACTACACAAGAAAACGATGTTTGGAGATCAAAAATAATTGAATTAAAAGATTGTTTTGGAGGAAAATATCTTATTGTTAATCCGATAAATGCCATTACAAAATATATCATTAGAAACACATCAGAAATACAAAAAAAAATTTTATAGAATTAGTTGTTTATGAAAATTCAACTTTATGTGAATTTCAGTGGCGGTTCGTGGCCTAGTCTACAGGGGACCTACCTTTTTTAAGATATTAAATTTATCAAACCTTTCCAAAGCAGTCGATGCAGTATGTAAGTATATGGTAAAACCGCACTTTTTATTATAATAGGTATGTAAGTAAATTTACCAGGAAAACAAAACAATGCGTCTGGAGTATCATACCCACATATCAGCTTGTTTTATTATACTCTTGCCTTGTATATGAACCATTTGAAACTCTGTTTGCCACACTAAATTTTAAATAGGGTATTCCCAAAGTAACATTCGGTGCTTCCCCAGAGCTAAGAGTTTAAATGGTATTTATATGTATCGTATTAGTTGTAAAATGTGTTGAATATATTTTCAATACTTAAAACTTATTCTTGAATACATCTGAAATTAGGGTAAATAATACTATTATAATATACTACATATATATTTTAAGGTAGTATATGAAGGAGTAACTCCTATAATTTGGTAGATAAGATAAAAATCGAAAAAAATCTAAAATTGGCTGAGATAATAAACAGATTCACTGTCTCTACTAAAGCATGCAGCAAAGGCAGACATTTTTGTAGCCATGTTTCGACTAAAAATTCCGTGTCTGCAACCTCGGAGCTCGACCGACGTCGCCCAATCTGACTGCCCTAACACAACTTTAAACCTTCCTTATTTTCAGTCAGCCCGCAACATCAGTGTGAATAGGTAACGGAAAATATATTTAACTTCAGGGGCTATTTAACGACAGCGACGGACTACCATATTATTATGGAACAACTGAAACAAAAGAAGCTATATGAAAATTATTAATAGATATGGATTGAATATTTTTTAATTAAAAAGATTATGGATAGATGGGGGGAAGGGGAACGTATCCCTACAGCCCTTACAGAGAAGCCTCCATTGGTAAAATTTTCTTAGCAATTACCACTCGATTTAAATTACCTTAATAAACCTCTAGTGGTATTATATGTGAAAATATTTTTTTGACAATATTCTTTTAACAATATTTTTGAAAAATATTTTTTTTAATAATTTGTACTGCACCTAAACATATTTCAGCCAATAGTATCTTCTATTCTGATATTTTAACTAACTTTAATGTTGTCATGAAGCCTATTTTCGTAGTTTTTGAGATATTTTCTACTCTTCTTCGATTGCAGGCATTCTTAAGATCTCTGGGAAGGCCCTTAATATTTTGTACAAAAAAAGGTTATATTCAATTTGTGTGATTTTTACTGGCACGCCCTTAGAGGTGTAGGTCGTAATTATTAGTTCATTTTTGATTGGAAGCTTTGATTTTCTAATAATCAACCAATATAATTTCTAATATTTAATGCCAAATTCTATCGTGTTATGTCTTTACGTATTTCCATTTTAATTTTAAATCTAGGTTCATAGTTTAGTGTTTTACCTAACTAGAATATGGTACTAATGATATATTACGAGCCCCTTCCCATTTCAGTTGGCCCACCGATTGATATTTTCATTATATAACGACAATAAGAAAGTATTAAAGATTACATGCTTTTTTATATCATAAATTGATTAACAATGCATCAATTTACAATTATATTATAACTAGAACTAGAAAACATCAACTGTTTTACTTATTTTTATATTTATTTACACATGGAGCATTATTGCAATATTTCAACTTGAATTTAATTCTTTAGAAAATAAGCCGGAATCGAAGGAAGCTTTAAAAAAATAACAAACAATAATGCAGATAACTCTCACAAGACAATTTAACTTCTTTTAAGCTAATTCTGTCCAGTAAAATGGGTAGAGGAAAAATCATTGACGAAAAAATAGGTTATCTTGTTATAAAACATTGCAATTCTGGAAAATCGAACTCAGAAATTCCAAATATATTAGATTTATCACGATATAGTGTAAGAAATATAGTTAGAAGAATCAGCCCAAAGCCCCGTCATATTAGAAAAAGCAAGATTACAAATGCTGATAGACGAGCATTCAGAAGAATTATTGGAACCAGCAGTCGTGCTAATTACCTTGAATTAAGTGCTCAGTGAAGTGATGCTGTTGGAAGACGAATTTCGAGATCTTCATGTCATAGGGTTGCTCGCAAACTGGAATTTGTTGCTTACAAAGTAAGTTTATAATAATAAAAATATTAAAAAAATGGATTGAACACACAAGGAACACACTAAAACAATCAAATATGTTTGCTTAAAATTGACAATATTGTTACAGGTTAAAGAAAAACCACTACTAACTGCAAAACAAAAAAAAAACGATTAAGAAGGGCAAAAGTACATATGAGTTGGACTTCTCATCAATGGGATGCAATACAATGGAGTGACGAGGCCCGATTCGAAGTTTGTGTTGGAGATTGCAGAAGTCGAGTTATTCGCAAAAAAACATGTGGCGTTCCATCCAGACTGTCTCAAAAGAAAAGTAAAATTTCCCGCATCGTTCATGGTCTAGGAAAGCATGTCATCGAAAGGAATAGGGAAATTGCATTTTATTGAAGGAATTGTAAATACAAATAAATATTTGGACATTTTGGAGGAATCACTTTTACCGACTGTGGAATATTTGACATCAGGGAAAGATTTTGTATTTCAACACGATGGAGCAGGATGTCACACATCATAAAAGCCCTAAAATAGATGGAAGACTTCAGTATCCACTTTTGGAATGGGTTTCTAGTAGTCCTGATTTATCACCAATAGAAACGTTGTGGCATGAGATGAGAAAGGTACTTCGAAAATATCCTGTAAGAACAATACCTGAACTTAAATAAAAACTTCAAGATATATGGGATTCTTTTACACCAGAATTTTTCCAAGGCTTAGTTAAAACCTAGCCGCAAAGAATTTCAGCTGTAATAAAAAAAAAGGTGACGTTACTGAATGGTAAACTTTAAAACTGATTATCGTCTGATTCCCACTATTTGTTTTTTTTATTTTATTTTATGTTAAATAAATATTTTAATGTTTTATACGTATTTTTTGTGATAAAACAATATTAAACATATTGTTTAACTAATAAAAATTGGAAAGTTCATGCAGTATTTATATTTTTAATTTTTAAACATGAATTTCCTAAATATCAATAGGTGGGCCAACTGAAATGGGAAGGAGCTCGTACATTGGTAGGTATTCTACTGATTTTTATTAGTATCGTTAACATGAACTGTTTTAGTTTCGTTGAGGTTTTGAAATTTTCCTGCCGTTCTTCTATGGCGTATGAATTGCAAAATATATATATGTTTGTATCGTCGGCAATTGTAACTAATTTGTCATTTTTCGTTTATGTTATGTCGGAGGTAAACAAGAGTTTTACATTAGCTCCAAGACACTTCTTTAGGGTACGCCTGATTTAATTTCTTTTAGCCTGGAGTATTCTTCATCTTGTTTTGCTCTAAAGATTCTATGCGCCACGTGGGATTTTAAGAAGGTAGAATACTGCTTACCCAGGCAAAATACTTTGGTATAAATATTTTTTTATAAAAATTGTTTAAATAAAAGTTGTTTGTAATATAATTCTCTATAATTTTTATTCTATACATAATTTTTCTAAAATGGACCATATTCGAGATATTTGAGAAAATGTGTAAATTTAGAATTTTGAAGAAAACTCAAAAACAGATAAAGAAAATACATTAAATTTTAAACTTTAGTTTCATTTCGGCCTGACGATTTTGAACAAAGTCGGAACATCTGGGGGGGGGGGTACTTTATGGGAGGCCGTTTTTATATTTTATGGAATATGTCTGTTATTTATGTTTTTAGAAGAAAATTGTTCGATTAAAAGTTACTTCTAATATTATTATTTATAATTTTTGCTTTATGTCAAAATTTCCTGAAATGGTCCGTATTCGAGAAATTTAACAAAATGTGCAAAATTCTGATTTTTATGAAAATTGTTGAACTAAAAGTTGTTTGCGATATCGATCTATATAATTTTTGTTAATATATGATTTTTCTAAAATGGACCGTAATGGAAAAATTGGAGGAAGAGTGCTCAATTTAAATTTTTCAGTATTTTCGTTTTCAATGAATATCTATAGAAAAATGTTTCGAGGTAGATGTATGTGGAAAATGTATATATTTAGTTTATTCTCTAAATATTTATAGAGGTGCTGCAATAGGTTGTACAAAATACCCGGAAAAAGCCTATAATAACTAGATAGGAAAGTCATGTGTTGGACACATCAGATTTTTTTGATTGAATACCATTTTTTTACTTTAGTAACGTTGGGATTTCGTATAATTTTTTATATTTATTCCTTGGTGTATATTGTTGTTGTGTTGAGGTTGAGGATTTATATTTTTCTACACCCACATGGATATTAGCTTATCTACGTACAGATTACAAAACAAAAAAGTGTGCTATTGCCTTTAAATGAACGAACATATTTCATATCCGTTCTAGGTAGTGAGAATACTGTAAAAAAAGAAATCAATCCATCACCGTTGGTTAAATTCTACAATTTCACCAGTAAAAACATCAACAAATTAATATTTTACATCTACTAAATAAATAAACAATTCTCAAATAGTTCGACTGCTTTTTACCCTAATATAATGTGAAGTCATAAAACTATAAATAGCATTTTTCTCAGAATACCGAAAGTCGAACACCTGTGTTTTCAGGTGCACCGCGGTGCATTGGAACAAAATGAGTGTCCGGCGCATAGTTAACGAAGCACAAATGACGTATTTCATTATGTCATGATGTTTTCATTGGTTGAAACCGAATAGGTGCGTCAACTATGCCCCGGACACTCATTTCATCCCAACAGTATATATTAGGGTGAGCTCGACGCGGAGTTCAGTTGTCTTATTGCCACAAACGAGTTCAGTTGTCTTTTTGCCATCATCGCTCACAGTTGTCTGCCATCCGAACGTTCAGGTGCTTTCTGCCGACGGCACGTTACTTTCTACATTTTTACAAGCGTTTAATGCAGTTTATTTTCTGGTGCAAGTTATATCTTCTACAATTATTATGGCATAAAAAATTCTACAAACAAATGTTTTCAAGTTGGTAACTAAAAAATCAACTGTATTAGTTAATCAAATTGTGATGAACTAAAATTGTAAATATTTAAAACTGTTTAGTGAAGATAATAAAATTATTATATCTAAATGGAATCAACCACTATGTATTTACTTCAGTGAAAATAGTAAATTAAAAACGCTTCTTTTTCTACTACCTATGACTCGTTAGTTATTTCTACAAAAGAACCCAATTCTTCTAACACTAGCGACATATGCTACACAACATTTCTACCAAAGAAATATTTGGAAGTAACACCGGTATTTTTTCAACCGTTTTAAATTTTTTAAATAAGTGACAATTCTGTCAAACTAATTGTCAGTATATTTTTTAGTTATTGCGATTAAATATACATTAAAATGGGTTATTCTTGTATAGAATCGATAAATAATAGCATTTCTGTTTTTATTTTGTCTATAATTATAAATAATTTGTTAAATTTAAATAAAACTATATGAAGTCAATTTAATTACGAGTATTAAAGCAACAAAAATAAAAGAATAGGTGGTCCTGTGATCAGCGTTCTTGCCTTCCACACGGAAGACTCGAGTTCGATTCTCGGATGGGGAAAAATGAAATGTAATTTTTTCTTTTTTTTTTTCGTTTATTTTATTTTAAAAATTATTAAAAGTCATAAATTATTTTAAAATTAGTTATTTTTAAAATATTTTCTTTATTTGTAAGTTTTCGTTAGTGGGTCGTAGAAAAGTATTTTGTACAACTCGAGTAGATTGTCAACATCGCACGATTGAGCACTTCGCTTACGGCGTCGTGCTCAAATTTCGTCTTTGTGCGATATGGACATCATATCCACTCTTGTTGCACAAACTACTAATTTCTTCATCCAAACAACACGATCAAACATTAATTCTACTTATAAACCAAATCCCTATTATAACACAAAACTGACTTGTCCCAAATGCAAATGAGTGCTTTTCTTTTCCGCGCTATAATTTTTTCAATTTGTGGAATAGAACATGTTTACATTCTCGCCTTATTAGGAAATTAAATGGAAGAAATAACTTTTCTCCACTAGTGCTGGTAAGAAGGTACCTACATCTTTTTAAATTAAAATGCATATGAAGAGAAAGCATTTTCCGCATTTTCACTTGTAGAGAAAAGTATATTGTGTAAGAAGTGCAGAAAGGTGCTAATTTCTCCCGACTTTAAAAAAAGTTTGCTTGTGCTCATGCCGCAATTCAAACGATTGCAAAATGCCATTTCTGCACGTGTTACATACTTTTTCTACAACCATTTTTGTAGATATAATTCACTGCAAAAGTTAGTTTTGGAAACATTTTCTGTAATATTTAAATTAGATGTAGAAATTGAAGGTACGTCACTCGCTAAATTTTCTACAAATATTTTAAAAGAGGATGCTTTATATTTGGAGACACCGTATTTGACATTTGTAGATTAACTAAATGCATTATTTTGTTTAATATGTTCTTTTTGGAGTGCAAAGAGTCATCAATACAACCTATAGCGACGTTATTTGACCACCAACCACCATGGCGTTTCAATGTTAACGAATCAGCGCTCCTGCATTTTTTAACATGGTTGCCGATGTACGTAGGAATGTTTGCCCTGTATACAATTTAAAGCTAGCTTAAAGAATAAATTGACTGCTAATATGGTAAAATTTAAGTAAACAACAACAATGTAGTTAAATTCATTAAAAGTAAATCAGATTTTTTTAAATATTTGAGTAATCATTATGATACAAAATTATGATTTTTTCCATTATGTATATTTATTTATTTTCTTACACGTATAATTTAATTCTAAGCCTAAAAAATATTGCCTGAAGAAATTAAATATAACCTTTTTCTTAGGAAGCACATTTTTAATTTTTGTTCCTCTTTGTTTAGATACTTATACCTAACTTAAATTTAAAATTAAGAAATATTTTATGTAGTAATTTTATTTAAATATTAATATTACTTTTTTAGGATGCACTCAAATTTTGACTGGTTTTCATTTGACCACATGCTTCAATGCTTAGATGCAATATTTGAGAATGCTGAGATTAATACCAAAATACAATAGTAGGTATATTACATTACGAGTGTGGAAAATCACTTTTCACACAAGTGATCTACAATATTTTTCCTACGACCACAAAATAATGTCATCAAAAAATGTAAAACCAAGGTTATTATTACTAAAATAATTAAAATGTATTTAAAAAAATAATCAACAATAATTGTATTTATTCAATTTTCATATTTTCTAAACAAAAAAAAAAACTAAACAAAAAAATAAAAAAAAAACAAAAAAAATTCTGCCCAGCCAGGATTTGAACGCGTTCTCAAATGGCAAAGTTAATAAGTTCGACGTCCTAACCACCTCAGCTAATAGCCCTTGTGTCAATTGAATGATCTAATCGGTAATGTATTTAACCAGAATAAAGAGCAAACATTATTTTTAAATTATTTTAATAATAATAATTATTAAAGATAAATATCTAGGATCTAATTTACAACAATTTCAATTATTGAACAATAATATCGATTTTAGTATTAATATGGACATTACATAAATCAAAAGAGGTGTTAGACATTTTGTGACAGCTACTGCGGAAAGTAACATATTCGTACACGGGTGGAAAGTAAATTCTTATTTATACGCGTGTGATATAGGGCACTTTCCATAGGACTATGTAGTGTGATATGTGTCACATTCCTAAGTGGTCGTAGGAAAAATAGTTTACAAGATTTTCTAGAGAGAGGATGGAAACAGGTATAGTACATTTTATTATCCGAAGTCTTTAAAAACCTTTTGATGAAATGCTGGCTTATAAAGATATAGCAAAAGAATTCATAGATATAATAATACTATCCGAAACTTGGAAAATAAAAAATATAGAAGATTATTCAACACCAAATTATAAACTACATCACAATAAGTTATTTATCCAACAAGTGCGATGGAGTTATAATATACACAAAAGACGATATTTCGGCAAACAAGCAAATTAAAGTGATAAACCAAAATATTTTTTTTGACTAAAGTTTTTTGCAAAAATATATTGCATAATAAAAATTGGTATTAGTGCATCTTACCCTCTACAGAAAAAAATAATATACTGACGATTTACAGATCTATCTTGATACTTTGCAAAAATATTGTCTTTAAGTTTATATTGGGAATATAAATATAGATTTAAAAGAAACAAACTCTAACAATACTCTTAATTATTTAAATACTGACCGAAGGGTATTTTACATTTAAAACAACGTATATTTTAACTAATAACAGAACAAATATACAACCGAATGGCGCGAAAAAGTGAAATTTGATTTTTTTTGCAGATACAGGGTATTAGAATTAGACCATCGATATTTGAAATTTTTAATTGCTTATCCCAACTTAAAATTTAAACATATCAGATAGTCAAAAAGTTAGCTATAACACACGTATTCAAAACACTGAAACACGCGAATTCATTTTACATTGGACGTATTTGTAGCCAATAAAATTAAATTTTTTTCTTCAACCCCTTAGCTTCAGCCTTACCCAATTTTCTTTTTTAAAGCAAAGATGTGTCGTATGTAGGGTCATTGAATAACTCGTGAAAAATGGAATCTCGCCATATCTTTTTTTGTTCTTGTACTTATGTGGTTATTGGGAAATAAGAGAATTTTTTTTAAGAACAAAAGTGTTACAAATACCTTTTTAACACTATCGACGGGTGAATAAACATAGCAAATATTGAAAACATCCTCCACCGTATACTTGGTAGGCTACTAGGCAGTGGTAAAACCTAATATCGGTAGGTTATGTTTAATTCTAAATGA
This sequence comes from Psylliodes chrysocephalus, assembly GCA_927349885.1. Classification (NCBI taxonomy): domain Eukaryota; kingdom Metazoa; phylum Arthropoda; class Insecta; order Coleoptera; family Chrysomelidae; genus Psylliodes; species Psylliodes chrysocephalus. Next base: position 45,625,290 of record OV651820.1, on the reverse strand, counting down.
GTTTTTATTAAAAACAGGCGAGTCTGGGCAGTCAGAACACCAAATTTTATTGATTTGCCATGTTTAAAACTGATAACGCAATGGAATGTATGTTTTCAGAAAAAACTGAAACATAAAATGAGTTTAAACCTTAGGAATTGTTGAGTAGTGTACAAGTTTTTGCCTTGATAAACAATTTGACTCAGTTTTTAGCAATACTGTGTACAATTGAATTGAAACGTCTTGTTTATTAATTTGTGTATCTTGAAGGTGTTCTCTTTTAATGGTATTATCAGAGAAACAGCGTATCGTAGTTTTGATATATTTGGGATGTGGGATATGAGGATAGAATTCAAAAATAGAAGTCAAAGTGAAGTGTGTACTTAATTTAATGCAAAATATCCGGAAAATCACACTTCACAGGATACTGTTAGTACCTAAGATCTTCCACAAATTTGAAAACATGGTACAGTGAAGGACTTGCCAGAAGTGGCCGACCACATGTTTTGGACGAAGATAAAAAATTGGACATTGCCTTATTTCTGCAGGAAGATCCAACGGTTTTATTGGCCCAAATTCATGCTGCGTCTAGACGAACTATTGGGAGGTTTTTGAAAACAGAAAAATACCACACATACCATACAAGGTTTATCAAAATAGGCGAGCTAATATTGAAGATCTAAAAAATAGAATTAGAGTGGAATCAACTAACATCCCGTCTGAGGCTATTTGGAATTCCATAGATGGGATTTACTATCGCCTGGAAGCCTACCAAATAGGGGGTGGAGAATATTTTCAACATCTACTACGTTAATTCACCCGTCGATAGCACTAAAAAGGTATTTTTTGTTTTTAAAATATTTTTTTTTCATTTTCCAATACCACATACGCAAAAGTAAAAAAAGTTGGTGAGATTCAATTTTTCACGAGGTTTTCAATGGCCCTACACACGACATACCTTTGCTTTTGAAAAAAAAAAAGGTGCGTAGGGTTGCAGCTAAGGGGTTAAAGAAAAAAAAATCATTTTATTGGCAACAAATACATCCAATGTAAAATCAATTCACGTGTCTTAGCATTTTTTTTAAGTTACTGGTTGCAAAGATATTTCGGAATTTTGCGCAACTCTGTGTATTAAATAATACGTGTGTAATGGGATTTTATAAATAATAATTTACCTATAAGAAAAATTATTTTGTATGTCATTTATTTAAAATTAATTTTAAATGGAAGCTGTCAGAAGTTTTTTATCAACTTAAAATTTAAATTTATTGTCACTGATTAGTTAAAAATGATCATGAAAAAACACATTTTTAAAATAGTTGTCTTCTTTATTCTAAATATTATAGTCGATAAAGCTGCAGTTAAAAAGTGTTTTTTAACGTAGCAAACACTGTAGTAGGTATTAGTTTCCACATGTAATACTAAAATGGAAATACAAAAATACTTAAAATTTATTAATTTGTAAACATAAAATTGTATTGTTAATCCAAAATCAATTTGAAGGGTAAATTTAACTTATTTTAGCTCCATGAGAATTTAATATTGTTTGAATCGCTTTCTTACCTGGTCACTTATATGGATAAAGTTATTTTTTTTTGGTGTTTCAGATATTTTAAAAACTATAAAAATGCATCACCTTAAAACTCAAATTTATAAAAATATTAAAAATAAATATTTATACATCAATTTCCTAAATTAAATCCATTCTGTTTTTTTGTGGTTACTTTTTGAGATAAGTTGAAAAGACAGCAATTTTTAAGCATTTTTTTGAAAAAAAGTCGCAGAAAAAGTCAAACAAACGAACGTATTATATATTTTTGAAAACATGCTTCAAAATACTTTCATTTGATATTACACGATGGCAACTCTACAACTGACTTCCAAGTCAAAGTATGTACGTTTTTATTTATTTATTTATTTACAAAAAGGAAAACAAGACGAGACGAGCTCAAAAATAGTTTTCACAATTATTATAAACCTAAATCCAAGTATACTAAAAGTGTTAGTGATTAATAATGATATAAAGGTATATTAAATAAGAAAGAAAAAAAAAATAAGAAATTAATACTTAATCTAAATGTAAAAGATAATTTTTTTTAAGTTATTGGTGAAAGTTATCAAAGAATCAGAGAAAATGTCAATATCAGTGAGAGTTGAGATTGAGTTGAAGGATTTGCTACATCTCTGCAAAGGAGAGTTTAGGTAGTAATTTGTGGAACTTTGATTATTATAAATATGTATTTATTTCTAGTGTTATAAGAGGGAACAATAAATTGTATTTTACTTAAGATAGCACTGGAGTCAATTTGGTTATTTACAATTTTAAAAATAAATTTGATATCTGAAAGTTGTCTCCTGTCAGATAAAAAAATAAGTTTTAAATCTCTTTTTATGGCATAGACATTTTGCAAACTATGGTAGAATTTTTTATCAACATACACTGCACATTTATTCTGTAAGTTTTGCAATTTATCTATGTAAATATCATATTGAGGGTTCCAAATTACGGTACCGAAATTAAGTAAACTCTTGACATATGCCATATACAGAGTTCGAGTAGAATCAATACTTTTAAAATCATGACAAACTCTTATAAGGAAGCCTAATGCTTTATTTGCTTTTTTAGAAATGTAATTTATATGTGTGTCAAATAAAAGTTTACTGTCGAAAAAAATTCCAAGGTCTTTTATCTCAGAGACGCGATTTAGAGTTTCATTATTGAGGTAGTACTGATTGTCTATAATATTTTTATTTCTAGTGAAAATGATCCAATGATATTTCTTTGGATTAAGAAAAAGGTTATTGTTTTGACAGAAAAAAGCCAACCTATTCAGGTCGTGTTGAATTAGTAAATAATCAAAGACACTAGTGATTTTTAGGAAAATTTTTAGATCGTCGGCATACAATAAAAATTTTGCATATTTGAAACATGATGCAATGTCATTAATGTATATTATAAATAGCAGAGGATCTAGGTGTGAACCTTGAGGTACCCCTGATGTGATAGTAGTAAGCCGAGAATGATACAAATAGAAACTGCTTGAGATCTGTTACTAATACATGATTTGAACCATCTTAGTAAATTGCCATGAATACCGACTCCAGCCAATTTTTTAAGCAAAATAGCATGATCAATCTTGTCGAAAGCTTTACGTTATTAGTTAAAGCCTAATTTGGGACACTGAATACTTCAAATTTCGATTGTATATGTCAAATAGTCTAAGTAAAATGACTGTGACAGACGGACAGACAAAGAGACACCGAGGTGATTCCATAATTGTTTCTTATTGCCAATTTGAGTATTAATGAGACAAATTACTTAAAACATTATTTGTTTTTGTTTTCAAAATTGTACAGTTTTTTCATGTTTTGACCTAAATATATCTCTTAAATTTAAATTTGATAAATGGTTTTATTACGAGAGAAAGGCTCTCTCGAGCGAGAGAAGCGCTTTCTCGTCGTGACGAGAGAATAGTTTTCTCTCGTAACCTCTAAAGTTTCTGCACAATGGAAAGAATCCTTTTTTTAAATAAAATTTTCTTTACCTTATATATTTTTCTTTATTATAATATTCCAATTAACAATCCTTCAGTAATTTAATATATTAATCTTATTTTGAAAAGAAATTATTCCAATATTTCATATTTTACAAAAATTCCCTCTGACATTTCTTATCCCCGCTGACAATCAATAAATAAATTCCAACTTTTTTCCCCGAAACATTGATTTTCATTTCTATTTTCAAAACCAAACAGAGTGTTTAATTTTTAGTTAACCAAATTACGTCATAAATCCCCCAAAATTTTGTATTTAACTAATTTATTTCCAAATAAATTATTGAATACCAAATTTTCAGATGACCAAAATTTTTCTTTTCCCCATTTTATCCAAAATATTGATACCTAACATTCCATATTCACTCATATTCTCATTCTTACAACAACAAAAATAACAATAGCAAATTAAAACAAAATTCAATTCAATTAATTTCAAATTAAAATTATTCAACTCCTTGCAACAAATAATGAAATGAAATTAAATTTAACATTTTTAACAGAATCATAATTAACAAAATGTAAAATTAAAATCTTTTTAACTCTATTTCAGAACTTTGCAATTTAATTATATAATAAAACGAAATAAAATTTAATATATTTAACAAATTTATATTTTCTTAATCTCTTTATTGCAATACCACAACATAGGAAGTCCAGTTGACATATTTCTAATAATCAATTTTTTTTTAACTAAATCTGACGTTTTTGAGTTTGTTTTGAACTACTGTTACAAAAACTTTAGGATGGATGTTATTTATATTTCCGTCAAACTTAATGCCCCCATCAATGTAGTTGGGTACTACAGTTAAACCTTCTCTTGAATTTTGTCTTAAATTTTCCTCTATTCTTAAATGTCCTCTGTTCTGTTTTGCATTTTCCTATTCATCTCCTCTATTCCCCTCCTAAAATTTGTTTCTCCTATCTCAGATCTTTTAGTACAACTTATTGATTGTTCCTCTACGATCCCGTTCAATTTTTCTATCTCCTTATCAACAATTTCTTTACAATTGAGTATGGCCTTTTCATGTACCTGTCCCTGTAACTTCATGTGCCCAATTTCCCTATTCAACATATCAGTCTGTTTAGTCACATCTATTTGAATCTCCCCTAGCAATTTTTTCTCAATATTTCCTTTTAACTCAGTAACTTTTTCTTTCACATCTTTTCCTATCTCCAACCTAATATTAACCCCTTCTTTGTCTATCTCTGCCCGTAACTTTTTATTTCGCTCCTTAACCTCTTCTCTCACCTGTGTAATCTGAATTCTAAACTCCTCATTCTATTGCCTAATTTTTTTCATTTCTGTTAAACTTTCTTTTTTTACTTCATCTATTTTCCTTTCCAAATTTTCCCTCATATCATTTATATCCCCCTTAATATTATTAATATCCCCCTTAATATCATTAATATCCCCCTTAATATCCCCTTTAATATGAGTAATATTTTCATTCATAAATATCAGCTGCTGCATAATCTCAAACATTCTTACCTGTGATGTCACCTGCAAACCCTGACTACTAATACCTTCTCTTAAAGTCATCCTACCTGTCCTACTTGCCATGTTTCCATACTAATGACACACCCTGTATTATATTTAATATTAAAATAATTTTATATGGCAAATTATTAGAAGAAAGTTCTAAAAACACTCTATATTTTGCTCGCCCTACATTGATGCGCCAATTGATATGAATATAAGAATTTAGATGTATAATTTATTTTTAATACCCAGTATAGCTAGCTCAGTAATTATATAAATTTTTTAATAGATGATAAATATTTGTATTAGAATTTTGGGTTGGGTTCTCTCACTTGTATTACTCACTATAAATAATTTAGATAATCAAAAGAAAAGAAAAATAAATAAAAAACTACTCACCTACGAAATCTCTATAACTTTTCACTTCCAAATATCAATTTACCTATTCCCTCTATGTTTGATTTAATCACACTGTATTGTAATTTAGACTAAAAAAAAAACAAAAATTAATTTAGAAATTATGTTATTTTTTATTGTCGTCTTCTTCTTCTCAGCCTTGTCTGCATTTCCCTCTCTTTACTCTCCTATTCACACTTCTATTGTTTTACCGCCTGCCTTATTTCTGCTATCTTGCCTTGCTTTCTGCTTTAATGTCCTTCTTCTACCTCTCTATTTTTGCTCCTACCGTTCTGCCTCCTGCCTTATTACTGCTCTCTCGCCTTACTAGTTTTCGTTTACTCCTTTTTACTTTCCTATCTGTATACAGATATAAGGAAAGTATAGGAATCATGATTTTTTTCGACCTCGAGTTTTCGACGGATTTTTACGTTTTGAGGTCCCCTGAATCCGTTTTGACTATTTTCGCGATGATGTCTGTGTGTGTGTGTGTGTGTGTGTGTGTGTGTGTGTGTGTGTGTGTGTGTGTGTGTGTGTGTGTGTGTGTGTGTGTGTGTGTGTGTGTGTGTGTGTGTGTGTGTGTGTGTGTGTGTGTGTGTGTGTGTGTGTGTGTGTGTGTGTGTGTGTGTGTGTGTGTGTGTGTGTGTGTGTGTGTGTGTGTGTGTGTGTGTGTGTGTGTGTGTGTGTGTGTGTGTGTGTGTGTGTGTGTGTGTGTGTGTGTGTGTGTGTGTGTGTGTGTGTGTGTGTGTGTGTGTGTGTGTGTGTGTGTGTGTGTGTGTGTGTGTGTGTGTGTGTGTGTGTGTGTGTGTGTGTGTGTGTGTGTGTGTGTGTGTGTGTGTGTGTGTGTGTGTGTGTGTGTGTGTGTGTGTGTGTGTGTGTGTGTGTGTGTGTGTGTGTGTGTGTGTGTGTGTGTGTGTGTGTGTGTGTGTGTGTGTGTGTGTGTGTGTGTGTGTGTGTGTGTGTGTGTGTGTGTGTGTGTGTGTGTGTGTGTGTGTGTGTGTGTGTGTGTGTGTGTGTGTGTGTGTGTGTGTGTGTGTGTGTGTGTGTGTGTGTGTGTGTGTGTGTGTGTGTGTGTGTGTGTGTGTGTGTGTGTGTGTGTGTGTGTGTGTGTGTGTGTGTGTGTGTGTGTGTGTGTGTCTGTGTGTCTGTGTGTGTGTGTGTGTGTGTGTGTGTGTGTGTGTGTGTGTGTGTGTCTGTATAACGCATAACTCATGAACCGATACACAGAAAAACACCAAATTTTAAGCTTAAGCTTTGTTTCAGCGTCCAATGAGTTGATTAGATTTTGGGCAGAGTCGGAACATCTGGGGGGGTACTTTATAGGTGGTCATTTTTATATTTTATAGAATATATCTGTTATTTACGTTTGGACAAGAAAATTCTTCAAATAAAAGTTACTTCTAATATAATTATCTATAATTTTCGTTTTATGCAAAATTTTCCTAAAATGGTCCGTATTCGAGAAATTTGACAAAATGTAAAAAAAAATATTTTTTATAAAAATTGTTCAAATAAAAGTTGTTTGTAATATAATTCTCTATAATTTTTGTTCTATACATAATTTCTCTAAAATGGACCGTATTCGAGATATTTGAGAAAATGTGTAAATTTCGATATTTGAAGAAAACTCAAAAACGGATAAAGAAAAAAACATTAAATTTTAAACTTAAGGTTTATTTCGGCCTGACGTGAAATGATTAGATTTTGGACAAAGTCGGAACATCTGGGGGGGTACTTTATGGGGGGCCGTTTTTATATTTTATGGAATATATCTGTTATTTATGTTTGGAGAAGAAAATTGTTCAGATAAAAATTACTTACAATATTATTATCTATAATTTTAGTTTCATACAATTTTTTTTTTAAATGGTCCGTATTCGAGAAATTTGACAAAATGTAATAAAATTCAAATTTTTAGGAAAATTGTTTAAATAAAAGTTATTTATGATATCGATCTCTATAATTTTTGTTTTTTTTATGATTTTTCTAAAATGGACCGTATTGGAAAAATTGAAGGAAAAGTGCTAAATTAAAATTTTTCAGTATTTTCGTTATCTAGAGAAAAATGTTTCGAGTTAAATGTATGTGGAAAATGTATATATTTAGTTTATCCTTTAAATATTTATAGAGGTCCTGCAATAGGTTGTACAAAATAACCGGAAAAAGCCTGTAATAACTAGATAGGAAAGTCATGTGTTGGACACATCAGATTTTTTTAAATAAAATTTTCTTTACCTTATATATTTTTCTTTATTATAATATTCCAATTAACAATCCTTCAGTAATTTAATATATTAATCTTTTTTTTGAAAAGAAATTATTCCCATATTTCATATTTTACAAAAATTCCCTCTGACATTTCTTATCCCCGCTGACAATCAATAAATAAATTCCAAAACTTCCAAATGGACTTTTCCCCGAAACATTGATTTTTTTTTTATTTTCAAAACCAAACATAGAGTGTTTAATTTTTAGTTAACTAAATTACTTCATAATATATAGGCCCATATTTGTTTTTTATGTAATTTCCTATTCAAAGCCATACCTCTGCAAGTTTCATATTAAAAATAGGTTTTATATGTTTCTAATTTTGTAGATAATACAATATTTTAATTGATTATTTTAAAACTTTGATATTTCTTGTCGTGGTCTGCAGTTTACAATATTGTCCCGATATATTAACAATGCTATTTATAGTAACCTTGTTTACCTATTGTCACCGCAGTCGGTTTTTAACTTCTGCAAGTTTTAGGAGAGTAATTAACAACCTCTATTACGAAGATATTTCAAAACCGTGTTTAGTAAAATGTATCGAACAATGACAAGCTAAAAAAGGAAACAAATCACAAGATATTACAAAAAAATTATATTTCAAATTAAATAAAACCAAACCAGTTTTCAAATTATTTTAATTATCTCTCCTACAAGCATTAATCCTGTTTTTGGCCATGTCCGTTTTTGGAAATCCAAAATACTTTGTTGATTCTCTTTATTTTTCTAGACACTGTGAAAACTGGAATTTTGTTGGTAACACCCCCTAAAATAGTAGATTATAATACCTACTATTCTCTGTTTTTAAACTATGAGGAGCGACTTTAAACGATCCATTTACACAGGGAAAAGTAACTAGATTCGTTACTAAGAGCGTGTTCCGAAATAATGTAGTGTTCAATATCTATGAAATAGTTGTCATTATTGGCCCTAGTCGACGAACAATAAGGGGTTAAGAGTGAATAAATTACATAGGAGTCGATTTTTTATTGGTCCCAAACAACGGTAGTAAATTTCACATAACTGTGATTTGAAAATTGTGTCTAAAACGATCAAATGTCAAATGTCAAATGAAATTCAATATGGCCGTTGATTTGTTGACGTTTTGATTTATCAGAAATGTTTTTTCTTGCTGTTGAAATCGACTTCTTGATAATTACTATAATCTTTTTAAAATTTTAAATTTTTAACAAAATATCCAGATGAAGGTTAGTATAAAATATAAAATATGGTCTGTTTACATTTTCAAATAATAAAACGTCTTCCCTTTCATGTAGGGCTTTTCAGAAACTGCGATGGTTGTAGAAGGACCCATAATCGTAGAAATTCAATACAATTGCTTACTGAACTGAAAGGAACTGTTATTAACGAAAAAAAGTAAAAAAACCAAGTAATAATGATGAGATATCAAAGCAATAACAAAACTAAAAATATACAATGTCAGAACTGTCAATAATTGTCAGTGATTGTTAATGCTAAAAAGTTATGTGTGAAACTGACTGCAATCTGACCAATCAGAAGTCTACAGAATCGCTTCTCCTAGTTTAAAAACAGAGTATAATAATGAATAAAAAATAATATTTCATTTATAGAATACAACAAAAATAAAACATAACCTAAATATTTTACCAATTACACTAAGAATTTTAATAAAAATGTATTGAATAATACGTATCAATAATTACATTTTATATATTTAAAACCTTTGAATTTTCTGATGTCTACTATTTCCAGTATTACAATTGCTACAAACTTACTGCAGCTTTCCATTGACTCTTTACTCTAATTTACATTTTACTTCTGGAAATTTTAAAAAGTTTAATTGTTTTTTACTAGTATTTTTATAATATATTTATACCACAGCAACTCCGGTTTGCTCATTGTATTTTTTTTTAAGTATTTAAAAAAAATTATAATTTACACGTGTCTTAAATACGCCAAAATTACAAAATATCACCATAAATTATCCGTAGCTTATGCTTCCTCTACCATGACTTTACACTGAGCGGACAAATAAATGTAATAATTATTAGTTAAATAAATGAAGTAGTAATACTGCCTCATTAACAAAATTTTGTCGAAATCTAGACAATTCATATATTTAGATAAATCCAAGTTTTTATAAAAAGTTTGTACGCCTATGTCAAGGCTCGAGAGTTATTGGAAATTCGCTGTGTTCGATACACGTGCGTGAGAGAGATAAGAGGAGATTTTTGGACATTTGACTAATATTACCTCATTAATCTGTTTCACTTTTGCTAAAAGCAACTACCTTTGCCTTTTATATGGATAACACACCTTCAGTTTACGTAAATCGGGTTAAACATTTTAGTAAATGGTTAAAAGGACCTTGCTGGGGGATTAAAAGGACCCATTTACGTTAGGGTTGGAATTTCTTTGAAAGTAACCTTGCTATGGATTTGAAACGGACATGATAATTTTGTTCGGATTTACAGTCGCAGAAGTAAACTAATAATTTTTAACAAATATTTTAAATAACAGTACATGAAACAGGTCTAATAATAATTTAATTTTTATGAAACTAACATTAAATCATCATTGAATTTATTTGTCTTTGCTGACAAGCGTCAAAAATGGAGAAAACAGCAATCCTTGTTGTCAAGTTTCATTACTTTTAAACATTGGGTTAAATAATAGTTGGTATATTAACTTTTATGAATTATAAATGAAGAATGTTTTTTGTTTAGAGGTAAGGGTAGCCATATGTGAGTTATAGGGGTTGAGTAAGGTGGTGGGATAAAGTTCCTTTATTTCTCACAGAAGCGAATGAGCGATGAGTTTCGAAGTAGTTATTTCTGACACACCTAAATGGATAATTATGGAGTCAATGTATTGTAAAGGGAAACATTTTCTATTTGAAAAACATAAAAAATTGAAAAAACTAAATATATCTATTAAGGGTGAAAGAATTATTTAATAATTTGATTAAACTATAACATATCCATTACACCCTATTCTAGACTGCAAATGAAATTATCACCGTCCAGTAGACTGATATGTTTTATATGTATGTTTATTTTGTTACTTTTTGCATCAAATAAGAAATAAAAATAATTTTCAGTATTTTACTTCTGCTATATAACAAAATATTTGGAAAAAGGGGAATGAGGGCAAAATAAAAGACCTGTTCTGTTAAAAACAATTAGTAAGGATACTTTATTATTGGCGAATGTGACCCAATGAAAGATACCTGAAGTATATAAAAAACATCAATTTTCAAGGAAGGTACTTTCTCATCACATCGAAAAATATAAATAATTTATTTACCTAAAAACAATAAATCCCGTTTTGCAAAGGCCTATAATATATACCGGGTGTCCGCGCGAACATTTTAAATGGAATTATGTCCGGTGTTTTAAAAGATATCGACTTGAAATTTTGAAATATACACACGACCAAACTTATATGGAATCACCCAATATTAATATGAAATATTCGTTTATTTTTTTTGTTACAAGCGATGAAAAAGTACATGTATTTACTAACAAAAACAGGTACATGAACAAAATAACGTCATAACATTTGTCCTGGTAGGGTCGCTTTTACTGTTTCGCTTGCAAGTCTCATTGAGTTTATAATTCATTTCTTTTCGCACATTTAAAAAAAATGCCGTACGTGGGGTTATCGGAAGTCCAGAGGGGAAGAATTGTTATTCTGGCAAAACAAGGCGTACCACAAAGGCAGATTACAAGAACGGTGGGGGTTACGCAAGGAGTTGTTTCAAAAACATATTCAAGGTTTCTGGAATTGGGAACCCTAAAGAATAGACCGAGGAGAAGTCGTGGAAGAGTAATTACAGAAAGGCAGGATTGGTTTGTGGCTCAAATAGCAAGAAGAAATTCCACATCTTATCCAGAGCTTCAAAGGTAACTTTTGCAAGCTACAGGTGTGTCTCTGTCGAAATTATCAGACTTAGACTTCGCGCTCGGGAATTATTTAGCAGAAGACAGTTAAGGGTCCCAGAAATTTCAAGGCAAAATAAAGCTGACCGTTTAAATTGGTGTTTGCAGCATGAAAATAGGACTATTGAAGATTAGAAAAATGTCTTATTTTCAGATGATACCAGAATCGGCCTACGATTCGATGACCGGCAAATTTGCATTTGAAGAGGTAGAGGGAGACCTGGGAGACAAGCTAGACTTCGTGCTATCAAACCTATCCCAAAATAAAAAGGAGGTACTGTAATGTTTTTGGGTGGAATTATGATTGGTGAAAGAACTCCTTTAATTCCCATTCAATAAACCCTTACATGTCAGAGGTATGTAGATTTAGTTTTGCAATCTATAGTCAGGCTCTGGCGAGGTGGTTTTGGTGATTTTTTTTATTTATGCAAGATAATGCACCTCCACATACCAGTAGAGTTGCAAAATTTTTCTTAGAAACGGAAGGTGTTGCAGTTTTAAAGTGGCCTTTTTGCTCACCTGACCTTAACCCTATAGAGCACATATGGGATAAGATCAAAAGAAAGTAGAGCTCGTCAAAATAACCTTGATAACACAGAATAACTTATGCAAGCGGTTTTAGAGGAATGGGCAAATGTTCCCCAAAAAACCAACAACTGATAGATAGCATGCCTCGTCGAATTCGTGTTTGCATCGATGCTACAACAGGTGGCAATACTAATTATTAAAATTTTTTAAATATCATTATTTCTTAGTAACTTGTCATTTTCAGAAAAATTATTTATATAGAAATCTACACTTTTTGTTATTAAGAAAATTGTAATAATTTTTATTTATTTTTGTAATAAACTTGGTTTGGAAAAACTGCTCTTTACTTTTCAATGACTTTTCTTCAAATTAAATTCTATTTTTCCAAATTACTGGGCGATTCCATATAACTTTGGTTGTGTGTATATAAGATGCCACCACAACGTGATATTTAAAATTTAAATGGTATCCTTTTCTCTAAAAGATCGTAGTTTTTTAGTATCTCTATGTAAAAAATGAATTACATGATGAACTTTGTAAAATACAGCTAAAGATTCAGATACCAGGATATTATAGCAAGCCATGAAAACACCTTCGTTGTTTGAACTGTCAAATAATATTGCTTGTGACACTTCTGTTAGTACAATAGTTTTCGAAAAATGTTGACCTGGTTTAAATTAAATAGCTAATAGACTTTAAGAAAAATGGTTTGCAGTTTGGAAGAAAGAACTGAAATTGTATAGTTTTATATAGGATTGCTAACAGAAACTATTTGCTGACAGCAACATTATTTAACGAAAACCGTACTTGTAGCACTGCATATCAGTTAAACCCCAGGTCAGAATTAAGAACCATTTTTTAAAATGAATAGTCGAATAAATGATTCAAGCAAAAGTTTATTTTCTGTACCGCCCCAAAACTTCTTTTCTTGAACATCCTCTTTGATTTCATGCACACAAATTTGTTCGTCATTGTATCGTCCTTTCTTCCATTTTTGGTGACTGTTCTAAATATCTATCGAATACAAAAATCTACCCTATTAAGCCTTCCCTTTAATGTCCTGCTAATGAGGTTACAAAACTCAGTGGCTAAATCTTTAAAAGATATATCTAATATTTAACTAAAGTTATCGGGTAAACTTCCAAACTTGCGATATGCGTTTAGCAATAATTAATTGTATGTTCTAACCTCAAACCATACTGCAGTGATTCACACGCCATCGTGTCCTGATAGTTCGATTTTATTGGCCAGCGACTTCCACGTGATTTTACCTATAAAAGAAGTACATTCCTAGACGTATTCCAGAGAAGAAATTCGGTTCGGGGAAAGTAGTGTAGAAATAAATAATTTTGAGAAAGAAAAATTTTTTAGTCTAATATATCTTTTTGATCTTTTATAATTATATTATAATATGAAAATGCATTCAATAGGTTTGTTCAAACAACAATTTTGGGACCATACATAAACCAGTCCACAACTTATTGTCGACGACTGATAGTCGACGACCTGTCCACGACCTGTCGAGGATTGGGATGCAATTCGAAACTTGGATTTTTTGGAACACATTTTTGTGTTGTCAAACACACTCTGTTAATAACGTCAAAGCAAAACCAAATTTAACAAATGTAAAATTTTGAATTTGGGAAGTAAAAAAATTATAAAACTCATGAAAAGATTTATAAATTTTGATTATTCGATTTTTAGAGTTGGTGGTGGTTTATTTACGAGCTCACTTTCGTTTTGCGCATATCTTGACAATTCGTTCATACTCACACCCAGGAACTGATTTGACAGTACATAAACTGGTTTGTGATTAGGTTTGGGTGTGTTGGAACACTAGGTTTTTGTACAGTTTTGAGTCCGAAGTTTGTTGGAACATCAAATCTAGACTACGCAGAATCCCGACAGTACGGAAACCGATTTGCTATTGTGTTGGAACAAACCTAATGTAATTAATTAACACCTTTAACATACTTTGTAAGTATTTCGTTCCAGCGAGGCTATATTTTTTAACTTTCTGTCCCTCCTCGATTCGAGTACACACTAGACCTTTCCTAAATTAATATGGGGATCATCACGGATATAACAACCAACAATTGAGTTCCAACCCAATACCCAATCTTTAATATAAAGCTCAGAAAATCAATATTTTACATGGAACGTATAGTTTCTCTATATAATGTAATGTTAAAATTTCCAAAAAAATTACTGACCATATTTCTGAGTGGTAACAAAGCAAAACATCTTTAAAATGGGCTAAAAAGACATCCGTTTACAAATTGCGGGGACCTTCCAGCGAATACAGAACCATAGCTAGCGGCTGTTTTATTAAAGAATGTGCTTACTCTATGTCCCAATAGATATATTTCAGTTCATATAGTGTATTTGTTTTAAATAAATTTACTCATTAAATCCGTTTTACTTTTGATATAGACATTATTTAAATTTAAATAGAAATAAATGATGTATTAAGTCTGACATATTTGACAGCTGTTGCATACGTAGATTCTTATTAAAGTGAATTTACACAATGACATGTAAATCAGTTTAATGTTTTCTGCCAGAGCAATCGAGTCACCTTGCCGGTATGATGGATTGTATTTAGAGATATAGTAGGGATTACAATAATTATTATTTACATACACTTGTTTTATTCAAAGTTAATCTAAGTTTATTTATTGTCATAATTCCATATTTTTGCAATAATCAGCAAAGCTGGGACGATATTTCATTTTGCTGTCATATTGTTACCTTAATTGCGACATAACCAATGAGTCCTGACTGGTTTGAGGTAACTGCTTCGCCAATTTGTTTCATTATATTTTTAACCGACTTCAAAAAAGGAGGAGGTTCTCAATTCGTCGCGATATTTTTTTTATAATGGAAAGTTCGCATTTTCCTGTCAACGGTTAATAGGTACATCATTTATATTGACCAAATTGATTTTTTACACTTAATTTACACAAAACATTGCACATTGCATTTATTTGAATAAAATCGCATGATGAATAACAAAGTTGTAGCCCAAGAGCCCACTGCAAATTTTGGCAGTCTTGTGTAAATGAAATAAAAAATGCCCCGAAGGCATTTAAAAACATTGTACTTTACCAAACGGCAGCTGTACCGCAATTGCCAATGACTATCCTAAGCAGAGTGTATAAAACATACAAATGAAAATAAAATTAATTGCAACGATTATGGTTATATTCGGAAGTTTTCAAAAAAAAAACACGTTGAAACATTTCTTGAGTACATCGTTAACACACAACCTTACCCATGATTAATAAATAAAAACCATAAAGAAGATGACTCAATTTTTGCTGAGTTGAAGATTTGTTTGTATTTGCTCCATGCGCGACAGCAGCGTCAACTTATCCAGGTACTAATGGACTATTTCTGCGTATACTGGCAAAACAATTTTTATTAGAATTCCTAATTAAAAAGTATACATGTTAGTTTTAATGAAAGTATATGGATTTGTAAAACAAGTAAAACATTAATTTATTATTAATAAGCATAATCAATAAAAATCAATAATAAAATATAGGCAGGCAACATTATTTACGGGAAAATGAATGAGAAGTTGCCTAAGTTTAATAAAATGTATTTGAAATGCGGATTTATCTAATTTTGTTTGATTTAAATATTTTGTGTTTTTTTTTATAGATACGTAAAACATTTTTTTGTAAATTTATTTATATTTTTATTTATTTTTTGTCAATAATATTTTATAATATAAAATAACTCACTAGAGATCAAAAGGAATGTTCATTTATTTAGAAAAATAATAAGTACAGTAAGTATAAGTTCATAAAATGTAAAAAAAGGTGCAAAAATCAAATATGATGCCCAACATCTTTTTCTAAACAATCGCAAAAGGTTTTCAGCCTCCTCAGTTTTTACTGTTGTCCTGTACATTTTTATAGAATACCATATCCTGATTATTTTTTACCCTTCACCAATTTATGCAAGAGCAAACTTCGGAAGGATTTTTTCTTTAATAGGTCTTCTTAGGTCGAGCGTTTACATAGTTAACTGCGTTTCTTTTCAGTCTGTTTTAAGAATAGACTTAGGTACTTCAGCACTTTGGAATTTAAAATTTTAATAACAGTTTACAGTAATAGATTAATTTTTTTGTTATAAAATTCTTTTCATATCAGATATTCCGTCTACTTTTTTTAAGAATGTTTGCAAATTTTTGACATAATACAGCAGCCACTCGGATCCAAGACCTTTGCTTGGACTGGAACATGTCTATAAATATTAGATTTATCATTATTTGGTCAAACTAAAATGAATATATGTTAGATATAATCCTTAAGTAAACATTTCTGCATCTAACTAAATATCTGTAAAAAGTGCATTTAACCACTTTTGCATGGTTGCTCCTTATATGTCATATACAGGTATTTAGGTGTATTAAAAAAAAATTCTCATTTTTGAAAAAAAAATTTAAATTAACCAAATAGAACCCAGTGCATTCAATGGTAGAATCTATGGGTGCTCACTTGTTTTTTTGGAATTATTTTAACGTTTTCCAAACAAATTTTAGTAAATTTACATCCGTATAATGTCACCTACTGGTACACTTTTTACTCAAATATTTTTTTTTGTTAAAATAATTAAAAAATCAAAATCACCAAAGAAATTAGTAAACTTTGCAATTTATAGTATAAAAAACAAAATTCCACTTTAAACATATAAATTTATTAACTGCAGCAAAATTCGAAGTCATAACCCACTAGCGCTCCACTATTAATATACCTTTACCCAATTTAGTACCTACAGAAAGGACACAGAAAGGTTACGAGAGAAATTTGTTCATAATTAATAATCTAATAAAATAGTGTTACCAAAAAAATTAAATATAAAAAAAAATACATTAAAACATAATTTAGTTTCTAAAAAATAAATTAACCAATTCAATAAAATTTTCTAAATGTAAATGCATTTATAACTAAAACACAAATAAATACAAATATTAAAAGTTCACAATAACTTTGGAAAACATTAATATTTATTAATATTATTGTTAATAACAAAACATTTAATTTATTCATTTAATACAAAAAAACTAGTTTTTGGTCAATTAGTAAGAACCTTTCTATTTTTTCTCATCACCTCTCATTGACAGAAGCTTTTAAAATACCATCTCCTCCATTACACTAATCAACATATATTCAGATAGCATTTAGGTAAAGATGGTCGATTGTAGCAGTCATTTATAATTCAGTAATCACTCAGTAATGGAAAAATAAAACAAGAACAGTAGCGACCGACTCCTGCCAAACAAATAGCAGTAAACCCTCACACACACAAAAAAAGATAAAATAAAAATTAATAGTCGCTTAGACAAATGGCACTCCTCTCTTCTGAACTCGTCCCGAAAATATTGTGTGAACATTATTTACCACCACACCTTTTCTAGTGTTTTCGTGATTAAGTCGATAAATTATTTTTACTTTATTTAGATGTGTATGAATTTTATTTCTTCTCAATGTTTTTTAATTGATTTTTCGGCGTATTTCTTTTTTACTTTCCTATCTGTATACAGATATAAGGAAAGTATAGGAATCATGATTTTTTTCGACCTCGAGTTTTCGACGGATTTTTACGTTTTGAGGTCCTCTGAATCCGTTTTGACTATTTTCGCGATGATGTCTGTGTGTCTGTGTGTCTGTGTGTCTGTGTGTCTGTGTGTCTGTGTGTCTGTGTGTCTGTGTGTCTGTGTGTCTGTGTGTCTGTGTGTCTGTGTGTCTGTGTGTCTGTGTGTCTGTGTGTCTGTGTGTCTGTGTGTCTGTGTGTCTGTGTGTCTGTGTGTCTGTGTGTCTGTGTGTCTGTGTGTCTGTGTGTCTGTGTGTCTGTGTGTCTGTGTGTCTGTGTGTCTGTGTGTCTGTGTGTCTGTGTGTCTGTGTGTCTGTGTGTCTGTGTGTCTGTGTGTCTGTGTGTCTGTGTGTCTGTGTGTCTGTGTGTCTGTGTGTCTGTGTGTCTGTGTGTCTGTGTGTCTGTGTGTCTGTGTGTCTGTGTGTCTGTGTGTCTGTGTGTCTGTGTGTCTGTGTGTCTGTGTGTCTGTGTGTCTGTGTGTCTGTGTGTCTGTGTGTCTGTGTGTCTGTGTGTCTGTGTGTCTGTGTGTCTGTGTGTCTGTGTGTCTGTGTGTCTGTGTGTCTGTGTGTCTGTGTGTCTGTGTGTCTGTGTGTCTGTGTGTCTGTGTGTCTGTGTGTCTGTGTGTCTGTGTGTCTGTGTGTCTGTGTGTCTGTGTGTCTGTGTGTCTGTGTGTCTGTGTGTCTGTGTGTCTGTGTGTCTGTGTGTCTGTGTGTCTGTGTGTCTGTGTGTCTGTGTGTCTGTGTGCCTGTGTGTCTGTGTGTCTGTGTGTCTGTGTGTCTGTGTGTCTGTGTATCTGTGTGTCTGTGTGTCTGTGTGTCTGTGTGTCTGTGTGTCTGTGTGTCTGTGTGGCTGTGTGTCTGTGTGTCTGTGTGTCTGTGTGGCATAACTCATGAACGGATACACAGAAAAACACCAAATTTTAACCTTAAGCTTTGTCCCAGCGTCCAATGTGAGGATTAGATTTTGGGCAGTGTCGGAACATCTGGGGGGTACTTTAGGTGGTAATTTTTATATTTTATGGAATATATCTCTTATTTACGTTTGGGGAAGAAAATTTTTCAAATAAAAGTTTCTTCTTATATTATTATCTATAATTTTTGTTCTATACAAAGTTTTCCAAAAATGGTCCGTATTCGAGAAATTTGACAAAATGTAAAAAAATATTTTTTTATAAAAATTAATTAAACAATAGTTGTTTGTAATATAATTCTCTATAATTTTTATCCCATACATAATTTCTCTAAAATGGACCGTATTCGAGATATTTGAGAAAATGTGTAAATTTTGAAATTTGAAAAAACTCAAAAACGGATAAAGAAAAAACATTAAATTTTAAACTTAAGTTTTATTTCGGCCTGACGTGAAATGATTGTATTTTGGACAAAGTCGGAACATCTGGGGGGGTACTTTATGGGAGACCGTTTTTATATTTTATGGAATATATCTGTTATTTATGTTTGGAGAAAAAAATTGTTCCAAAAAAAGTTATTTCTAATATTATTATCTATAATTTTTGCTTTATGTCAAAATTTCCTGAAATGGTCCGTATTCGAGAAATTTGACAAAATGTGCAAAATTCTGATTTTTATGAAAATTGTTGAAATAAAAGTTGTTTGCGATACCGATCTCTATAATTTTTGTTTTTACATGATTTTTCTAAAATGGACCGTAATGGAAAAATTGTAGGAAAAGTGCTAAATTTAAATTTTTCAGTATTTTCATTTTCAATGAATATCTGTAGAAAAATGTTTCGAGGTAGATGTATGTGGAAAATGTATATATTTATTTTATCCTCTAAACATTTATGGTGGTGCTGCAATAGGTTGTACAAAATAACCGGAAAAAGCCTGTAATAACTAGTTAAACTGAATTAGTAGTTAATAGGCAAGTATTTATTAGCAAATATTCTCACATTACTCTTTAATTTAAATTAATAGTTACTAAAACTTACCTTATTATATAATAAAAATCTTTAAGCATTGCTTGTTTGTACATATAAATGGGGAATTGGAATATATTTTTTTTTTTTTCGTTCAGTGGTATTCATACCCAAATGGTTTTATTAATGCAGAAATCTGAAATTTAAGATTAAAATTTTTTTATTTACATTTTTATTTTTAGGTTAAAGTGTTCTGTCAATGTCAGAATACTCGTCGCTAGATATTGTCTCGGTACCGCTCATAATTTTCCGTTCAGTTTCTTTCGTTCGGTCGCTCGTATCGTTATTGAACCTCTACTTCTACTTAGTTTGAGAGGCGCTTGCCGAGAGGCACATACAGCCACATATTGTCTTTTATTTTTAATATCTTTTTATATGTTAAAATGGTCATTTTGAGAAATTAGTAAATATAAGGATTTTAAAGCATGGTATTTAGGGTAAATTACTATAAATTGATTTATTTCATATGGTGAAATTATCGGACATAGCCTGGTACTATGTTACGGCTGACTGAGTTGCTTGAGAGTAAAGGCATTGTGAGGTGTGAAAAAGAAGAAACTTTGAGTCTTTAGATTTGGAAACGAATCTCTCTTGCTTCCTGTTAGTCGAACCGGTAAGGAACCAAACAAAATTAGCACCTGTTTTAAAGTTGGTGGATCTAGTGTTGGTTGTCTTTTAGAAAGTTTCCAATTATTTAGTGAGAATTTTATTTGTTATTGGTTTGGTCCAGTTCATTGGAACAATTACGGAAACTACTCCTAATGTGGAGGATTTATATATCCGACATTGTAGTCGACTGGTTGGATGCCGCGTCGCATGTCCGCGAGAACGCACCCGCCATCTTCGTCGAGGAACGTGGAGTCATCGTGGCCATTATGACACCTGCTTATTCTATGCTGTGGGACTTTTTATCAAAAGAAACATGGTTTGGATCTTTTAACTTGCCCAGGTCCGCTTGAGACTGCTCAAACTAAAACCTCCTGTGGCTTGGAAGAACTATTACGCTCAGTAGCTCGAACTCCGAGCGAAGTTGAGGTGTCTCAGGGTGAAACTGAAACTTCCCGCGTTTTTTCTGCCTACGACGACATCCATTTTGTTTTAATCTTATCCTGAAGCGAAACGGTTTCATAGTGTTGTTAATGGGTAGTATATATTGACTTTAATGTAAAACTTTTCTTTTGTTGTTAGTGGGTTATTTACCAATATATTTTATTTTAGTAAATAAGCTTTGATCGAGATTGGTTTAGGCATATTTGCGTGGGTGGTACGTTTATACACCTTCTCTATGCTTTTATCAATCTTGTAGGGTTGATTATCACAGTTTTTATTATTATTTTTACCTATAAGGTTTTTAACAATTCAGTTCACTAGGCAGGTAAGCCTTACCCTTCTTCTTTCACCAATATTGGGAATATGTGTTTAATTGATTTTTTTTTAGATTTTCGTAAAATGTTCTACGCCGCCCCCTTTGTTCGAATAAATGGAGTGCCTAGTTACCCCTGAAGGTTAAAAGTAGTACTCTGCTACTTGTTTTATTTGAATAAAGCTCAGTAACAATATTCTGGCCATTGTTTCTCTTTAAAATTTAGGATTATATGAAGTCCAGTACAACACTGAGCATTTTTACTATTATAACGATTGCTGATTCTCCACCGCCTTTAGAAGCATTGGTAAACATAACCATATAATATTACATAATTGTTTTTACTAATATAAGTAGTGGTTTTATCGCATTAAGAAAACTAATTTTAATAAATGTCTATACATTATTTTGTATTATCTATTTTCTCAACAGCGGGGGATCTTGGGATTTGAGTTGGCTTTATCAAATCTCTGGCTCCATATAAATTTTGGAACCCTGGGCTAGTAGGGGTATTTACGAGTAGACTATAAAGCAATAGATAACTGGTATTCTTAATAAATTAATCTTAGTAATTCAAAATGGCTTCATTCTAATTATATTACCAGTTCTACTAAATCCTCGAAGGTCGAATTACTTGTTATAACAAAGCAACATAAAAACAAATTCAAATATATAACGAGATGGCCCGAGAGGTATTGAAATTCTCAGATTGCCTTCTTACCATGCAGAGTTAAATCCCATTGAACTGATCTAGTCACAATTCAAAGGTTATGTTTCTCGAAACAATACAACATTTAAATTAACTGATGCGCAAAATTTGTTTTTGAAGGCAGTTTTAAATGTAAATGAACATTGGAGAAAATGCATTGATTATATTAAAAAGGTGGAAATTTCATTTTGGAAAGTGGGTATAGCAATGGAAAACTTAATAAACTATATAATAATAAACCTCATAAAAGACAATGATAATGATACCAGTAGTTATAGTGAAGCCTTTTAAAGATAGTTACTTTTTATTTTTTTCATGTTTGATTTTAGGTACTGAAGTGTTACTTTTAATGACAAGAGATTAAAAAAAGTTTAATCCCATCAACAACATATTTATTAATTATATTTATTTTGTTCAATGTTAAAATGCAACAATTTTGTCAGAAGTATTATTTTTATTTTTTGCAAATAATAACTTTTTTCATTCAAAATTTAATCTACGAAGTGCATGTATATTATTTTATATGTCGTGACTATATTTACATTAAAGATACTTATTTCGCAAAGTACGCCTGAATAGATTTCAAAGATAATTGTTGTAATTATTACCACAAGATGGTTTTCATGAATCTCATTTCAGAGATAATTTTGTAAAGTAAACTAACACATGTTCTTAGTCAATCTCTTTATTTTTCGTTTGCATTTACATTTATATTATCACAGAATAAACAATATACAATAACAATTAATATTATTTATTTATTTAAATGTACATTAGAAAAATATTTTTATTCCAATTTCAGTCTCTCTAGTTCAATGTTTTGAAAATAATTTTGAAATAAGTCAGCATTTTTTATTACGATTTAAACATCGAACTTGAGCTGAAATTGGAACGTGTTTATTATTAATTGCTATGAACGTTTTCCGAATAGAACAATTCCCTCAGTTAGAACGTTTTCTAATTTAGAAAGAAGTCTTAGACAAGGACATTTTCCTGACGGTAAACATCATGGAGGACACAACAGAATGATCAGAAGTGAAGAAAATATTATACACGTTTTGGCTTATGTTCATGTAAATCCACATGTGTCTATCAGATATTTGGCACTCGGAATTGTAATAAGCAAAAGTAGCATCCAAAAAATAATAAAAGACAATAAATATCATCCTTATAAAATATACTTGGTCCAAGATTTACACCCTAATGATCTTGAAAGGCGCTTAGACTTTCTCGCTAGAATGCAGGTGAAACTAAATGACGATGCCACATTCTTAGATAAAATATTATGGAGCAACGAATCACGTTCCCATAATAATGGTGTATTAAATCGTCATAATTTCAATTACTGGTCCCAACAAATCCCCACTGGGTAAGAGAAACAAGGTTTCAAAATATTTGGGGCATAAATGTATGGTGTGGTTTTTTCAATGGTAGGATTATAGGTCCTCATTTTTATGAAAACACTCTAACGGGGATAGGATATCGTGCTTTTTTAATCAATACCGTTCTTGATTTGTTGAAGGTGTTCCTCTTAATCAAAGACGTGATATGTGGTGGTAGCAAAATGGTGCACCAGCTCATAATGCACAAATTGTGAGCCAATATTTAGGCAAACACTTATGGAAACCGTGTTATATCCACACATTCTCCAATTATCCAGTAGCCGGCTAGGTCACCTGATTTGTCACGTCTAGATTTTTTTTGGGGTATACGAAACAAAACCAGAGGATTTAGAAGATTTAAAAAATAGAATCAGACATCCTTTTAACAGATTTACACCGGCCATGATTCGAGCTGCCTGTACTAGAAATTTATTGTTAAGGTTTGATAAATTTGTGGAAGTGGGAGGTGGGCAATTTGAGCACTTATTATAAATTACTACTACTTTTTGTTTGTTGATATTTATTTTTTGTCTTCTCCTTCTCTTGTTTCAATATATTTTTTTAATTATGTGACACCTAATAAAGTATTTTTTATCATCAACTTGACATGCAGTTTTATTTAATTTCTCACTTATTTATGGAGCGATTTCAAAATTTTAAAACCAGTTGTACAGAGAAAAGTAGCGACTACAAAAATGAGCAGAAAAAAAATTAGGTTGTCGTTAATAATTTTTGAGGGGATTGTTCCAGGGGGATAGTTTTTGAGCGTGAGTCGTCAAATTTTTATTTGTTTCAAAGTACACTGCCAATTATAATGGATGACTTTCGTCCGGTTCGATTATCTTGCATAGTTTAGAAGTTATAGCCTGGGTAAACAATTTGGGACACCCTGTATATATATATATATATTTTTTTTTTCAGTGAACTTACTGTGCTAGTTTTACATTGCTTATCAAGTAATTTTGCACAGTATATTAGGTTGACATAATTAATATATTAATTGAAACTACATAATTTGTTGTGTTAGTACACATAAATAATTTGGAAAATTACATAATTTAACGTTGGTTATAAAATTGCCAATGTTATATTTTGTAAACTTATAGAACTGTTTTCTCAGTGTAAGTTTTAATTTTCTATTATTCATATATTTTAACAATTTTTACATTTGTTGTTTAAATATATGTTTAAAGTCTACGACTATTGCTGCACTGCTAGATTGTATGGTAAGTAACTACTAACCCAAATTAAACGAAAAATTATTTTTGTAACAGTACATATTCCAGTATTCGTGAAACGAAATAAGTGTCACATAATATTCGATTATCGACGTTAGAAAACAGGAGCCGCTGTGATATTTATCTAGTCATTAATTACAGAAACAGATCGGAGGGATCATAAATAAAATTCGACATCCCATTTGGCAACGTCGCGTGGAGGGAGGGGCGGATGTGACGCGATGATGGAACGAACTCCGGAGAAAAATGATCGTGTCAGGAACGAGAAAGAGGGTAGGTCTGGTGGGAGAGAGAGACGACAACTTTGACCGGGGGTTGTTCGGCCTTGATGGATTATACCCCCTCTCGGGATGATAGGGGAATACACTCTGCGACACACGTCTCCCTCATACCAATTAGAATTCCTACGATTGAATCACTGATTACGATATCTAGGAATACTGACTTGATTTATTACATGTTTTGAGGATTTCTAGGATACATGATAAAAAGGGTTCTTTCTATATCGGATTTCGGTGAAAAGTTTCGAGTTTTATTTTAATTTAGCTACCTAAAACTTTTTGTTTGGCGTTTTTCTTTTGTCTCGACGGTTTAGTTTTTTAAGAAACAACAAACCAAATTCTCAACCGTATACCAACATAAGTATTGGGATCTAATATTAAGATCGCATCCCGTTTGTAATTGACATTTAAACTAAATGTAGTCGCTTGTTATTGTTTACATTTTTGAGTATGTAAAAAGTGCTTTTTCAAGAAAAGATATTGTTGGAAATTTTTTAGTCACTAGACACTTTTATTTCTATAGTTTTTAGGTTTAAAGTAAAAGAAATATTTTTACTTGGTAAGTAACCGCCTATAAATTTTCTTTTTCTACACCCGTATTATAATAATGCACTTATATGCCCATAATCCGTTTCATAATGATACCCATTATGATACAGATTTTTCATTACGATACAGATTTTTAATCAATAGAAACCTACAATTTTTCAATCAAGCATGCTGTTTGACGTTTGTCCTAGGTTCCTATGTAATTATTTTAGTTGTCAAAACGTATTAAATTTTCGTATGTAGCTAAACTTCGATAATTATAATATTAAAATGTCTGATATTAGCGATATAGAAGACTCCTCCACACATATCGGAGAAAGCAGAAAATACAGTACAAAATATTTTACCGCAAAAATCTAGGGAAATACCAATACCTGAAGTAATACCATTAATTACAATTTTGTAGAATTTTTTATAGAAATACGAGTAATTACTGTTATTGTGTTCAATACCAATATAAATATAATATTTATAGGTCTTGGTTATTTATCGGGTGTAGAAAAAATAGCGTATGCAACTCTCATGTAATGGTTATTAAAACACTCGCATAAACCATACGAAACTCGCCTTTGGCTCGTTTCGTATCCCGGTTAATGCTCGTGTATTAATAACCATCATTACATGATCGTTGCATAATATACTATTTTGAATTACTTTCATTTTTTAGGCTAATTTAAAATATTTTTATATATATAAAAAATTTCCTTGGTTAAATCGGTCAAATGTTTTTATTTTCTATTGTTTAGCACACTACATATGTTTCGGAAAACACAATTTATAACAATTAAGAGACGAATACAAACAGTTTAAAATTTTTTTAAAACATTTTACTAAAAAAAAATAAATATAATTTGATTATATTGGAATTCATGAATATTTTGAGAAATATCTCGAGTCGAAAACAATGGACAATTTTCAAAATATTCCTAAGAACAGATTATTATAATTTTTAATTTATTGGAAATATTATAAAAGTAACCTTTATTATTTTGTTAATTTCAAATCCTAATATACTAACACCCCACAATATTTTTTCGACAATACTCAGCTTATAATGAGTGGTAAGTAAGCGGTAAGTAAAAGTATTTTTAAAGCAGCTTGGGAAGCCATGGAACAAGCAGAACTGGAAGAATTGCAATTAGCAAAAGATATTGGAGAAGTACCTAGATGAACAAGGAAATGGTCTAATTGCAGTGATTGTTGACGGCGCATGGTCTAAGCGGTCATATAAAGTTAATTATAACGCTTTATCTGGAGTTTATATTTTAATATTATAACATGTGATCCAAAAACAATGTTTTTAAAGTAAGCCATGACTGACAGAATTGTGAAGAATCCGTCATGCGTGATATTTCCATGGTCCACTTTAGAAACATTTTTATACTTGAAATAATATAAAAAGGGTTAATTTTTAAATGCACTTATTTTGTACAGGCTTGCATTATTGGGGCGAAAACTGGAAAAGTTTTGTATGTTTCTTTTAATGGTAAGTATTGTCCTATCTATGCTCGAGCTTTAACTAAAAACATAAACGCTACAACTCATAAATGTTCAAAAAATTGGGATGGTTTGTCGACTTCTATGGAATTACTGAGGCCCTTCCTATGGGGCCTCAGTATTGCATTCGTGCAGACGAAAATATTTTCTTACCTTAATTTTTTAAAACTTTTTTCATGTTTCCGATCATTCTGAATACGAAAATGCAAAAAAAATTTTCGTCTGGTCGTCTGTGTGTATGTATGCCGGCACAATAACTCTAGAACAAAAGTTCTGATTGACTTACGGTTTTGATTTTCTTCAATAATTACTTCTAACTTAGAACCCTATTGATTTTCAGAATTTTCGGTTCATCCTAACTAATTAAATATCAATTTTCTTAAAATCCGCATATGCAATTCTTATGATACAATTTTAGGAATTCCAATTATTTCTAACGTCAACATTCCTAACATTCTCAACATTCCATAAATTGCAAACATTCTCTAACGACCTGTCAAACAACAACTGTTGATAGTAAAAGTGAAATTTCTAAGGCGGGTTGCGACCTTCATACTTGCAACCATAGTCATTTTGAAGGCTATTTTTTTTTTCGAAATTAGTCGCCAAGCCTGCCAATTTATGAAAAATATATAAGTAGTTTCTTAAAAATGACTTTTATATGGTAATGCTAACTTAAGCGTACTACTATTTCGCCCCTAGCCACAAAAACACCTTCATTAAATTTACTGGCTCTCTGTCGAAACCCCATAAAATAATTAACCGGCTATTTTATTTGGCAAAAAGCAGAATAATGCTTGGCTCTACCTGTCAAGTATCAAGATGTCAACTGTGATGTGTGAATGGCTCTTAAATGTTAAATTTTTTAAAAATGTATGCTTCTTTTGATATTTATTGCAAATAATTTGTAGTGTATTCAGGCTTTCCATAAATAAAGGTACAGAAAGACAAATAATATTATGTTCTTATACAAAGCACTTTTTTATTATATAAAAGAGAGTTAGGATATATCTAATGTTGGTTTTTTGGATTACATGTTCAACCAGCGAATTGTAAATAATAATTAGTCATAAATTTCCTCAATTCATAAAATTTAAAAATAAATCTTATTTCCTTGGGATTTTAATGACGTAAAAAAATAAAAATAAAAAAATAACAATAAATTAAGGGAAATACTTAAAAAGGGCAGGTTTACAGAGTATTATCACAAGAAAGTATATTCGTTCTGTTTATTTATCAAGTATTGTTTGAGGTTACTTTTGAACACATTTATTGTTTTTTTTTCGTCTACACTTCAAATAAATTGTGAGATTGATGCGATTGATGCGATTATTTTTAAAAAACAAATATTTTATATTATGTACCACTGTATATTAAAGCACTTTCCAAAAGTCAGTTTCTTACTTTAAATATACCATAAATAAATCCATCCAAAGCTTTCGCGCGGATACCAAGTGTATATTACCGAATATTAGTAATAATAACAATAATAATATTTATTTACAAAAAACACGATCAATAATTATATGTATAAAAATCCTTTACTATTTCACCTTAGAATATAAATAAAATCAATTTAAATGTAGTTAATAATTTATTTAAAATATAATTCCACTAGATGAAGAAAGAAAACTTTCGAATCCGTCGTCGAAGTAATAAATAAAAATATTTTCTGCAAAGAAATTACTATCAAAACAATAGTAACAATATACCGAGAAATTTTGCCAACTCGCGTTTCAGGTGGAGATGAATACCGAGAATGATAGACTGAACAGAGAAAGATAAAATTAATATACGTACAATTGTCTTTACATAAATAAAGAGAGGGTTGCGTAAAGAGATATTATATGAAATGGATGAGGTATCTCTTAACTTCGACCGAACGGAAAGCGGTAGAACAGCTTTAACAAATTTATCAGAATCCTTATTATTAAAACTTGTTTTATTTTATTATCAAATCTTAATGTTCTCATTAGTAATATACTTTGTGTTTTTTGCCTTTTATTTATATTCTACACATATGAAACCTAAGTAAATTGGTTCTAATCTAATAGTTCCCTGTCCCCAAATAAACAGACATATAGACAATTTTTAATACTGCATTCTACATTGTTAACTTTTATTCAATGAACACCGCACCAAATATGATGTGAAAATGACTTAGGTTATTTTGATAATTTTTTGAAATATTGTAACAGAACTCAGTAGAAGACATATTTGCAAGTTTTAATCAGTTTCTATGGCTAGTTTCGAAGATATGAATTTTTAAACATCATACAATTGCGTGTTTTTTGAAACATTTAGGTTCACTTACCAACAAGGATTACTTTTTATATGATTAGTAACAAAATAATAGCATTGCTGATTTAGAGGAAGTCAGTTGATATGTCAATCAGTCAGTCTTTAAGACAGAAGCTGCCTATTTTACAGGGTGGGTCAAAAATAGCGACAATTTCGGCAATTTTTATCATTGGTAGTGATGCCGCGAGACTCTCGTCTCTCGTCTCGTTTTGTCTCGTCTCGAACGAGACGAGAGATACATTTTCTCTCGAAAACAGATTTGAGACAAGACGCAAGAGTGTCATCTCTCGACGAAAATTTCTCGTTTCTCTCGAGCTCTCTCGAGCTCTCTCGAACAATTTTCTCTTTGCTTATTTGAAATTTTCAATTGCTTATCGTAACTTAAAATTTTAACGTATTATATTTCGAGATAATCGAAAGATTAACTATAACACACCTTTTCTATATATCGATGGCTCAATCAAAAACCGCCACAAGTCAAAAAACAAAAAAAATGACATTTTTGGTCCAATGGATGCAAAATATCATTAAGGTTTTATTTTAAATACCGCCACAAATAAAAATATCCTTAAATATGCCCAAAAATCATTTAAAATCTAGTCACAGACTGTGTGTAAAACTACCTCAATTCGAGTTATTTTCTGCAATAACACCCAAATTTTATAAAAACTATGCAATAACCCGCTTTTATAATCGTAATCGTTAATTTTAACAGCAAAATATAAAAGATTTTAAATAAAATATAAAGATTTTATGTCAAAAACAAAATAATGATAATAGAGACTTACAAATTTCAAAATGAAATTTCTCGAAACAATAGTTTTTGAGTTGTGGCAGTATTTGATTGAGCCATCGATATATTAAATGGTAACAAATGATACTTGTGTTATTAGGATTTTATAAATTTTACCCTCCTCTATTTTAACTTCTAAATGAAAAAAGGTAATGACAAAACAAAAACGAGGTAAAACTCAAGATATATTATATTTGTGTAACAACGATATGCACTTTACTTGAGACACGTAAATTATTTAATGGAAGGTAGGGTCATGTGATACCTCATTTGAAAGATATTTTCTATATGTTTACGTTCATGTAAACAGATTTGATTTAGGTTATGTTTTTACAGAAATTACATTAAATAAATTCATAAAGTAGGTTAAATTCTTTTTTTTATTTACCACTTCAACCTCAAAGGATCATTACTGGAGGGATAATACCTTATAAATGCTGTTTTTTACAATAATAGTATACAATGAATAATTAACATTTTGGCTAGTACAGAGTAAATGTCAGTATCTTTTATAAATTTTAGTAATTTTTTACTGTTAGAGGGATTTAACACTGCACAAATGGAAATTTTTTGTAGCCGGTACTTTGTTCTTATACAGACATGTTCTGGGCCTTTACTAATAAGTTACATTCTTGATAACTCTCGTATTAACAATTATTGTTTGTTACTAAGGAAACGCTTCTTGTATTTACTAAAATAAATAAATTAAGTATATCAAAGGAGATTTAAAAACCACTTGATGTAATAAATTTTTCATAACTTCTTGGCAAAAAAGCTTATTAAAAAATTCTCTTCTAACATTATCTAACATTTCTAGGATTATTGCGGCACACAATGAATATCAAGAATGTAATTTTTGTAAAAACAAAAAAAATTAAAACTGTTTGTTTGTACGTAAATATAATCAAAATATCTTTCAAATGAGGTATTACAAGACTTTACTTTCCATTAGAAAATATAAAGATAGCAACGCCCTCTATTTTACGTCTCAAGTAAAGTGCATCTCGTTAAAACAAAATTATCATGTTTCTCTAATTTCACATCGTTTTTGTTTTATGTCTCTATCTTCTTGCATTTCGAAAACATACTACAAAATGCTTTCATTTGACATCGCAGGATTGCATTAGAACAATTGTAACTTCCAATTTACATTAATATTTACACTTAATATTTAAAACTTTTTAAAAGCTATTTATTAGAAAGATGCCAAGCTGTAAGAGTGGACAATGTTAACAGTCGTTGATTATGGCGTGGCTCATGGAACAGTACTCGGACCCATATTATTTAATATATATTTAAATGGCTTGTTTTCATTGAAAACCTATACTGCAATATTTTATTAAGCAGACACGTGGGAAGAATTGAAATTAAAGGTAGAGAGCAATTTTTGTAAAATTAAAAAAAAAATGGATGGAGTATAAACTACTATACTATTTTTATTATCAAAGAGATGAATCCCAATATATCATCATAATTCAGTGATGGAGAATTTCTAAAATAAAATGTTTGGCACTATTCGTTCAAAAATAAAATCTTTGGTTTTCTTCCTAAAATTTTTAAAAACATCCATTTATTTCAATTCATGTCTTAAATTTTATATTCATTTTAATCAACAAAAATAAGGTAAGTATGTAATCTCTACAGGTAGAAAATATTTACAATTTAAGATTAATTTAAGTAGACCTCAACTTTCTTAGAAAGGTTTAAAATTTCTATATCGCAGAAAGTGTTATGCAGATTGTAAATGGTTTAGTTAAGATTTACATTTCCGTTTATATAGTCCTGTGACTATAGAATTGTTAGGCGATAAAAAGCGATATTAATCAAGTGAATTTGTGCAATAAAAATCTGATAAAAGTCTGACTATACTCCTGTGAAATTAAAGTGCAATTTAACCGTTCATATAAAAAAATTTAGTGTTAAATTAACATTACGCTCTTGTACATGAATATTTCAATAGTACTGTTTGGAGTGTAGTTTTTAAGTGTTTAAATATGGCCGGCGTTGGAGAAGCAACCATTTATAGGATAGAAATATTACAGTAGCACCTAAAACGTCAACTGTGAGAAAACCCATTTAAATAGACGGTATATTATGAAAATTTTGCAAAATTATCAGAATTAAAAAAAACACTTACCTACATGATTTGCATATTTTAAAAGAACTATATTTCAAATACATCTATTAGCTTTTGTTAAATTCATATAATAAATAATAGAAACTTATCTCAACATAATATATAATACATAAGTTTAATAAATTAAGTTTTTGTACCTATTGTAGGTAATTCCTGCTTAAAAAGATAAATACAATAAATAACAGGCAAGCTTTATTAGAATAATTTAAGCAATTAATAACATTTAAATAAGGAATGACAATACAATTCAAATTTTAAATCCCTCTTTGGCAGGGTTAGTTAAAAAGCTTTTAATAGGAATTTTAGGTGATATATTTATGAGACACATCTTGTTTATTGTCAAATTTTTACCTATAATTTTGAACTGCACTCTCAGTCTCAGTGTTAAGTAAAAAGGTAGGTATATTAGCCTACTAGATGACCAAACTAGGTACGTTTTATAAGTTTATATCAAATTGGAAACAAAAACAACTCAAGAATATTTTTACTTACATTAAAATAAATATAAAAGCACGTTGGTTGTTTGTGTTTTGCAACAGCCCTTAGCCCACTATTGTTTTTGAATGTCTAGATTTTACAAAAATTTTATCAGATTGACTGGTTTTCTTTTACTTCTCATAGGGACCAAGTACTTGAAAATTTACCAGATATTTTTAATGTAACACAAAATTGAACAAATGTTTATTATATCACAATTTTTAAAAGTAATTTCAATGTTTTCCACAATAGATTTGAGGTTCGAAATTTTGAAATTTATGTATCATGAGAAAAGAAAACAATTTTAATCCGATTTTAGAAAAGGATAACTATCATAAATGTCACTATTAAAAAAATATAATGATCAACTGTAAGTGTTATGGTATCACAGATTCATTAGTGACTAATAGACGCTTCATTATGATGCGGTAAGTGGCGCAAAAATAGTGTTTTAAATAATTGATTTAAAAGTGAAGTCTTTAAAGTACTATAACTTTATTATTTATTATATACTTAAAGTATTTATTGAATGAAAAAAAAAGAGCTTTTTCTACTTAAACAGTTAATAGCATTAGATTCGTTAAATTCGTTTACACTAAACACGCCCATTCAATTTAGTCAAGATATTACCAGCTATTAGATATTCACAAACAAAAATAAAATCTAATAAAATGTACAATATAAAACTACATAGTTAGTTGAGTCGATGTCCTTATATATTTTAGTGTTTTGTTTAATACTTAGTACATTGAAGTGTATAAAGATTAAAGTTGAAAAAGATTCTCTACTAAATGTTACTAAAACTTATCGTCTGTTCAAAACACGAGATTTAAAAAAAGGTGCACTCTCAATACGATTTATTATCGACATTAGTCAAGCATAAGACCTGACATACGTCACAGCTGAAACTAGCAAAGATGAAAAATGCATAAGAAAGACGCTAGGGAAGCTGAAGCGAAAAATACAAAGTAGAAAAAAGCTCGGAAGTGGGGATCAGAACTCACAAACAGCTAAAGTTTTTGGGTCTCCTGTGGGAAGCAACGCATTGATACTCGCAGTGATGGATGTCGGTGATAATGCCCTCTCGTCAATCCCCGTCCGCAACACCGGCCGAACAATGCCGCTTTCCTGGTAATTCACTGCTACCCCTATCTATTCATTTCTACCATTTCAACCCCGCGACGCTTCCTTTCTCTTCTACGTCTTTAACAAATGCTCTGGAATTGTTACACAATAACATTTCATTTTTCACAATTGTCCTTCCGACGTGATTATTCATCAATTCATATTTGAAAAAAGTTGAATCCTCTAAAAGCCTGCTACGTGAAAGGGTTTTGACGTTAAATTATTTCTCCTCGAATGTACAATTATTAATGCGATGCCATCTTTAAAAAAGTAATAACAAATATTGTGGATTTATCAAAGCAAGACGTTGTGCCGTTCTAATGCGCAAGGAATTTGATTTGTAAGTGGTTACTGATGGTTTTTTATTCCAATATATTATGTAATGTTACCGCTACGTATATTAAGGTCTCTTGTCGTCAAGGTGTTACTGATTTATTGCTTATGTATTTAAATGACAATTATAGCGTGTTTTATATAGTGTTTCGTGTGCAATTTTATACGTGCCGAAACCTACAACGTATCAAGCAGCTATTAGCTGCAAAACAAGATAGAGGAATTAAAATAATTTAGTTTACAACTAATGCACACGTTATTTTGTCTTACACGGAAAAAAATGTGACTAGAAAATTTTACTACAATGTTGTAGTAGTAGATTTGTAGAAAAATACTTAACAATTTGTAGAAAATTTTACTACAATTTATAGTTAAAAACTATTCATTATTGTAGCAATTGAATTGTCGAATAAAATGCTACAACAATAGGAAAGAAGTCCACAATGTTTAGTATATTTTACTATTGTTTGTAGAAGTAGAAATTTATTACAATTATCGTAATTACTACTAACTTCTGTAAAAATTTGTACAAATATTAATAATTATCTCTACAAAAAATAGTAATACTTTACATCCCTTCTTATAATAAACATTCAATTTTGTTGAAAAATATTCTACAATATTGTAGAAATTCTTAGTCATGTGAACAAAACAAAATTCTGCTATTGGCCAACGTTTTCTGACGTCGATCATAAACGGCCAGACAGCAGTAGCCGTTCGCCATTGTAATAATTGGCATTATTATTAATTGAAAAATCTAAAGAATTTACCAAAAATTCTAAACAAGTATTTAATGTTTAAATTAAATAATTAAAAAGGCACTTATGACAATGAAACAAACCTTCAATTTATTAATCTACATTGAACGTGACATTGTTAAATACAATCAACAGTCACATAAATTTTGATTTATATAGAAAAGAATCACTTGGGGGGAAACGCTCAGTCGGGTTCGGACTACGGTCCAGAACTTTCGCCCCTCGGGCGAAACCCTGGTTTTTTATTGTAAAGTAATGTGTAAAGTTTTTTTGTGTACGATGTGAATTATGGGTAAATATTTTAACTTAATTTTGTTTGATAATAATTGATTTACATATAAATGCCAATTTTACATTTTCGTCCCGAATTATATTTTATGCTTATCTTTATTACTATTAGTTATAGTGCATTATTCTCTAAATGGAATTTTATTCATTTTTTCTGAAGACTATTTGTCAAGTTTTTTTATTTATTGTTAATATACATTTGTTAATGTTTTAATACTTATTATTAATCTCTCCTCCTTTTCCAAACCAGCAAAATACTCCGAGCATTTGAGAAGCCTCGGCGTTTCTATTCCCTTAGGACTAAAAGAGTCTAAAACTAGTTGCCAAGAACCGCTCGACATATGCTATTAAGGGATGTTTTTTTTTTGTATTTTTATTATTTTCTTTTATTATTTTATTTTGCCACTGGCGAATGGATGTTCCTTCAGGACTCCAGGACCCTAGGGCTGGTGACAGGCGCTGCCTTTATCCCTTAATAGTATTAACAGTAGCTAAAGACCTATCAGTAGTTGCAAATGGTCTTTAGGTAACTGGTTGTTACATTTGGTGACAGCGTTGGTCTTTAGGCTAACTGGTTGTTACATTTGCCTATAAAATCGGCGTTGCTTCCTGGCAATCTTCTCTCGATTTCGCTTGAAATTCTGCATCTCCATACTTTGAAACTTTCCTGCTTCTATCGCAATTTTCTCATCTGGTGGCGCGTCGTGGCGCCTGGCATAGCGGCGTAGCTCTCTGGTAGGGCGGCGTTGCTTCTTGGTAGAGCGGTCTGGCTCCTAAAAAATCGTTATTGCTCCCTGGTAGAGCGGCGTTCTCCTAATTACTTGGCGTTGCTCCCTGGTAGAGCGGCATTCTCCTATAAAATTGGCGTTGCTGCCTTGCAAAGCGGCGTTGCTCCCTGGCAAAGCGGCGTTGCTTCCTGGCAAATCGGCGTTGCTTCCTGGCAAATCGGCGTTGCTTCCTGGCAAAGCGGCGTTGCTTCCTGGCAAAGCGGCGTTGCTTCTTGGTAGAGCGGAATGGCTCCTAATATACGGCATTGCTCCTTGATAGAGCGGCGTTCTCCTAATGTATGGCGTTGCTCCCTGACAGAGAGGCTTCTTCTAATATACGGCGTTGCTCCCTGGTAGAGAGGCTTCTTCTAATATACGGCGTTGCTCCCTGATAGAGAGGCTTCTTCTAATATACGGCATTGCTCCCTGATAGAGCGGTCTGAATCCTATTTTTCCCTCGTGTACATCTTGTCCTGGTATCAAAGGGCGTTGTTTAGGGCTGGTCGGAAACTACGTCGATCCATGTGACCCCAAACTCCCTCCAATCTATTTACCTGAATTTTTCACCATCACAGTCTAGGGAAAAGGTCCTTAGAGCTTATCCCTTTACACCGTGACGTGACAACCTCTCCTCTAGTTTTTGTCCTGTCGTGGACACTGCTTGGGGGTTGATCGGAATTGTACCTCGATCGAATGTCCCCAAACTTTTTTCTTTTCTTCCTGTTTTTCGAATTCCTCGTCGAATATCTATAACACAATATTCACATATTACTACATATTCACTTTACATATCAATTTTTGCTCTGCCTCTTTTGGGCAGTCCAAACCTCTTTAAATCATCCTAAGATGTGCTTATTCGCACATCTCGCACTTGTACGCCTTTTCTTCTTTTTCGTGCGTATACAACACGTCCTCTTCCTCCTCAAACTCTATTGCTGATGGCCTGGTAAACATCTTTAATCTAAAACACTGTATATCTATATTATTATTTTTTAATTCACAAAATTTAAACCTTAAAATCCCATATACTTCTGAAAAAAAAATTATTTAAAATGCCAATTTTTCATTAACGCTGTACGTCGCTGAACTAACTTTACCTATATTACTGACCTACCACAACTGATAGCAATGCACTTTGAAATAAATACTTTGCGAAAATGTAATATCATATTTATAGTTCATTATAGTTCAATGTCGATTTTTTTGTAAATAGTGACAATATTTACCTTTAAATTCTTTATCATCTAAACTAGATATACTTATACATCATCAACCTATTTAAATATTTTCCCTTCGCAATTCTTATTTAACATCATAGTTATTTTAAAATAAATTAAAATTCTCCTTTTGAATAATTTTCTCTTTATTGAAATGATGACTTTTTGTACACAAAGAAATATAATATTATAAATAAAATTGTATACTATTTTCGACTTGACCCTAATGTTTATTGTTACAATTATTTTCAATGTCAATGTTTTGTTTAACCAACTACTTAGTTAAAACATTATATTAAATTATCATCTATTTATTTATCTTTGTTTTTTATCAATTCAGGTTCGCTAATTTATTTAATAAAATGAAATTTGCATTTATCACTTGATTTCTGTATCTACTCAATTTAGTTTATTAAAAGGCACTTGTCCTCTCCAAAAAAATTACAAAATTTAAAAAAAATGTCTGTAAAATAATTGATATATCTCCTTATCCTTATCTTTAATAACAAATTTTCCCTTTTCCTTCCAACCAGTCAAATACTATCAAATCCCACCGCTGTCACCAAATGTAACAACCAGTTAGCCTAAAGACCAACGCTGTCACCAAATGTAACAACCAGTTACCTAAAGACCATTTGCAACTACTGATAGGTCTTTAGCTACTGTTAATACTATTAAGGGATAAAGGCAGCGCCTGTCACCAGCCCTAGGGTCCTGGAGTCCTGAAGGAACATCCATTCGCCAGTGGCAAAATAAAATAATAAAAGAAAATAATAAAAATACAAAAAAAAAACATCCCTTAATAGCATATGTCGAGCGGTTCTTGGCAACTAGTTTTAGACTCTTTTAGTCCTAAGGGAATAGAAACGCCGAGGCTTCTCAAATGCTCGGAGTATTTTGCTGGTTTGGAAAAGGAGGAGAGATTAATAATAAGTATTAAAACATTAACAAATGTATATTAACAATAAATAAAAAACTTGACAAATAGTCTTCAGAAAAAATGAATAAAATTCCATTTAGAGAATAATGCACTATAACTAATAGTAATAAAGATAAGCATAAAATATAATTCGGGACGAAAATGTAAAATTGGCATTTATATGTAAATCAATTATTATCAAACAAAATTAAGTTAAAATATTTACCCATAATTCACATCGTACACAAAAAAACTTTACACATTACTTTACAATAAAAAACCAGGGTTTCGCCCGAGGGGCGAAAGTTCTGGACCGTAGTCCGAACCCGACTGAGCGTTTCCCCCCAAGTGATTCTTTTCTATATAAATCAAAATTTATGTGACTGTTGATTGTATTTAACAATGTCACGTTCAATGTAGATTAATAAATTGAAGGTTTGTTTCATTGTCATAAGTGCCTTTTTAATTATTTAATTTAAACATTAAATACTTGTTTAGAATTTTTGGTAAATTCTTTAGATTTTTCAATTAATAATAATGCCAATTATTACACCATGTTCACATAACAAAGCATGGTACATATACGAGTACCTATAACACATTATTATATTATAAGCACCGATGCGTTTGAGAAAATTTTAACAATAAATTCTATTGGTGGTAAGTACATTTAATATTGTTTCTGAATAATTTACCTTTAGATAACTAATTTAAATAACCTTAATAGATTATTTTAAAAAAATAGTTGTGGCCAACGATCGAATGTTGTGCCCAACGATCGAATTTTGTGCCAAGTTCAATGATAAATTTTTGTCTTAATTGTGACATACCTACTTTCTCATTTTTGTTAGTTATCTGACTTAGTCATTTAATATCCAAATCAGTGTAAAGGTGATAAATATCCCCGTTTTAAGGGTATGAACAGTTCAATTAGTATTAATTTTTATTTCATATTTTTCAGGTGCAGAAAAGCCAACTGAGACTGAGGGCGCTATTATTACTGTTATTTATTACATAACGTAATTAAGAATATGTATCTTTTATATTAAAACAATAAATTGAATATTTTATTAAGGAACATTTTTTCCTAGGTTATAATTATAATAATTATGGAATATTACTACAAATTTTATTAAAAATTACTACAATTTGTATGAATTTTTACTATTTATTGTGTAAAATTTTCGTATTTACTTTCATAAAACGCAATACATTTTTAATATAAATTCATACAATGAATAGCAAAAATTATAACAATTTGTAGAACAATTCTTATGATGCATTTGGATATTTTTACTAAATATTGTAGATAATAACTCTACAATACATTCACCACAAATATTTGGAAATGTTTACTACAAATTGTCCCTGTCCCTATATGTACTATTTATTGTAGAGAAAAAATCTACAATTGTAGAAATTTGTTCTACAATTTTTTTTCAGTGTATACGGTTAAAGAGATTATATTTTAGACGTGGCTTATTATAGGTACTGCCGTGGATTTGGATTTTTCGACAATAACGCCATCAAGTTGTGGACCTTTTTAATTTTTAAATATTTAAATTAATATTGACGTTAGAATGCTCTTATTTTAACTGATTTGTATTAAACTATCGATACCTATTTTTAGATGGTATAAAATATTTCTTTGTTATAGCCGATATAACTGAAAATGAGGTAACATGCGGTTTTTGAGCTGAGCGATTTTAAAATTTTGTTACAAAAAAAGCTGCAAGAGAAGAATTTTTTTCTACAAATTTGATGATTTTTAAACATATTCTTAAAAATAAACAATTGTTTAACATTATTTGTTGTTTATATATAGACATGGGCGTACTCAGGAATTTGTTTAGGGTGACAGGTCAACATTATTTAAGTACATTATAATATACCTGCACCTATTTTTACACAATCATGTCGTTTTTTTTATTTGAAAAACCTTGCATATAAGGTTATTAGCAACAAAGTATGTTTCTAACAATTTTGTCGTATTTGACTATAAATATTACTGTCTCTTAGGTGTTGATAGCTTCGGGACTTTACGTAGTTTCTTGTGTTTTTCCCAATAAGATTTTTTAAGGACTGCATATTGAAAAATCCAGGAAGGACAGCTGCCTGTTTATAGATGTTTTAGTTGAAGTGTCTACTTGGCAAGTTTACACACTAGCCGGATAGTAATAATAATATTAATACTCTCCCTAATTCACCCCCGAACGAGTGAATTTCAAACCCCAAAGCCAACCCAAACAAGAGTTTATTATTATTATTTTTGTGGCGTTCTGTGCCGACCTAAAGATGCGGACTAGCAGGTGAAGAAAATCCGGACAATATGACCAACCATCACCAAAACGGTAACGCATGGCGATTTGTAATCTAATGCTAAATCAACAGAAATTAAATTACTGCAAATAGAGCACACATCAAATCCTATAATGAACCATGTGAATGATTTAAAATTTTACATAGTCTGCCGTAGGATTCGAAGCCGCGAGTCTCTCAACTACAAAATTGTCTACAACTACGCAATCGCTACCAAAACTATCCAAATGTAACTATGTCTATTTTGATCGAAAATCATATTTCTACTAAAATAGCTATGGACATTGATTGAATAGATTAAGACTGTTATTGATTAGTTTTAGTTATTTTGTATATTTTCACGTTTTATTATGTTAAAAACATGCGGTATATAAAAAAGAAAAAAGGTACTGTCAACTTGTCAAATAAAAATATAAAAAGTCATATTGTTAAATAGATTTTATTGCAATTTACGACCGATACCAGCTTATAGATACGCAGCAGACCGCTGCATTTGGTCCTTCGAGTCTTAAGACGGCAATAGATCTATAAGTCAACGTTATGGCCAGCCAAAAATCGCTAGGAGCAGTTAGGAAGGTATACAATACCAGACGACGCGCGAAAGCCCAAACTGAAGGTGATTTGGAGATAATTGGACAAAAAGAACAAAATGCGCTAACATGTGAAAAAGACCAACAGACTGATCATGAAAATGGCGAAGAAACAAAGACAAAATCTAGAACTACAGCCAGAAGCAGACGGAGTATGGTCTCTAGAATGGAACTAGAATTAGATGCAAAAAGAAAAATAATGGAAATGGAAATGGAAATGAAAATAGAAAAACAGATAATTCTAGATCAGCTAGCTATAGATAAATTAAAATTAGATGAAGCAGCAAGTATAAATAGTGTAGATGAAGAAGATTTGTGCAGCTTTATCAGCGAGAAACAAAAGGTTACCGACTGGTTAGAGAAATGTAAAGATAAAGAGCAAGAAGATCGACGTTGTCTATCGGAAAAGGTAGAAAAAGGGAGTAAGCTATTTCAAAATGATTGTGTTGAAGACGTAGACGTAAAGGAAGTAAAAAATAATCTTTCTACTTCAAATGAAGATTTAAATGTTTACATGTTAAGAAGGCAAGTCATTGATCGTAAGTTACCATTTTTTAATGGCGATCCTTCTGATTGGTTACTATTTATTACTGAATATAATGAAACAACCAAACTATGTAATTACTCGGATAGTGAAAATTTAGCTAGACTACGAAAATGTCTAAAGGGCGAAGCTAGAGAGGCAGTTAAGATGTTACTTATTTCTCATTTAAATGTACCTGAAATAATTGATACCTTAGAAAGTAATTATGGGCGTCCGGATTACATAATAAAATTTTTGATCGGTCAAATTAAAAATGCACCACCTTTAAAAGACTACAAACCCGATACAATTGTTAAATTTTCAAATAATATATGTAATCTTGTCACAACTATCAAACATTTGAATAATGACGTATATTTAAAAAATCCCGTGCTTCTTGACGAAATTGTATCCAATTTAACTACTAATCTTAAATTTCAATGGTCACTTCATGCAGTTTCACTAAAAGAAATATCTTTGATAGACTTTGCAGAGTGGTTAAAGAAAATAGGTAAAGCAAATAATCTGTTATGTCCCCTTTGGTCATCAAGTATCAAAAACGATCGTTTACAGACTCATAAACGAACAGAAAGTCTGTTAGTAACTAAAAAAACTTCAAATGAAAAATGTCCCTGCTGCAGTGAAAAAATGCATAATTTGGATAAATGTCAAAAGTTTATTGATTTGTCTGTAAACGACCGTTGGGAATTCATAACAAAAAATAAATTATGTATTGCATGTTTTAAATCAAACCACCGTCTAAATACATGTTTTGTCAAAAAATTGTGTGGTATTAACAACTGTCAGTTTAAACATCATAATTTATTGCATAAACAACCCGAAAAACTAACAGAAAATACCACTTTAAATAATCAGGAACCAGTTCAAATTCACCAGCTTAAAAATTCTGCAATTCTCCTCAGAACCATTCCAGTTTATGTGCAGGGTCCTAAAGGAAGTAGGCTAATTTATGCTTTATTAGATGAAGGTTCAACTATAACTTTATTAGAAAAAAATGTTGCTGATGAAATTGGACTCAAAGGTGTTTTAGAACCTCTTTGTTTACAATGGACTAATAATTATACAAAAAAAGTTAATAATTCTAGAAAAGTTAACCTTACAATTAAAGGTACCTTACCAGATGCAAAGGACTACAATATAAAAAATATTAGGACAGTAGACAATTTAAATTTACCAATACAATCTGTAGATATGGATTTAATTAAACGGCAGTGGCCGTATTTAAATAATGTTCCAATAAAGTCTTTCAAAAATGTACGACCAACATTATTAATAGGAACAGACAATTATGATTTAACTATGCCTCGAAGTTTTATTGAAAATAATCGATATGATCCTAAAGCTACGTTAACAAAACTAGGCTGGGTTATTAATGGTTATACTTTTAAAGGAAAAGTTGACCAAAACTTTGCATTTCACATTTGTGAGAAAAATTTTTCAGATGATTTACTTTTTTCTTTAGTTCAAGATTCCTTTAAATTGTATGATTATGACTTTCCTGAAAACGATAAAATGTTATCTGTTGAAGATAAATATGCCATGTCAATTATGGAAACGACAACTAATAGAACTGGCAATCGTTTTGAGACTGGTCTATTATGGAAAAATAATCAAATAATTTTACCTGAAAGTAAAACCGTTGCTTT
The DNA here is from genome assembly GCA_927349885.1 of Psylliodes chrysocephalus. NCBI lineage: Eukaryota > Metazoa > Arthropoda > Insecta > Coleoptera > Chrysomelidae > Psylliodes > Psylliodes chrysocephalus. The sequence goes on along the minus strand of OV651820.1, from coordinate 45,582,380 downwards.
GAATCGTTTATATTGTCAAGAACGAAAAATGGATAAACATCCAGAATTTTGTGACGCTTATTGTAAAAAGATTGATGATTACATCTTAAAAGGTTACCTTAGGCAGGTTGGAAAAGAGGAGTTGCTTTTAGAATCTCCAAAGACATGGTATTTGCCTCACTTTGCGGTTTTTAATATCAATAAGCCAGGAAAGCTGAGAATGGTTTTCGACGCCGCAGCCAAATCGCATGGAATTAGCCTTAATGACATGCTTTTATCAGGTCCTGACTTACTGACACCTCTAGTCAAAGTACTTTGGACTTTCAGACAGCGGAAGATAGCGTTTTGTGGAGACATAGCAGAGATGTTCCATCAAGTCAAAATTATCAAAGATGACCAAAATGCCCAACGCATCCTATGGCGAGGGCGGGAGAGATTTAGAGAACCATCCATATATGAAATGCAGGTCATGACATTTGGAGCTACATGCTCGCCAACATTAGCCCAATATGTTAAAAATAAGAATGCTTCTGAATTTCAATTAGCATTTCCAGAAGCATCTCATGCTATTCTAAATAAGCATTATGTCGATGATTACTTAGATTCTTGTGATTCGGAAGATATAGCCATAAAACTAATTTTTGACGTCATTCACATACATAGTCAGGGTGGGTTTCATATTAGAAATTGGGTTTCAAATTCTAAAAAAGTACTTTCTAGCTTGCCAACAGATATGAGATTCAAAAACTTTAAGGACTTTAATTCAGATTCCAAATTGCCAACAGAAAGAGTTTTGGGGATTCAGTGGGACCCAGAAAATGATGTATTTAGATTTAAATTAAATTTGGAAAAAATACCAGAAACAGTTTTAGATTCAAATTTTATTCCTACAAAGCGGGAAGTTCTAAAAGTAGTTATGAGTGTTTTTGATCCTTTAGGGTTTTTAAACAATATTACAGTTAGAGGTCGAATTATTTTGCAAGACATATGGCGAGAAAAGACTGAGTGGGATAGCCAAATCTCACCTAATTTAAATTACAAATGGCAACAATGGCTCCAAGAGTTAAAACTCATAACTATCATTCAAATACCACGCTGTTATTCTTTAAATGCTCCTTATGCAACCTCTATACAATTGCATGCTTTTTCTGATGCTAGTACTAAAGCCTATGCTTGTGTACTTTACTTAAGAATAGAAAGTGAACGAGGTATAGAAGTAGCATTTTTGTCGTCAAAGTGTAAGGTTGTCCCTTTAAAAGAAATAACGATACCCAGGCTAGAGTTAGAAGCAGCCCTCCTAAGTAGTAAACTTGCAGATCGCATTCAACGATGTCTAGAGATAAAAATCAATAATACATTCTTTTGGACAGACTCTACGATTGTCATTTCGTGGATTATGTCTCATAAAATTAAATTTAAACAATTCGTTGGCAACAGAATACAAAAGATTTTAGACCTTACTGACAGAGACATGTGGAAGTGGGTACCAACTGCATTTAATCCTGCAGATTGTGCTACCAGAGATCAATCTAATAAAAACTCAAAATGGCTTTCAGGGCCAGATTTTCTTCTGAAATCATATGAGCATTGGCCTCAAGGTTTTAGTGAGTGTCTGAAAGACCTGCCAGAGATAAAACAAACATTTGTAGGAATAACTAAAAATGTTACTACACTTTCCGTAGTTTTGCCTGATTGTGATAGATTTTCATCATGGCAACGGTTATTAAGGTCATCTGCTTGGGTTTTCAGATTTATTAATCGATGTCGCAAAGATCACTTTCACACACAGAACTTAACTGTGGAGGAATTGCATATTGCAGAACAAGTATGGTGGAAAATGTTGCAGTCAATATCATTTTATGATGAAATTCAGTCATTAAAAACTAATGGTTCTGTAGGTAGAAACAGCAAACTTTTTAAATTAAATCCTTACCTAGACGAATTTGAGATAATGAGACTAAGAAGTCGAATTGATACGAATCTTCCCGGATTTGAAAATAATCCTGTTATACTTCCTTCAAAAAATCGCTTTACTGAACTACTTGTTGATTTCTATCACAAAAAATTTAAGCATCAGGGTCGTAAAACACAAATTAATGAAATTAGACAGTTATATTGGATACTGGGACTAAATAGTTTGGTAAAAAAGATTTCTAAAGACTGTCAGTTCTGCAAAAATTTAAAGTCAATTCCAGAAATTCCTTGTATGGGAAATTTGCCAACTCAAAGAACCACTCCTTACATAAAACCATTTACATTTTGTGGCGTGGACTATTTTGGACCCTATTTGGTAAAAATTGGAAGACGACGAGAAAAACGCTATGGAGTATTGTTTACGTGTCTCACTATTCGCGCCATTCATGTTGAGATAGCTAATTCCCTTACAACCGATTCCGCCATTATGGCCATCCAGAGAATGTGCTCAAGAAGAGGCCACCCGTTAGAGCTTTTTAGTGACAATGGTACTAATTTCAGAGGAGCTGATAAGGAACTGCAGCTAGCTCTAAAAGAACTTGATCAACAAAAAATATATGTCAACCTTTCAGTTAAAGGTATCAAGTGGAATTTCAATCCTCCAACAGCAAGTCATATGGGTGGAGTTTGGGAGCGGATGATACAATCCGTTAAGTCAACGCTCAAAATTATATTGAAAGAACAAGTTCTTCATGAAGAAGTTTTGCATACCTTGATGTTGGAAGTTGAGAACACAATAAACTCTAGACCGCTGACTGATATTACCTTAGATTACCAAGACGAAGAAGCCATCACTCCAAATCATTTCCTGTTGGGGCCGAAGTATAATGCCAGTCAAATACATCTCCTTAAAAATTTTACAATGGAAAACTTCAGCTCGCGAAAACAATGGATGTATGTTCAAGACCTTGCCAACAAATTTTGGAAACGATGGATAAATGAGTATTTACCCACTCTTCGTTTGCGATCCAAGTGGCATCAAGAGAAAAAAAATATTGAAGTCAATGATGTGGTTATTGTTGTGGACGATCAGTCGCCAAGGAATACGTGGCTAAAAGGAATAGTCACGGCTGTTTTCCCCGGAAAGGACGCCAGAGTTAGAGTTGCTGACGTTAAGACTATTAATGGAACCTTTAGACGACCTGTTTCAAAATTATGCGTGTTAGATGTTTTTCAAAAATGAATTCCTCATTTTGGGGCCGGAGAATGTTATTGATTAGTTTTAGTTATTTTGTATATTTTCACGTTTTATTATGTTAAAAACATGCGGTATATAAAAAAGAAAAAAGGTACTGTCAACTTGTCAAATAAAAATATAAAAAGTCATATTGTTAAATAGATTTTATTGCAATTTACGACCGATACCAGCTTATAGATACGCAGCAGACCGCTGCAAAGACGGTACTTATTTTCGCAGAAACCAAATGTATGAGATTAGGTAGTGTAAGTATGTACTTTGATTGTATGGGTCGGTGCACCTGAACTGCTGAAAAGATAATCTGGTTCTATAATCCGACACCCGAACTGCGGAAACAAAATAGTTTGACCTGGTCTGTACAATCTAAAACACCCGAACTGCGGAAACTAGTCTGCGAAATAATGGTAGCGTATATAGAAAAGAAAAAGTGACCAGATATAATTTGAAATTCAGTTTTATTTAATAATGAAATATGTAAACAAAAAATTAGACTGAAACAATACTACAAAATTTGTAAGAAACACACTTGACAAAGTTATACCTATTTATTTGATTATTATTGCAAAATTTTAGATTGAATATATTTTTGTTCTCTGTAGCCTCTTCTCATGTTTTAACACAGAGTTAATCCTTATATAGGTGTCGGTCTGCATATTAATTACCGACTTTACAAAATATTAATAGTTGGATGTGGAAAGGGACAATAGGCACTAAATTTGGAGCCTTCTACTTTATTTGTAAATAAAAAGGACAGCCCAAATATAGGATGCAGCCATCTTCCAATATCCAATAGTGGAATTAATGTCTTTATATTCTGTGCTCAGACCAAGTTGGTGTATTTTGCGCCACCTAAAAAACGGTCATTATCTCACCAGTTTTGAAAAGAAAACAACTAAAAATTAACCTTTTTTTCATTTTAAAATCAATATTTAAAATTAACGTTTTAACTTTTCCCACTTGATAAAATATATAGCAATGTCGTCTGAAAAACTGAACTTCTAAACGAGAATAGTCCATTTAACCCATAGACCGTGTCCGCAGTTCGAGTTAGGGATTATTGGGTCTATTCTGTAAAAATTCCTTTATATTTAACGGCCTTTAAAAATATTTTCTTCTTTAATTCGGTCACTATTTAAACGGATCTTTAAAATACATTAGAGGACTATCTTAAAGGAATCTGTTTAAATAATGATAGAAGTAAATTAACGAATACGAACATATTTTTATAGGCCGCCAATATTTTTAAAGGCCGTTAAATATAAAGGAATTGTTACAGAATAGACCCCATTATCCCTTTTTTATTACCTTTATACCCAGTGGCGGCTTTTGGTAATTTAAAATGGGTGTTCACTTTTTCCAATAATTTTATCATTTGTAAGTTCGGATCAAAACTTTGTACAAGAGTCAATATCGCTGTTTTTTTTTTATTATTTGAGTTTGTATTAAGTGTAGTTATTATTATCAACTTCATACTATTTTCAAGCACTACAGCTATTAATAAATGAATATTTTAGTTAGTATAATATTTTTGTTGTTAATGCGTTGAAAACCATTTATTAACATTATTAGTTAGTAAACTGACTTTTCTTCATAATTTGAGATTAATTTTAAATATATATCAGGTTATGTAAAAAGCTTGACATTGATTTTTGTGTAAAAAATTTTATATGAAACTTCACCTACCATTTTTTAGTTTTTATTGTAAGTTTAATCATTTTCATAATTTGTCACAGATGTCAAATAAAAACTATATTTTTTAAATACCTTTTATTGGGAAATAAAATAAGAACTAAAATGTTTTAAATGTTTATTTTATAAGATCAGTCCCATCACAATACATAATATTAAATAGACACAAACTAGAATAAAGATATATAATGCCTGACATTCTAAATGATACTCTTCGCAGTTTAATAGAGCCCCTTAAGCCCCATTTTTAACCAGATTGTTTTCACAATCAATAGGCCTCAACTCCTTATAGAGCTTGATTTTTACTAAAAATTTCATGTTGATATCGCTTTTCATTTTTGATTTTTTTTTTTATTTCAACCCCCTTAAATCCCCCATATTTAATCAGATTTTTTTTATAATTAAAGGGCTTCCTCTCCTTTTAGAGATTGATGTTTGCTAAAAATTTGAAGTTTATGTCAGTTTTCGTTATTCTGTTTATTCTATTTTATATTTTAACCCCTCTTAACTCCTCAATATATTCATATTTTTTTCTGTATTAATAGACTTTATCTTCTTATAAAGCTTAATTTTTACTAAAAATTTCATGTTGATATGGCTTTTCGTTTTTAATTTAGGAATTTTTTTTAATTTCAACCCATCTTAACCCCCTATTTTTAATAAAATTTGTTAAAAATCAGTAGGCAATGGGGTCTATTCTGTAACAATTCCTTTATATTTAACGGCCTTTAAAAATATTTTCTTCTTTACTTCTGTCATTATTTAAACGGATCTTTAAAATACTCGTACATTACAGGACTATCTTAAAGAAATCTGTTTAAATAATGACAGAAGTAAATTAACGAATACGAACATATTTTTAAAGGCCGCCAATATTTTTAAAGGCCGTTAAATATAAAGGAATTGTTACAGAATAGACCCCTTTGTCCCCTTATAGAGCTTGATTTTTGCTTAAAATTTTCAAGTTGATATCATTTCTCGTTTTTGACTTATCGTGCAGCAAAAAACGTGACATAGGACAGACAATAAAAGTGTACCTATAATACTCTTTACAGAATACTGTATGAAGAGTAGAAAAAAAAATGTATGAGCTAAAATAAACAATTTAAGAAGGTCAACAATAATATTCAACTTCTTTTATCAAAGGATACTAAAAGTTTGAAATAGCAGCACATAATTGAACACAGAACACAGAAATCTGTGAACTAAACTAGTGAGATACATATTGTAAAATGTTATCACACTTAATTCTACATATGACCCTTTTTAAGTGTATTTTACAACACATTCCAAAGTATTGTTGCTCTCACAAATGTCCTACCCTCATGGCTGCTTTTGCATGTCCAAGTTTACTAAAAATAATATGTTTTATTAAATAATAGAATAATAGTAATTTTTTTTAAATAGGTAAATCGGCTTCATCTGTATTTTCAAATTATTGTTTAATTGTAGATAGTATATTAATATGTTGATATGTACTCATAGGATTGATTAGCCAGAGCATGTAGATATGTTGGATATGATTTGTTAAGTGCCAAATCAAAATCACAATTTATGTTTGATACTTATTTTGAGACTTTTTCGAGATATTCTTTATTACCAACTGTAAACTAATTAACCAATAGCCTTATTTTTATTTAATACCTGTAGTGATTCAAATTACCATAACATCTAATATTTTTGAAAATACTAAATTATACAAACAAGCCAATAAAAAAATGTCATTAAAATAAAAGATTTCTGGTTTGTATGCAACAAACGATCTTGAATAGATGGTAACATAATTACAGGCAAACATAACTTTATATAGGAAAACTATTTAAATGTACATACCATTTCTTAGGTAAAATGTCTCATCGAGCATATTAAATTAACTGGTTGATCCATTTTTCCGATTCAGACTTTTAAAGTGAAAAACCATTTGTCTCTTTATCTTTATCAAATTTTTATTGTACATTTCCATTTCCATAATGAGTTACCTCATTAGAATAATAAAATGTTTCCTTTTAGCGGGTTTTGTGGGAAAAAATTACAAATTTATTGCTTACTTCTTACTTCATAGTATTTACAATTGGATACAAAATATACCATTATTAGTCTTTGAATGATCTTAGGCACTGAAACAAAATATAAAACAATAAATGATACCATCTCGTCAGTAGACCAGTGCAGTATAAAAAATCAACAAGTGCCTGTTTCAGGCGTATATTTTTTAACTCTTTCGCAAAACCAGCCGATCGAACTTGATCAGGTCCAGTGATGTTAAACTACAATTGTGTCGATTCATGTCGGAAAGATGTTTCGTAAACTTTTATGGAAGGAGAAAGGTACTGGTCGAAAATTAAAATAATCATCGCTTTTAATTGTGTGACTATTTAACATTTTTTTTTAAATACTGTTGAATGTTTTAGGTAGTGATGCCGCGAGACAAGACGAGGCGAGAGAGTAGCCTCTCTCGTCTCGTCTCGTAGAGCGAAAGAAAACTGTTCTCTCGTCTTGACGAGAAGGCGCTTCTCTCGCTCGAGAGAGCCTTTCTCTCGTCTTGTCTCGTCTCGTCTCGTTTCTCTCATGATAAAACCATATCAAATTTAAATTTGAAAAAGGCGAAACATGTAAAAACGGTAAACTTTGTAAGAGAAAAACAAAAAATTTTTCAAGTAATTTGAGCTTTAGTACCCAAATTTGACAATATGAAACACTTATGTCTCTCTGTCTGTCCGTCTGACACAGTCGTTTTACAATTGAAATTTGTAATAAGTGGCCCAGATTAGGCGTTAACTAAAAACGAAAATACTTTGTTTTGAAGATAGGTAAAAAAAGAACAACTTCCTCTCTTAATAACATTTTTATCAATAAAAGCAGATATTCCATCAAAAGCAGTCTGATGATGCTAACAAAGATCATGCCTATCACTTTTAGGTGTTTCTTTTTTACTGATGCTTTATAAAGAAACTTAAATCCACAAGGGTGATGATAACAAATTTTTGAAAGCAAATTATTTACTAGTTTATTAATCAACTCCTTATGATTTTCAATTTCTGGGTCCAATTTAGAGAGAAGGTCTTTTTTGTCACCTGAATATGAAGGTAATCTTTTTGAGTGATGCCTTTTAGTCTTCTGGTCACAAAATATGCAGTTAATATTGCTTTGATCAGTACTTACATTATTTTAAACCAAAGTGTTCGTTTCAGAAGGTGAAGCAAGATTTTCTTGCTGTACATTATTTTCGAGGAAATTTGTTAGAACTGTTTCTACTAACGCAGGTATTGTAATAGGGTCAGTTATAGAAGAAGCTGCTGGCCGAGAAAGTTGTGGAATAGAAGATTGTCGCTCGATACAATGTGTATCTAACTCAGTTATCGATGTCGTAGCTTTTGGAGAATAATATTTTTTCATTAAACCTGTAAATGATTTATTACTTTTGTATAAATCGACCGGTAAAACAACATATTTGAATTTTAGGTTATGTTCCTTTCGAAGTTTAATTATTGTTTGAGATTTTTTAACGTCTGTTTCATAAACAATATTAAATTCACATCAGAATTACGGAAATACGGTATAGTTACACAAAATTTGGCTCCGCAACTCGACTAAAAATGATTGGAACCTTTAACAGCCGCAGTATTCATACACGCTTACTCCGCTATCGAGCAGATCTTCCATACTATTGCAAACAAATCGAAACCACGGTCGAATCTTCTCGTAGTGACAGTAAGCCGCGAGAATGTTCAATATCCGTCGTAAATGACAGAGAGCAGATGAGAAAAATCGATTCTGGCTTTACACTTTACATATATCTGATGTAGCGGAGAAGCATTGTCAAGTTTCAATAAATTCACCCATTCTCGGTTATTTTAAAGGTCTGTAATTAAGTTCTATATTAGGGCTCTATGTATAGAGTCTAGCGCACCAACAGCACGCTGAACTAAGGGGATTAGGGGCAAAATTTTCAACGTACAATATACGTTGTCTTTTATTATTGTATGAAAAATAAAGGTAGGGGGCGCCATAAAAATTGTTATTGAAATTGTGCCCCGAATATTCAATGATTAAGAAACGCTGGACTAAAACGTATATTTTTTTTTTTTTTGTTGAATTTGTTTCTTTTAATTGAATTGTTCGTATTTTTTCCAAGTTGCCCCTCAAGACTCTTACATTAGGGCTGATCTAATAAGTGTACATACACATTTCTATGTTGAACAGCAATAATCAAATTCCTAAAAATATCTAGACCAATAAATCGTTCTATTTTGATAGAAATATTGCCTCTTCATTTGTAGTCATTAATTTCATAACAAACAACATACAACTCAGTATAAACATCAAAAAGAATCTGACTGACCAATTATTTTAAAACTAGTGGTTTCATTAAAACATATTATTATGTAATTATTGCAAGCACGCTTTTTGCGGATATTATACAGACAAATCCAAAGTCATTTCACACAACATTACGAACAGCACATGTAGAAGGGTTACTGACAAAAAGTGTAGTTATTATTATGTTTGTGGCGGATGACGTAGCCATTCTTGCGATTTAATGAAGTTCATATTCTTTTTTTTGTATGTTCCAGTACATTCCTGAAGCTTTATGGAAAAACGTAAATTAATAGATACAGATAAAAATCATCAGATTAGGTATAAGTATTTCTTCAAAAATTTTAAGATTATTGAGTATTAAATGCGATATTTATACGTAATTATGAATAGATTTAATATTCACTTCTAATTAGAAATAGTTAACTTCCAACTAGAGCCATTCAGCCTCTTGTGTGTTCATATCTGCCTCTTTATTAGTTTTTATTTCTTCATTGGACCTTTTGTGTGTGATATGTTTATAAAATATTCATATATACGGATAATACAGTGCAAGATTGGTCATATTGTTTAAAAGTTATCATCGAAAAATGTTAAAAACATATATCCAACTTTCTGAATTAAAGATGGTTGATAACTAACTGAAGGTCTAAATATTTACTGTACATTAAATTATGTTAGCCGCTTTAGGTTAATTCTCTTGATTTACTCAAGGTTGTCTCTATATTATATGCTGATTGTGGTACTCATTAATGCTATTTCTGTTCCTGCATCAGGTACCTATAATGTGAACGGGAAAAATATATCCCTTAGAAATCTAAATCCTCAGAAGTTCTAATTTACTAAATTTGTTGTGTGATAAAAGAATATAAGAGCACTCCAGTGGTTTTGCCACTTTGCAAAACTAAAAATATCATTCTTCTTGGTTTTTAATAGTGGTGGTGTAACGGTCAAAATTTTAATTTGCAAATAATATTTTCAGATTGCCCTCATCTCCCCCATTTCATTATCGCAGATTTATTTCTAATTAATTTTGTCTTAGGGACCTATTTGTATGGCCTTTTACCTATGTGGTATGTGGTCTTTGGACTATTAAAAGACGAGTTAACCAGATACTAGCGTTTTGTTGAATAGTCAATTTTCCTATGAAATCGACGGAAAATATAGGTTTATGTAAATTTATTAAATATTTGTACAATATAAGGTGTAAGGTAAGGTTTGCCTTTTTTTATTCCTTCTACTAGGTTTGGGGGATATATATGAATCATATTAGTTTATTAGAAAATCTGGTTGGCGCCCTAAGGTTTACATAACATTTTATTAATATATATTGTTATGTTTATTTACGCCACTGATTTTATAATTTATTTATATTTCATTTAAACAAATTTCACTTACCTTCTTTTATTTATTATTATTTTTTTAATCACCAGCTAGCTCAATTTCCTTCATATTTTATTTTAAGAGAATATATCTCTTATCTCCAAAGGAGTGGTTTCCATTTGTTAATTTAAATAATACAATCTTAAAATATTAGTTATTATAAATGAATTTGATTTTATTTAATATTGAATGAATTTCAATACACCCTGTAGATAATATTAGTTTTTTTTTAGGCCAAATGTTTAATATGTTGATATTCTCTTTCAACACTCTGTATATATTTGTTTTTTTTTATGAATATACTGTATTCTTTACTTCACCTGTATATTTAATTTTCCATAATAAAACCAATTCTAATTATCAAATAAACACTGAAATACTACAAAATACATATATAATTCCAACAAATAAACAATTTTAAACATGTGTACTACAGTTTTCTGTTGTACATTAAAATACCCTATGAATAACCTTGTACCATGTTAGGTACCTAAAATATAAGAAAATGTTTCATCTATCTATATTACAATGTCGAAACAAATTAGATGTTTTTGTGAAAGTCATTGACCTTGTGTGTAAATAGCAAACGTCATTAAATGATCTTGCAATTATAAAACAAACTAAACAGTTTTAAACAAGTATACCACAATTTTTGTTGTACATTAAACTAAACTATGAATAAACCTGTACCATGTTAGGTACACAAAATATAAGAGAATGTTACATCTATCTATATTACAATGTGAAAACGACTTTTGAAGTTTCTCAGCTTCTGTAGAATTAAATTATTTTACATATATAAACACATTATAAAAAACAAATTTAAACAGTAATGACTGATAAGAATTATTTATGGAACATCTAATTGTGTTTTATGGATATTGAAACGCACTGATTATATCTGCAATTGTTACAAGGTAAATATACAATCATTATAGGTTATGTAATAAACCTTATCTTTGTTTTTTTTTAACAAAATTCATAGTTTTAAATTCAATTTTAAACTATACCTTTGTTTGTTTCTTTTTTTTAGCACCGTTTACTGTCCATTTAGCCAAATATGCATAAAGTCTATTTGACCAATAAGAATAGTACTTTCTATTTTAAATTTTGATCTAGCTTTGAATAAGGTTAGTTTATTAAGAATATCACTTGTAATTTAATAATCTACATTTTTCTAATACGTTTACCTTGATTTTATCTTTATATGAGTATAATATTTTTAAATTATTATTATTTTTCCACTATTTATTTATGTTGGCACAACTGTCAATTCTTATCAATTTACAAATTAATCAAATTCATTTTAGGTTCAAAAGTGGAAATTTGTACAAATAATTGTACGAATAAGTGAAAAATATTTAAAGGAAATTACCAATTTAAAAAACCAACTGTACACAGCATTAATCAGGACATTTTCTTGGAATTTGATGGGATTTATTTATTTATGAAGACCATGAAGGTAATACTTTATTCTACTTATTAATTGTTTTTATCTTCTACTTTGCTACATCTCAATATATTGAATTTACCCACACCCGTCTTCACTAGAGTGGGCCGGAGCAGAACGCAATCCCTTACTTTGTTACCCGAGTTGACAGGTGACAGTGGTTATATCCATTTGTGTTTGAAGCTAGGAAAAAGAGTACATTGTAGATTGGAAAGTTAAACAAACAAGGTCCCCTCACCCAAGTTAAACTCTTTCATAGATTGGACAGTTAAAGAAGGAAGACCACTTCACTTAAGTTAAACGCTAAGCTATAGGGATGTTGATGGCTACTCATATGTATCCAAGGCTCAGCTTGTACCACAACACCTATACTTTTAACTCTATTCATAACTATATAGAAGGTATCACTTGATGTCCGAGTTGTCTCTGAAAACAGCGAAAACAGCTCATTAAACTAGTCCTAGTCACTATATTACATAAGTAGGACATAAATTAATGTAATTTGCATGAGTGCAAAGACAGTATCGAGTTCAGCATATATCAGCATAAGTAATAGAACAAATAAAATAAAAATGGTATAAGATTTTGTTATTTTGGTGTGAATTTGTAAACACAGAGTAAATGGATTTAAGAGGGGGAAAGATAGTTGGGTTGCTTGGAGAATCATAGGACAAGGAGATAGGGTGGTACGTATTAAAACAGACAGTTATAGAAGAAATTCAACAGAAAGAAGAAATAACGATGAAAGATTTAATGCAAGTGCTCATTGGAATGAATGAGACTATGAATGAGAACATGAAACAAATGAATGGGAAAATAAATGAAAATATAAATGAGAACATGAGACAAATGAGAGAGGAACTAAACGATAATATGCGTCAAATGAATGGGAAAATAAATGAGAATAATGAGGACATGAGGCAGATGAAAAGGGATATGAATGAGAATATGAGTAATAAGATGAACAACATAAAGTAAGAAATTAAAAAGTTAGGCAGGGTAACACAAATTTAATTATAAAAATAGAAGAAGTTATGGATAATAATATTAAAGAAGTTAGAAAAAAAGAGTTAGAAGAAAGAATACAAATAAATAAATAAATAACTAAAAGAGATAGAAATAGAAATAAAAAAAAAGAAGTAAATAAAGAAAGACGGCATTAAAATATAGAAAAATATTAAAATAAGAATAAGAAAAATAATAAAAAACAGAAATATAAAGATTTAAAGAAGAAAGTAAAAAAGAAAAATAGAAAACAAATTAGAGAGAGAAAGAGAAAGTTAAAACACAAGATATAATAAAAAACAGAACATATGGGATAAGAAAAGGTATAACAAGTACAAATAAAAGTAAAAGAAATTTGAAACAGATACAGGGGGATAAAAGACATATCAATAGATATAGAAATATAAAAGTTATAGCAAAATAACATTAAAACTGAGACATAAGGAGTATGAATGGGAAAATAAAATAGTAAAGAAATATAAAATGGGAATTCAGTTAAACTAAGTTGCGAAGCGGGGGTGAAAGGAGAAAAAGAATATGAAAAAATGGTTGAAAATAATTAAGAATCGGGGATTAACAGAAAAGGAGAAAGTGAGGAGAAGAGGAAAGAAAAATAATAAAATTAAGATGGAGACGGAAATTTGGATTTGAAATTAGCTTGAGAACATGAAAGTCGAATAGATACATTTAGTAAAATAATATAGATAAAAGAGTAAGACGGATTGAATTCAAGAGAAATTTAAAATAGATACATGGTACAGTACAAATAATAGAGCAGAACATACAGTAATATAAGTTGAATGAGGTAAAAATTAAAGAATTTGTGCATAAAAGAAATGTTGGTATAAAAGTAAAATATATAGTTTATGAATAGTTAATGGTTTAAGATGAAGGCGGATATGTATTTGTGAGAGTAAATATGAATTAAAATGCGGTAATAAATAATCAGATGTAATGTTAATAATGATATATGAAATAGTATCTGAAATAATAATATGAAATGGTATATGAAATAGTATCTAAAATAGTATATAAAATAGTATATGCAATAGTATATGAAATAGTATCTGAAATAGAATAAAAAATAGTACATGAAATAGAATATGAAATAATATATGAAATAGTATATGAAATAAAATATGAAATAGTATATGAAATAGTATATGAAATAGTATATGAAATAGTATATGAAATAGTATATGAAATAGTATATGAAATAGTATATGAAATAGTATATGAAATAGTATATAAAATAGAATATGAAATAGTATATGAAATAGTATATGAAACAGTATATGAAATAGTATATGAAATAGTATATGAAATAGTATATGAAATAGTACATGAAATAGTATATGAAATAGTATATAAAATCGTATATGAAATAGTAAATAAATAATAGACGATATATAATATATAAAATGTATGATAAATATTGAGGGAAGTTGAAAAAATGTATGAAGTGGCAAGAGAAATTTTTAAAATAAAAAGTGAAAAATAGTTAAGATAAGAAAGGAAAGATTAAAGAAAGTTGATATATGTACAAAACAAATAAGTAAAAAATCATACAAATTGATTTATATTAAAGTTACCATATTGGTAAGGATTCTTCGACCAAAGCTTCGTGTCATTCCAGTGTGAACCCTGAATAAATACTTGGTCAGTCCAGGGTGAGTAGTGCATATATATAGGTACTGTCTAAATAGATGAGCATTTTCCTTCAAGTGATATTGCTTCTGGTAATTTCTGTTGCTGTTATCGGAATCCCCATAAGCTCAGTTTCAACTAAACTAGTACTATTGGTCACAATTCATTTCATATTTAGGTTTAATGATCTGCAATATATTCCGAGCCTCGTTTTTTTTTCAAACTGTCGGTGTAGATATGAATCATATCTGCCACTTCTGAATCTTCTATTTATTTCGGTATAACTTTATATGACATGAAAGATATATCTCGGCGGGATGTAGTCCATGTCGCTTAAAGCAGTTGAAGCCCTTTAAGCGCCTCCCGCCAAAAGCGACCTCTCTTTTCACCGTATCCCATGTGAGGTTATATTTCAACCATACGGAATCATGACATTGTCATTAGAGCAACCTTTCTGATAACAGACACCAGGTGCTTCCCCCAATTCATAAGCAATACGACATGTGAAATTTTTATAAATGCTAGAATGTTATTATAGCCTACTTTCTAACAAATAATAGTGTGCTATATATGTAGTATTCATAGGCAATTTAGAAACTAAAATATTTTATTTTAAATTATTATATTGTCTTGTAAGTTTGCTCATCATATTATAAATTCATGCTTAAATTGTTCCTTATATTGTAAATATTTTACTCTGTATGATATGTCCTAAATATACATATTTTTTTTTTAATATTCATGTTCAAAGCAACTTTTCCCATTAAAAGTAGATACCATATGGATGATTTTTTCCAACTTTCTTTTTATGGAAACAAATCGTTCGAACACAACCGAACTAGAAACTTTATTAATTCCAGTGCAAGTTGTCGGTCTCGTATATAATTTATTCTCTCAAGATTACTGGCAATAATGGAAGTTTCCTTCAGAAATAATCCACCCTTATTTGATATCATAGCAATCGGCTACCCCAGCAGAGCATCCCTTTGCAAGTTGATGGATGTTGCCTGTCAGTTTGTTATTGCTGATCGATTTCTGTTATTACTATGGAGTGACAAGTGGGTGCGAAAATCGATAGAGGGGGATTACGTAAGTTTTTTCTCCGCAACATCTTCTGAGACAAAATATATTTATTTGAACAACTCTTCTTCTTGGTATGATTTTAAGTTTGCTCCATATATGTAATTATAATAATGGTATTGCATGGTAATTTAGTTCAATAATTTAATTCGTAGTGTATTTAATAAGAGGTCTCATTTTGTTGTGGCTGGTATGTGTCGATCCAATTTCTGTTAAATTTCAATGGATTCACATGGTTCACACTTAGGACTCTCTTATTCAATATAATATATGTTGCGGTAAGTTAATTTGGACATTAACGTTTATTTCCGCCTAATAACGTTAATAACCAATTTTTTTGGTATCATTTCATTATCTTGTCAATGATACTACATGAGATAGATAGATGAATATATATTTGTATCGTTACCAACCGGTTAATGTTGATAACATAGGTTAAACTCGAAATGACCGAATTTTAGGTTATGTGAAGATAATATTACTACAGTATTTACAGATTAACAATATATCTATTGGAAGGTAAACGAATACGCCGGAGAAAATTTGGTTGTTAAAATTTTATAAGCAACGATATCGGAGTAGTATGAAAATTAAAGCATTCAGACAAAAATTGTTTTATTTTTTTTTTCATTTTTGAAAGGGTATGTCAATGAAGAGAAAGTCAAAGAGTTAGAGAGGATTGGTTATTAAAATTATATAACTTTTTGTTTGTTGGAAGAAAATAAAGAAAACAAATTGAAAACGTATATAGAAATTTTTATTTCACTAAAAAAAAAGATAAAAGGAGAAAAGACACAAAAAGAATACAAAGAGATAAATAAAATAGAAATAGTTAAAAAGAGATAAAAGGAGTTAAAAAGAGATAAAAAGACATAAAAAGAGTTTAAAAGAGTTAAAAAGACGTAAAAAGAGGTAAAAGGAGGTTAAAATAGGTAAAAAGAGGTAAAAAGAGGTAAAAATAGGTAAAAAGAGGTAAAAAAGGTGTAAAAAGGTGCAAAAAGGTGTAAAAAAGGTGTAAAAAGGTGTAAAAAAGGTGTAAAAGAAGATGTAAAAGGAGGTAAAAAAGCTGTAAAAGAAGATGCAAAAAGAGGCAAAAAGATGTAAAAAGAGATAAAAAGAGGTAAAAAGAGGTAAAAAGAGATAAAAAGAGGTAAAAAGGCAAAAAGAGGTGAGATAAGGTAAAAAGATGCAAAAAGAGGTAAAAAGAGGTAAAAAGATGTAAAAAGAGGTAAAAAGAGGTAAAAAGGTAAAAAAGGGTGAGAATGGGTAAAAACATGCGAAAAGAGGTAAAAAGATGTAAAAAGATGTAAAAGAGGCAAAAAGAGGCAACAAGAGGTGAAAAGAGGTAAAAAGATAAAAAGAGATAAAAAGAGATAAAAAGAGATAAAAAGAGATAAAAAGAGATAAAAAGAGATAAAAAGAGATAAAAAGAGATAAAAAGAGATAAAAAGAGATAAAAAGAGATAAAAAGAGATAAAAAGAGATAAAAAGAGATAAAAAGAGATAAAAAGAGATAAAAAGAGATAAAAAGAGATAAAAAGAGATAAAAAGAGATAAAAAGAGATAAAAAGAGATAAAAAGAGATAAAAAGAGATAAAAAGAGATAAAAAGAGATAAAAAGAGATAAAAAGAGATAAAAAGAGATAAAAAGAGATAAAAAGAGATAAAAAGAGATAAAAAGAGATAAAAAGAGATAAAAAGAGATAAAAAGAGATAAAAAGAGATAAAAAGAGATAAAAAGAGATAAAAAGAGATAAAAAGAGATAAAAAGAGATAAAAAGAGATAAAAAGAGATAAAAAGAGATAAAAAGAGATAAAAAGAGATAAAAAGAGATAAAAAGAGATAAAAAGAGATAAAAAGAGATAAAAAGAGATAAAAGTTAAGATAATAATAAATTGAATAAATTTTTACCTATTCTTCTATGCTCCGACTCTCTATTACTCCTTCTCTGTCTTGTCTATTCTCCAATTATTGCTCTGGCTGGTCACAGAAGGACATACACCACTCTCTCTGTTCTTTTTTGGCTATTTATACCCTACCTGCAAGTACCTGGTCTCTTTTTATCTCTTTTTATCTCTTTTTATCTCTTTTTATCTCTTTTTATCTCTTTTTATCTCTTTTTATCTCTTTTTATCTCTTTTTATCTCTTTTTATCTCTTTTTATCTCTTTTTATCTCTTTTTATCTCTTTTTATCTCTTTTTATCTCTATTTATCTCTTTTTATCTCTTTTTATCTCTTTTTATCTCCTTTTATCTCTTTTTATCTCTTTTTATTTCTTTTTATCTCTTTTTATCTCTTTTTATCTCTTTTTATCTCTTTTTATCTCATTTTATCTCTTTTTATCTCTTTTTATCTTTTTATGGGGAAGCTCGGCCAATACACATAGGGTTTTTTCCATGCAAAAGTCTGCTATCCGCATTATTGATGGCGCTGAATGTCGAGCCCACTGTAAGGAGTTATTTAAAAAATATCAAATACACCCTCTTCCTTGCATATTTATTTTTGAATCAGTTTTACTTATACATAGAAATCTGCAAGAATACGTATCTCATTCAGAAATTCATTCCTATAATACAAGAGGAGCAGAAAATCTTGTTACTCCTTACAGTCGGATCCAGCTCACACAAAAAAACAAACTGGACCTTAGGTTATACAATAAATTAGATAATATATTCTCAGACAAAAATATAAAGGGCATGTCATATAGGAATTTCTATAAATTAGCCAAAACCTTTTTTACCGAACATTGTTTTTATTCTATATGTGAATATTTAGAATTTAGATAAATTTTGATTAATATGGACTCCAAATGTACTTTTCTTTGTATGTCAAAAAGGGTCAATAAACGTATTGTATTGTATTGTATCTCTTTTTATCTCTTTTTATCTCTTTTTATTTCTTTTTATCTCTTTTTATCTCTTTTTATCTCTTTTTATCTCTTTTTATCTCTTTTTATCTCTTCTTATCTCTTTTTATCTTTTTATCTCTTTTTATCTCTTTTTATCTCTTTTTATCTCTTTTTATCTTTTTATCTCTTTTTATATCTTTTTATCTCTTTTTATCTCTTTTTTATCTCTTTTTATCTCTTTTTATCTCTTTTTATCTCTTTTTATCTCTTTTTATCTTTTTATCTCTTTTTATATCTTTTTATCTCTTTTTATATCTTTTTATCTCTTTTTATCTCTTTTTATCTCTTTTTATCTCTTTTTATCTCTTTTTATCTCTTTTTATCTCTTTTTATCTCTTTTTATCTCTTTTTATCTCTTTTTATCTCTTTTTATCTCTTTTTATATCTTTTTATCTCTTTTTATCTCTTTTTATCTCTTTTTATCTCTTTTTATCTCTTTTTATCTCTTTTTATCTCTTTTTATCTCTTTTTATCTCTTTTTATCTCTTTTTATCTCTTTTTATCTCTTTTTATCTCTTTTTATCTCTTTTTATCTCTTTTTATCTCTTTTTATCTCTTTTTATCTCTTTTTATCTCTTTTTATCTCTTTTTATCTCTTTTTATCTCTTTTTATCTATTTTTATCTCTTTTTATCTCTTTTTATCTCTTTTTATCTCTTTTTATCTCTTTTTATCTCTTTTTATCTCTTTTTATCTCTTTTTATCTCTTTTTATCTCTTTTTATCTCTTTTTATCTCTTTTTATCTCTTTTTATCTCTTTTTATCTCTTTTTATCTCTTTTTATCTCTTTTTATCTCTTTTTATCTCTTTTTATCTCTTTTTATCTCTTTTTATCTCTTTTTATCTCTTTTTATTCTCTTTTTATCTCTTTTTATCTCTTTTTATCTCTTTTTATCTCTTTTTATCTCTTTTTATCTCTTTTTATCTCTTTTTATCTCTTTTTATCTCTTTTTATCTCTTTTTATCTCTTTTTATCTCTTTTTATCTCTTTTTATCTCTTTTTATCTCTTTTTATCTCTTTTTATCTCTTTTTATCTCTTTTTATCTCTTTTTATCTCTTTTTATCTCTTTTTATCTCTTTTTATCTCTTTTTATCTCTTTTTATCTCTTTTTATCTCTTTTTATCTCTTTTTATCTCTTTTTATCTCTTTTTATCTCTTTTTATCTCTTTTTATCTCTTTTTATCTCTTTTTATCTCTTTTTATCTCTTTTTATCTCTTTTTATCTCTTTTTATCTCTTTTTATCTCTTTTTATCTCTTTTTATCTCTTTTTATCTCTTTTTATCTCTTTTTATCTCTTTTTATCTCTTTTTATCTCTTTTTATCTCTTTTTATCTCTTTTTATCTCTTTTTATCTCTTTTTATCTCTTTTTATCTCTTTTTATCTCTTTTTATCTCTTTTTATCTCTTTTTATCTCTTTTTATCTCTTTTTATCTCTTTTTATCTCTTTTTATCTCTTTTTATCTCTTTTTATCTCTTTTTATCTCTTTTTATCTCTTTTTATCTCTTTTTATCTTTTTATCTCTTTTTATATCTTTTTATCTCTTTTTATCTCTTTTTATCTCTTTTTATCTCTTTTTATCTCTTTTTATCTCTTTTTATCTCTTTTTATCTCTTTTTATCTCTTTTTATCTCTTTTTATCTCTTTTTATCTCTTTTTATCTCTTTTTATCTCTTTTTATCTCTTTTTATCTCTTTTTATCTCTTTTTATCTCTTTTTATCTCTTTTTATCTCTTTTTATCTCTTTTTATCTCTTTTTATCTCTTTTTATCTCTTTTTATCTCTTTTTATCTCTTTTTATCTCTTTTTATCTCTTTTTATCTCTTTTTATCTCTTTTTATCTCTTTTTATCTCTTTTTATCTCTTTTTATCTCTTTTTATCTCTTTTTATCTCTTTTTATCTCTTTTTATCTCTTTTTATCTCTTTTTATCTCTTTTTATCTCTTTTTATCTCTTTTTATCTCTTTTTATCTCTTTTTATCTCTTTTTATCTCTTTTTATCTCTTTTTATCTCTTTTTATCTCTTTTTATCTCTTTTTATCTCTTTTTATCTCTTTTTATCTCTTTTTATCTCTTTTTATCTCTTTTTATCTCTTTTTATCTCTTTTTATCTCTTTTTATCTCTTTTTATCTCTTTTTATCTCTTTTTATCTCTTTTTATCTCTTTTTATCTCTTTTTATCTCTTTTTATCTCTTTTTATCTCTTTTTATCTCTTTTTATCTCTTTTTATCTCTTTTTATCTCTTTTTATCTCTTTTTATCTCTTTTTATCTCTTTTTATCTCTTTTTATCTCTTTTTATCTCTTTTTATCTCTTTTTATCTCTTTTTATCTCTTTTTATCTCTTTTTATCTCTTTTTATCTCTTTTTATCTCTTTTTATCTCTTTTTATCTCTTTTTATCTCTTTTTATCTCTTTTTATCTCTTTTTATCTCTTTTTATCTCTTTTTATCTCTTTTTATCTCTTTTTATCTCTTTTTATCTCTTTTTATCTCTTTTTATCTCTTTTTATCTCTTTTTATCTCTTTTTATCTCTTTTTATCTCTTTTTATCTCTTTTTATCTCTTTTTATCTCTTTTTATCTCTTTTTATCTCTTTTTATCTCTTTTTATCTCTTTTTATCTCTTTTTATCTCTTTTTATCTCTTTTTATCTCTTTTTATCTCTTTTTATCTCTTTTTATCTCTTTTTATCTCTTTTTATCTCTTTTTATCTCTTTTTATCTCTTTTTATTTATTTTTTATTAATTAACATTTGATATGAAATGAACTCAATAGCTTGAAAAAGGAAATAAAAGCGATTTCTACGCAATAGTCACCGCATCAGATTTGACCCTGGAGATCAAATTTGCTCAAAAATTAATGAGGATTCCAAAAAAAAATTTGACTTCCAAAATAGGTTGTGGCGTATCATTTTTTCTCCAAAAATATTCATTAGAAAACCCGTACGGACGCCACTGCTAAAAATAATAAAATTGTTTTTACATCAGAAAATGCATCTTCATTCATAGAAGACGTTTGCTAAATTTCATAATGATATCTATAATAGTATTACAGTTATTATAAAATAACTATTTTTTTTTTTAATTTTACTGCCCTGTAACTCAAAAGTTAGGATGTTTAGGACATACTTCCCATGTAAAGTTTTTTCCTTAAAATGGGACCAAGAATCCCTCTTTTAAATATTAGCATGTCATTAAGGAACACCCTGTATATAATATCTACATAATAACAAAAATTAAGTAAACTTGGTCCCACTTTAGGCTTTCGTAACTCCTTAGTGGTAAAACTTGGTATAGAGGTAAATTGCGTTAAATTATCATATTTTGGGATGCCCTACAGGCACCTGCTTTGTAGGTAATTATGCGGAACACCCTGTATATTTACTCAAATTTTTAAATGTATGTGCCTTTCACCAGAAATGTTATCCTTGATATTTATAAGCTCAATTACTACAAAAAAAAAAAAAAAAAAATTAAAATTTGTTAATGGAAAAAATACAATTAATCAAAAGGAATGCCAAATTTTTGTTATAGCAGTGAATTGAAAAGTATATTGACAAAAAAAACAGAATCTAAGGTATTGGCTTCGATACCTGATTTTTGTAGTACAATAATTTAATTCACACCAAATATCCTATGAAATTATAACAATAGCCGATACGATACCGCAATGACAATAATAAATGAAACTTGATAAAATGAGTAGTAAATATTTTATTTCTTTTCCAAACCAATTTTTCTTGACGAGCACTACCATTTATATCAAGCTAAATTTTACCACGAAACTAACAAACATTCCTAAATCAAACATGAAAGAAAAAGATTTTTTTACCGACTACATTTTTAACGTTTCCACTTCGAGCATTATAAGTAATTCATCTTTCAGCAAGAGGAAGCACGAAAACGCTTCTTTTTTACCTTTTATTATTAATGGCTTTCCACGAAGAAAAATTTTTGAGTAAATGAGTCGTAAACAAAAAAGGGGTCATCAAGAAACAGATTACAGTTCAGACCGTTTGTTGATGACCTCTATGCACGTGGTTCAGGAACCACGAAAACTTGGACAGAAATCTAATGCTTTATAGGGTCTGTCATGAAGATATTCGAGTAAAAGTAATTATATACGTATTGTTCACAATAGCTACTTTGTATTTTATTAATCTTCTAATTTAATTCTGTTTTAAATGAATTATTAATATAGTTATTTTACGAGGGTTGATCGATGTTCTTTTCTTAATTGTAGTTGTGTTACTACTATTTTACACTCTTTGATTAGGTAAAGAACCTAGATTATATTTTAATAATAATAGTTATTGGTATACAGAGCTTCAAGAGCGTATAGTAATTTATTGCCCATTTATGTCAAATACCAATTGTAACCAAATTCATTTTTTCAATTATATTGCACGGAAAAAATGTGACTAGAAAATTTTACTATAATATTGTAGTAGTAGACTTGTAGAAGAATTCCTAATTTTGTAAAAAGATGTACTATCATTTCTAGTTAAAAACTGTTTATTATTATAGCAACTGAATTGTCGAATAAAATGCTACAACAATAGGAAATAAGACGACAACGTTTAGTATATTTTACTATTGTTTTGTAGAAGTAGAAATTTATTACAATTATTGTAATTACTACTAATAACTTATGTAAAAATTTGTAAAAATATTAATAATTATCTCTATAAAAATATTAATTTTCTCTACAAAAAATAGTAATACTTTAGATCCCTTAAAATTCAATTTTGTTGAAAAACTTTCTATAATATTGTAGACATTCTAAATCATGTGAATAAAACAGAATTATGCTATTGGCCAACGTTTTCTAACGTAGACCATAAATGGTCAGACAGCAGTAGAGCTATTCGCCGTGTTCACAAAAAAAGCATGGTACATATAAATATAACACATTATATTTTAAGCACCGATGGTTCGAGAAATTTTAATAATTACTTCTATCTGTAGTAAGTATATTTATTATTGTTTCTGAATAATTTACCTTTACATAACTAGTAGATTATTTTAATTATTTTAATAAAAATAGTTATGGCCAACGATCGAATGTTGTGCCAAGATAGATGATGTTTTTTCGTTTTAATTGTGACATACCTACTTTCTTATTTTTGTTAGTTTTCCGACGTAGTCAGGGTAAAGGTGATAGATATCCCCGCTATATGAGTATGAGCAGTTCAATAGGTATTAATTTTTATTTCATATTTTTCAGGTTTAGAAAAGCCAATTGAGACTGAGGGAGCTGTTATTACTGTTATTTATTACATAATATAATTAAGACTTTGTAACTTTTTTTATTAAAATAATAAATTTTGAATATTTTATTAAGGAACATTTTTTCTAGGTTATAATTATAATAATTGTGGAATACTACTGCAAATTTTATTAAACATTACTACAATTTGTTTGAATTTTTACTATTTATTGTGTAAAATTTTCATATTAATTTTCATGAAACATAATACATTTTTAATATAAATTTATACAATGAATAGCAAAAATTATAACAATTTGTAGAACAATAATTCTTATGATGCATATGGATATTTTTACTACATGTTGTAAATAATCACTCTACAATACATTCTCTAAAAATGTTTGTAAAGTTTTACTACAAATTGTCCTTGCACTATTTATTGTAGAGAAAAAATGTATAATTGAAGAAATTAGTTTTACAAATTTTTTCCTTGTGAAATAGTTATTTACGATATAAGTATCGTTAAGTTTCATATTAAGATACGCGATGGAAATAATCCATCGAGTATCGTAATATGAATTTACGATATGAATATTGTACAAAATTTTATCTACTATCGAAAAAAAAAAATAAATCACTACCAGATTTTCTGTACATTGATATGACAAAGATGAAGTTAGCCGTCTTTTAGATATTTGAATTCACCTTTAGCGTAGTCATAATTGACATTAATAATTTTTGCGAGACAAAACATAGTAGCCTCATGTGTAGTTGATAGGTATTGTTTGTTGGCTAAATAATAACTCAAAATAATAATTATCATGAATATTTGTTAAGAAAATATGTCTTACATTGAATTGGCAGCTAACGAAGCCATTGAAACTTTAATTCCTGCAAAATCTATGAATAGATAAGAAAAAGAGTTCTAGCGATTTGAAGAATGGTGCAAATTAAAAAATGTCGATAGTGTTTCGGAAAAGATTTTATTGGCTTATTTTTTCGAAAGAACCGCAGTTGAAAAACCATCTACATTGTGGACTCACTATTTTAGGTTAAGGATTACTATTTCGACGAAGAGAAACTTGGATATTAGCAAATATACCCAGCTGTTGGCTTTCTTAAAACAGAAAAGTGAAGGGTATAATCCAAAAAAATCAAGAATTTTTTCCAAAAACGAAATACATACATTTTTAAAAGAAGCCAACGATGAAGCTTATTTAATGATGAAGGTAAATTTTATTAGTTTATTTGTCATAGTATGTTCGTCTTCAAAACGATAGCAGTCTATCCAAACGTTGACATTTCCGAAGCCACTAGAAGTAGGTAGTACTGAAATTTTTTGAAAATTTTAATCTGTTTGTAGGTGTCCTTAATAATTGGTGATATTGTTGATAAGGAAACGTTTAAGATTGAAATTTCAAATACGAAGACTAAAATTAAACGAGAATATGCAGTTACCACACGAAACAATGACGGCTTTGACTGTCTGTATACATTCAGAAAATATTTTAGCCTTCGTCCACAACGTACCACTCATATTTGTTTTTATGTTTACTACAAAAATGGAAAGTGTACTTCATAACCTGTAGGAGTTAACACTTTTGGGAGCATTCCAAAAGAAGTTGCTGCTTTTCTAAAATTGACAAATCCAGAGGGATACACCGGGCACTGTTTCCGAAGATCCTCCGCGTCCCTTCTTGCTGATGCTAGTGCAGATATGCACACTTTAAAAAGACATGCAGGGTGGAAGTCCACTTCTGTAGCTGAAGGCTATGTAGAAAGATCTATAGAAAATAAGAGAATAATAGCTAGTAAAATCATGGGAAAACAGATTAGTCCCATTGAAACCGTCGTTGAAAACATTGGTGAATCTGTTACGTCTATACCGGCCGAAAAACAGAATATTACTACTGAAACGACTGTTGAGAATATGAGTATATCTCTAGCATCTACATCTGTAGGACTAAATATTACCAACTGCAAAGATTTTGTTATTAATGATTATAAGTAAGGTTAACAGATTTTGTTATTAATGTTTATAAGTAAGGTTAACAGATTTTGTTATTAATGTTTATAATTAAGGTACAATATTATTTTATGTAAGCTTATGTTGGCCAAATTATAATAAAACAATTTGGAAAAAAGTCATTTAATATTTTTTCTTAATTTTGTAAATAAAACCATTATCCAAAAATAGGTTACCTGATGTTATATAATGTAAAAAGCAACATATTGGGAATTCCGATACTTTACCGTAAAGTAGGTGATTACGAAATTCAAGTGATAACTGTAGAGCTTGACATTACATATTGATAGTAGATAAATATTACATACAAAAAAGTGTTTCTTCAATACAATAATTTACAAAATACCCTACTAGCTCACGAACTCACAGCAAATTTCGGCCATTATCTGATAAAGAAATGAAATATGTCTCAAGCACGTGTTAAAACATTGTACTTTACCTAATAAATATACTGAGCAAAGTAGTTAAAACATAAAATTAACGAGAAATGTGATTTGACAACTGTATCACATAGTTTCCTGGGACAAATGTTCGGTACAGTTTTTTTTTTCGAAGTTATTTTCCCGGCACCCGATATTATAAGAAACTATATATCGATAACTATTAATCTTCATGAAGTAATTATTATTAAAGTGTTTCTACAACCAACTAGCCTAAAGACCCAATAGGGGATGAAGGCAGCACTGTCACTAGCCAAAGGGTCCTGGAGTCCAGAAGGAACATCCATTCACCAGTGGCAAATAAAAACATTACAAAAATAAATTAGAAGGAAAAAATTATTCCTTTATAGCATAGACGAGCGCTTTTAGCTACTAGTTACAGACTTATTCTTGTCCTTAGGAATAGAAACGCCGAGGCTTCACAAATACTCGAAATAGTTTATAACAGTTTTGAAAGGGGATGAGAGAGTACTAAAACAGTAACAAATATTTAAAATAATTACAAAAATAACTAATAGTCTCAAGAATAAATAAATAAAATTTATATTTAGGGAATAAAGCACTATTTGATAATATATTCAAACTTTTAATAAACACCTGTGATTTATGATAACTGGATAAACTTACAATTTTATTGAAATTGGACTCATTAAAAACTAAAATAACACTGGAATTATTAACTATATAATATCTTTATCTTTGCCGGTTATAAGCAGGTAGGGTTAGGTTTGGCTCAAAACACTGCGGCCTCTTGGGTCTATTGTATTCCCCTGCTCTTTCCGTGTTCAGGTACTATCTTTGAAATAGTCATGTCTTTGGTAAATTTTAATAAGTTACCTACCAAGTGTTCCTGGGGTGTTCTTTCCGGTTCTAGGCCGAAAAGGATGAGACGTCGCCTAGAAAGAGCTTCGCATGGTATGAGGTTTCTTTTTCTTCCATGAAGATTCTACACGTAGTGGGATCATTGTGTAATCCCATCACATGAAGGTGTTTCTGCAAGCAGTGCCTCGTTAGTAATCCCACAATGGTGGAAATCTCAGGCTTAGGGAGTTGTAGTGCCTCAGTAGCCATGCGGGGGTTTGATCCCATTAGTATATGGTTACTGATTATGTGTCCTCTTTTCTGTTGTCAGTGAACTTGATGTTCTGTGGTTATCCACCTGTTCACTGCATGTCGAACAGAAACTTTGCTTGGCCCAAATACAGGTTCTGGTCTTGTGAATGATAGTTCTTTTGTAAGTTAATCAGCCTTTTCATTTTCTTGTTATCTACGCTAGTTATTCCTTATTGTGAGTCGCCAGATCATTTAGTATTCCAAGGCAGTTCCAGACTAGCTTTGACCCGATTATGTTTGAATTAAGAGCCTTTAAGACTGCTTGGCTATCTGAGAGAATAATGATGGTTTGTTTTTGTACTTCCTTCTTAAATTCTCTCGTTCACACAATTCGATTGTATGTATTTTAGCCTGAAATACAGCGGTATGTTTTTCCAGTAAGACGATCATGTCGCATTTGAGTTTAACTCCATGTACTCCAAAACCTGTTTGCTTGTTAGTTTTAGATCCATCCGTATACCATACGAGACCGCTAAGCAAGTTTTTCTCTACTTCCTTATTTACCTCGTTCCAGTTGCAGTTGAACTAGAAGAGTCTATTGAAGGTTCATTATTTCATGTGTTATTCTGGTATGTTTTATATATCTCTCCCTTTATGACTAGGTCAAGGGGTTTGGGGTTTGGAACTATTTTCATAGAGGCTGTCGGTGTACTGCTTAGTGCTCCTGTAATACAAAGGCATGCCTCCTGAGAGGGTATTGAATGCTGTTTTCTGGTTTAGTTTTGGCCACCAAACAACCGCTCCACAAGTGGATCATTTTCGGTTTTAATCCCCATGTTTTTCCAAATGGTTGTCTCCCTACAATGAGAAACATTTTACATTTGTTGTTCCGTTTTTGTAAGTGTTGGTTCCAAGTAAATTTAATTACCCAGATATTTTACTTGGTACGTTTTTTTAGCCTTCCTCCAAACAAAGTCGGAGTTTCTTAGATCTCCAACCTTGTTTTCCGAGTAAAGTTTGAGTTGTGTCTTGTAAGGTTTACCACTCTTAGCTGGAGACTTGTTTTTGAGAGTTCTAGTTCGTACAGGTATCGTTTGCTGCATTCTGGTTTGGGGTGGCACAAAATTGATCTAAAATATTTGATCGAAAAAGTTTGATCGAAAAAACATTTTATCGAATAACGATTGATCGAAAAGAAAAATGATCGAAAATTAGAATAATCGAAAAGAAAATTAATCGAAAATAGATTAGATAGGAAAAGCAGTTGATCGAAAAACCAAATATACTTCAAATTAGAAAAAATAAAGAAAACACAACTAATTTACCTAACCTACGCGGCCTAGAGCCATCGCTGGTTGCTTAGCAAAAATTACAAGAATTGAAAAACATTAAAACTAATTTACCTAACCAGTATGTATTTTTTGCGAAAGAACCCTCGACGGCTCTAGGACGCACAGGTTAGGTAAATTAGTAAGGTTTTTTTTTTTTTCCATTTTTTTTTTGTAAAGCAACCCTTGTTGGTCCCAGGCCTCACAGGTTAGGTAAATTAGTTGAGTTTAAAAAAAAACCTGATTAATTTACCTAATTGTGTGACAGCAATCAGTAAATGGCTCCTTACGGCAAAGGTTAGGTACATAAATTGAGGTTTTCTACATTTTTCTTATTTTTTATATAATTTTTTGCTAGGCAAACCGCGAAGGCTCCAGGCTGCACAGGTTAGGTACATTGGTACATTTTTTTATAAAAAGAAACTAAAATGTCCCATAGGGAAACAACTTAATCTTACTGAAATACATATTTTGTGCGAATTAATGAGAATGCTTTTTAATCTCAATGACGATAAATAAATCGTTTAGCTTTGCATATATTAATTTGTTACTTAACAATATTGTATGGAATTTTTTTTTAATGAGGCAATTATCGTTTAAGATTATGTTTTTGGGGTCGCTGAATTCGAATCAGGGGTCCATTTTACCTTATTACGTCAGGGTTTTGTCTCAAAAAACGCAAAATTGAGGCTTTTGAGCTTTTTTTAACGCATATAAGCCTGTGACTCAAACTTTGAACACAAAAGCCAAGCTGTTAACTCCAAATCCTTAATCTTTTTACCCGATAAACTCATAACCCCATAATACAATAGCTACATAACCTTAAAAAACTCTATAATTTACAAACACATAATTTGCTTTTGTGTGGCTGTGAATTATAGCGTTTTTTAAGGTTATGTAGCTATTAAATTATGGGGTTATGAGTTAATCGGGTTATAGGATCAGGGATTTGGAGTTAGCAGCTTGGCTTTTGTGTTTAAAGTTTAAATCACAGGCTTATATGCATTAAAAAGTGCTGAAAAGCCTCAATTATTGATTTTTTTGAGGTTATGGCAAAATCCTAAAGTGATAGGGTAAAATGGACTCTGAATTCGGATTCAGCGACCCCAAAAGAATATAGAAAACACGGTCTGATCCCCAAACCCGAATTTTTTTTGTGTGGCAGTGTTACGGTTCAAAATCCATATGAATGTACTGGGATGCTTTTGCCACAAAAATAATATATAGAGTATTGATATTTAACTTTTAATTTATTATTTAAGTATAATAGGAATAAAATCTATTAAAAGATCACTCCGTATACACCGTTTTGGGTAGAAGTTTAATAGGAGATCCATTTCTTATGTTCTGTGAGTTAACTAAAATGAAAAGATACCTTTTATAAGTTCATTGTCAAATTGGAAATTGTAGAAGTTTAACCTTTTATCAAGTATTTCTTTCTTGTTTTGAATATTCGTTCTGGTCCTCTGTAGATATATTTTCCATTGTTTTTCTTAATTAGTTTGTAGTTAAGTTCTAGGAGCCTAAAAGGGACAAAGAAACGTTTTGAATTCTATAAATGGTTTCAGGGTTTATTTTCTTTGTTTATTTACATTAATTATGACATTATTTCATTCAAATTTATTCAGGTAATTGTCTAATTCATAACAAATAATTAAAACCCCAAATAATCTGGTTAATTTTGGAATTAAGTAGGTGATTGTGAGAAATTGGCTAATAATATTTTAAATTACCTGTCATATTTTATTTTCATTTCCTGTAGAAGTCATTAATTTTGTCGGTGCATATCCTGCCACCATTTTTCATTCTTCTAGTATCATCCCTTCATGGAACATGTGTTTTTGAAGATCTTTTTATAAGGATATGAGATAATAGAAACGAAAAGACTGATTGAAAATTTATTTAGTATTACTATTTGTTAGTATACGTAATCTCATAAGAGGATTTTATTTTCAATTAAGCAAAACTTACTTCTTAAAAAAGGCCACATTTCACCTCAGGTGAAGTAATTTCTCAATTATCACTTATTTGTCCTTCCTTAATATAAGATTGTATATTTAAAGTAGTATTTTGCATTTTAGACCTTTTTTTTTCTTTTTCTTTTCTGGCTATTGTAGTCATTTTTATTGTTCGATTCATTTACATTGGAACAGTTACGTGTAATTCCGGACATCACATTAATTTGAGGTAGTCTCAAGGGCAGCTGTATTTGAGAACCTTACTGTTGGATAGTAGTAAACTATTGAGACACCATTTTCATCCCTTATTCACTGGAGTTATCTACAAACGAGGAAAAGGGCGATATTTTAATTGGAGGTTAAATAAGTGGACCTATACATACCTTTAAATCCAATATTTTGTCAAGTAACCCTTCCAAAGAAGTCTTCGAATTCAACCCTTGCCTAGGTACGATAGTGTCAATCTCCAAGGTAGGAATTTTTCTGATTATGCCAACTTAAGTCTATCAGATAGAAGGTGTTATCACACAAAATATCTCCACCCTCAGTGTTAGGGAATATTCTGAAAATTGTATATATTTTTAACCTTTTAGTTTGTATATATATTAAAATCATTTATTTTGTAAGCCACCTAGAATAGATTCTATTTTAAACGGTACGTAAGCTGTATATTAAATTCAAAGAACTTACCTATTACAACCGAATTATAGCTAGGTATTGAATAAAACCTAAAGATTCTCCTTCATTATTATTTAATAAGCACGTTTTAATTATATACCATAACCTTTAAAATTATTCAATATTCTTCTTTTTCATTTGTGGTATCCATCACATAAATTTACCCAGGTAAATAATCAATTGTATCTCAGTACAATCGGTCATTCAGCCAAATTCGAGGACAAAAGGGAAAAATCTCCTACGATCCTCTCTCTGACTGAGCAGAGATAATTAATTTCCCCATCTATTTTGTTTTGCTCTGAAGGTCATAGCAGCAGTATAATTAATGGGCCAAACGAAATATTTTAATTTAGTATTCTGTGCACTTCCTAGATTAATAATATTGATTTTATTAAAAAATCTTGACAAAAATGTCTCAAATTGTCTTTTGTGTTTACCAAGGTTTGCTACAATTAAATTTAAAAAAATATAATATTAAATGGGCCAAATGATATTTATTCTAGGCTCGTATATTTGTATTCCCTATGTAATAAATGATTTCTTCCTTTTTATTTCTTTTTTTTAACCTCGCCCTTCCCCAAATTAGTTTCCTTTTTATTCCTCTCTTATTTCCGCATTTACCAACCATACCAACTTTTAATTGTGACTAATACTTTAGTCTCTCCGAACCACTGTGTCATGTAGGGACCCTCACAAAAGTCTTATCATTCGGAAAGGAACAAATACTATAACGTACTAAAAAATCATCGCCAATCAATATTTTTCCGAACGAACAGGCCAATGTGACTGATAAACCTATAGATGACTCGTCTATGCTCGACACACTATTTTTTTCTACCGTTTGGTTTATGGCTGCCATTTATCTTCTTTCATGTGCAGTTTTAGTGAAAAGGAGGATGAAGTTATTTTTTACGGAGGATACTGCTACTTTTTTACTCCTTGGCATTGTTTCTAAATGAACGAAAATCTACCATTCTACTGGATCTTTTATTTTCTATTCACTGAGATTATAATACGAGGATTATTTGAAAAGTTTTGAAGCGCTTCACTTTCACCATGTGAAATATTTTTTCAATCATTAACGTTGTTTTCCACATCACCTACAACTCATTTATGCATCTGATAATTATGCCTTCCATTATTAAATATAGGCAGGGGGTGGTAAGGGTTAAGGCAGAGGCAAGATATGAGTGAGTATGGCCTTTCCATCAAAATGTAAACATGGGCTTATCGTTAAGAAGGAACTTAAGGAAAATAAATAAAAAATTTAAAAAGTATTTTTCCAAATTATTGATCTATATTACACATCAGTTTTTTTATTATTATTATTATTATTATTATTATTATTATTATTATTATTATTATTATTATTATTATTATTATTATTATTATTATTATTATTATTATTATTATTATTATTATTATTATTATTATTATTATTATTATTATTATTATTATTATTATTATTATTATTATTATTATTATTATTATTATTATTATTATTATTATTATTATTATTATTATTATTATTATTATTATTATTATTATTATTATTATTATTATTAAAAGCAATTAAAGGCCGAGAACTAGGTTCTACATAGGCTAACAATTTAAAATAACTTGTAAACAATAGTGAGTTAATATGGGTTGAACATAACTAATTGTTCATAAAAAAAGTCTTCTTTATCTTCTTTATCGATGTGGAGTCTATAATTGGCAAGCTGTTCCATACTTCAAAGATTCTATTTGTTAAAAACAATTGTCTGTATTTAGTCCTGTAGTGTTCTTTTTTTTTTGAATTGGTGATCTCTTAGTTTGTTATCATTATATAAAGAATATAAATGAAACAGGCCAGCATACTTAAATTTGAATACGCAAGAAGTTAAAATTAGATACTCACATGCAATTTAGTCCAAACCTCATACGCGTCGCACGTCGTTGTTCATTTTCAAGTAGATTTTGATCACGCACTAGCACTGGACACCACTCTGGGCCACCATACTTCAATACGGGTCGCACGTGTGTTTTAAATAATTTCACTGATATCTGAAATTATATTTTCACGAAGGTTTTTCCAAGGAGATTTATAAGTGAATTAGCACGTTTGCAGGTAGATAACACATGTTCAGACCAGGTTAAATCAGACGTAATGGTTACATCCAATCCTAATTCAGTAAATAGTAATTTGGTGTGTATTGTAGGCGAGGATTGTTCTTTCCCATATACAAAACTTCACATTTGCTAACATTTAACGGCAGTAACCAGTCGTTGCACCATTTTTCAATAGAATTGACATCGTTTTGTAGTAAGTTATGTTTCAGCAGTGGATTTTCATACATTTTGGTGTGGTCCGCATAAAAAGACAGGTGTGAATATGTAAGGCGAGATTACTGGCATATACTAAAAATAACAGGGGGCCTAGCACTGATCCCTGAGATACTCCACTGGTGACCTGTCGATCGGAGGAATGTGACTGTCCAACTTTGGCACTAAAATATCTATTGGCAAGATAATTTTCGATTCACTTGTTCAGATTGCCTCGGATACCAAAATTTTCTAGTTTAAGTAACAGTCTTTTATGGTGTACCCTATCGAAAGCTTTCGCAAAATCCAGATATATAATGTCCACAGGAATATTGAAATCAAGGGCATTTGACCAATTACTAGTACACGCCAATAGGTTAGTTATGGTAGATTTGGCCTTAACAAATCCATGTTGTTCATAAGGTATAATTTAATCATCTGTAAGAAATTCGAAAATTGCATTAACCATGTTAGCTTCCATGACCTTAGATGGGACTGATAAAAGATTAATGGGGCTATAGTTTGAAGGTTATAATTTGTCGCCTGATGGGTGTAACTGATGCTATTTTCCACTGACCTGGTAGGGTGTATATTTGAAATGATAAATTCATAATTATTGAAAGGGGCGTACTAAGAAAATCATGCTTTTTTAAAAAGAATGAATTCAACCAATCTAGTCCAGGTGAGGAGTAGTTTTTCAGTTCCATAATGTGTTTTTTGACAATTCTGGGGGTAAACGATACATCGCTTAAGGTGCTATTTAAACGTGGAGCTACAATTTCCAGGATCGTATTGCTATTTGTTTCGTTTGTAAAAGTTAAGCTGAATGTTTCTGCCAAAATTTCTACGGATTTAAGGTCACTGGAACTGAGATAACCATTCGTAACAAAGGAACACAAACTTTTGAGTTTAGACTACTACGGATATATTTACATAGTTTTTTCGGATTATCAGTTTGTAAGGGTCTCTTTGTATTCAATTCTTGCCAAACGGATTGTAGCAGAAAGTATGTTAGAGAAGTTTCTGTGTACTTGATAGTCATTTGATTTGGTATATTTTATCCACAAACATCTTTTATAGGATTTAGAAGCAGCAGCCAGTTTATTATGAAGATAGTTAAGTTCTGAAATAAGTTGTTCATTGTTGGTGATGATGAGATGTAAGGTAGATGGTTCATCATTTATTCGAAATCTCCTTGGTTGATTAACATGTTTGGTGTAAGTTACTTTCTAAAATAAGTTGCATAAAATTAGTCATGAGATTGTTTAGATCAGGAATATGTGTGATTGTCCAAGAAATGTCACGAAAGTTGAAATCGCTGGTAATGACGAGATTTTCATAGCTGGAAATTCGTTCGAGTTGTTGGACGAATAAATAATTAGCTTCTACATTAACTTCATTTGGTTTATAGATGCATGCCATATTTACAATAAGATTTTGTTTCGATAACCTTATGAGCAATATTTCAATGTCAGAAATGAAAATGTTTTCTTTTACGACACAGAAGTTTTCACAAATGTCGTTATTTAAGTAAATACAGACACCACCCCCAACATGACCAAGCCTATCAGTTCTGAACTAGGTATAATAGGATTTCATCCAGGTTTCACATATAAAGATTATGTAGGGTGAGTTATACTGAAAAAAACATAAAAAATCATTAAATTTAGCGTTGAGCGAATCTAAGCTGGTATAGAAAGAAATGTTCCAGAAGAGGGCGAACTAGTTACGAAAATTTGATATAATTTTTGGGACACCTTTGATGTACTTTATGGTGATATCAGTTTCTCTTAGCTGTTTTCCATCCTTAATTTCTGTGTGGAGATCCTTTAAAACTTGTACTCAGTTGGGAGTTTGTCAACCGCATGAAAAAAATTAGAATTTGAGAAAGAATGCATGGCTAATCAACTAAATGCAATAAAACTTGAACTAGAAGAAATGCAAAAAGCAGTTAACGAACTGCATAACAAATATACAGTAAGTGAAAAAAGTGTAGCACAAGGATCAACAACTAAAAAGGTTGAACATACGCCAGACGGATACTAGCCAAGAACCTGAAGGAAACAAGAGGAAAAACCATATATTTAACAGCTAACAAAATAAAAAAATATTGATATAATGTTCCAAAAAAAAATAAGATAGACTGGTCAAGATGGATGAATGTATTTCAAATTATTTGGAACAATGCGTTCAAAAAGCGATCCCTAAAGCTAAAAATGGAATGGAACACAAATGGACTGTTGCAGCATCAAACATCAACAAGAGCTGCAAATAGTTCTAGAATCAGAAAAAATTATGTCTGTCATTGCTGAGACACATTTTACAAAAGAGTCGTTCATCAAATTTAAAGGATATAAAGTGTACCATACAATTCATCCAGATAATGTGGCAAAAGACGGAAGTGCAGTTATGATTAAGAAATTCATTTTACACTATCAAGAAATTGATTACCAAACAATAAAAATAGAGGCCACATCTGTTGAGAAAGAAAAACTTATGAAATTGTGATCACAGCTTTATATAGCCCACCAAGACATGGTATAAAGTAGCAACAATACCTTAACTTAGCCAATGATAGAGATTCATAGTGGGAGGAGACTTTAATACAAAACATTCTTATTGGGGATCTAAAGTGACAAGAATCAAAGGTAACGAACTATTAGTATCATGCCATGAACACACATGTCAAACGATGTCAACTGAAAAGCCTCCATACTGGCCCACAGATTCGAAAAAAATTCCCGATCTCATAGATTTTTTATGATTAAGAATATCTCTCAAGAATCATGGGACATGAACTTAGATCATTCTCCCATATTTCTACATTAAATGATTCTGCAATCAAAAAAGAAAATTTACCTAAACTAGTCAACAAAGACACAGACTGGAACAGCTTCAAAATCAACCTAGAAGAACTAATTGATCTCTAGATTCCATTAAGAATTGAATAACAATTAGACCAAGAAGTTAAACTGTTTGTCAAAAACATTTAACAACCAGCGCCAGCGTGGGAAAACACTACTGAGATTAAAGGTAGAGTGCAAGATAATAATTATTCAAAAGAGACAAGAAATATTTTTTAGAAAAAACAAAAATTAGAAGAAAATGGCAACAGTCTAATTAGAAGAAAATGGCAACAGTCTAGAGCACTGGATGATAAAACAACTTTAAACAACGCAACACAACAGCTTAAATTTGAAATACTGTGCATTAAAAATAAGCCGATTGGCGAAATTCTTAAGTGAATTAATTAACGATAAACGTACAAATTGTTCACTCTGGAAAACTATTACTATATCTAAAAAAACCCTAAAAAAAGCCCTAACATACATAACCCACCAATCAAAAATAGAGATGGAAGCTGGGCCCGAAACAATTTGCAAAAAACAAACAGATTTGCGAAACATTTAGAGAGTACCTTCCAACCCAATAATAGTGAAAATCTTCAAGACTGGATGGAACTAGCTCAAGAAGGCATAGTCGTTAAACCCACCTCTTCAAAAGAAATAAATCCAAACAAATATAAATCCGAAAAATCCCTGGATTTGACTTCATTGCTGGGGAAATTTTGAAAATGCTTCCACAGAAAGCTATTGTAAAAAATGTCAATCTCATCAATGCGTATTTTAGACTAAAGTACGTACCAAAGATGTGGAGAGAAAAACACTGGACCATTGACCAAGTTCACAGAATCACAGATATCATTGAAAAATCCCTAGAAGAAAAAAGTTTGCTCCACCGTCTGCTTAGATGTGGCTTTCGACAAAGTATGGCATGAAGGCCTGACTCAAAAACTGAACATGTTGCCACCACGTCAATACTCTGAGCAATTAAAATCCTATTTATCAGAAATATATTTCAGAATTGAACAGGAAGAAGCCTATTTCGACCTGGAAGAAATTAAGGCAGGAGTACCTCGAAGTAGTGTTCTATTTAATTTTGAAAGAGTAAAACCAAATTTGGTAGATTTTCACACTTTTATTTTAAAAATAAAAATTTTTAAACAAACACTAACATGACATATGTTTCGAAGTACAACTTCTTTTCCAAATGTCCAGTACTCTACTTGTTGTATACCAGAAATTTTCCTAAACTTGAGCCCAATACTATCGCAACATTTGCTGATGTTACCGCAATCCTTGCTGTTGGATAAAAAATCACGAAGACATTAATAGAAAATTGCAAAAATCTATAGACCAGATTAACACCTGGACGAAAAGATGGCGAATAAAATTGAATTAAGGCAAATCTGTCCATATCAACTTCAGCAATTAACAAAATGAACATATTCCTATTTTAGAATAAACGACACTCAGATCCCTATTGCCAATACAGCAAAATATCTGGGTATGATTAATTCATTGCTTTTATCTGACATCGCTATACTTACGCGGGTTTTGGATTAAACATTTTATGAGTATTTCCAGGTAAGTATCCGAAAGTTTGACCTGTTCTTTGGGGAAATATCAACTGGTTAAATGAAATGAAAAATAATGTACAACTTTTTAATTAAATAATAATGGAGAATCTTTTATATAATTGATAGCAGAATTAAACTTCTTCATTAATGGAGTCTAATGTGACTATTATAAACCTAATAATAATTTTATATTACACTTCACACAGAAAATATGGTCTATGTATAATAAGAGGGTTATTTAGCTCAAATAAAATATTTTCTAACATAAAAATTGGTTCCATGTAGAGAATTTCAAATGAAAAATAAAAAAATTGAAGTTGCCAACAAAAATAAAAATCAGTCATTATCATCCAAAATATCATAATCGTCATCATCGTCACTGTCATCACCATTAATTGTTATTATGAATGGACTTATTTCGTTTATTTTATTTTCACGAGTCCACCAATCTTCTATTAGTTTCTCGTACTTGGATATACAATTCCGCCACACTTCTGGAGTTGCAATTTTTTGGTTTTGCGTTTACGATATATTTTCCAAGCGTAATAATTCTGATTTTAATATATATTGAGGAAATGGTATATGTTCCTTTGTCAACCATTCTTTAATTTTATCAACAGTCCAAGAATTCGTTGGACTTTGTTTAATACTTCAGAATGGTAAGGTGCATTGTCTAAAATAATTACGCTGGGCTCACTTAAACCTGGAAGAAGTTTTTCATGCAACCATTTTACAAACATTTCTGTGTTCATATTATCGTAATAGTCACTGGATTTTGATTTAGATGAAAATATTAAATCAGCACCTTCTATAAAACCCGATTTTCCTCCTGCATGTAAAATTATGTGTCGCTTCCCTTCTCCATCGGTATGTTTGATGGACTTTACGTTATCATCTTGCCATATTCTCTTGGATGTACTCCTAGAAAATATCCACGTTTGGTCTAAATACGAGGATATATCAGTATATAACGAGACTGGTGCTATAACTTCTTTCAGAGGTAACATTTTATAACCCAAAAAATGAGACATGGAAGCCTTATATTTAATGTACTACCCCGCAAGTAGGCTTTGATTTAACTTTTGACATTTGTTACAAATTAATTATTGAATTGTCAGTGTTTTGCGTACCCATCGAAAAATGAAAGTGGAGCAAAGAAACACGATAAAATTTTGTGTTCGATTGGGTAAAACACCAACTGAAACTTTTGAAATGATTAAAGGTGCATATCTAGATAATAGTTTATCACGATGTAGAGTGTTTGAGTGGCATAAAAAGTTTAAAGACGGTTGTGAATAAGTTGAAGATGAACCTCGTCCCGGTCGACCACAAACTGCGAGAAATGACACAAAAATTGCAGAAATTAACGACTTGATACAAAATGATCGCCGGATTGGCATAAAACGAATTTCTGACAATGTTAATTTGTCTTACGGTACTACTCAAAAAATTATTCATGAAGATTTAGAGTACCGGAAGATCGCGGCAAGATGGATTCCAAAAGTGATGACCGATGAACAAAAAGCGAATCGAGTGACAATTTGTCAGCAGTGGAAAAGGCAATTGCGACGTAACCCACAGTTTTTAAATAATGTGGTTACATGTGACGAAAGTTGGTTTTATCATTACGATCCTGAATTGAAGTCTCAAAGTATGCAATGGAAGCATAAAGGCAGCCCAAGACCGCAGAAGGCCAGAACTGCTAAAAGCGCTGGTAAAGTGATGCATCTGATTTTTTTTGATAAATTTTGCGTTATTTACGATCACATTGTACCTAGAGGACATACAGTAACAGGGGAGTACTATTCTAATGTACTTCGAGGACCCTTAAAGGCAAAATTAAAGAAAAAAAGGCCGCTTTATCAGGACTTTGGCTGGACGCTGCATCACGACAATGCTCCGGCTCATAGATCAATGATTTGTCAAAGAACAATTGAAGAATTAGGGGTTGAAATTATGGTTCATTCCCCCTACTCTCCTGACCTTGCTCCATGTGACTTCCATTTGCTTCCTGAAGTCAAAAAAGAATTGAGAGGTAGAAGATTTGAGTCGGATTTAGAGCTCAACAACGCTGTGATGGGTATACTAAACAGACTATCAAAAAATGGTTTCTCAGAAGTTTATGATAAGTGGATAAAGCGATGGAATAAGTTTATTCAACAGAATGGAGAGTACTTCGAAGGATAGTTGTTGAATTTTTTTAAATAAATGTTTCGTTGTTATACTATAGCACCAGTCTCGTTATTTTCTGATACATCCTCGTATATAAAATTAGCTAATTCTTCTTTAAATTTAGAATATTTTCTTAGAAAGGTAATTCTCTTGTGCACGACAGAACTTCTTTCACAAAAGGCCTTTCTGTTATCTTTCTTTTGAAATTTGAAACCCAAGTTATGTATCACTTGCCATAGACTTGTTCTGCCAATGTCGTCCAATTTTCTATCTATTAATTCCGAGAGAATTGTATTTAAGGTCACATGTTCCTTGTTGGCCCTCATTCGATAAATGTTATCACGAATTTCAAATTTCTTTCCATCTGGAATATCTTTCGCTTTCAATGATGGGCGAGTTTTGCGATGATCTTCTTTCGGCAGTTCACTATTGTGATTTTGTAATACTCCTTTTAATTTGGTTTCACTAATTCCTAGAGCATCCCATACGCGTTGTTGTACAGACATTACCGATTTTAAAAGACCGTTATTTTCTTTTTCATCCGTAAAATACTTGTGTACACTACAAATTAGACTATCTACATCTAACACACGTCTAGGCATTTTTAAAATTTCCACTAAATTTACAATATACATACAATGTCAACACTTGCAAATAATCAATTCAACTGCAATATTTGTAACAAATTTAGTACCTACCCTAATGTTATTTTAATTTAAATCTGACCATTAGGGCAATTTTACCTAATTTCTTGGGAAGCGGCTTATTGGAACTGATTGTCGATGACTAATTTGCATAATTTTGTTAATCCGAAACCCGCGTAAGTATAGCGAACAGACTGTAGTGAGAACGATATTAGGATTATCTTTAAGAAACTTTCTAGTTTTATTGAGGAGATCATGAAAATTGTTATGTAATGAGCTATGATTTGGTATATGTATATTAGAGTGCTTCGTTTGAGACGACTTTTTTTTTTCTCGCTCTATTGACGAATTATTATTCTAAACATAGAAAAAAAATTCTTAGCAAAGGAGAGCTCTTAATTTTAATTTTAAGTACTCGCTAAATAAATTTAAAGTTTTCCCATTTAATTAACCCGTAAAAATGATTTTTTTTGCTTAAATTGTCTATAGCATAGCGACATTTTGTGGCATTCATTTGATCATGGGTGGAAATTGGAGAGGGATCATTCCTCTTTAAAGGTTCTTACAGCTAATTTCCAACTTTTGAGTTA
This sequence comes from Psylliodes chrysocephalus, assembly GCA_927349885.1. Taxonomy (NCBI): domain Eukaryota; kingdom Metazoa; phylum Arthropoda; class Insecta; order Coleoptera; family Chrysomelidae; genus Psylliodes; species Psylliodes chrysocephalus. Next base: position 45,540,923 of record OV651820.1, on the reverse strand, counting down.
TAGTGCCAGTAAAAATTGCGTAGTTGTTTTTTTCTCAAAAATCGTGATTTTTCGACTTTTTCTCTTAAACTATTCACTTGACATTAAAATTGCAAAAGACTTTTTTTGTAGAGAATTTAATTTTGTACAAGACTGATTAAAAGCGGAACCTTCAGAGTAAATTGTTTCTGAGATAAATTTGATTAATTATAAGAAAACAATAAATTACTCTACTTTATAGTAATTTTTATATTTTTTAATGAAATTACAGCTAAAAAAAATTGTAGCGTTGTATATTTTTATATTCAATCATTATAATACCTAAATTTTTGAAATTTTGAATTACCTTATGAATATTCTCATAAATATATTTATTATGCATAATATGATAAGTATATAATTATATTTAATCAACTAGACGCAATTGAAACGTATTTTAACTTCCAAATGTTTTTGTTTAATCATTCGGAAGTCTTTGTCTATTCCCACTACTATCAATGCAAAAATTATTGTTTTGAGGTTAAGTATTGTGAATGTAGTTGAGTAAGTGTTCTGTGATGTAGTTTAGTCTATACTTTGTGACTGAGCACATTGTTTCCTTTGTCCTTTCTACACTTTGTGTTGTTGAATTTGTTTCTTTTAACACTTATCGATATAATAAATTAGAATATGAGAGAAGAAATATAATTATTTACTTGGTTTTGAGTATTTAAGTTTAATTGAAAAAAATTACCTACGTATCGCGACGTTATGAATGTCTTTATACATAAACACCGTGGACTTAAAATAACTATTCGACGAAGTTCTAATGAAGTTATTAGTAAATTGAATGATATTTGGAGTAACTTTTTAATTCCTACTTGTCAACGACAACAAAGTATTAAAAATCTTGAAACATTCCATAAAGAGTATCTTAGAGTATCTCTAAAAAAGCCAAAGATATCACTGATAATAACAAATATCAGTACTTGCCAGATAATTGCAAAGAATTTCTCATTAAAAGTAGAGAATCGGTTAATTGTTTTCAATTAGCTAATGAGCTATCAAGCGAATCTGCTATTCCTGATGATCAAGATGTCGATGATTATATGCAACTTGAAGAAGATGCAAACATCATTCAAAGAAAGTTAAGTAAGTATAAATTGAGGTGTATAAAATGTATTAAACATGAATATAAATTATGTTTATTTATCTCATAACTTCTATTATATTTAAAAATATATTTTCTTATTTTTGATTTCTATTTTAGCTTTGAGTCAAAATTCTAACACTTCAAATGCAACTAGTTTCGGTAGTCAATCATCAACCGACAATGAACTGAAACGATGTCACTCCAATTTTGAAGATGAGCTAGAAGTGCCAAAACCTAAAGTGACAAAAAAGAATATTATGACACCTGAACTAGCCTCAGCATTAGATAGAACCAATACAACCGATAGAAATGCTATGCACATTATTTCATCAGTTATTTTGAGTTTGGGAAACAATCCGGAAGAATATAATTTGAGTTATTCAACAATTCGTAATCATCGTATCAAGCTTCGAAAAGATATTGCCGTAAATGTGAAAGATACATTTCAAAAAAATCTCTGCCTTGTCATTCACTGGGATGGTAAATTACTCACTTCAGGATCTTTAAAAGAAGAACGATTACCTATTATTGCTTCTGGAGTAAACGTAGAGCAATTACTCTCTGTTCCAGCGGTAGACAAAGGAACTGGAGTGAAAGAAGCTCATGCAATTTTTACTGTTTTAAATGAATGGAATCTTATTAATTGTATTAAAGCATTTTGCTTCGACACGACTGCCGTAAACACTGGTAAATTTTTATCTAATAAATGTCTTCTATGCGTTAATGATAAACATGATAGAACTAAATTATTTTTTAGGAATTCATTCCGGTGTATGCACTTTATTAAAAAAGAAATTAGATCGTGATATGCTTTATTTTGCGTGCCTTCATCATATTCTAGAAATAATGTTAAGAAATGTTACTGAAATTGCTTGGCCAGTAACTAGCAGTCCAGACGTACCAATATTTAAAAGGTTAAAAGATAATTGGACTAAAATTGACACATCTTTGTATGACATCGGCATAGAAAACGGCATAATTGAAAATGTGTTGCATGATAATAAAAATAATATCCTAGAATTCGTAGAAGATCAATTCCAGGTAAAAATCCTTTTATTCAAATGTGCTATTAACCTTAGTCTAATAAATTTAGAATAATATTTTGTAAAATGTTGTCTTATTTAATTTTTTTTTGTTTTTTTAGCAACATCAGCCGCGAGATGACTACAAAGAGTTACTCGAGTTATCCTATATTTTTTTAGGAGGAGTACCAAAGAACGGGATCAAATTTAAAACACCTGGAGCTATGCACCACGCTAGATGGCTTGCTAAAGCAATATATTGCCTAAAAATATATATGTTTAGGAATCAATTTGTCATAAGTGCATCAGATCTTCGTTCTTTGCGTGAAATTTGTGTTTTTATTGTTACCTTCTACGTTAAAATATGGTTTACTGCCTCGAAAGCAATCCAAGCACCTTATAGCGACCTAGAACTATTTAAAAGTTTGATTAAATACAAACAAGTTCATCCTAAAGTTGCAGAAGCTGCTCTGGATAAATTATCCAATCATTGTTGGTACCTTCATGAACAACTTGCCTGCTTAGCTCTCTTCGACGAGACTGTCACGCAAGAAGAAAAGCTTAAAATAATATATAATATGAAAAATAAAGACTCAACAACAACTAATTATGATATTAAACGCCTGAATGTGACACACGCAGAGAAGGAGTCAAAAAATATCAGTGATTTCGTTAGTAAAGAATCAATCTTTATCTTTAAACAATTCAAATTATCATACGATTTCATAAATGATGATTTTGACTCATGGGATAAAAATGCATCTTATCAAGAATGTCTTTTTACATTTAGTAATTTGAGAGTTGTTAACGACACTGCTGAAAGAGGCGTTGCTCTCATGGAAGAGTTTAATAATTGCTTGACAAATGACGAAGAGCAACGGCAATACCTATTACAGGTTGTTCAAAACCATCGCAAAAATTATTCAACATGTTTCAAGTCTAATTACAAATTATTATCATCATGAGTTGATTCATTCTTTGAGTACGTGAAACAAAATATAAAATGATAAACTGCTAAATAGATAACTTAGTTTCAATATATATATGAAGCAAAATTTGATTAAAATTTTTTAATTAATGATGTATGAACATATGAATATTAAAATCATCACTATTTTTAATGTAAAGATTAATTTCACGTTGGGGACATATCAGTACTTTTTTTGCTGTAGTTTCATTAAAAAATATAAAAATTACTATAAAATAGTCATTTATTGTTTTCTTATAATTAATCAAATTTATTTCAGAAACAATTTACTCTGCATGTTGCGCTTTTAATCAATCTTGTACAAAATTAAATTCTCTACAAAAAAGGTCCTCTGCAATTTTAATGTCAAGTGAATAGTTTAAGAGAAAAAGTCGAAAAATCACGATTTTTGAGAAGAAAACAACTACACAACTTTTTACTGGCAATATAATTCAAAAGTTGGAAATTAGCTGTAAGAGCCTTTAAAGAGAAATTATCCCTCTCCAATTTCCACCCATGATCAAATAAATGCCATAAAATTTCGCTATGCTATAGATAATTTAAGAAAAAAAAATACATTTTTACGGGTTAATTAAATGGGAAAACTTTAAATTTATTTAGCCAGTACTTAAAATTAAAATTAAGAGCTCTCCTTTGGTAGGGATTTTTTTTTCTATGTTTAGAACAATAATTCGGCAATGGAGTGAGAAAAAAAAATAGTCGCATCAAACGAAGCACCCTAATGTATATGTATTATAGGTTCAATACTGAACTTGGTTCCCAATTCAATAAAACTTGATGAATTAGTGTAATAAATGATCCACTTTTCGCAAAAAAACCTTAATTTTTCTAATTAATGCACATTTACATTAAACGGTGTAGTCAACAGACATAATTGTAGGATATTGGGCAAAAGAAAATCGTAAATAGATGGGAGAAATCTGAATCAATATCCACAGAAAATTAATATTTGGACAGGGATTGAAACCATTAGACTCTATTTTATTGATAGAAGTGTAAACGGCCCAACTTAGCTGCATTTTTTAATGAACTTTTTGATTCCAACTTTAATGAATTTATTCCCTAGTGCAAACATTTCCGGAAATATCAATGAAAATCTGTAATATCAACAAAATGAGGCACCGCCACATTATACAGCCGCTATTCGAACATATATTGACGAAGTTTCCCCCATTGAGTGGCCACCAAGGTCACCGGATCTCACGCCATTTGAGCGGTCATCTAAAAAATGTTGTATATAAAAGTAAACCCGACGAAATAGATAATTTAAAAGATAGAATAAGACAAGAAATAAATAACATTTCGTAGGAAACCATTAATAAAGTTCAGCAGTAATTTATTGATCGCTTCGGACACTGTCAATCACAAGAAGGAAGACAATTCAAACACTTACTGTAATTTGTTTAACCATAAAATGTCATTACCAAAAGCGAAGTAACAGTATAATCCAATAAAAGAGACATTAGTCAAATTGAAAAACTGTTCACATTATTTAATGTAGCATGAACCACCTAATCTTATTCTAGAAAATTGAATAATAATAATAACGTCCAAATTTTTCAAAATAACAATCAAATTACCTTCAAGTAATGTAAATATATTTATAAATAAATGAATCTTCTTCAACATATTAAAGTTTTATACAGGGCAATACTTATTGTTAAATTGTGAAATAAAATTAAAAAAATGGACGTTACGCTACGATTTCAATTAACAACAGAAGAACAAAATCTATATTTGAACTTTTACCGAAAATTTTATTTGTGATCCTAAATTTTTCAAGGGATCGTATAAGTTATATTATTTAAAAAAAAATATTATTTATTTACAGTCACATGTATTTTGGTCGCTAGAACAAGGGCAAATCTTTTTAGTCTCCAAAAATATACTTGAATTCGGAAAACTGGCTTGGGTTCCTGGTCTTGTCACACTATCAGCAGCAGCAAAGCAAGCTTTTTCTATTGCTTGCTTCATTGAAATGCCCTTTTCGTTAACTAAAAGATAAGCTAGTGCACCTATAAATTCGTCACCTGCTCCTGTTGAATCTACACATTTTACTTCAGGAGAACTCACATGGTATTTATCAGTTTGGTCCATGTAGAAAGCTCCTTGCTCACCTAATGTTATAATAACGCACTTGCAACCTTTTGATATCAGGTCTAAAGCAGCCAATTCAACTTCTCTGCTATTATTCACTGGCAAGCCGCCTGTAAAAGTTGAAGCCTCTATTTCATTTACACAAAAGATAGTTGGTAGTTTTAAAAGTTGTGGATCAAATTTATTTTGTCCTGGTGCTCCATTTAAAATAGATATGCCTTTACACAATTCCATAGCTCTAATGGCAACACTTTCTGCAGTTTCCAGCTGCAAAATTACAACACCTGCAGTACTTATGATTGTTTTAGCCTCCTCTATATCTTGAACACTAAGTCTTCCATTAGCTCCAGGTGTTATTACTATTTGATTTTCACCTGTATCATCACCAACAATAATTTGTGCGATGCCTGTACTACAATTATTTGTTTCGAAGACATACTGGGTATTTATGTTTTCCTTCTGTAACACCCCAATGTATTTCGGTCCCCAAATATCATCTCCAATTCTGGCTATCATTGCAGCTTTTCCTCCTAATCTTGCTACAGCTACACATTGATTTGCTCCTTTACCACCAAAAAATGTCCTAAACTCCCTACCTTGAATGGTTTCTCCTGGTTTAGGTATTCTTGACGCGTAACTGACAAGGTCTATATTACATGATCCAACAGTTATGATTTCATTAGTAATCATACTGGGTAGATATATCTGAGTGGGATATGTTTATTTTAATATTCCAATACTGGTTTTATGCTTTTCCTTAAAACTTACATACATATTTGTAATAAATATTCTACACAGTACTATTAATTAATATTATTTTAACATTATGAAAAGCCAGTTGTATAAAATTGGTCAACATTTATGGCATTTACAATGGGCAGTTTAAAATAACATGCCAAAAATTTGACGCGCGTTGACGTCAACTGAGGAAGAGAGAAAAGAAGCTTATCTGTTCGTCCCATAGACATCTTAGGGCCATTCGCACCGCTAGTAGTTAAGAAATAAGCGAAGCTTAAAATGACATTGTCAATGGAGAAATGTCATTTTAAGCTTGGCTTATTTCTTAACGACTAGTGGTGCAAATGGACCTTAATATTATCTATCCGATATCTTTGGTTAGTCCTAGTATCATGGTTAAAAATGGCCAGAGGTGGAAATCCGTTTTACGATTTGACTCAAATTTGATATCAAATTTGTAAATAAACTCGAGCAAATAGCTATCTGAAAGTCGATTCGATATCTAATGGTTAAAGTTGATTTTTTAGACATTAGGTATGAACCTGGCCAATGAGGTAAAGCCTTAGGACTGAAAAGCATATAGTTTTCGCATCAGTGCTTTTTCTGAATAACCTCTCCTGCATCAAAGACCTTATATCTTTCTTATATTCTTAAAACATCGATGAAAGGACTATTTATTACATAAAATGCGTCAAAATTTAAACTTACCTAGGTTCTCTTTATATAGCCTAAAATACTATCCACACCAATTTTTAGATAATCTGAAAGGATCGCTTCTTTCCTTTAGCTCATCCTTTCTTTAGCGCCAAGCTCAATTACAAGCAACCTTACATCTCTAAAAACATAGCGAGCATCAACAGAGCGTCAGTCAAAACAACATCCGGTTCACATACTTTGATTTTCTTGTAATCCGGACGAAATAGCGCTCTTCAAAATAGCGTCAGTCCAAAAAGGGCCAAAAAAATTTAGCACAAAATACATATTATATTAATGCTCTTAAACAAACGGCAATGGAGAGAAATATTCTTGCTGATAGGCTGTAGTTGCTCCAAATCCAAATAGATAAAATTATAAAAAGAAATTATAAATTAACCAAAAAATATACGGGAATAGTAAAAAGTATAGCCAAAGTATATTAACCGTTGAGTAGCGACATAAAGTGTCGGTGCCTTTGATCTTGGGTGGTGCAAATTTTCTTTCTCTCTCTTTTGACGTTATTGACGGAACGACACAGTAAAACACTGCTCGAATTAAGAACTGGTCTTGAATGTGATGTTTACACTGCTCGACGTAATTTGAAGTAAAACTCTTTTGTAGTTTACATTTATAATAAAGGTTAGGTCATTAGGCAGTTTTGTATTTATGAGTATTTAACTTATGTAGTAAATATAAAAATATATATCACTTATATCACATGCATTTCCTGACAACGAAAAACCCACAAAACCTCAAAAAATCTTAACAAAAACACAATAAAATAGCACTAATAAATCCACAACAACGAATTCCTATATCAGCTGCCGGACTAAAGTGAAAGGGGTTGTTTACATCTTTAGAAGACGTCTCGCCTTTCTATTTCGCGTCGGCGCACTAGAATTCGGTTTCCCAGCTGTCGCTACTCAACGGTTAATATACTTTGGTATAGCTAGAAATATAAACAATGCAACTAAGCCCACTAAATACTTTACTAGTGAATAAGATCTGGCACAAGAGTGGATCCGAACAGATATCTCACTAACAAAAGCACAACCACAAAATCAAAATAACAGCACTACAATAGAAAAATCTGTAAAAATTAAGGCAGCATCACCTATCATAGTGGATAACGTCCAAAAAGTTAATAAGCTCCATATAGTATGGTAAGACAAATCCCAAACTCTCAAATTAAAATCATCTACAATAATGTTAAAATTAACGTTCCGAAAGGACCAGAATATAGAATGCGTTTTGGAGCATTAACAGAAAAAAATATATTCTTGGTACTCTTTTGAAAACAGAATAGATCAATTAAAGTAATGGCATATAAACTGCACCAGTCTTGCGAACCAACTAATATAATTATTTATTATTATTATTTATTACTCCAAAACTAAAATATAGGACTAAACAACCATTCCAACACGACGAAAGTGTTAAATAAATATATGGAATCATAGAAATTATGGGAGTCTACGTAGAAATTGTACCCCTCAGAAAATCCAAGCTAATACCTCAATGCAAAAGGTGTCAAGCATTCAGACACAATCAAAGGTACCTCCCTAAAGATGTTCTATCTAAATGCGTTCGCTGCGCCAAAGGATATCCTGCTAGCTACAGAGTATTTGAAGTAGCCAAGAAAATACAAAAAATAAACTTATCTGAACAGCAACGGGACTAATCCAACATAAGTTGTTAAAAGAGACAATTTAATATACAAATCTAGATCATTCAGCCAGACGATATCTGGTAAAAAGGAAGATAAAATAGATAAGAATCAATATTCATCCATTACCAATACTCTCCACCAAATATTGGCAAAGCTACAGTTCATCAAATTTCTAGAGGCTTTCGACGGCTAGACAGAGAAAGCACTACTGACAGGCATCCCGACGGATTTACGCAATGAAAGTACACTCTGCGCATCAAGTATTTCACTATTTCATTCAGACGTAAATGTCAGATGTAAATTTCGCTAAAACATTTCTTTTATTTTCGTTTGTGTTTTTTGCTCATTACAGTTTAATAGAACCTAAGTATGGAGTTTAATAGCAAATTAAGAGGCCGCGTGATTAACAGTCAATCTCGCGAAATAATAGCCAATGTTATAGAGTTTATGAGAAGAGAAGGAAACTTTAATTCACCTTCAATACCATTTAAAAATGTAAATGATCGTGTTGCTGCAGCCACAGGAGTATCTAAAAACACTGTCGTCCGCATTTCTGGAGAGAAAAAAAGAATCGATAACCGTGAGATATTGGAATTTTCATCACCAAGAAAAACCATTAAAAAACCAAAAACAGTTAATGATATAGATGAAGCTGCACAAGAATCAAATTTTATTTTGTTATTATTAGATAGCTATTTTTGTTTCTGAGTTGTGTTCATTTACAGGCTCAATTTTTTTCCGTTTCTCCTTTTTGATTTTATATGGGGTTTCAAGTTGTTTTTGACTTATTTCAACGTAAATCACAACACACTTTTTTAATAAAGCAAACAAGTGTTAAGAGGTATATGTACGTGTAAACTACAATTACAAAAAATTGATATGAAACCCATGAAACCACCAACAAAAATGTAAAGCTAGCTTCCGTACTAGAACATGGTGTCATTCGTCGAGATAATTTATCGTTTTGTTTAATAGATCAAGAAATGTAAATATCCCCCTGTTATTTTTTATAAAATTATAAGAGAAATAAATTTTTTTCTAAATAGTATAGTTTATTATTTTGTAGAAAAACAAAATTTCGAAAATTTTAGTAATGTTTCAGAAACAACCGTTATTAATAATAGGTACCATTTTCCTTAATAAGGTAGAAATAAAATATAAACTATTTCCACGATTTACAAAGGCCTACAAAAAAATTATAGGTATTTTCCGCTATCCTATAAAATTTATATTTTCTGACTCAATTTCAAAAGGTTGAAGGAATTCCAAAACACCTTTTATGGCATAATAATTATTTTCAATTCTACATACTATCTTTAGCTGCTTTTAAAAACGTTCTAAGAAAGTCCAATCAGACCAATTTAATCCCTAAACTATTCCACACTTTTAAAATTTAATTACCTAAAAATATTAAAAACTATTTAAAATAACTTGTTTAGCAGACTGTACAATAGCTATCTTAGTCACACGTAGCGCGTTCTCTGTCTGGGCGTCGAACACCTCTAGAAATTTGATGAACTGTAAACAAAATGAATGAACGAATTACTAGGTTAGAATATAGTAGCAAAGGAGCTAACCTAAGAGACAATATAATGAGTAATAGTCTAATAATAATGGAATGGATTGCTAAAGGACTACTGCAGCACCATTTAAGGGATATAAGGTTTTTCATACCATTCATCCCAAATTGCAGCAAGAAAGGGTAGCGCAGTATTAATTAGAAAAGCGGAATAGAGGACCGAAGAATTTCAGGGAACTTCAGTAATGATTAAAACTAAAACATGATATTATGTTCACTTCTACATATTTTCCTTCAAGACACCGTTAAAATAGAACAATACCTAGACTTTCTCAAGGTCAATGAAGGCGACTTCAATGCAAAAAACACCCATTGGGGCTCCAGACTAACAACAGCTAAGGTTAAAAACCTAAAAGAAGCAATGACACAGCTAAAATGTAAGTCGCATTCAATTGGCAAATTAAGTTATTGGCCCACAGATAAAAATATAAAATACCCGATTTAATACTCTTTTATTGTACGAAATATTTCAGCTAACTAAATCCAAGTTGATGAGGCATGGTACATGAATTTAGATCATTCGACCATTCTTTTTACTCTTAGTGACACTATTATCTAGAAGGAAAAATAATAAACATGACAACTGACTGGCAAAGCTTCAGACTTTTAGTTTCGTTAAGAAAAAAAAACACAGGTAGTTAAAGAAGTAGAACTACTTGTGTCCAACATACAGCAAATCTCAAATGCGATTGAAAAAGCATTAGAAAAAAAAAGTCTGTTTAGCCACCTTTCTCAATGTTGCGCAGGATTATGATAAAGTACTACTGCCACAGCCATACTAATAGCTACTGGATTTATACATTTCAGATAAATTCTTTAGAGTAACCCAAGATGAAGTATACTCTAAATTGAAAGAAATTAAAGCAGAAGTACTACAATGAAGCGTCCTTGGACCCACTAAGTATATATCATACAAATGTGACATACCTCAATTAGAACAAGACACAACAGGTACATTTGTAAATGATACTGCCATTCTAGTGATATACAAAAATCATGAAAAGGCAAATAAACTACAAACATCAGGTAATAAAATACTTGGTCCAAAAGATGTTAATATTAATTTCACTAACAAAAATGGTCAACGAATACCAAATACAATAAATAATGCCCAGGTCCCTTTAGCTAACTCAGCAAAATATCTAGGTATTACATTAGATGCAAGACCGCTGGAAGGTCTATGTTAAAAAGAAAACACAAGAGTTAGATATAAAATTCATGAAAATGTACTGGTTAATTGGTAGGCATTTCAGCCTATCTACAAATAACAAAATTCTATTATATAAACAAATTCTCAAACCAATTTGGACCTATGGCATTTAGCTCTGGGGTTAATAATCCAGTGATTCCAGAATAAAGTATTGAGAAACATTGTCGATGCTCGTTGGTACATTAGAAACAGCAACCTTCATCGAGACCTTCAGATGAGCACAGAAGTTCGCTATTAGTCACGAACAACGGCTCCACCAACATATGAACGTTGAGGCGATCCAGCTTCTTGACAATACGAACCTGACAAGGAGACTCAAAAGAGTGAAACCTTTTAAGTTAGCCAAGTGATTGTGTTAGTAACAAAGCAAAGCATTGTGCGATTTAGTGTTACACGTAATTAAGTTATCAGACCCTAAGGTATACAAGCGAGTAAAACTTTATTTTTTAAGATTGCAACCCTGGTTAAGTTATCTTATATCAAAATTATTTATTGATCAACTCTTGATCAGATTTTAACATCAATAAACGCCCCTTATGGAGTGTTTTTTCTAAAAAAAAGAAATACATAAAAATAATCCAAACTTGTTTACTTAACCTGCAGTCATCGCGGGTTGATTGGCAAATAAATTATACATAATTTGAGAAAATTTAAAATATACTTAATTAATTTACCCAACCCATATGGGCTTTGATAACACTTTATTTTTAATACGATTTTAAACGATTTGCTTATCTGTATTTTAATTATAGTAAAATAAGACCATAGAAATAGTATAAAAAATAAAGTGTTTTTAAAACCCATAGATCCAGTAAAAGGGTGAAAATCTCTGCTGATTTTAGCTCTTCAGTTCCGATTCGGCTAGCTGTACGAATTTTTTAAATATCTAATTTTACTTTCGCAATATATGTCACTCTGTACACATTTTCGTTCAATATTGGAATTTGGTAAAAATCTCTTTGAATGAATATATACGCCCAATCACTGTAAATTAAAATTTACCTATTTATCCTATCTAAAGCTTTGCTGGTTTTTCGAGAATATGGTACTACGTTCCTCTTAAGAAAATTCTACTGTTTGGTGAAATTCTTACGGGGTGATAAATGCAATTATTAAATTTTAGTATAGTTGTTACAATATTTCCATCATCAGTTAATATCTTTCCATCAATGTAAAAAGAACTTTGTTATGGCAATGTAGAATCGAACTCTTGAATGGGGAATTCTATTTTCATATCTTTTTAATTTAATTTACCAGAAATAAATGGTTGATATTTATGAAATTATCATTCTTCAATACTAATATCAATAAAAAAATTTGCACTGCCTAGAAATCTGACAGCACTCAGGTATGTTAGAACTAATTATTATTGTACTTTTGTATTGCATATTATGGCTAATTGCTATTTAAGTGTTTCTAACCTCATTTTATCACGTTTCTGTGAACAGTTTCGTTACAATTTGATGCATCATCTCTCTTTATAGAGTTAGGTGAGTTGACGCACCCGCACACAATCATTTTATTACCAAATTCTTAATTTATTAGAAGTATGCCGACCGAATACAAAAGAAAAGGAAGCCTTAAAAGGGGTAAATGGACACTAGAACAGTTGTTTGCAGCAATAAGTGCAATTGACAGAGGATATAAGGGAATCCGAGAAGCAGAAAAATACAATTTGTGCCTCGGAAACCAACAGGAAAAGTGTTGTTATTGCTGGATGGGCACTCTTCCCATTGTAGTAATGTGGAAATGCTAGAATATATTGACAAAAATGACATTATCTTATTTTATTTGCCTAGTCACAGCAGTCAGTTTCTTCAGTCTTTGGACAGAGGGTTTTTCAAGTCCTTCAAAGCATTTTATTACGAAGCTTGCAACTTATTTTTAAGAGCAAATTCCGGAAGACATATTAACAGACTACAGTTCGGACACTTACTTGCTACTGCATGGGACAAATCTGCTACAATAAAAAATGCAGTGTCCTCGTTTAAAGCAACAGGTGTAGTACCATTTAACCCTTCAATTATTCCTGCATATGCCTACCTAACAGAGGAGAGGCCACAAACAATACTTCGTCCTCAGGATCCTCCACGCAACATTCCTTCAAGTGGTGGCACAGATTCAGTTAACATTAGTACCAGAATTGAGTCAGTCACCCTGCAGCCGGGTTGTTCACATTGGCGTGACCAGAATCGTAGCCTGGAAAAGCCGAAGGATCAAGTCTCTCCTGAACGACATTCTACCCCGCAGCCGGGTTGCTCGCATTGGCCTGACCAAAACCCTGGCCTTGAAAACACGAAGGATCAAATATCTCCCGTGCAAGATCCTACCCCTGGAAAAATATTGGACCAAATATCTCCTGTACCAGTTACGCGTGCTGGGGTGCGTTCAGAAATCGAGAGCGTCAAATTTTCAAACGTCCGTACAAAATTCGTCGAAACGTTTATTTTTCCCCGATAAATCCGAACGGTAAGTGCAAAGTATGTGCAAAGTATTGTCAAATCAAGTTTTTGGTTATGTGTTTTCTGTTATCTGAGATTGTAGGAATTGTGAAAAAATAGTAACGTCCACATAGACTTTTTTGTGTAAAAATTCAATTCATTACCTTCCGACAACTAGACGATAATTGATGGAATTAATTCTCTCACTTATACTCATATTTAAATATTTTTTACTCAAAAAGTAAAAATAGGAAATTAAATACTAGGTAGTTCTCTTAGGTTAATTAGGACCGATTCCACCGTTGTGTTAAACGAATTTTAAAATGATATTTTTACATTGTCATTTTAGTATCTGTTTAAGACAACGGTGGAATTGGCCCTTAATGTTATGACATACTGCGCAAGTCGAGTAAAAATTACCCCACTTAAAACGGTGGGTAAAATTTCTTCATCCCGACGCGTTTTTCTTTTAAATAGGAAACGGCTGGGGTAATTTGTCCAGAGAAAACGTTCCATATTTAGGAATGCTTTTTAGAATTTAGACAGCGTCCGGACGCATTTACCCTACATTTCTGAACGCACCCCAGAAGAGCGTTGAGGAAATGGGCCTAACAACTTGCTTCTGTTTTGACGACCAGCGAGCACATTAGAGAAAAGAAGCAAAAATCAGAGGCGAAAATGAAGAAGGTAAAGAAATCAACACGTGATGAAATAAATGCAAAAAGGAGAAACAAACTGTGAAGAAGAATAAAAAAAATATGCTTCCGAATCGTCAAGTGATGAAGAGAATTCTATTATTTATGACGATTCTTCGAGTTGCGAAGATGAATCCAACATTTGTGTAGCATGTAAGGAAGAATATAGTCAAACAAAAAAGAAGGAAGACTGGATTAAGTGCATGAAATGCTGCCGGTGGCTGCACGAAGGCTGCACCAAGTTTTTGAATTTCTGCGATTTTTGTGGAAAAAAGGCAGAAAAGAAAATTAGATAGGCAAGCACGTATTGTAGATATCGAGTTTTATTTAAATATTTATGTGCTTTAGTAGAAAGTGTTTGTTAATTTTGCAGTATAAGTAAGTACATAAAGATATTTTTTGTGTTCATTATTATTGTAAAACGTCAAAAATAAAGATTATACAGTTTATTTCGTAAAAAAATGTTAGAAGAACATATGCGCAATCTCACCTAATACATTGCATCATCTCTACTATATACTTAAAGTGAGATGGCGCAACAATGGAAAAAACCGTAATTCACTTTTCACCAAAATTTTCAGTTTTACGCCTTATTTTAAAATAATACATGCCAAGTTGATGCATTAATTTTTTATAATCTGGATTTATTACTATTATTTTGTACTGCCATACAGGTTTTATGGCGACTTTAAAAAACGTGCGTCATCTGTCCTCGATTTACCCTATATTAAAATTTTAGTCACTTAACTTAGTCATTAACTTAAGTCACAACCCTGTATAATGTTTAAAAACACGGTTAAAAGAAGTAATAAGTTTAAAAAGCCATGTTCAGCACCAGTACAATATTCCGTGGGCTTCTCAACGGGAGTCGTCACATGAAGACTTTGATTAAATGAACCGACCTCGGCCTTATTCTTATTATTTTTGTTATTATTTTGATTCATGATGCTGTAGTTTGTATATACAAAGAACTGGCTTCTGTTGGTATCCGTTCGTCTAGTAAACATTTTTCTTGTCGATCGCTTGTTTCATATCCAGTGAAAGGAATTTAGAAACTAAACCTATAAATAAGTATTAGTTATGTGCACACAAAATGAGGCTACATAATTTATTGTTCGTTCGTATTTCTGTTAATTCTTTAAAATAGGTGTATACCGTTTGAGTTTTATTTTTGTAAAGTGACTTACTAGTTTCAATTGATGGTACGCCGATCCTAATGATAGATATAATATTATCTAAGATATACTGTCTAAATTCTATATTGTCTATATTATTATGTATTATGGTTCAACTAGTAAGAATAGCAAGAGAGGACAGTCGGAGCGAGCGAATATGATATATTGTATACTATCTTGTATTTTACGAGATTGTACATGCCCAGAACGTATAGAAATCAAAAAATTATAGGGAATAACTATGGAGATATGGGCCAAGAATAATAACCACAGAGAAGCAACAAAGCCGTACCAACTCGCGTATCGTTGACAACACTAATGATTTGTAATTTCTGTGGTGGGAGGTGTTTGTGTGAATGCGTCTTGTTTGTTTCCATTTACGCCATGACTGGCAGTAGTATTTTATAAACCTTACAAGCAAATTTCACATACATAAACAAATAATAATATTGCCAAGACAACAAGAAGACGAAGCAACGACCTTTCGTAGGGTTGCGGCTTCGTCGCCACCAGAAAATTTCAATCCACACCTGGCTACGTCGACCGTCATAAACACCAACGGCCTGGACACAGCTCGCCTACTCTATCAAAAGGAGATCGATGTACAAATAAAGGTCTATCCACATTAGCCGGACAAGGTACGGTCAAGTCACGGTCCGGTCACGATCAAATCTTTTTGAAAGCATTCACACCATCGGATCATGTCATTGTTATATTCGACCAGGCAATCGTACATGAATGTTTTTTTAAGGGTATTTTTGCTTGTAGTAACGCGATCCGCTATCTTAAAAAATGCTTACAACTTCATTCATTAAAATCGGACTTATTTTGGATGCGGAAGAAGAACAGCAAAAAAATATAAAAAATAAATGAGAAAGAAGATTTTGGGTACATCCAATGCTAAAAAAAAGAAAACTATTTGTTTACGTTGCATGAAAAACTTATGGATGATGATACAAAATTTTTTGTTTATTGAAAATTGAAGAATTACATATTTTTGACACTAAAAGATGAAATTCAAAAAAATGGTACCACCTGTATCTGTAACGTGTGGAGGGTGGGTTACCACCACGGCACTTATGCCTCATTAGGCCCATTGTGCATCCTCCTAAGATGATAGGCACCTCCTAGCTCATCAGCCAGACAGATTTAATGTAGTTGACAATGTCGCCAAGAGGTGCTTCTCTTATATCGGCCGGTGTTAGCCGATACTCGCCGAACACAAATCTTTTAATAAATGAGAGCATCGGGCAATCGTAAAGGATATGCTTGATGGTCTAATATTCTTGTTCGCACCCTCTGCAGAATGCGGATTCTGACAGCCCCATGATATGGAGATGCTTCCGTACTTGGCAATGACCAGTCAGAATACCTGTGACCAGACGCAGATTCTGTCTAGTCATAGTCAAGTATTTGTTTGCTGCAGTGTTGTCAGGATAACTTAACAGCTCCCTGGCAACTCTGCAGTTTCTTGTTTCATCCCATCTTTCCTTGAATTTCACAAGGGAATGTTCTTTAATTAGGTCTGTCACTACCGATTTTGTCAGGCCAATAGAAGGGCCAGGTCCAAAAAGTATTTGGTTGGCTGCTTTCTTGGCTAGTGAATCGGCAAGACGGGTACCTTTCGATGTGGCGTGACCTTTGATCCATCTTAAGGTGACCACATTGTTAATGGATACTTCGGCCAAAGGTCAAAGGTGAGACCTAGGTACTTCACCTCTGTCGCAAAGTTTAGTTTTGTGTTTAGGAGTTCTGGAGGTTTTAATTCCATTTTCATCCTTGTCCTTGTGAAAAGGACCATTTCTGTCTTCTTAGTACCACATTTAGGGAATCGATTTCCCCAGATCAAAAACTTTTAGTTTGTTTATGAACGTTTTCAGATGAAAATTTTTTCACAGCAGCCATTTTATAGAAAATCTAAACATGTACATTAATCACTCCATTCTTTTCGATACTTCCGACAGCCAAACGCCCGTTTTTTTGCCTGACTGGTTGGTCGTTGAGCATCCACACTAGATGGTCTGCGCATCAACGGACAGTCACGGTCCGGTCAAATATTGTTGGAATTGATCGGCGCGTGACTTGACTGTGGCTTGCTTGTTTGATGACCGGCATGTGTGAACGGTTTAAAAGAAATCTCATTCAAAAGCATTAAAATTATGACAAATCATTTTTGATCAGACCGTGACTGGATCGTGACTTGATCGTGGCTTGACCTATAGTGAAAATAGACGACATGCGCACTACAAATCATTAGTGTTGTCCCCGATTCGTGAGTACTATTATTTCAATTTCTACATGCTTTCCGCATAGATAACTTGCCAGTTTAACTAGTTTAGCCGTGATTATTGCTATTTGCCGATTTGTTTTGTTTGAGTTAAAAATATATTTTATTTTTATAAAAATGTGTTTTATTTGCTATTTATAAAAAGGCTGACTTTGTCTCCTGTTGGAAATATGGCACACACTTCTTCCTTACTACTTTATATTCCAAGAGTACGACAAGATGTTGAATATTTGTATGGTATGTCATGTCCTTTCCCTACTAACTCGATGAGAAAAATGATAATTGAAATTGGTTATGAAATTCAAATGTTTTGGTTTAGTAATTCAGCCAATGCCACAGAATAGCATTTATTACTTGACATTTTAATTGTAAATAGCAGAGATAAGGGAGACAGAGATAGGAAACGCTCATAAGAGGCCAATGCTTAACAAAAACCAGCTTTACCGCAGTTAACATCTGACCCACTATGTGGTGCTTCCATCGATATCAAACAACGCAGCGGGAAATTTAAAAAACCTGATAATAAAGGTTGTATAAATATCGACTACACTATCATGTTCTTGTAAATAAATTTAAACAATGTAATTACGCTAAATTATTTATTAAAAAAGAATACTTTAATTTTTGATCGTTATTTGTATTACATTTTTGTTTTTATTTTTCAAACGAATGGCAAATGTTGTCTTATTTTAAAATAATGGGAATTCACATTTTTTTCTTCCTATATCAAATCTTCTTTCTAACGTTTTGAAGCCATTTTCTATTTCTAAAACAATACATAATCCGTAAATACCTACTTTGTAACAAAAGTTGGTTACTGTTTGTGTTACTTACAAGACTAGATCTTACTTTGGTTAATTAAAAAACGCCACATTGTGGTTGTTAAATTTATTCATGTGGCATGAGTTACTAATGCAATACGTTTTCTGACTGTAATATTACAAAATATAAATATTCTCCTCAAATTTTACACAAAAATACCCACAACCGTTTCGCTTAGTTCATCTACAAGATAACACAATCATGAACACAAAATTTTAAATTTAAATTCAGATTCTTCTGTATGCATAAAACTGACATTTATATTTACAAACTGTCCACTGCTGTCCACATCTACTGTTTGTCTCAGTGTTGGCAACCGTACGATTTAAATCGTATTTATACGATGTTCGATTGCAAATGAAGAATTCTGTAGAAAATCTTGCTGATAGGTCGATAGATTAATTATTGTGGAATATAGAAATTAAAGTTATTCAATAACCATTTGACAATTGAGTGATACGTTTACATAAAACTAAATTCAAAACACGCTGGCTTAAAATATTTTTTTAAAGTTAAAATTGCGTCCGTTTCGCACGAAGACTAATTTTGTTATTGCTTGCTTGGAGGTTCTAATAGTTCTTTCATTGAAAAATGTCTTTTCGCGTCCATTTTTGTTTTCATTCTTTCTGACATCCCCTTTAACGTGAATTTTTAGCCGCTCAAATTACTAGAGAAAAATTCTACTCGCCTTGTCTAAATGTACGAAAAAAGGTAAAACGTTATTTATTGTTGAAAAGCTTTTAAAGCCATTATTTTTGTCGTAAAGTGGCTGTATGTATTGTTTTGCGGATAACATTCTTATCATTTAGTTCATCTTATCAATAGATAGGAGGATGATATTTTATTCCTAGTACAATCACTTTGTACAATGATCCTATTTGCAGTGTGGTTTTCTAGACTGGATTTTTCAATCTGTTAAATTCAGCTAAAAGAAAATAATGACCCGTTGCGAGTTTACTTATATATTATGTATTATAACCTTACTTTTAAATTAATTATTAACGATGACTCTTTCATTGAATTTGTTTATTTATCTTAATTAATTAATTTCTTATTTTTATTGTCATTCTTAAATATGACCGACCTTCTGTTATGTTATATTTGACATAATATGTCAGTGGACACGGAACACGATAAATGTCAATGTCAAGTGTTGTATGTCGTTCCGTTTCTGGTTCCGTTTGCCGGGTAAAAGAAGCTTCACAGTGGGCGCTTTGAAGACGCTTTTCGCTGTACGAGGTGCGTTATAGTTGTAGATTTGTTAGGTTCGGTACGCGCTTAGAAGATTTTTCGCGATCGGATTGGCATCGATTTTTATCAGGAGCAATTTCTAAACGTAGTTATATTGTACATAGATATAGTATGTTAGGTTAATCTTTCGACAAATACTGGTAAATTCTTAAGAATGAATTTCTGAACCCACTCGCCTTGTCATTTTTCAAAGCGGAGGTGGAGACATCGTGCGAGATTTGTTGGTTGGGTTGCTTTTTGTCAGGTTAAGAAAGGAAAACAAGCCAAGTTTTGTTTTGGAAGTAAAAACTATATTTTTCTATAGGGACCGTGCGTGAAATATAGAGGCAGCACTACTGCCGAACTTAGCCCTCTCTAGTGTTTAATTTTAGAATTAAATGGGGTAAACATTGCAAGTAAATAATGAAGGGTATTTTTTTAAATATTAAATATAGTTAAAAATAGATACCGGCCCGTACCAAACAATCGTGTACATGGTCAAAATGATGTAAAATGTGAAACATTATTAAAATCTGGACATGCATATACATTTTAAGCAAAAAGATTTAAATGGCTAAGTGACAATAAATTGTAAAGTTGTACCTTAAACAAGTGTATCCAATGTTAAAATATAGGTATTAAGTAACACTGAATTTAAAAGTATTACAATAACATTTAAAAAATGTAAATTAATAAAAAAGATTTATAATAATAATTATAAATCTTTTTAGCTTTATGTTAATCGAAATGTCATTCATCCACTGGCGTTTATGAGATGTTCAATGATACATATATTATAGATTGCTCACCCAACTGTAAAAAAATTATGAAAAGCTGGTTGCAATGTGCCTTTCCTAGTGCTCACTAAATAGAGCCGTTCTAGCCCAAATGTGTTAAAATAAAATTTCAGCATTTTAATCTTTAGAAAAAGATAATAATTAAAGTTTTACTTCAAGACATGTCATTATGTATTTGGAAAGTTGAGTTTTCATGTAGTTACATAATATTAAGAGATCTAAACAATTTTTATAACAGATGGATATAAATAATTTTAGACTACTATTTCAGAAACAATTCTACATAAAATACATAATTGCAATATGTAATACAATTTTGAAAAGGTAATGTAAACAATTTTGATATGAGGTATGAACAACTTTGGTAAGAGTTGTAATTGGACACTTATCTATTATTCTGAATAATGTTTAATGGTAATGTCACTAAAAAAATTTACAAAAAATCACTGGATTTTTAATATTTTAAAGTTTGTTACAATCTCTTTTGACAGTAATTGCAATGTATTATTTATGATTTGTTTATTTTAATAATAAATGAGAAATAGTTAATAAATTGTAAAGAGAGGGCCGTGATATTTTGGTCAAATTGGATATTCTTATTTCATAACATTCTATATTAGTTTTAATCAACAGAATAAACCATTATCTGTAAAATTATATTTATATTAAATGGTCATTTAAATATGTAAAAATCTTAATGACAAGAAAACACTAAAGATTCGAATTTTTCTGTAAATGATTTCTTTACAACTAAGTGCTCAAAATTGATACAAGCTAGATAAAAAGAAAACTTTGCCCAGTGAAATACGCTTTTCGTCGTCTGATTTACATATGGATAAGCAATCTTTGTAATTATGTATATCATTGGGTGTGAGGCATAATTGTGCTCTGTGGAAATTTATAAAATTTCTTTACTATCGAATGAAATCCAGGTTTCTAAAGTGATGTGTTTGTACATC
The DNA here is from genome assembly GCA_927349885.1 of Psylliodes chrysocephalus. Classification (NCBI taxonomy): domain Eukaryota; kingdom Metazoa; phylum Arthropoda; class Insecta; order Coleoptera; family Chrysomelidae; genus Psylliodes; species Psylliodes chrysocephalus. Next base: position 45,519,407 of record OV651820.1, on the reverse strand, counting down.
CACGGATGCAACAAGTTTTTTCGATATTGATATTACGAAAATAATTCGACTTCATTTTATTAATAATTATTAAACAATAAATGCCGTATAAAACATTAATAAATACCCCCCAAAAAGTTCACATTTTTGTCACCAGTTAGCGTTAAAGTCATGACGCACGGTCCCTATAACCATCGATTTATTCTATTAAAGGGGATTTTAGATTTGACTCCATTAATAATTGAGGATGTACGGACATTTGATACATTTAGTTAATTTTAGAGGTTTTGATAAATATCCATCTTTTTTTGTGACCTATTCCACACCTGCTAAAGGGATCTATAGACAGAACAATTCTGGGTATGACTTATTTCAATAGTTCGTTGTTTTATATGGGAAGGTCCATCGACATTTTAGTGTGTAATATTGAAGTGGATTCTTCAACAGTGGTTGCTGTGAACTGTCTTTCTTTTTTCAACCTTGGAAAGCTACTACTTTATCCCTTTGTTTTGGTACAGGGGGAAAAAATAGTGTCCAGCATTCCCATTGGTATGTTTGGTATGCTTGGCATGTCAAATCGTTCGAAATTGTCAGAACTGACATTTGGTTTTTAATTTTCATTAATTTCTAGCTTATTTTTGTAGTTTTTGAGTGATTTTTGTATTTTATTACTTTACTGATATAAATTTTAACAATGGTGAGAGTTTGTGTAAGTTGCAAATAGAAATAAGAAAATTCATCGTCAAGGGCATTTCACAAGTAAGTAACTATTAGCGTCTCTACCATATTTTTAAAGAAACAGTACCTACATTTTATGCAAAAGGCTGTTAAACCTAAATTTAAAATAAATGGTAAATTTAGTGAATTAAATTTAAAGAACTTATTATGTATGACGAATATTGTTTTTGATTTTGGAAAATAATCATAATTTTTCAATATAAACAAGATTTTTGTTTTTAAGCCATTTTATCATGATAAAGATGTTAAATCAATAATTTTTGTTTTTTGTAGGTTTCCAGCTAATCCTGCCGAAAAAACGCATTTGGTGAAACATATTAAAACTTACTCCAGAAAATATTTTAAATAGTGATGTTTCATGTTCCAATCATTTTTCTAGATATATATTTATGTCAAAGACTGGATGCGAAGGAAGAACTAGATTAATTCCAGGTGCATTGCCATCAGCATACTGAGGCCCCAGAGGAAGATGAATCTAAAAGGTTAAGAACCCTGTACTTTTCTTGTGATTTAATCGTTAAAAATTTTTAATTTTTCATTGATGATCTGAACCGTGAAGTTGCAGAGTTGCAGAAAAAGAAAATGCAGAATTAGAAAACATGTAAGTAACTAAGTACTTTTTAATGCAACATAAATTTTATTTTAAAATAATTACCTATTACTACCTATATTTATTAAATGTACCTATGTTCTTTAATTAAATAGACTACTAGTCGTTAAGAAATAAGCAAAACCTAATGTGATTTTTTTTTACACCCTTCAGACCTCCTGTGCTATACCTTAATCCATCTGTAGTCTAGCAGCACTGCGGCTTATTGTACCACCATTTGAAGGTCCTACTACTTTTCCATTCACACCCTCATTCATTCTCATTCATTCCACGTCCTCGATGGTTAAACGCTAGTCGGATGAATCCCATAGTGACACATTCCATGGTGGAACCTCCCAGATATCACCCATCCATGACGTGAATGGAGAGATCACTTCTTAACTGTTGCGAGTAAGTGGATGCACACTAAGCTCGCGGCTAGCCTCTCATTAAGAAACAATCGAAGCTTAAGACAGTTTTCCAATAAAAATTAAGCTTTACTTATTTGTTAACGACTAGCTAACTACCTAAGTATTAGCTTGATTTCTATTTGTAGTATATCGTTTAGTAATCTATTGAACATTGGTTACGAAAAATATTTTTATATTTAATAAATTATTGGAAAAAGTTCTTGTATTGTAATTCTCGTACACGTGTGCTAAGAGATATCATAAATATTTGTATAATATACCTACTATTTATTTATATTTTTGATTTTTAAATGTAAGCTTTTTATCTTTTTTATTGTCTATTATTTCAACCTTCATTTTCCCGTTTTACACTTTCTGATGTTTCCAATACAAATAATAATAATATTATTAATAATAATAACTATTATTATTATTTACTATTACTACTTAAATAATGCAAGTTTATAAAATATGTGAATAATTTTAAGAATTTTGAAGGTATGTATCAAATTTAATATTTATATTAATTGCAAACCCTATTGAATGCGGACTCTATGAAATATATATGCTCGAAGATAATACTGTTTATGACTCTTGGTGAGTCAATGTAATTTTTCATTCATACTAGTTTACATTTGGGGTAATTAATTGTATAATTTGAGAAACTTGAGTCAGTTTATATTGACACATTTTGTAAGAGTTCACCACAAACTTTTAACACTCTCCAAATTGGAAAAAGTTACCTGCTTAACGTATCGTTTAGACCAAATTATTTATAAGAAAAATATTAAAATCATGAAAATTTACCAATAAATATAAATAAAAAAATACAAATAAAAAGACAATATTATAAACACACAAAAATATTATTAACACAGATTGAAAGAGGTTATTTACTTAATATCTGTCCTTCATGAGATTACTTAACTTTCAGTTGTCTTATGTTTTTTTTATAAAGAAGAAATCTAAAAATTGAAATGTTCCGGCAGATTCCCCTAATCAGGCCTGGATCCAGCCACTGGCTCACCTTAATCAGGCATAGCATCCAGTCTGCTCTGGATGCGCAAGGCGTCACTGAAGCTCAGATGCCTTATTGCACCACCAGTTGGATGCCCTGCTCCTTCCCATATATTCAGCTCATGCATTATTCGATCCTATCTACGGTCTAAGACGGCTTCGAGCTGTACCAGTTCAGTCACTCACTTAAGCTTTATCCAGCGCCTCACTGCTAGAGACTTGTGATCGATGGGTTGAATACCTTTTACAGCACCTAGCTCTCCTGCTTCTGGCCAGATAAGGTATGTTCCAACAACGATCAGAAACCAGTCACTGATACCAGGATTCTGCATAGTTAATTATTGGGACAGCCAAATTATCTGCTGTGCAGAATCCTTGTTGTTGGAACAGATGCAAGTTCGGAACTGTAATATTGATGGTTACATGTACTACAAATCATACTTCACTAGCTTCGGTAGTTTCAATTATCTTAAATATTTTAAACGCTCACTGTGAAGTACACAATCCCTTCCCAATGAGAGGCAATTGACATTGTCATTGCAACAATCCCGTGGAGTTAACTCCACTTCCTGGATGTACCTCGTATATAAACACGAAAGTGGTTGCTGCTACCAATAGTATTAACAAGACAAATCTATTTCTAATATAATTGAAAATTAATCAAATTACATCACTCGTAAATAAGAATATCTCTTCCTTAATAATTAGTTTATATATCGTATCAATCTTTAATTTATTTATCATTTATTCCACATTTACTTTAAACCACTTGACGCTCCATATTTTTCATAATTAAGTCGTAACAATGAGTATAAATTACAATTTGTTTATGTGGGGCATTTAACAATAATGCTGAGATAAATAATGGTCCCGCCGTTTGAGCCTTGGGGTACTCTAGACATGATTAATGTGCAAGTTATGGATAAGCTCACTGTGTCGGTAGGTAAGAGGGATGAAATTCTTGTTTTGACTGCGATATGTTGTGTGCCGACAGATAAGTTTGAGAGGAAGTGTTAGGATATTCGCTAAATGACTTCATTTATTTATTTTTAAACTCTACTAGACAGTTGCTGGTTTTTGTTCTGTGTTAGTTGGAATATAAGTTATTGTTGCTTCGATTTAGTCTTCTATATTGTACTTTACGTTTAAAAGAATTTGATTCTTTTTTTGTTTAAAATATTTAAAGGCTTTTTATAGGAATTCTGAGATTAATTTTTTCGAAATTATCAAATTAAAACCCAGTACTGCTCGAGTAACTTTTTATTTCGATTTTGGTATTTTTTTATTAAGATGGCTTTCAATTGTCCTCTCAATAAACTGGATTTTAATATATAACCTCTTTTTTAAATTAAAGTAAAATTATTCTGTAGGCAGAAATGGGCGAATTGTAGAAATAATAAGTTTATAATAGCTTTTCTGTTGAAAAATACAAATATTTATTAATGGCTAAGTACTTTAGTAATACAAACGAAACGGCTATCAGGGTGTAATGTTTCTACAATTTTCACAACGTGTTTGGGTGGCTGGTTTAGCGACAGCAAAGATGTGTGTGAAAACATTTTGAATACATCTACAGGTGCCATCTTTTCGTAGTTCTGTAAAGGTTTTAATGTGTTTGCTTTTTTTGTTACAACAGGCAGCCAACTTCCTTGCTCATCAAAGTCCTGCAGAATATCAACTCATCAAAAACCTACTGTATGTCGCTGGAAGATGTCTAGGGGTAGCCACCCTTTCAGGTCAAAGTCTTGCAGGTTAATAAGATTGCCTCCAGAACTCCTCAACACAAAACTAAACTTTGCAGTAAAGGTGAAATACCTAGGCCTCACATTTGAAAAAAAAGATTAAACGAGCAAACATTGCATCTGAACAATGCCACTAAACCGTGGGGGCCCTTGGGTTTTCTCCTCCAGAGTTATCGCATGAACTTACACGGCCATCATACGACCTATAACGGTATGGGTACCGAAAATCCAAAAATTGATAATTATCCGTAAACTAGATCAAATTTAGAGAACAGCATATCTCAACATAACAGAGGCTATAAAAACCACACCAACCAGAGCAATGAAAGTTATTTTAGGACTTACTTTCCTTGAAATGTACATCAAGCAGGTTGCTCTGATGACAATGACACACCTACACATGGTTGGAATAGAACCTGATCTAGGATCTGGTGAGGCGAGACGTAGCTTTTGGCAGGAGGCACTCGATCAGCTTCCACTACCTCAAGCAAACATGGACTCAATCACACCGAGATATATCAATCATTAGCCATATAAAGTTATATCAGAACAAATAGAAGAGCTGGAAGTGACAGTTACGATTTATATTTACACCGACCGGTTCTAAAACAAAAACTCCAGATCCCTAAACCTAAACATAAAATGAGCTATGAGCAATAGTTCCAGTGTAGTTTAAACAGAGCTCACGGGATTCTCATAGCAGCAAAATAATTCATTAGAAACAATATCACTGAAAGGAACATGATCATCTATACAGATAGCAGACAAGTAGTACTCACCCTCAACAGACCGCAAATTTACTTAGGGTTAGAACTAGAAGCTTTGGTTGAAGTATCCATCAACAATGTGGTCACCTTAAGATGGATAGAAGGTCACTCCACATCGAAAGCTAACCATCTTTTCAATTCACTTGCCAAGAAAGCAGCCAAACATATTCTTTTTGGACCTGGCCCTTCCATTGGCCTGACAAAATCGGCAGTGACAGACCTAATTAAATTTAAGGAAAGATGAGATGCAAAGTTGCCAGGGAGCTTTTAAGTTATCCTGACAACACTACAGCAAACAAATACTTGACTGTGACTAGGCAGAATCTGCGCTTGGTCGCAGCAATTCTGACTGGTCATTGCCAAGTACGGAAAAATCTCCATATTATGAGGTTGTCAGAATCCGCATTTTGCAGGGGGTGCAAAGATGAGACCATCGAATATATCCTCTACGATTCTCCGACGCTTGGCTGATATAAGAGAAGCACCTCTTGGCGACGTTGTCAACTACATTAAATTTGTAGGCTGGCTAGAGCTAGAAGGTGCATATCACCTGAGGAGGATGCACAATGGACCTAGTGAGACATAAGTGCCGTGGGGGTAACCAACTCTCCACACGTTACAGTTACAGAGATACGATTGCCGAGAGGTGTTTCTAGTTTCCCCATTTTTAGAAAGTGTCTATTTGGTGGGCTTCTATCACCCCAATAGTAAAAGCCCGGGTGAAGGCATTCTGTCCATCATCTCTACAGGGCGATTTTTATTTCTCATATTTTTTACACTAACTAGTTTCTTTTTATATAATTCGTAACATCGTATTTTTTATCAAAAGAATTATTATATATATGAATCAGTAATTGTTTGTTTTTTTTTTGTCAAATTTTTCTCGGTATTGAACTGCAAATATTTATATTGGCTGCCTTAACACACCTTTTTCAATATCGCGAATATTGTGGCCTATTCTGTATTCTGTATTTTAAAACGTGTGGAGGGTATGTTGTTTTACGACACTCAAGCCGCACATTGAGACGCAGGTGATGCAGGCGATACAGTGCAGGATAGGTTACACAGTTCAGGAAAAAATACGTGTCACGCAGTATGAGCGCATATTTGAAAGCAGTTCTGACAATTGTTGTTTTGTCGTGCGAGTGCGAATAGCAAATAATATTATTTGGACATAGAAAGAGCTTTTTTTATTTGGATCATGGCGTTGTTTTTGAACAGTTCCGAGTCAGAGTCGGACGCAGAATTTGAAATATTAGTTATATTATACAACCTGTCAAAGAAAAATTTGGAAAAGCAACTAGATGAAAAAATAAAAGACTCACGGGGAATTTGCACTATCGTCCGAAATTTCTGAACCTGTTTTTTCAAATTATTTTTGGTTAAACAGAGAGTAGTTTGATGAAGTACATAATATGATAGAAAAATGTATTTAGTTAGATGGTTGTAACGCCCAAAAACCAATCGGAACCAAAGAAAAAATATAATATATTTGTTTAGGGTAATATTTTTATTAATTAAATGTTTTAATGAAACAGTAAAAAATATTCATTTAAATAATCAGTATCCTATGCTGAAATTGTTTCCAAAAAATTTCGTACATCAGTAGTATTATCGGCTTAGAGTTGTTGTTGCAGCAGACAAGTAGGAGCTTTGGGTAAATGCAGTGGGTAAATTGCTTCTAGATTGTAAGTCGTAGGTATTCGAAAGTAAAGGAAGAGCTATTGTTGAAATGGTTAAATAGGAGTTGTTGGTAAGAGAAGAAAGACGAGTCCGAAGATTACTAAGTATAATTATGTTCTGTATACTGGCTACGACGAGAGCTTGGGCTTGGTGATGGAAGAGTTTTTAACGAGTAGGATGAATGGGGCTGTGGGGTATGCGTTTAACATATGTATATGCAAAACTTCTTTGTTTAGTATAATAGTTTTGTTGACTCGTGTGCTAGATTTCTAGATATACAGCTTCTACTTGTGCTACAGCTTCAAACATATTAGTTCTTGCTGGATGTTGAAACTTAGGAGGCACTTTTTTGTTATCTGATACACAGACATATAAAAATGATAAAGATCATCATCCAAAGGCTTCTGTGCTGTTCTTTCAACTGCTGTTTTATCGGTTCTTTTTTGACGTTGAATAATTGATATTTTTATTATTTCCTTCTTATCGTCGTTGTTATTTTTAGACACAGGTCTAGTTACGGTTGACCGGTCTTCAGTTATAGATTCTTTACGTTTGGCATTTCCTTTTTCCTTATTTTTCTGCATACTAGTACTAGTCGTAGACGGCTCATTAACCACGTGATTATTCACATTCAATTTCCTCGTAATCATGTCTAACATCGTTGGTTAGCTCTTCACTCTTAAAAGTTTCAGTTTCTAGATCAACTATGGATGCCACTTGTTGTTGGGTATCTTCATCTTCACTATCTTCCTCTAAGTTACCTTCTTGTGGCGTGTTTGACATATATGGAACCAAAAACTGCATTTGTTTATTGATATTTCCATTGTTTTATGTTAACAGGAGCCCCGCTTTTATGAAACTTTCTCTGTCTTCGCAGTGCATCGCGGGGGCAGTTACGTAGCTTTAGTCACAGTATTTTCGCCTCATTTAAAAAAGTTTTATTTTTGACTAGTTAGGTGTACTGAAAATAATGCTTTCGATATATTTTAAACATAAATTAAATTAAGGCGTAAAGGGGATAACAGACTACCATTGATGTGGGGTCAAAGGGGAGATTCAGCGATGGTAACATTTTTTCAAGCAGCACCCTGTGAAAAAAATTATGAGACAAACTTTAGGTTTTCCACAACTGACTTTATTTGGTACAGCTAAATATCCTTTACCATACGTTTTGGTGGACGATGAAGCCTTTCCGCTAACAGAAAATTTGATGCGACCCTATCCGAGGCGAAACGTTACTGGTAATCACGAAAATAAAATACTTAACTACAGACAGGCTGTCACGAGCCCGTCAATGTGTTGAATGTGCATTCGGAATTCTTGCCTCTTGATTTCGTGTGTTCAAAAGACCTTTTGAAATTAAACTTGAAAGCGTTGTGAATGTTACAAAAGCAGCTTGCGTTCTGCACAACTACCTAACAGGGTATAAAGAAGCCTCTAAAAACTTAGACGGAACCGATAATGAAATGCCCTCAAATCAGCTACTTTCATTGCGAAAGAGTGAAACCCGAAGTACATCAAACGCTTTTCTAATAAGACAAAAATTTACGCAACATTTTAATACAGAAAGGCACATACTTTGGCAAGAATCAAGTGTTTTACAAGGAAACTTTTAATATTTGGTTTAATTAGTAAAATATTGTAATGGCCAAGACAATGACGTAGCAAATGCTGTATTATTATGTACTCAGCTTAACTCGGCCGGCCATTCTCTAGCTTAAATTATTAAAACGTATTCGTTTAACTTACCGCCTTTTAATTTAAGTTCTTTTCCTATATCATTCCATAATTGATCCTTTAATTTTGCTTTTAAATAATTAGGATCGTTGGTATCATAGAGAATTGTATGCTTCCTCACCAATTCAATTAATTCTTCATACATTTTGAATATAACCTCAAAAAACTATTGCGAAACAAAAACTACTATGCACGTGGCGCAGGAAACTGTCACAGATAACTTACTTTTGGAATGGAAACGGCAATGTTAAAATTCGAGACAGTATTGTAGCCGCCGGGTGAACTATTTAAAAGGAAGTAGCGCCATCTCGCGGTCACTTTAGTTAATACAAAACGCGGGAACATTCAAAATTGTCATTTAATATTTAGTTTAAAAGTTGTAGTCAAATTAAGATTTGTTCATACTAACTCCTTTTTTACGTTATTGTAGCAATAAAATTATATTGGTTACAATAAAGCAAAAACCAATCCTAACTTGACTACAAGTTTAAATATTTTATTATTTATTAGTACAAAAAATTAAAAAGCATGATCAATAAAATTAATTTATTAAAACAAGAAAACATACAAATAGAATAATTAAATGTGTTAATTAGCTGGAAAGTTGTCATTGTCCTCATAGGTTGAAGAGTTTTATCTAGAACAAAAAATAAATATTAATAAACTTATAAATCAATAAGGGTGCAGGAAGAAAAAAGCGGCTAAGTCACATTTTTGTCAAAATTGACCTGGTTCGCCCTATTTTGTAAAATACCAGTATGTTTCCATCTAATAAACCAAATTAGCAAATGCAAAACAGTGCAGTTAAAATTATGTCCAACGACTTAGCATCTTTTGCTACTGTTTGTTTGGCACTTTCAGTATTTAGAATAAAAAAATACAACTGCCTGATATATCAAGTGGTAAACTACAATATAATCAGGCCACATTAATACAAAGTAACATCTTTTTGTAATCAGTAACCTAAAAGTATCAAAAGATTGTATTTTGTCAGTCTAAAATAATTTGGTTTTCTAAACATTTTGGTAATTGTGACTTGGTCCCTTTTTTTCCTGAACCCTTCAAATCTGTTAGGGAGGGAAAGTTTCTACCAGAACAAATACAAAACAGTAAAAGTAACAATCTGATCTAAATCAATATAAAGATCAAATGTGTTAGGCAGCAGTGAAAGTGAGGCATGAATACAAAAAGTACAATGACTATTACTTTCCTGACTAGGCTGTTTTTGTCTTCAACGATGCAATACTGCCACTCCAAACGGCTTGAAAAAGTTTGTACTAGAACAAATAAAAAAACAGATCTAAAAAAACAGAAAAACAGAAACAGATTCTTGAAAAACGAACTTTGAACAGCCAATACTCAAATTTGAAATAAATCGTTATTAGGATTTCAGAGAGTTTACAAAACAATTTGGGATACAACAATACGAGATATTACAACTTTTATAACTAAAAATTACTACAAAAATTTAAAATAAGCTCACAATCGTCAGCAAGATCAGGTAAACAAATTGAACATTAGAAACACAATTGAACAAGACCAAGTTGACAATACAATGAAACAATACTTTAAAAAGTATAATCCATTGCAAAATAATCTAGAAACCGCAACTTCTTGAAACGTTCGGCAACATGCTGATCAGAGCCGGCTTTGGTTGAGTGTTATTTATTCAAATGTTAAAGATAATTTTTAAAATTTGATTTCTACAAAGACCCTTTTGCGGTCTAAATTTAATTGAAAAAATATCACACGCTGAGAACTTGTATTAAAATAAAAAAAAAAATAATAATAACAAAGGTTTTATTACCAAACACAACATGTTCAACTAAAAAATATATTGAAAATGACTAAAATTATTAATTTAAAAAGAATATGTTTCACTAGATTTATTTTGTAGAAATGTAGGTAAATGAATTTAAAAACGTCTTTACATCACTTTCAGTCACTAATTTCATGTTCTGAAATACTCACAATCAGTATCATCCAAGTTTATTTCAATTTTTTGAATTGTATTGTTAAATCTCATATATTTCTCTTCGATTTTTTTAACATGTTGAATAGCGTTTTTCCATTCTTCAACAGTTATACAGTTAAATGCATTTCTTACTACAGCAATTACAGCAGAAGTGGACTTAAGAGAAGAGTTGTTTGCTCGAGAATAATTTTTTAACTGTGACCATAATAATTCTATGGGGTTCAAAATACAGTGGTAGTGTGGTAAACGTAAAGCTTTAAATCCGTGTTTTATTGGTATGGTGTCGATAACATATTAAGGTTGAAAATTAACCAAGTGTAAAAGTTATATTACCTGTTTTTTTGTGTAGTAAAAAATATATCATTCTCCATCAGAACGTCCTAAATCACTGATTTCGTAGAATTGGTATTTGGTTTTTTTCGGACCAATCGAGAATGGTACGGGGTATTGTCTAAAACTATTAGGCTATTTTCATTTAGTTTTGGTAGTAATGTACTCTCAAACCATTTTTCAAAAAGAGTACTTTCTATGTCCTCGTGGTAGTCCAAATAACTATCCCGTACATCCTTTGCAAACAGCAAGAGAGCTCCTTCTACCCAACCTGATTCTTCACCACAACTACATTACATTTTAAAGTTCCATCAGTCCAACATTTTTTTATGATGTCGTAAGTGTCGAACCAGGTTTCATCTAAACTCTAAACTCTACAATTGATTAAAAGTACAACGCAAGCATAGTCGTTATGAGTGACGTTGCTTAAGGATCGCCCACTGTGCGCGACATTCTATCTTTAGTTGGGTATATCATGAATACTACCTGTGTTCTTAATCCGCTAGTTAAAATGTACACCCTGAAATTGAATGTTTTAGTCCTACAGGTACCTTACACTTTTATTAGGTACTTTGACTTTTATTAAAATGTTACTGAGACAATATGTTTATCTGTTTTTCTAAATACGAAAATAGAAATCGACTTGTCTCAGCGTTTTTTTATTATTAATACAATTGTTTAATGATTCAGTTTTGTAGATATTTATGTGGATATGACTCTTTTCCGTATTTAAATCACAACAACTTTTGTTAAAATTCAATTTTAAAATTTAAATTTTTATTAGGTTGAGAAATGATAAAACCTAATTCAAATCGTCTCATTTTAAAAATATTGCATTTTTATTATATACTAATTTGTGAGGCAAAGTTAGGATATTTTTAACAATTTTATTGAACTTTAGATTTTTTTTCACTGAACACTTTACGTTTTTATTAAAACCTTCATCTATAGGTAAAGAAAAATAAAATAAAATATTATGCTGTCTAGAATGAAAATCAAATACTCGAACTTCACACATTTCGATTGCATTTGTGAGCAGTGCAATAGCTCTTAAGTTCAAACCACTAATTAGTGTTAGTGCATCAACGAACTGAACCAAAATGTTGGTGCATTTATGTCTATTTTGTCCTAAGTGAGACGGTACCATAAAAATTAAGATTTTATTCGTTAAACAGAAAATAAATAAAATTGGTTGTGAATAATTTCTTGAAGAATTTTATTTAATTTCTCCAATTCCTTTACAGATATATATTTTTAATTGATCGTCATCAAAACTTTACATTTAACTACTTTTTTGATATTCTTAAAATATTCATGTTTTTGTTTTTTTTTTTAATCCGCGGCGTTTACCTTAAAATATTTCTTAAATTAATTTTTTGTCACCGCAACTGGATGTTTTGGTGGCTTCTATTAACTACCTATTGAAAAATGTATTCTATTATTTCTATCTCGAAAAATATTTATAGAAAAATAATATAAATATTTCATAAAAATTAAAAACCGTTATGCATCATTCAATCCATTCATCCAACCATGATACCGTCTTAATAATTATTTTATGATTTGTTAGCATGAATACACACTACAATACCCTATTACAATGTAATGTATTTGCATAGAAGCCCATTTTATCGCCATTTCCTAACGACATTATAACTATCCTACAAAATCTATTTTTAATAACATCGTTGAAGTGTTCGATAAAAATAATAAATGTCCAGTGTACGATTGGCTGGCTTGGCCGGCCCTGTAGGAGGTAGTTAAAGTCTCGTTTGGACTGCGTGATCCTTGCTTGCGACTCCATATATTAATGTTCCTAGATTATGCTAATTCGGTTTATACATAAACATCCACTTAATGTAGATCGCCTCAATAAAAAATGAGATGCCATCTCATAACATCCGATTACTTTAGAGAGAGAGAAACTTTTAATTCTGATGCCCGACTCGAAATATATTTTTACAGGTACAGGTGCTGGAAGCCTGAATGAGAAATAAGCTTTGACATGATATATAGATTTAAGATGAAACTGCATATGATTTTATTTCAATTAATTTAAAACCAAGTTATTTTAGACAAAGATGAAAAATTATATGTAAATAGAACGACTTTGTATTGGTTATTTATTTGCTAGTAGCAACTAGTGACATCAATCTATCGAAAAATAAAAACTAATAATTTTTTAATTTCAATAAATGCTCATAGAACTATTTTTACAATAAATCCAATGAATTCCAGCCAGTGTCTAATTGGGATATACAGGGCCTACCGGTTCACGAGGGAGAAGGGCCCATCTTTAAACAAAAAAATTTAGTCACTTTTACAGATTAATATTTAATACTTGACATTTTCGTTGAACTTACTTCTAAATAATACTGCAACAAAAGTAGGTAGCACATAAATTATTTATTATCGAATTCATAATAAAAATATAGTATTGCATTAATAGTACACAAATAGTATGAAAATGGTAGACAAATAGTACACCAATAGTAAGCAAATAGTACACAAATAGTACACAAATAGTATACAAATAGTACACAAATAGCACAAAAATAGTATACAAATAGAACACAAATAGTACACAAATAGTACACAAATAGTACACAAATAGTACACAAATAGTACACAAATAGTACACAAATAGTACACAAATAGTACACAAATAGTACACAAATAGTACACAAATAGTACACAAATAGTACACAAATAGTACACAAATAGTACACAAATAGTACACAAATAGTACACAAATAGTACACAAATAGTACACAAATAGTACACAAATAGTACACAAATAGTACACAAATAGTACACAAATAGTACACAAATAGTACACAAATGGTACACAAATAGTACACAAATAGTACACAAATAGTACACAAATAGTACACAAATAGTACACAAATAGTACACAAATAGTACACAAATAGTACACAAATAGTACACAAATAGTACACAAATAGTACACAAATAGTACACAAATAGTACACAAATAGTACACAAATAGTACACAAATAGTACACAAATAGTACACAAATAGTACACAAATAGTACACAATTAGTACACAAATAGTACATAAATAGTACACAAATAGTACACAAATAGTACACAAATAGTACACAAATAGTACACAAATAGTACACAAATAATACACAAATAGTACACAAATAGTACACAAATAGTACACAAATAGTACACAAATAGTACACAAATAGTACACAAATAGCACACAAATATTAAACAAATAGTACACAAATAGTATACAAATAGTACACAAATCGTACACAAATAGTAAACAAATAGTACACAAATAGTACACAAATAGTACACAAATAGTACACAAATAGTACAAAAATAGTACACAAATAGTACACAAATAGTACACAATTAGTAAACAAATAGTACGCAAATAGTACACAAATAGTACACAAATAGTATACAAATAGTACACAAATAGTACACAAATAGTACACAAATAGTACACATATAGTACACAAATAGTACACAAATAGTACACAAATAGTACACAAATAGTACACAAATAGTACACAAATAGTACACAAATAGTACACAAATAGTACACAAATAGTACACAAATAGTACTCAAATAGTACACAAATAGTACACAAATAGTACACAAATAGTACACAAATAGTACACAAATAGTACACAAATAGTAAACAAATAGTACACAAATAGTACACAAATAGTACACAAATAGTACACAAATAGTACACAAATAGTACACAAATAGTACACAAATAGTACACAAATAGTACACAAATAGTACACAAATAGTACACAAATAGTACACAAATAGTGCACAAATAGTACACAAATAGTACACAAATAGTACACAAATAGTACACAAATAGTACACAAATAGTACACAAATAGTACACAAATAGTACACAAATAGTACACAAAAAGTATACAAATAGTACACAAATAGTACACAAATAGTACACAAATAGTACACAAATAGTACACAAATAGTACACAAATAGTACACAAATAGTACACAAATAGTACACAAATAGTACACAAATAGTACACAAATAGTACACAAATAGTACACAAATAGTACACAAATAGTACACAAATAGTACACAAATAGTACACAAATAGTACACAAATAGTACACAACTAGTACACAAATAGTACACAAATAGTACACAAATAGTACACAAATAGTACACAAATAGTACACAAATAGTACACAAATAGTACACAAATAGTACACAAATAGTACACAACTAGTACACAAATAGTACACAAATAGTACACCGATATTAAACAAAGAGTAACCCAAATAGTAACCCAAATAGTAAACAAATATTACACAAATAGTACTTAAATAGTACAATAATAGTTCACAAATAGTACACAAATTGTAAGCAAATAATATAGAAATAGTACACAAATCGCGCACAAATAGTTTACAAATATAACACAAATATTAAACAACTAGTACACAAATAGTATACAAAAAGCACAAATAGTACATAAATAATAGTACACAAACAGTACATAAATAAATAGTAATCAAATAGACCTTAAATAGTACACAAATAATACACAAATAGTACACAAGTGGTACACAAATAGTACACAAATAGCACACAAATAATACACAAATAATACATAAATAGTACACAAATAGTACACAAATAGTACACAAATAATATAAAAATTGTTCACAAATAATACATAAATTGTAAGAAAGTAGTAAACAAATAGTACACAAATAGTACACAAATAGTAGACAAATAGTAGACAAATATTATTAAAAATAGTGCACAAGTAGTAAACAAATAATGCACAAATAGTACATAAATAGTACACAAATAGTACACAAATAGTACACAAATAGTACACAAATAGTACACAAATAGTACACAAATAGTACACAAATAGTACACAAATAGTACACAAATAGTACACAAATAGTACACAAATAGTACACAAATAGTACACAAATAGTACACAAATAGTACACAAATAGTACACAAATAGTACACAAATAGTACACAAATAGTAACACAAATAGTACACAAATAGTACACAAATAGTACACAAAATAGTACACAAATAGTACACAAATAGTACACAAATAGTACACAAATAGTACACAAATAGTACACAAATAGTACACAAATAGTACACAAATAGTACACAAATAGTACACAAATAGTACACAAATAGTACACAAATAGTACACAAATAGTACACAAATAGTACACAAATAGTACACAAATAGTACACAAATAGTACACAAATAGTACACAAATAGTACACAAATAGTACACAAATAGTACACAAATAGTACACAAATAGTACACAAATAGTACACAAATAGTACACAAATAGTACACAAATAGTACACAAATAGTACACAAATAGTACACAAATAGTACACAAATAGTACACAAATAGTACACAAATAGTACACAAATAGTACACAAATAGTACACAAATAGTACACAAATAGTACACAAATAGTACACAAATAGTACACAAATAGTACACAAATAGTACACAAATAGTACACAAATAGTACACAAATAGTACACAAATAGTACACAAATAGTACACAAATAGTACACAAATAGTACACAAATAGTACACAAATAGTACACAAACAGTACACAAATAGTACACAAATAGTACACAAATAGTACACAAATAGTACACAAATAGTACACAAATAGTACACAAATAGTACACAAATAGTACACAAATAGTACACAAATAGTACACAAATAGTACACAAATAGTACACAAATAGTACACAAATAGTACACAAATAGTACACAAATAGTACACAAATAGTACACAAATAGTACACAAATAGTACACAAATAGTACACAAATAGTACACAAATAGTACACAAATAGTACACAAATAGTACACAAATAGTACACAAATAGTACACAAATAGTACACAAATAGTACACAAATAGTACACAAATAGTACACAAATAGTACACAAATAGTACACAAATAGTACACAAATAGTACACAAATAGTACACAAATAGTACACAAATAGTACACAAATAGTACACAAATAGTACACAAATAGTACACAAATAGTACACAAATAGTACACAAATAGTACACAAATAGTACACAAATAGTACACAAATAGTACACAAATAGTACACAAATAGTACACAAATAGTACACAAATAGTACACAAATAGTACACAAATAGTACACAAATAGTACACAAATAGTACACAAATAGTACACAAATAGTACACAAATAGTACACAAATAGTACACAAATAGTACACAAATAGTACACAAATAGTACACAAATAGTACACAAATAGTACACAAATAGTACACAAATAGTACACAAATAGTACACAAATAGTACACAAATAGTACACAAATAGTACACAAATAGTACACAAATAGTACACAAATAGTACACAAATAGTACACAAATAGTACACAAATAGTACACAAATAGTACACAAATAGTACACAAATAGTACACAAATAGTACACAAATAGTACACAAATAGTACACAAATAGTACACAAATAGTACACAAATAGTACACAAATAGTACACAAATAGTACACAAATAGTACACAAATAGTACACAAATAGTACACAAATAGTACACAAATAGTACACAAATAGTACACAAATAGTACACAAATAGTACACAAATAGTACACAAATAGTACACAAATAGTACACAAATAGTACACAAATAGTACACAAATAGTACACAAATAGTACACAAATAGTACACAAATAGTACACAAATAGTACACAAATAGTACACAAATAGTACACAAATAGTACACAAATAGTACACAAATAGTACACAAATAGTACACAAATAGTACACAAATAGTACACAAATAGTACACAAATAGTACACAAATAGTACAAATAGTACACAAATAGTACACAAATAGTACACAAATAGTACACAAATAGTACACAAATAGTACACAAATAGTACACAAATAGTACACAAATAGTACACAAATAGTACACAAATAGTACACAAATAGTACACAAATAGTACACAAATAGTACACAAATAGTACACAAATAGTACACAAATAGTACACAAATAGTACACAAATAGTACACAAATAGTACACAAATAGTACACAAATAGTACACAAATAGTACACAAATAGTACACAAATAGTACACAAATAGTACACAAATAGTACACAAATAGTACACAAATAGTACACAAATAGTACACAAATAGTACACAAATAGTACACAAATAGTACACAAATAGTACACAAATAGTACACAAATAGTACACAAATAGTACACAAATAGTACACAAATAGTACACAAATAGTACACAAATAGTACACAAATAGTACACAAATAGTACACAAATAATACACAAATAGTACACAAATAGTACACAGGTAGTACACAAAATAGTACACAAATAGTACACAAATAGTACACAAATAGTACACAAATAGTACACAAATAGTACACAAATAGTACACAAATAGTACACAAATAGTACACAAATAGTACACAAATAGTACACAAATAGTACACAAATAGTACACAAATAGTACACAAATAGTACACAAATAGTACACAAATAGTACACAAATAGTACACAAATAGTACACAATTGTAGTACACAAATAGTACACAAATAGTACACAAATAGTACACAAATAGTACACAAATAGTACACAAATAGTACACAAATAGTACACAAATAGTACACAAATAGTACACAAATAGTACACAAATAGTACACAAATAGTACACAAATAGTACACACAATAGTACACAAATAGTACACAAATAGTACACAAATAGTACACAAATAGTACACAAATAGTACACAAATAGTACACACATAGTACACAAATAGTACACAAATAGTACACAAATAGTACACAAATAGTACACAAATAGTACACAAATAGTACACAAATAGTACACAAATAGTACACAAATAGTACACAAATAGTACACAAATAGTACACAAATAGTACACAAATAGTACACAAATAGTACACAAATAATACACAAATAAATTGTACACAAAAAATAGTACACATAGTAAAGATTGCTTGTACGCCAAAGCAGACCAGTGATTTACCCTTCGGACACAATGAACTCTCTGTAACCAGTTACATAATGTTCAACCTTATGTAACTGTATTGTATGTAACTATACTATATGTAACTATACTATATGTAACTATACTATATGTAACTATACTATATGTAACTATACTATATGTAACTATATTATATGTAACTAACTATACTATATGTAACTATACTATATGTTACTATACTATATGTAACTATACTGTACGTAACTATATATTTTAAATTTGAAAAAAAAATGTTTTTGTTACTTACTAGATCAGAGATTCACTAGATATTCGAGATATGGTTAAAAGTAATGGCGAGTGATAAGTATTTGACCTTTTACAAAAATATTATTGCTTTTAATTGAGACGTAACACATATGCACAAATAGATTTATGTTAATTTATATTATATTAACTAAAGTTATCTATAATCGTAGATATATTCTTCTTCCTCTTTTCGATAAATTATTTCCTGTATATAATACCTTCTTTTATACTAAGAATTTGAAATCTCAGATTAAGTTGTCGTGCATTTTGTAAAGAATGTGAGAACTAAATGCTAAATTATTGTGTGTATAGCAGATGTAAAATTAATAGAGCTTAACATTTGAAATAAAATAAGCGGTATTTTGTGAAGTTGTTACGGTTCGCATTTTATCGTTGCAATATTTATATAAAAGTTAAATAATTTAATAATTAGCTTACCTGTCGAGAAAAGAAAACACAAGATTGTTCAAACTATGTATATTAATTTTCTATATCCTGTACTTGAATCTAAACAAACAGTTTGACATATATTGTCGACCTTGACCTTCCCTCTTCTCTTTATGAGTCTAGTTGCAATTGTTCAAATTCCAAATTACTTCTTCTCTGCTAAAATCTACAGTCACTTTTATTTATTCCAATTTAAGTTCAAGGCCAAGGTCATTTGGTCCTAAAATATGCTAATTTGTTGGCAACCCTAGATTGTCATTCTGGCTGAAGAACTTCCTTCCTCTTCTGTCCTTTTTCAATTAGTTTTCTTTGGTCCATGCGGTACCTGAAATTCAACGAATTTTATTCGGATTATTTAACTAATATTAAAAGAGATAGTTTACCTTTAAAGTATATTTGTCATTATTGGCAGCACCTTGTGCTGGAAATAATACTTTTCTTCCAAAGGCCACCTAACATCTACGGTAAGTCCATACCAACCATGCTTTAGTTTATATGTAGAATATTCCCTCTATTTTAGGCCTTCTTGTTTGTATCCATTCTGTAGAGCTCTTGTGCCGCTCCTGTAATATTTAGCTGTAGTATTTAGTAGCTATTATTTAATTTGGACACACTATCGTCAGTGCTTGGCTTAGCGGTTCCAGTAGAGGAAGTAACCCGTACTATAGCTCACTGCTTCCTACTTAGCTTGTTGGTCCAGCCCTTAGTAACCGATAGATAACTCTGATAAGAACAACCCCTGGATGGTAGATCAGGAAACCACAGAACAAGTAAGAACGTTCCATTGCCTACTTCATTGCCTGAGCTCTATTTTAGCTACGCTTAGCTTGCTTTTATATTATATATATTGCTAATAATATTACCTTGCATCATCTTTCTGTACATATAGTTAATATTATCACTGTCATAGTAGTATCTTGTAAATAAATCATAGATTTTAGTATTATCACTTCATTAAGTTAAAAGCGAGATTGTTTAACTTTAAAAGTTTAAAAGTATTTAGTTATTTCGCATTCTAACTATTGAACAGTTTTAGTTTGGGTATTGGCATTTTATCTACCCTTACTTTTGTTGGCTGCTTTGGTATAGCTTATTTAGTCTCGTAAAACCTAAAATAAAATATAGATAAATACCTGTAAGTTTATTGTATATAGTATAAAAGTATTTAGGTATATTGTCACTATTATTAAATGTATGCTTTATTCACTTCGTACTTACCTACCTTGTGAACGATTGGTACCAAACGGGCAACGAAGTCATTTTAATGTTTTTTAATGTTTGCTGGATTTGTTCCACCTTCCTAATTAAACAGCAGACTAGTTGCTGGAGTATTAAAAGGTTAAACCATACTTTTGTCTATCTTTCCACGACCCTATCTCTCCGATTATTGCAAATAAAATTAATTGAGCTAGTCACCCTTATCTCAAGTGAGAAGAGCTGCATTACAACCCCCAAACTTTGATGCAACGTAAAACACTTTTCTTCTTCTTAACACTTTTTTATACCCATTGAATGTGTGGCTTGGCTTTGTCTTTAAAATATTTTTATTATATTTCAAATCGGGTGATGGCCTCTTTAGACCGAAATTAGTTATTGCGCTTATTGATTTTGCGCATTTTGTGTTACGATATTGAACAAATTTGAGGAACGGGTACTTATTGTCCTTAAAAACTCAATCTTTTCACTTCATGAGTTAAAACTAAAACAAGACTTCATTTAAACTGGTTGTACAGTATCTGCTATTGAATACTTTCCAATGCCGTTTGCTATCGTCGAAGCGAAAACTGAAGAGAGTTAGCATTAGGGTGAGTAGGAAACAAACATTATCTAGCCAGAGACAAGCGGTATAATATACCAAATGCACTATGCAACTTTTAGTGAGTGAAACTGGCCAAAACTGAACTTAAGAAAAACTTTACCAATAAATTTGTTGTTTACTAAGGTTACATAAGTTTTTGTTTTTCCGACGTCAACCTTCGCTCAGCTAGGGGATGAATATCTTACAAAAATTCCGGAAATAGTAGACAAATTGAAGGGACGCCAACTGAGTTCCTATAATGGCCAAACTATGTTCTTATTTCCCCACAAATCTAGTAAATCAGGAAAAAAAATAAAAGATAAACCTGAAACTTATGTTTATAATAAATTTACCTAATAAACGCAATAATTAACAATAATTAAAAAGTTATTAATGTAAGATCCACATGAATATTCTGTGCACAAAAGTATAAATAATGTTGAGAATACATACCTTGAGAGCATTCGTTTAACAGTGAATGTTTAATTTATTAAATCTTCAGGCACAGTGCACATATGAAACCCTTATTATAATATATAAAACCTAATAGTAGGGTGTTTCCATTAACAGCATCACTATCTTCCTATCCAAATAAAGAACCAGCTAGTAGTAAGCCAGGTGGCTAGTAAACCGATGTACTGTGTCCCCAAGGTTGAGTCTAGTTGAAATCGTTGATCTCCGGAGTGTAAAACCTCCGGGTAAACCCTTTTTCGTAAAGGGTTAAACTGGTACCCTCTTAACTGTGAAGAAAAACGAAACAACCCACAGCAACCACATATGAAGAATCCACTTCACTATTACACACTCAAATGCCGATGTATCTCCAATTTTTTTTTGTCTATAAATTCCTTTAGCGGGTGTGGATTGGATCCGAAAAACATGGAAATTTATCAAAAACACTAATTTTCCTAAAATACACTCACCGACTTGAAATTCGATCCATTCAAAATAATGATTTATTTAAAAATGCTCTAACTTTGAAATGCGGAGGCTGATTTATTTAAAGGTTTTAGCAACTTTTAGATAAAATACTAGTTTTAAGATTATTATTCGGTCATCTATAAGTAATTTAGTACTCACCGCATAAGGGTTAAGTGGTAGAACATGCTTTGTAAATGATCAAACATTTACAAAGGATGAACTTCGCCCATTATTTCTATATTTTGTTTTATTATAAAATAATTATATTTTGTTTTGTATTTTTATAGAAATAATAAAGACGTTATTATTATTATTATTATTATATACAGGCGAGAAAACAATTTTTTCCTCTACTTTTGACACACCCTGTAGGTTAATTCTGCTAGTAGATCTGCACACAATTAACTTTATCAAGAAGACTAATTTATTTTTAACACTTTGTTTTTTATTTATCCCGATATCTTAATTTGTTTGTGAAATGTGACGGTTTAAAGAAAATGCTACATTTTAGAAACGGTCATAATTTAAATGACGGTAGAGAATAAACTACAAAATAAGTAAAGTACTGTGACCAACTCACAATATGACAACTGTCAAATATTCGTTACTTGGCAATTGCAGTTTAATTATCAGCACAACAAATATTCATTATCAGTATAACATCATGGTTTTAACGCCTAATGTTGCAGCACGAGCAGTTGCTCTGGTACAAGACGATAGGTCTCAGTATTATGCTTCTAGAATATTGGATGTTACAAGGTGTAGCATCCAGAGAGCTGTACAACGTTTCAATGAAACTGGTAGTTTTTCGAGATGAAAAGGATCGGACAGACGACGTTCTACAAATGTTCGAGATGATCGTTTTGTAACATTAAATGTTTTGCGATAAAGAAATACTACTGCTGTGATGGCTCGAAATCGTTTAGAAGAAGTACGTCAAGTAGCTGTTAACGAAATAACGATTCGAAGGTGATTACAGAAATATGAATTACGCTTCAGAAGACCTGTAACTGTTTCGAAGTTACTTAGGAATCACAGAACAGCACGTCTTCGATTTGCGAGGAAGCATCAACATTGGAATGTCGATGACTGGAGTAAGATTTTATTTTCTGACGAGTCAAGGTTTTGTTTACGTTCTCCTGATGGCCATGAAAGAGTATACCGAAGAAGAGGCGAAAGGTTTGACCAAGCAAATTTTTCCACAAGACTCAGTTATGGAGGAGGATTGGTAATGGTCTGGGGCGGCATAAGCATGGAAGCTCGTACTGATTTAGTCATTGTTGGCGGCGGAGAAATGACAGCTGACACCGATATATTCGTGATGTGCTAGATCCACATGTAATTCCATTTGCACCTTTTATAGGAAACGAATTCATGTTTATGCATGACAACGCTCGACCACATATTGCGAGGATTGTATCTCAATATTTGGACGAAACAGAAATTCAAAGGATGAACTGGCCATCACGTAGCCCAGACCTCAATTCAATTGAGCACGTCTGGGATATGATGGGCAGACGAGTTCATAACCGAGTTCTTTCTCCAAGTAATTTAAATTTTTTGAGAGATGCTTTGGTCAAAGAATGGGATCAGATTGACCAGATGGAGATTGGATATCTAATAGAGGGTATGCCACGACGCATTGAGGCAGTTATTCTCGCTCGTGTGGGAAATACCCGTTATTAATTTGTAATAATTATTAGTTTATTTGTTGTTTGATTTGTTTATAAAATTATGTATTACTCTGCTAAAACTGAATAAAAAAATTAAGAATGTTGCATTTTCTTTAAACCGTCATATTTCACAAACAAATTAAGATATCCGGGTAAATAAAAATAAAAATCTGATGTGTCCAACACATGACTTTCCTATCTAGTTATTGTAGGCTTTTTCCGGTTATTTTGTACAACCTATTACAGCATCTCTATAAATGTTTAGAGGATAAACTAAATATATACATTGTCCACATACATCTACCTCGAAACATTTTTCTATAGATATTCATGGAAAACGAAAATACTGAAAAATTTAAATTTCCTACAATTTTTTCATTACGGTCCATTTTAGAAAAATCATGCATAAACAAAAATTATAGAGATCGATATCGCAAACAACTTTTATTTTAAAAACTTTCATAAAAATCAGAATTTTGCACATTTTGTCAAATTTCTCGAATACGGACCATTTCAGGAAATTTTTACAAAAAACAAAAATTATAGATAATAATATTAGAAGTAACTTTTATTTGAACAATTTTTTTCTCCAAACATTAATAACAGATATATTCCATAAAATATAAAAGTGGCCTCCCATAAAGTACCCCCCCAGATGTTCCGACTATGTCCAAAATCAAATCATTTCACGTCAGGCCGAAATAAACCTTAAGTTTAAAATTTAATGTTTTTTTCTTTATCCGTTTTTGAGTTTTCTTCAAAATTCGAAATTTACACATTTTCTCAAATATCTCGAATACGGTCCATTTTAGAGAAATTAGCTATGGAATAAAAATTATAGAGAATTATATTACAAACAACTTTTATTTGAACAATTTTTATAAAAAATTATTTTTTTTACATTTTGTCAAATTTCTCGAATACGGACCATTTTAGGAAAATTTTGTATATAACAAAAATTATAGATAATTATATTAGAAGTAACTTTTATTTGAAGAATTTTCTTCTCCAAACGTAAATAACAGATATATTCCATAAAATATAAAAATGACCACCTATAAAGTACCCCCCCAGATGTTCCGACTCTGCCCAAAATCTAATCATCTCATTGGACGCTGAAACAAAGCTTAAGTTTAAAATTTGGTGTTTTTCTGTGTATCGGTTCATGAGTTATGCGTTATACAGACACACACACAGACACACACACAGACAGACATCATCGCGAAAATAGTCAAAACGGATTCAGGGGACCTCAAAACGTAAAAATCCGTCGAAAACTCGAGGTCGAAAAAAATCATGATTCCTATACTTTCCTTATATCTGTATACACATAGGAAAGTAAAAAATGTTGGAAACAAATCAGTCTTCTTGATAAAGTTAATTGTGTGCAGATCTACAAGCAGAATTAACCTACAGGGTGTGTCAAAAGTAGAGGAAAAAATTGTTTTCTTTTTCCCCTGTATATCCGGCGAGTACTAAATTACTTTTAGAAGTCCGAATAATAATCTTAATGCTACAGTATTTTTTCTAAAAGTTGCTAAAACCTTCAAATAAATCAGCCTCCGCATTTAAAAGTTAGAGCATTTTTAAATAAATCATTATTTTGAATGGATCGAATTTTAAGTCGGTGAGTGTATAATTTACCCGTTCTTCCACGATTAATACTGGAGTAAAATCTGGATAGTAATTGATTCTTCTTTTCTTAGCTATTTCGGTAATAAATTTAATTTAAATTTATTTAGCTTTATTTAAATATTATTCAGTTTAATTATTATTAATATTATTATAATTATTGTTACCTTACTCCACAAGAATAAATAATAACCAGAAGGATATCTCTCATTTAATTCCTTTGTAGTTGATACCGACGAGCTATGACCTCGTCTTTTAGTAATTACTTGTATTTCAAAAAGGTCGGGAAAATAAAAAAGTTCATGCATTACAAATATAGGTAAGTAAAGATTTATATATATGTAAAAATATATTTACTTATCTTTCCAAATGACAACTTTTTTGTCTTTTATAGTTTTAAAATTTCGGTTAATACATTTAATAGTATAAAATAATCTTACTCTACCGAATAATTTTAATAAATAATTATGTGGAAATTTTTCACATGGATGTGAAAAACTTATATTTCTACAAATACTTTGAAACGTATCACATTTTTGTGTATAATAATAGTTTCAAAATTTATTTGAAATATTACCTCTACAAAGGAGATAAATTTTACAAAATCATTGTGAGTCATGTTTAAGTTACCAAATAAATCTAAATTGGAGCTGTTATAAGCTTTGTAGTAACAAAATAAAGATGTATCGTCCAAATTTTGATAGGCTTTTGAATATTCCTCGCAAATTGTACAAGAATGTATAGATAGGCATTTTTTTATTAGGTAACCCGCAAAATACTTTTCGAAATTCGTTTCTAACGTGGACTCTTTTTGATAACTGCTATCAATTTCTGGCAAATTTGATGTATGGGGATGTGTATGAGCTACGAATGAATTTGTATCCTCTTTAATGACATCAGATACTCGCAGAAGCATATTATCCATGTCATTCTCGCAGTTTTCAGTTCCTGAATTGAGTAGCTTTACACACAAAAACTTTCTAAAGGTTCTTTGAAATTGAATGGCTGTTGGATTAGCACAATTACTATTTTGGTGTCTTATAAGACCAAAAAAATTTTCTAACGGGTCTTGGTTTAAACGTCTAGTAAAAAGAAACTTAACGTTTTTTGTTTTAAGAAAATCCCATAAATGAAGAATGGAGCTAATTGTTATTTTAAAACCTGTTATACATCCTCGCCTAGGTCATTAAAAACTTTTAAGTTGTTCAACAGCAATAAAATGTCAGTTGAAAGTCGAGACCCTTAAACGCCATTGAATATTATTGGAGCCCATATCAGTTACGGTAACAATAACGTTCAGTCCAATATTCCTTAACTTTTTAATAGCATCAAAAACTATATACTTTAACTCTAAACCAGGGCATGTACTATTATAAAAAAAATAACTCAAAAGTTGCTTCCAATTAGAGAAAATCCCCCTGACCAACAAGACGGTGGCTGTTCTTGCTGGTTTAAATACTCTTTTCCCATTGCCGGGATCTTCCACGCCTACAACATAATCCGCACTACTGTTAAAATTAGCCTTTATGCTTATCTCATCCATACACAGTACACAATATTTGTCCATTTCATTAAAATTATCAGCTTTAATTTTAAATGTTTTGAACACATTGGAGACTTCCAAACCTGGTGGGATGTCTATACCAGTGCTCCGCAACCGGTGTGCCGCGGCACACTGGTGTACCGTAAGCCGACTTGAGGTGTGCCGCTCTTGCAGACAATACGAATCAGATTCGTATTGTAGCGAGACCCGCGAAAAATAAAGCAATCTGACAACAGCGCCGATGGTAAACGTCTATCGGCGCGGCGCGGCGGCTTGATTCTCGAAGGCGACTAAACTAGAAAGATCCGTGCCGTTCGAGGCGCGACTCGATGTTTTCCTGAACATCGCCACTGCCTATATAAGCGCGCCTGTCGTCGCTCAGAGACTCAGAGAGAGTCGAATAGTCAAGTGAATCAGATAAATACGCGGGCAAACAAATAAATCGTAGAGTGAAATAAATAGTGAATTGCTATATAAATAAATTCTTGTGCCTTATAAATAAGTGAACTGGACTAAGTTTTGTTGCAGTATCTGCTTTTATAAATAACTATAGTGCTTCAAATATGGATAAATTTTTGCTGAAATCACGAGCAGATGACGAAGAACCTAGCACAAGCTCCAGCATAAGTGCTGCAAAAAGAGCAAAAAAGGTGCTGAAAAGGAAGTACAATCAAGACTACCTTCGATATGGTTTCACTTGGTGTGGCGACGAAGCGGCTCCAAAGCCTGAATGCGTCATTTGCGGTGAACAGTTGTCAAATGAAGCAATGGTACCCAGCAAACTAAACCGTCATTTGATCACAAATCATCCCAGTTGCGTCAAAAAAGACATTCAATTTTTCCAACGGCGCTTGGATCAAAATAAGAAACAAAAGCAGTTTATGAAATCGGCGGTTACGGTTTCTGAAAAGGCATTAGGAGCAAGCTACCTTGTTGCAAAATTAATTGCACAACAAAAAAAACCGCACACTATCGGTGAAACGCTTATTAAACCAGCATGCATGGAAATTGTTAGACTTATGCTTGGGCCAAACGAAGTTAAGGACGTGAGTAAAGTTTCTTTGTCGGCCGATACTGTTAAAAGACGTATCCAAGATATGTCAAGTGATATTTTGGGCACACTAATTAAAAAAATCATTTCGGCTGGAATTTTTGCGCTTCAAATCGACGAATCAACCGATATTAAAAATAAAGCACAACTGATGGCTATTGTACGTTTCGTTGACGAGGACTCTATTAAAGAACATTATTTATTTTGTAAGGAGGTTCCAGAGAGAACTACCGGTGAACAAATTTTCCAAGTAACTGATAATTTTTTTAAAATACATAATATTCAGTGGACCAATTGCGTTGCTATTTGTACAGATGGTGCTGCTGCAATGATGGGCAGTAAGAAAGGTTTTGTATCTTGTGTAAAACAAAAAAATCCGTCAATACAAATTACACATTGCTGCATACATCGAGAAGCATTGATGGTTAAAAATTTGCCCGAACAGCTTTCGATCACAATGAATGAATGTATTAAGATCATAAACATAATTAAATCGAGAGCCTTAAATTCGCGAATCTTTGGAATACTCTGTGAAGAAATGGGAAGCGAACATGAATCCTTACTGTTTTATACAGAAGTTCGTTGGTTATCCCGGGGAAAAGTTTTAGCTCGACTGTTTGAACTTCGCTACGAAGTGCGTGAGTTTCTTTCAAGTCAAGATATGTACGATCTATGCCAGCACCTTCATGATGAATACTGGATAGCCAAACTTGCATACATGGCGGATATATTCGAACATCTGAATGAACTTAATAAAAAAATGCAAGGACGGAATGAAAATATATTGACGTGCTCCGATAAATTACAAGGGTTCAAAAAGAAACTTGAACTTTGGCAGGAACAGTTGCAAAAAGGATGTCTAGAAATGTATCACAGGACCAACCACAGTACGATCGAAAACAAGCAGTTGATTGTGGATTTGGCCTAACAACATTTAAGTATGCTTCAACAAAAATTTGAATACTATTTCCATTCTATCAACACGGAACAATACAATTGGATTCGAAATCCTTTCGCAACCAATGCAATAAGTTCCACGGAAGCACTGCCATTGCAAACTCGAGAGGAGTTCACAGAATTAAGTAATGATATGACCCTAAAACTTAAATTCGACGAAGTTCCGTTAGATGTTTTCTGGATTTCCATCAAGACAGAATATCCACGCATCACCGACAAGGCCATCTTCACACTACTTCCGTTTTCCACAACATATTTATGTGAGCAAAGTTTTTCAACGCTTGTATTAATTAAAAATGATAAACGGTCATGCTTAAAAGATCTTGACCAAGAAATTAGAGTTGCGCTGTCTAAAATTGAGCCGAATATAAAACTTTTGTGTTCAACGAAGCAAGCGCAGGTATCACATTAATCAGTCATCATCATGTCAAAATATTTATTACTATTGACGTGTCAACAGAAGTAAATTTAGTATACCTACCTGTCCTACCTAGTATTTAGTATAGTTCTCATGTATGTACCTATTTGTATTTTTCATTCTATCTGAATAATAAAAAAAAATAAAAAAAAAATATGTATTATGTCCTGAGTGAAAATTTTGATGCCCCAAATCTGAAAGGGGCTTCTTCACATTTTAAAACAATAAAAAAAACTAAGGTAGTTTGGACATCCATAAATAATTAGTATACATGGAGTGAACTGACCCCCGACCTAGCTACGCCACTGCTATAAATATATTTTAGATTTTGGTGTGCCACGAAATTCTAGGGAGCAGTTTGGTGTGCCTCAGATGAGGAAAGGTTGCGGAGCACTGGTCTATACCACGTAATAAGATTCTAAAGGATTGCGGCCCAGGCAGGCAAAATAATTTAGTTAGAAGTGTTTTATAAACCGTTGGTCCAGAGAAATATAGTGATAAATACTTAAATTTAAATTCGTTCGAATACCTTCGACCTTTAGCTGATTTCATGCTTTGGGTAATCTGAACATTAATAAATTCTGCGAGTTCCTTGGATAGGCACAGTGAATACGTACAAGTTTTGTACTGTTCGAGAGTGATCGTGTCTTCCAATTTTTCTTGAAGCTTCTTTTCAAGATTATTACATTTATTAATAAGGACCTGGTTGTCCCTTTTCAACGCTTTGTTCTCAAATTTCAGGGCATTGTTTTTTCTTTCTCGGACTTCGTAAAGTTAGTTCCTCTGATATTTGGACTTTCCGTGAAGGAAAACGTATTGGAGACCGCTGAATCGATTTTGCCTTATCGGAAGAGTTGCCAATGGTTGAAACTGATGGTTTCAAAAGCTGATATAAAATACTCATACATGGCACTTGAGAGGTTTCAGTGCTAGAAGTCGATGTACTTGGAACTACTTCGTTAAATAAATATTATTGTTCAGTTTCATAATGATATTCATTATAGCACTGGTTTTTCATTATGAAACTGAAAAATTGATCAATAGAAACCAATATTTTGTAATAATCATGTAAGCATCTAGTTATTTTCCCCAAATAGTTTTTGACAGTTTCTGGAAGATTTATGTTCTGTGTCAGTTTAGATCTTCGATTTTGAAATATCTAGGTATTTTAAATTTGAAAAAAGATGTCCAGCAACGAAAATGTTCCATGTTCACTACTCGAAATTGAAGATATAAAATGTATAGTCAACATTTAGACTGGAAGCTAACAAAGGAAGCATCATCCTTTTCTAAAAATGTGTTGCTTTGAATAACTCTCAACCAAATTGAAATACTTGTTACTCCATTTTAAAAACACAACTGAATATTAAACATGAAACTGATATGTGAGAGAATACCCAAAATTGCTATCATATAAAAAGAGACAGTCCGAAGACTATAGCGGAAAAAAATCCGAAACACTTTTGGGAAATAAAAAAAGATTTATTATTTAGTTGTCTTAACAAGTAGTTATAACAAATTAGATTATCTATCGTTGCATAATACCCATTCTCCCTCAGATTAAAGATACAGAAAATATTCCAAAGTAACAGCTAATTTAAAACACCCTGTATTTGACTTATATATTATACTTTATTTATAATACCTTTCAACATCTTTGGGAAATTTGTAAAATGAATGTGCACCGATAAAAGATTTATTTTTGCAGTGTTTATAACTACAAACAAATCCAGCTTTTTTTTTTCTTCTTCCATAACTCACACTGTCCTTAAAGCACAACAAAAACAGAAAATAATCAACGATAAAAATATTTAAGCAAAATAACAGAAACAACAGAATAATAATAATTATAAATTCACGTTTTCGCTACCACCGCCCGTGCCGGTGTAGAATATCGGTTAGGTGTGCTTGAAGGTCACGAGCCCTCGAAGATCATGTGATCGGATATATCCTTCTGGTTATTATTTATTCTTATTCCTGCACCTTGTAGTGCGGCTGTTAGAGGAAACGTACAAATACAAAAAGAAGTGCAATGTCACCCATCACCCTCTACAGTATGCTGCGGTTGTCATAAGTAAAATTACGAGAAAAAGAAGAAGATGGAATAGTCCAGAAATGTCTCAAAATGTCATTCCTTGTCAAGAAAAATCCGGATTGTTCGAGAAAATTCTAGAAGGTTAAGGCAAGCTA
This sequence comes from Psylliodes chrysocephalus, assembly GCA_927349885.1. NCBI lineage: Eukaryota > Metazoa > Arthropoda > Insecta > Coleoptera > Chrysomelidae > Psylliodes > Psylliodes chrysocephalus. Next base: position 45,487,417 of record OV651820.1, on the reverse strand, counting down.
TATAAGTCGACGACCCTGACGTCAGTGTTTTAGTTTTATGATAGACGTTATTAGTTAAGTTGTATACTTGAATTATTGTTAAAGTTGAGTTGAATTAAATTAAGTTAACAAAAACTTGTGTAACAATATAATACATATTGTTTTAATCGATTAAATTGTTTTCCTTTAAAGCCTGATGATATACGACCGAAACACATAGTCTCGCCGTTTTAGTTTAAATACTTTTCAAAAGTAAGGTTTTCCATATCCTTTATTTATTTAATTTTATAGTAATTTTAAAATTTAATCAAATTTCCGTTAAAAATTGGACATGGCGAAATTATAATAAAACGGTTCATTTAAAATTAATGAAAGCAAAATATGAGTTTAATCTTAGAAACAAGCAAGTTTAATACCGTAAGCGAAAGACTGATAGTTATAATGCCTGTTAATTATTTAGAACAGTTTTATTCATTATTTTTGCAATATTCCATATTCCAAATAAAATACTAATCAATTTTATAATTGCCCTACTAAAATATAATGAATATTTAGAAGAACACAAAATCGATAAAAATGTGAAGGTATTACCAGAGTCCATAATCATTTTAAATTACTACAACGAAATTAATAGATTCATTTTATATCGCCAATCACTAAATTTCTCATTTTACAAAAATCTCATTCATCATATAATTACAAAATGTATTTATTAATTTTATTTTTAGAGTAATTTCGATCGTTAATCATTTGTTAATACGGTGGCAACGTAGAATAATAACACTTCGCTTATTAAGACATAATGAATATTTTCGAGAAAACGCTTGAACACGAAGCACCTAAAAATGAGCATTATTGGCAAAGTGGGATATTAAAAGCCTTCCTTTCTGCACATAATAATATTAAATTGCCGTGAGTAAATTATCTAAGATGGATATTGGAAACCGCATGCATAAACATATTGTGGTGCTGTTGTGGGTTGTTGTTGAGAAACCGGTCTTAATGATGAGAAATTATCAAGATACATCATTACGAGACTCACTTCATCTGATGACTATATAATCGCCGGTACTATGGTACCTGATGGCGGAACCCAACTTTTTGACACTGTTTTTAAACTTGTCAACTAACGCTAATAATCACCTCAGTTTATTTGGAACGTCATAATTTTAGTAATTTGTTTGGTAATTTTGTGTACCTATATGATATGATCTCAATGTTTCACAACAACAATTCGAATACATTTTTGAGATATTATCTATTTTTATGCATTTGGTGAGTATTTTGAATAATAACGTTTGGGATCTATGAACGATTTAATAGTGTGATTGATTAAAATCTGTGTGTGTACTTTATATAATTAAAATTAATAATGGTTGTATATTTTTCAATCATTAAACCAGCAGTATACAAGCGCCAAAAAACGTCATTACACGCGTATGGTCAAATCGACCGCATGCCCAGTTTTGAGTTCCTTTTAAGTACGTAGGCTTATGAAAATAGCATAAGTAGGTATGTGGGGTGCTCACAACACCCCATGAAAAAAACTTGTATCTGCACATTCATTTATTTTAATATTGTATTTTGACTAACATAATAATAAATTTGAATATTGTTTTCAGAAGAAAAGTAATTTAACACGTTCAGTGACAGTTCCCATATCGAAATTCCACTTCATGTGACACTACCGTTTTATTGTGGGAGTAGATTCGTTACTGCTTTAGGTAAGTGATTTATTTGAACTTTGGTGTGAAAAAAAATATTATGTGGGTTTTTTTATTATTTTGTGATGACGCCGATTAGCGTCCTGTCACGCTGTCGAAATATATTGGCTTTTGTCTTCGCATGCCGCTGAACGGCGTTATAAATAAAAACACATAAAAAATGTAAAGAAAAAAATATATTCAAAAACAAAAGCGTTTCTAACCATAATAAAAAAATTCTTATTATTACAACTACATTCTACCAAAAGTGTTACATCTATTTGTTATGCCACTCCTCAAAACAGGAAGGGCACAAAGGTAGTTTTCCAACACATCCCTTGCATCGGAAGCTAGTTTCGCGGCGTATTTTTTTTTCATAGTACATAGTTTACACTTTAGAAAAACAGACTTCTTTCCAGACTGAGGTCCTGGGATACCAGGAATTTTCTCGGGCCAATGACCTAAGTTTTCTTCTGGTACAGAATTTTAAAATATTCTGTTACTGTGTCTACTCGTTCTTACTAAGTTCTTTGTCTTGATGTTTTCGGGTAGGTTTAGGAGGCATTTGATCAATTTAAATCTGAATTGAATATATGAGTATTTTCTGTTAGCGCCTTTGAAATACTTTCTGTAAAAGTAGAATGCATTACAAACTGACACGTTCAATATATGGAACATAACTTTTTTGTACCATCTAAGCGTCTTACGTGGAGAAGAGTACGTTGAAGTCATTTGATCGCATCTATCGATTCCGAACATGTGATTATTATATGTAACAACTTCTTCAGGCTTCACATATTCTTTTCTAAACTTGTTTGTCGTTGTCACCAAGCGTGGATGGTTTCGAGTTGTAATCACGAGAACATCTCTCTTGTCCTTCCATTTAGAGACATATACGTTTTCTCTGCGTTGCCAGATATGTTCCCACTTTTTAAGTTTAGATGACACAACTTTCTGGGGATCGTCCTTTCGATTAGCCCTTAGAGTTCCGTTTGTGTGTGTTTTCAATTTCAAAAGCTTCTTTGATAACTCGTAGCTGTTGTAGTAGTTGTCCATAAAAATGTGGTGTCCTTTCATAAGATAGGACTTCAGCAGTCTTAGTACGAGAGTGGTGGTTTTACTGACACTGTTGTCAAGTGCTGCAGCCTGAGCACCACTATACATTTCCATGTTGAGAAGATACCCATCTGAAGTGGTTACCTCGAAGAACTTGATGCCATATCTACTTTTTTTGTTTTTTATATACACTCGGAATCCTAATCTTCCACGAAAATGTAAGAGACTTTCATCCCGAGAAAGTTCCTTGCCTGGACCGTAGATGCTCTGGAATTGAGCGATTAACATATCGAGAAGGGGTTGAACTTTGTCTTTGGATCTCGAACCACGAGGAGAACAGCAGAAAACTCTGAGGATTTGTTGGTAACGCCTTCCAGACATGGTAAAACTGAAGACTGGGTGATAATACAACGGATCAGAATAAGAAAAGTAGCGTTTCATATTTTTTGTAGATATCTGGCCTTGAAGCAAGCATAAGCCAAGAAATTTCTTCATTTCATCAATTGAAATGGGGCTATTTCCATAGTAATTTGAACATTGTAAAATATATTCTTGTATTTCAGGAGGGAAAAGCTTTTCAAATACCTGAAGTGGACTGAAATGGTCATCAAGGGTGATTTTCAAACAGTTGCTAGCTTCATCAAAGTCAAAATCTGTTATATCTATTGTTGTGTCCTCCCAATCACTGTCCCCATTGGTTTGAGATTGCTGAACAAACACTCTTGGTGATGAAGAAAGGTCTTGATCACTATTAGGGTCATTTTCAGCCTCCGAATTGGAGCTCAAATCTGCTTTGTCATGCTCCACATCTGACTCTGAAGAATTTTCACTTGGTACATAGTCCTGATCCGATCCATACTCTCCATCATCCTCATATGGATCTGATTCTTTAAGTTCAGATCCAGAAGATAACTTGTCGAACAAGCGTTTCAACCTGCGTTGCTCCCTCTCATAAGGATCGTTTGTATAGCCATCTCGATCCATCTGAAATTCAAATAAGTATTGAGCTATTTATAAAACTGTAGGCAATACAAATTTATTTTATAACCTCAAAAAAAAATATTATTGTGAATTGTGCAAATATTCAACTGAAGAAATTAATTATAAAATCATAGAAAAATATTATGTAGGTACTTATTTTTTCTGTTGCTCCGACAAAAAACTCTGTAAACAAACTCGCTTTATAAACAGACACTACTCTGGTTAGCAATGCTTTTCGAATGGCACTGAGACACCGCACGACGTAATGTGCACCAAAAGCCAAGCCTACCGAGAACAGGTGGTCACGGCGAGTGGGAGGGGATAATCAGCTGATAAGACACTACGGTATATGTGCTCCCATGATACGGGACAGTAGCGATTCAAATAACATTGGGCGATATGCTTATTAGGACGCCGTCCGGAGTTTTGTCACCAGATGCTTTTTAATATTTGACGCCGTACGGCGTCGTGTCACGTACCTAGGGAAGCAAAATTACGCCGTACGGCGTCGATGCCACTGAACGTGTTAACCATATCAAATAATACAATAAAACTCAATTTTTCCACGACATCCTATATTTGCCCATGAAAAAAAAAACATAATATTCGAAAAGCAAAATAAAAAGAAAAAGCAGAAAATCATTCACTTTCAGATGAGTCCTTTAAACTCTTTACACAAGATTTACAAATGTGTTTCATGTGGGACATGCACATGAATTTCTGACATTTGCAGCATGAAAATTTTGTTTTTATCTCTTTTTTTCTTGTACACACTACACATCTTACAAAGGAACTGGTCGAAGTACTGGGCACCGGCTGTCTCTCCATATCCGAAATCTTTGCAAACTTGGCTGCTTTAGATTTCAGCGATTTGGGAATATTGGTCATAAAAGCCGTTTTTTGACTTGAGGTGTCAACAATGCTAGTCTTAATTCTCTGAGAAATTTTCTGCGATTGACTATCAAGTTAGCATTATTGGCCAAGAAAATTACTTGGACATTTATTTCTGCAATATCCAAAACTCTGAAGTAGATAGCGAGTGGCCAGCATTTAGTCCTTCTTGCAACGGTATAAGTTGCACACATCTTATCGACCGTATCAACGGCGCCTTTAGTCATGTTATAAAAAGTGATTGTTTCCGGTTTTTTTTCACCTAGCGTGGTCGAAGCAATTTCATTAGAGCCAGGATGCATTGTTGAAGTAAGCAGTACATTCTTACCTTTCTTTATAATGTACGAAAGTGCTGTTATTTGGTTTTTGTAGGCAAAAAGCGTACTCTTTACTTCTCTTCTGATATCAATCAATTCTCTAGAGAGCTGAGGCTTATTTTTACGGAGCGTACAAATCAAGGAAATTCGTTTCTGCAACAATTATTCTGCTAGCGATAGTCTCAATTAGTTTATCAACTACATCTTTGGGGGAATTTGGAACAGAGTAAGGTCCCTCGGGTTGCTTGCCTGGATATATTTTCATCACTATCGTATACTATCACAAAGAGTGAGTATTTTCAATCCATATCTCGCTGGTTTGCTTTGTATATATTGTCGAAAGGAACATTTTCCCCTGAAAGCAACCAACTGTTCATCAATTGTCATTTATTCTGCCATTATGTAAGACTTCTGACAGTTGTGTATAAAGGCAGTGAAAATTTCTCTCACAGGGGCCAGTTTGTCAAATTTTTTCCGCTCAGTTCGATCGGTGATATCATCAAAACGAAGGCATCTGAGGATAAATAAAAATCTCTCCAGTGACATGATAGTGTGAAATGCATTAATTCCCATTCCATCTGTTACCCATAGATCTTCAAGATTTTCTTTACCTCCACAAAAAGAGCCAGCATGACAGAGCAAACCAAAAACGGATGACATCTCTGTAATATCAGTCGGGCGAACTAGACTTTTGTTTTGATAATTAGAACTAACACTGTCGATATAAACGTTGGTATAGTTAGTAATCAAACAAATTATATCATGATCTTTCAACCGATTCAAATACTCTAAGGACGACTTTACCGTATGTTTATCGTATAATTTGATACCTGAAATATGTGTCATGATGTTTTGAGATCTTGTCCTCACATTGGTAGATCCTGAAGTGTTATTATATCTAGTTATTTTATCTTTTCCCAGCATAGTGTCTTGGTCTAATGTTTCAGATATTGGATCCGTATCTGAGCTATTAAACAGTTTATCTTCACTCTCCTCACCTTCTTCATAATATTCTGATTCACTATCCAAGTGTGCGCTGTGTGGCTGCTCGCTCTCACTTATCTGAATCTCTTCATCATTCTCATCGTCATCTGTTGTATCTACGTAAGCACCGCCATCTTCTTCAGTGACTTCTTGAAATAACTTTCTGGGTCTTTCCTGTTCCTTCTCGTACGACATTTCACAATAGATCGAGAGATTGTAACTCTGAAATAAATAATATACGAAATTAGAGCATTATTTTAACTATCACGAAAAATACGACGTAATTACGTACCTGGGTATTCACAGCATCCTACGAAATAAATTCACTACAAAAGTAAGAGGTCCCAAGTAAACCAACAGATGTTATAGTATGTTTCTAAAAGCTACTGAGCAACACAGCGCTGTTGCCAATATTTTTACAGAAATGCCAACATATTCGTATTGTAGGGTATTCAGGCCACCCCGCATACGTAATTAAAAGTTAAACAAATAATATCTATGTAGGGAAATTCCTATACCTAGACCGAAAGTAGCAAAATCGGACGACAAAAATGCTGATTAAGGAATTATTTCTTGTTATAGACGTCTAAAAGCAAATTATTTCAGCAAAAAACGAAAAAATTAATCATTAATCAGGCAACACAATTTGGTATAAATTGAGTCTTTTTTAGTTATTACCATACGTATGAATACGGTTGATGTACTACGCAATATATTCATGAAAAAGTCTGCCCTATAAACGTATATTATTTGTCATATTTAACGTCGATTACTACTAATTTATTCATCTATAAATAACTGTGTTTACTATACCTCTATATTAGACTTATTGTTTTAGTATATTTATACGAATACACTTTTCTATAAAAGACGTTTTTCATGTACTACTTTATACGTATGAATACCGTTGGTATGCTACCAAATATGTACGTGAAAACGTATATTCATCGTGTTTCTAGTATGGCCGGAAATAGGCCTACTTAAGAAACATTATGTATAGAAAAATATTTTATTTCAAAAAATAAAACAATAAAATTCTAAATCACAAACTTAACAGGATTTTTAATTAAGAAACAAAAAACAAACAATATATATCAAAATAAAACTCTTAAGTAATAATTTTGATATGTTGTCCCAGATGTGCCATAGCTATGTAAAAATAACCATCGTAACTTTGCAATTTTTTATTGGTTGCTTATCACGGCCTGTCCAGTAAAGTTTAATGGCAAACAGAACCACATAAATATAACAAACAGAACAGAAATTGCAAATGTATTTAATAGATTTTACAGAGGTAGGTAGCATTCTTGCAAAAAAATTAAATAGTCATCTAGAAAATTCAATGAAAGAAGAATAGATAACTCCATATTTAGAACCTGTGGAAGAACAGAAGGTGATCAAAATAATAAAAGATTTAAAACCAAACTAAGCGCCTGGACTAGACCAAATTCCTTCAGAGGTTTATAAAAGATGTGTACATTAATTCAAATAATCCACTGAATTATATAGCAAATAAAATTTTTACTAGTGGAATATTTCCTAATTCTCTAAACAATGCAGTTATAAAACTACTATATAAAGCTGAAATAAAAGAGAAATGTCAAACTACAGACCCATATCGATCCAATCCAGTATGAGTAAAATAATAAAAAAACTAATTAGATTCAGATTGTGTAATTTTATAAGCAAATACACATTAATATCTACTAAATAATATGGGTTTGTGGACGGGAGGTCTACCGAAGATGCAATTGCTGACATAACATCCAAAATATACAAATTTATAAACACAAAAATGCCTGTGATTTGTATCTATGTAGATCTCGCCAAAACATTTAACACGGTGAGTCATCCAGATCTATTAGAAACTTTAAATACCTTAGGCATCAAAGGAGTAGCCTACTAACTACTACATCACAGGCGTCATTTATTTCTTGTCCACTTCTCATTGGTCATCAATATGAGGCAACCATCTTCATTGATTACAGATACAGGTTCCTAATTGATTAAACGTCGAGCGTCACTCTCAAGCTAGCTGAGCAACTTCTCTTCCGGTGGATCATAAGAAACAGTCACACACAACATATCATTGTGCGGTGTTAAAAAAAGGCAACGCTTCGGCGGCCATCATGTTATCATTTTCCAATCATAAGAATGGCTTAAGTAATAAATTTCCTAAGTAAATTCTGTACATAGTGTAAAAAGTATGTAGTTTGTAAGTGCACCATGTAATAAAATTAATATTAAATAAATTATGTAATTAGAAGGTGATGGTTTGATCCAAGTACTAAATCTCCCAGACGACCTACGGACCGCACAGGTATTTCGAACATTATTAAATATAGTTCACAATTTGCCAAGGTCCGAATGTCGGTCCTGGTTTGTTTATTCGAGCAGAAACACCGGTAGAAGCCTGTCTTTCGGTCAATCTGCGACACATATGACATTTAAAGAGTCCAGGCATTACTTCCTAAAGATTTCTCGTTGGGTATTATTTTTCTGTGAGCGGTTTTTTCAAAACGTGCTTTAAAATCCGTTATTTGACAGACATTCTTATTACCGATGAAGGTAGTTTTACTTGAAACTCAATAATAAATTTCCATAATAATCATTAATGAGGGGATGAAAACCAACCCACGTGCGATTGTTGAATCAACTGACCAAGAAGAGTTCTCATTAATTGATTAGGCATTACTGGTGATTATTTGATATGCCCAGTTTTTCTCCCAAGAAGATGAACAATCATATTTACACTTTCTTGACGAAGATCTGCCATCAATACTTGAAGATATTCCTCTTTTATTAAGAAACCAGTTGTGGCTGATGCACGATGGTGCGCCTCCACATTTTATTCCACGTGAATTTTTAAATCACACCTATCGCAATCGGTAGAACGTAGTCAAGGCCGCCTAGACTATCGTATAATAATGCTGCCAAACCATAAGAAGCATCCCAGTAATCTTTGACAATGTCAGTCTATGCGAAGAAGAGTGGAAGTAAAAAATTAAATTTTGTTTTTATTTTTTTACGCGAAAATGGTGCATCGTACGAAAGTAAGTCCACACAACAGATTTGCTCCAAAATAAATATGTAAGGATTTTAAAAATAATTTAATTTTTCAGAAAAAGTAGTGGCGAACTATTTTTCCTCAAAAATATTCAGTTCAAACCCCGTACATAAATTTTAAAAATCTCTTACCACAAAATAAGCCTCTTAATGATTTAAATGTGTGTGCAAATTTCATAAAAATATCTGAAGTGATACGAAAATTATGACTAAAAACTAATTTTGTTCTTAAAACTGTAACACCCTGTAGCTCAAAAATTAAGAGGTTTACGACATATGTTGATATCAACTTTTCCTCTTAAAATCACCCAAGGATTCACATCCTTAAGTATCGGCACTCAGTTAACAAATCTTAAGTGCATTTTAAAAGGCGCCCCCCCATAGGCTAGGTCACCAACCACCACTTCTACATTCATTTTGAATAATTAAATATATTGTATGTGATACATACTGATTTTGAGTATTTATTTTCGTTTATTTTAAATATAATTTTCATTCTCATATTTCCTCGTAAAAATATATTCGTCAAGGATATTCTGAATTTGGCATATGTCATTAGGAATGCACGTCAGAGTCGCTCTAACCTCTCGAGATTTTCCTTCCGGCACGGCAGCACCAGAACAGGAAAAGGTAGATGATATTCGCCGCTTCGCCATCTAGTTTTGTTAGAAATGCGTGTCATGCCGATGATGTGTTGCTTAGGTAATTTCAGCGGGCGTCCGGAGAGAGACTTCTCGCAACATGTCTGAAATAGCAAGAGGATGAGCCAGTCAGAAGAGACGAGAAGTCGATGTCGGTCCTCGTCTGACAGGAGCCTGCCTTAAAAATTTTAAGCCCTGGGGCGGACGGCAATTTAGGGCTCCCATTGAAACTTGTATATGCTGTTATAATATATATTGCAGCTCATAATTTATTATTTTGTAGTAACCAACATGATTTCATTTTTTTTTATCAAATATTTGATATAATTACATACTTTTTTATATTTAATTTAACAAATTATTTAATAAATTTAATTCCATAATAAATAACCTTGCTTTTATTTTAGTTTTGTAGTATTTATGAACCTTTATGCTAAATAATTTCGATGTTTTTTGGTCAAGTCTTAAGAAGCGTAAAATATTGTATAATAATACAGTAAATTCATTTCTCTATTTTTATAACAATTTTAAAAACTGTTCATGTTGTACTGTGTTACATTGATAAATAGGTGGATGGAAGTAGGTAGGGTAGGGCGGGGCAGATTTGTACATGGAGCACATTTGGACAATTCAAATATCCCGCTCCATTGACATTGTAAAGTTAGTCGCTTTCGTAAAGGTATACATTGGTGTTCCTAGTCCTAGTTGTAGCGTCATTATAAACTTTTATAAAATTATAAGTTTTAAGTGATTAACATTATCATGAAACGTTTTTAAACACTAATGTAAGTATACTGACTTACTATTCATAATGTTGTAATAATTGTTCTATTGTTAAATAACACAATATTCTTTGTTGTACTCAGAAATCATGCCTTGTTGCAAAACTTTGCCTAAAACAGCAAGCCTCATCAAGGTGATTAGAATTTATATTAGCGGATTTGTAAATTTTTCGCTTATGGGGCACATTTGGACCAGTTAGGTGGGGCAGATTTGCACTAGTCTAAATGTGCCCCATGTAAGGCACTGTTTTAAAATATGTTTGGTTTCGATTGTTTATATTACCATGATACGCTTTGAGTGATGTTGCCGCTATATTAACTTTGAATATTGCTATGTTAGCGAAATTAGGTATTGGAATGAATATAGTTAATCAATCTTGGTAATTGAGAGAATTAGCATCTCGGCGTGGTTTTGTATGTTTAATTAATAAAACTCGTTGTTTTTGGACTTTAATCATGTGTTTTCTTGAATATTCTTACATATCAGAAGTTGGATATTGAATCCAGTAATCGCCCGTTGATAGTGACAGTATTTAGAAGTGTTGTTGTGTATTTTTGTATCTAATAAATCGTGACAACGAGTGATGATGAAAAAAAACTCCATTGTGACTGCATTTTAACATTGACGCTGGTAAATCATATATTTTTCGAAGCTTTGTGGACAGCCGCGTTGTTTCTCAGGGTAACGTAAAATTAAATGGACGTTAAGCGTTTTTGTGCTAGATGACAATAAGATGATACATGACTGTATAATCGGACGTGATTTTATTAAATTGCCAAATGTGATGCTGATAAAGAGAGACACAGATGTTTATATTCGTAAACGGGAATAAATAACGAACTAGTAAACAATTTAAGTTGCTTTGAAAATGGAAACTGTGGCAGCACAAACAATACACAACTTGAGTTTGAAACACTGCTGAGTGCATATATTGAAATAAAGAAAACGACATCGATAAATGGGACACTCTTGTAGAGGAGTTATAATAAAGTGCTTTAAATACTTCATTTAATAAGAGCATTCGTAGCAGTTTTAGCATTATTTGGTTATCAAAACAAAGTCGATAGCAGAAGCTTATTTGTTAAACTTGATTTAGTCATCAATCGATCGTATTAATATTTCCGAATTAAGAAGTAAAGTTAAAGAACACAGTGATCACGACCAACGTAAACAGAAGCTAACGTTATGATAAACAAATACGTGAAGCGGAGCGATTCGAGATTGGTGACTTGGTTTGAGTACTGATTATGAGTGAGGCGTGTACCGGGGGTAGCAAGAAATTACTAGTTCAAAGGACCATTTCGAATAAAAAAAGTGTTGTACAATGTACAATGATCGATACGAAACATTACAAAGTCGAAGATTTGCGCAAACGGAGTTGCATGTTAATTGCAGTTGATAAACTCGCAAGATGGGTAACAGATCAGGTCGAGACTGTCTGTTTGTTACATAGTTTGAGGCCGATACTGCCTTGGTGGGCAGACACTGCCCGTTTGTTCCAAAGTTTGAGGCCGATACTGCCTCGGTGTGCCGATACTGCCCGTTTGGTGCAAAGTTTGAGGCCGATACTGCCTCGGTGATCCGATACTGCCTGTTTGTTTCATATTTCAAGGCCGATACTGCCTTTGTGGACCGATACTGTCCGATACGATGGCCGTTACCGCTATATTTCAAGGCCGATACTGCCTTTGTGGACCGATACTGTCCGATACGATGGCCGTTACTGCCATATTTCAAGGCCGATACTGCCTTTGTGGACCGATACTGTCCTTGTGGACCAATACTGTCCTTGTGGACCGCTACTGTCCGATACGATGGCCGTTACTGACATATCTCAAGGCCGATACTGCCTTAGTGGGCCGACACTGCCCGATGCGATGGCCGTTACTGCCATATTACAAGGCCGATACTGCCTTTGTGGACCGATACTGTCTTTGTGGACTGATACTGTCCGATGCGTTGGCCGTTACTGCCATATTTCAAGGCCGATACCGCCTTAGTGGGCCGATACTGTCCGATACGATGGCCGTTACTGCCATATGTCAAGGCCGATACTGCCGATGTGATGGCCGTGAATGCCATTGATGATAAGGCCGTGACTGCCATTGATGATAAATCTCCTCTTTCATTTGTACTTCGACTCGCAAATAATTTTAATTCTTTGTGTAACTTTGACTGGCATGTGAGTTACAAACAGTATCAAAGAAATCTTAATGAGTACCTTAATGTTTTAAGTATTTAAATATGTATGCTGTTTCCGCTGATTGTTGTGAAGCTTTGTAGTCTTGATATTTAAACCCATTCATACAAGTAAAAATGTAAAGTGTCATAATGTCATATGTATTATATATTATTATATATAGTATGTATTGTACTACTCATGTAAAAAGGCCGTAAGGCCTGTTTGAGTTTTATTAATAAATAAATAAATAAGGCTGAGACTGCCTTATGCTAATATGGATTATATGTTATTTTCTTTTGGCCGTTAACGCCATAGTTCAAGGCCGATACTGCCTTGGTGGGCCGATATTGCCTGATGTGATGGCCGTGAATGCCATTGATGATAAGGCCGTGAATGCCACTGATGATAAGGCCGAGACTGCCTTATGCTAATATGGATTTAGGGAGCGTTCAATTATTACGTAACGCAATTTTTGGAGATTTTTAACCCCCTCCCCCCATGTAACGCGCCGTAACGTTTTTGTGAAGGTAAAAAAAGGTCAAATGGTGACTTGAAATTTTGAGAAAAAAAAAACGTTTTAAAAAATGCGTGAGAGAAACTCTCTACGCGACTTTTCTGAAGGGTTAAAAAATAATAATGTTGCGTAACACGTAGTTTAAACGCTCCTGTAACGCATCGTAACGTTTTACAAAAACCCGCTCTCCCCCCAAATTCGTTACGTAATACTTGAACGCTCCCTATGTTATTTTCTTTTGGCCGTTAACGCCATAGTTCAAGGCCGATACTGCCTTGGTGGGCCGATATTGCCTGATGTGATGGCCGTGAATGCCATTGATGATAAGGCCGTGAATGCCACTGATGATAAGGCCGAGACTGCCTTATGCTAATATGGATTATGTGTTATTTTCTTTTGGCCGTTAACGCCATAGTTCAAGTCCGATACTGCCTTGGTGGGCCGATATTGCCTGATGTGATGACCGTGACTACTGCCATTCATGATAAAGCCGAGACTGCCTTTTGCGTAATATGGATTTTATGTTTATTTTCTTTCAGTAAAACAAGGACTCTTAAAAAAAAACTTTTATATTTTGTATTATCTGTGACCAATTTTGTTGTTACCAAGTTGATGTTATTTTTATTTTAGTATGTTTTGGAGTTACATTACTTAGAATATTAGATTGTTTAGTTGAGATGAGGACATCTTAAATTCAGGAAGGCCGAATGTAAGGCACTGTTTAGACTGTTAAGACTCTGATTTTGCTGGAGTTCTCAGCTATAGACCCTCCACAAGTTCACGAGCTGATAATAATTGCGTACCACTAGAGTCAATAGTAGTTTCTGAGGAATATGGCATCAACGACTAAGATCTTACCCATAATCCAAAAAATTTAGTTTTAGACGAGGTAGACACCGTGGAATTTATAACTCAGTTAATGCAAGATGTGTTAACAAATATTATCAATAAAGTTTCTAGAACAGAACCTTCAAAACTTGTAGATCTGAACGAGATTCGACCCTTTCCCACACTACAGCCAACACAGAATAGCAGACGTTCTAGAAAGAAGGGAAGATCGTGTATTTATACTAATACACCAAAAAAGAACGTAATATAGGTTACAGAGAAAGAGAGATGGGCTTGTCAAGGAAAAACGAGCCAACAAAAGAAAACTTTGTGAAAATAAAAAGCCAAAAACTGTCCGAGAAAAGACAAGAAAAAACCAAGGAAAAAGTCATCTTATTCAAGTTTCTCGGCAAATTCTGATATGGAAGAAACAACTTCTAATATCAATACTGATGGTCTAATTAATTATAGCTCAGATTCTGACTTAGATTTACAAAACGAATATGAGAACATTAATGATCTAGTAAATGATGAAGATGTTACCGTGGGCGACTTTATGTTGGTAAATTTGCAACAAAGAAAACTATTGTTCACTTTAAGTACAAGAGCTAGACGACCATTACAATGAACTAATAGTTAAATTTTTACGATTCAAACCAAACTGTGTATTTTACTATCTTATTCAAAATAACATGGAGTAATTTTAAATATAGTTGCTTAGTTTTATATTTCCCTATACCGTATACCTTTTTAATTGAAATGTATTGCTATCTCATAAACCTGTGGTAACATAAAGTTGATTAAATAGGAAAAAATTGTATATTTCGAAGGCAAATCTGAGGATCTTTTGAAAACCAAATCAGGGCCGGTTTTTCTATATATTCGAAAAAAAATTAATTAGTCCAATTTCTTTATTTCTCTACAGAATAAACAAATTAGACAAAAACTCATCAAAGGTTTTTTGTTTTATAACAAGTGTTGTTTATAACGAAATATTAGGGTGGTTCCCTATCATAGGCCTCTGACCTATTTCTAAGTGACTAATGTTTTCGACAGTTAGTTAAATGACTAGATCATATCTACAAACTTTGTATCTCAAAGCGTTGTTTTGGCTAATTCTTGAACTGTGCGTCGTAATTGTTCATAAAAATGGATCCTGCAGAGCAAAAAGAGCCGCAATTAAATACCTTTAGAAAAAAGGCATGACGCCAACTCAAATTCATGAAGACATTGTGGCAACTATTGGAGAGTCTGCAGTTTCTTATGCTGGTGTCAAAATTTTATATGCGGAAGAACACCCTGTAAAAACCAACATGCTGGTGGTCCTCCCAAAACGGCAACACCAGATAAACATATTAAGAAGGTACACGATATCATACTGCAAGACCGACGAGTACACATCATAAATATTGTTAATCGTTGATCGAAAAAGAAATCTGGGGTTGACCGGTAAGCGATTTTTGGATAGGTGCAAAGCAAACAACTAGAACTTTCTTAGTCGGTGTGTTACCATGGATGATTCATGTGTGCATCACTATAATCCCGAGACCAAAGCGCAAAGTAAAGAGTGAATACATTGCAGTTTTCCTTCTCCAAGCAAATTCAATGTCGCGCCGTCTACTAGAATGGTTTTGCTGCCTGAATTTTGAGATGCTCAAGGAATCATCCTGACTGACTATTTGCCAAAGGGACAGAGCATTACCGGGACTTATTACGTACAATTGATTTCTAAATTGCGAGATGCTCTTAAAGACAAACGCCGAGGAAGGTTAAAAAAGGTGTGCTGTTCCATCAGGATAATGCTCGCAGAAATACATAATGCAATACTTATGCATGCTTTGAATTAGTGAAGCACCCACCATATTCACCAGATCTCGCTCCCAGTGATTACAGGCTATTCTCCAAATTAAGAGAAACCTCACATGGGACAAAAAAATTCCCGGAAGCTGTTGAGATTTTAGAGCACGGATGGACTAAGGGCATTAGTGTATCGGGAAACTATGTCAAAAAATAAAAAAAATATAATGCCACTGTATTTTTACTGTAAGGGAGTCAGGGGTGCAACATAGAGATCCAACCTCCACTTTTTTATCCGAGAAGTTTGGTAAATGCAAATCAACTTCTTTATTTGAATATGGACCATTGATAATCCGATAAATCTTTTTCATGCATATTCAATGTTGAATAAAATAATGTAACAATATATTGTAATAAGTCAACATTTCGGAAAATTTAAACATCATCAGGTAAGTATGGACCTATATTTTTTAGTTAAAAATGTTTGCATTAGTAAATGCTACATTACGGGTTTTAGAAATTATGGAATATTAAATTATACGAATGGCAAAATTTTAAAACTATGGTGGTAATTTTCACAATACTAGTAAAAAATATCTTAAATATAAAACTGTAAAATATTTTTTCAAATAAAACATTTTTTCAAATAAAATATTTTTGTCATTGATAATAGAATTCACTAAAGAGAAATAAATGTACGTTAAGCTTTTAAAATGTTGTTGCTCATTTTAAATAATTCATGATACAGGTCCCTACTAGTAAGTAAATTTACTGGGTAATCTTTAAATATTTTGAAATGTTGACATTGCAATATGATGTTACAATATTGTATCCACCATGCTTTAAAATGATTCTGTCGAAATATTACTTGTTAAAACTGGTTAGTACTGGTTGATACTGGTTTTTATCTAGTTAGTTCTAGTTAATACTAATTTTTACTGGTTTTTAATGGTTTTATTGGTTTTGTACTGGTTAATGCTGGTTATTACTGGTTAATACTGATTAATACTAATTATTACTGATTAATACTAATTAATACTGATTAATACTGATTTATGCTGATCAATACTAATTTATATTAATTAATACTGATTAATAAAGATTAATACCGATTAATACCTAATAATACTGATTAATACTAATTAACACGGATTAATACTGAATAATACTGTTTAATATTGTTTAATACTGATTAATACTGAATAATACCGAATAATATTGAATAATACTATTTATTACTGATTAATACAAATTAATACTGATTATTACTGGTTAATACTGATTAATACTGATAAATACTGATTAATACTGATTAATACTGATTAATACAGATTAATACCGATTAATACCGATTAATACTGATTAATACTAAATATTACTGAATATTACTGAATATTACTAAATATTACCGAATATTACTGAATATTACTAAATATTACTGAATATTACTGAATATTACTGAATATTACTGAATATTACTGAATATTACTGAATATTACTGAATATTACTGAATATTACTGAATATTACTGAATATTACTGAATATTACTGAATATTACTGAATATTACTGAATATTACTGAATATTACTGAATATTACTGAATATTACTGAATATTACTGAATATTACTGAATATTACTGAATATTACTGAATATTACTTAATATTACTGAATATTACTGAATATTACTGAATATTACTGAATATTACTGAATATTACTGAATATTACTGAATATTACTGAATATTACTGAATATTACTGAATATTACTAAATATTACTGAATATTACTGAATATTACTGAATATTACTGAATATTACTGAATATTACTGAATATTACTGAATATTACTGAATATTACTGAATATTACTGAATATTACTGAATATTACTGAATATTACTGAATATTACTGAATATTACTGAATATTACTGAATATTACTGAATATTACTGTATATTACTGAATATTACTGAATATTACTGAATATTACTGAATATTACTGAATATTACTGAATATTACTGAATGTTACTAAATATTACTGAATATTACTGAATATTACTGAATATTACTGAATATTACTGAATATTACTGAATATTACCGAATATTACTGAATATTACTGAATATTACTGAATATTACTGAATATTACTGAATATTACTGATTAATACTGATTAAGTAATACTGATGATTACTGATTAATACAGATTGTTATTGGTTAATACTGGTCAATACTGGTTTGTACTGGTTATTACTGGTTAATACTGGTTATTACTGGTTTATACTGGTTAATATGGGTTGATATGGGTTAATAGTGGTTAATACTAGTTATTACTGGTTCATACTTGTCAATATCCAAGTTGATGTATTTTTGAAAAGTAAATCTACTTTTATATGCACAACATAATAAACAATAAAACTAGAATGAAGATATATAATGCTTGTCGTTATATATGATACTCTTCACAGTTAAATAACCACCCTTTTAATCTCCCTTTTTAATCAAATTTTTTCAGAATCAATAGGCATCATCCAGCTATATAAAGGCTTTATTTTTCCGGAAGAAATCAAGTTGATATCGGTTTTTGTTTCTGAGTTATGATTTTATTTATTATTTTAATCCCTCTTAACCCTCTCTTTTTATTTAGTTTTTTTGTCAGAATCAATATCCCCTTATAAAACTTGATTTTCCAATATTTCAACCCCTTTTTTTTTCCCAATTGTTATTCAGATTTTTTTTCAGAATCAACAGTCTTCGTTTCCGCATATAACTTATTTTTTCCTTAATATTTCAGGTTGATATTGTTTATCCTTTTTAATTTATGATTTCTTTTTTAAATTGTAACCTCCTGTGTGAAGAGTATAATAAACCGGGAATGAGCGTTTATCTATTTTTAAAAATAAACGTACTAAAGTCGACTTATTTGTTTCCTTTCAAATATCTCGGAAAAAGTTCCTGATATTTTAGTTTTCAAAATTTCTTAAATTTGGTTTTGAAATGTACAACTTTTTACCCATTTAACTAACTTTTTGTCACCAAAGTTTTGTAAGATAGCAATTAATTTTAATTAAAACGTATTGTAGACGTGTTCTTTTTTTGAAATTTTTTATATTAGAAGGGGCCTCGAGAATGTCAGTTTTTTAAGATATTTTAAAAATAATGAGTAACTTCATAAACAAAGTGACATTAGGATACATTATACTAATTATTTTGGTAGTTATTATTATTTTTATAAATTCATCAGCTTTTCTTGGATACATGTATAATATGTGGTCAAAGATTTTTGATAGAAATTAAAAAACAATTAAATTACATCAAAAGGTTTACAAGCATAAGTGATACGATTAAGAATACCAGTACTTATTGACTATTGCTGTCACCAGAAAATTTAAAATTTTTGACCCTATTAAAATATTTGTAATAAACGGGATAAAATATTGTTTTGTAATTTAACATTATTATAAATTGATGTATTATAATGATTTTATAATAGTACATGGTAGACGACAACATAAAAAATATTCGAGCTCTTTAAATGCCAAGGCCGAAATCTCTGAACATGTTTATTTATATTTATGTTAAATGAAACAAATGACTCAAAATCTGTACCACATATTTATTAATAACAAAATTAATTGAACGGCTCGTTATTTATATTAATATTAATTAAATAAATAAAGTCTGGGATTTTTTAAGCAGACTTAAAGCTTATTTAAAAAGTTGGCACTTTTGCCTTGAGACGCATTTCAGTATTGACAAGTGCCATTTAAATATGTATAACCAGGCTACCAGGCAGTATACGTTTTAGGAATGAATCAGTACTTATGCCTACAATCCTTGCTTTACACTGCTGTCGTACTTTAAAATTAACTGCTTTTTATGCATTTTAGAGCATTATGTTTAGTCAATACCGAATTATAAAGATAAAAAATCCTCGCAATAAGACTCTCCCATACTCTCTCATAATAATTTGACAACTACGTGGATAACACCATAAATGTTTGCAATTCGACTTCTATAAACAAAATTAGTCTAGTAATTGTTCGTTTTTGGTTATGCCCTTCGAGCCTTAATTGAGCTAGATGAAAAAATATTACGATTGAAACAATCCAATTTTTTTAAACAATGGCATGTTCTGCGACGGGGCAACTTGTTTCATTCATAAGCATAATTGTAAGTATTGTTAATTTACGATATCGTCCTTGATGGATTCGCGAATCCTACACTAAACATCCACAAAAGTTTAATTTTTAAATTGGAATAATAGGTAGCAAAATAACTGAATAACTTTTCATCATTGTTTTAAACAATAACAATACCCTAAACAATGATGTTTGGTAGTATTATACTGTTGAGGTGAAAAAATACTAATTTGATTCCTTGAAGATGAATTCATTAGATTTTTTAATGAGTCATTAAAAAAGTTTGAAACAAAACCTGCCAGTATTAAAGAATTAAAAGTTAGAAATACAGCATAGTTTTAAAAATTGTATGGCTTGTTGTTTGTTGTTTGTGGGAAAAATGGCAAAATTAGTTGATTCGTGGGTAAAATCTTATTCAGATTTTGTTGTAGAAGCTGATAACCAGGTGTTTTGTAAAACATGTTCTAAAATTGTAAGTACTTTTTTATTTTATGTTTTATTTTGACCTTTCACAATGGTAAATCAAACGAGAGTAAAATATTATTTCAACTCACAGTTAAAACAAAGTAGGGCAACTTTACAACGTAAGCATTTATTTAATTTAATTAAAATTTCAACATCTACAGGAATTTATTTGTTTTAGATTCCATGTAAAAAAAAGTTTCAAATCGACCAACACGCGAAAACACCCTTACATATAGCAAAGCAGAAATCTAAAGACACTCGCAGACAAAGTCAACTTCCCTTGAAACAATATTTAGAATCTGGATCGTCTAGAAGTGAACAAGCTATTTTTAATGAAGATTTATGCAAAGCTTTAGTGACTTCGAATATCCCTTTAATACGATTAAATAATCCAAATCTCCTATCATTTTTGCAAAAATACTGTAAATTTAATATTCCAGAGCAAAGTATATTACGCAAACGTGGTGTTGACAGTTTGTACATTGAGACTCGTGAAAAAATTCATGAGATTACCGTTGGAAATTATTTCTACATTATTGTGGATGAAACAACAGACTCTTGTGGTCGATATATAGCCCATTTAATGATTCATTACGCGAAGAAATGCAAATTGGTCCATATCTAATCGCTTCAAAGCAATTAGATAAAACAAATAACTTGACAACAACTCGTTTTATCCAGACAGAATTGTCTTGCTTTTTTCTTCCGGAAGCCGTTCCAACAGAAAAATGTTTATTGCTGTTATCCGATGCTGCTCCGTACCTACATGGTAAAAGCCGCACAAAATTTAAAAATGTTTTATGAAAACTTAATCCATGTTACATGTTTGGCTCATGGCCTTAACAGAGTTGCAGAAGAAATTAGGTCTAACTTTCCTTTAATAAATGATTTAATTAGTAATGTAAAAAAAAATATTTCTTGAAGCTCCTCTAAGAACTCAATTGTACAAAGAAAAATTTCCTGAATTACAGATGCCACCGGAACTTGTGATTACTCCGTGGGGCACCTGGCTTAAAGCGGTCTTTTTTTACGCAGATAATTATGAAAAAATTAAAGAAATCATATTTGATTTTGATGATTCATCTAATGGAATATCTAATACAAAGAAGTTGTTTCAAAATCACATATTACCAAAGCAATTAGTGTTTTTAAAAAATTATGCATTTGTACCCAAAATTATATTAGATTTAGAACAAAAAAAATTACCTTTGGTGACTTCCGTAAATTTAATTAAGACGTTTGAATCAGAGTGTAAAAATGTCCAGGGCGATATTGGAAAGACGATTTTTCATAAATTTTCAAATGTAATTTTAAAAAATGAAGGATTTATTGTTTTAAGAAACCTTGCTAATATTTATTCTGGTAACTTTGAAGATATTAATACTATTCATCCAGATATTTCAGGAAAATTTAAGTTTGCACCTATTACTTCTGTAGATGTCGAAAGGAGTTTTTCTTTGTACAAGTACATACTTACTGATAGGAGACAATCATTTAATACAGATAATTTAGAAAAACATCTAATTGTTCATTCGTTTTATAATAATGTTGAGTTGTAAATAAAATTAGTTAATAATTAAATAATTATTAAGTATTATATTAGGTATTGTAAAATAAAACAAATAATAAATATTTATAAACTATTTCGATCAAATAACAAATTACTCTTATTGCATATGCTCTGCATATTTTTCAATTTTTTACGCATATATTGAAGTATTTTGCGGCATATATATGCGCATATTTAACTACTTTTTGGGTGCATATATTCCTAGGTCTAGTATTGAGTAATAATTAGTTTTCGAGCTTTTTGTTTTGTCCAAAAGCCCCCGTGCCAATGTTTATGTTACTTTTATTTTGGATGAACCTGGTTTTTGACCAAAATCTGAGGCAAGTGAAACGCCGAGAGATAATTTCTTCCACGTGTTGCTGGATCCCGGTAGCAGAGAAAACCCTCAAAAAAGGTAAGTAATTTCCTTTGCTGCTCCTGCATTTTCTTTGTCTGGCAAAATACTCATATTTTAATACATATAAAGAATTCTTCCTGTGGATGAACAAGAGAGCCACATCAACCGTGGGTGGTTATTCTCAGAAAGCTACAGAATAGAATTCTGTCTTGCTAATATACTGGTCCGTTTTATTTACCCTGCGAAGCAGAGATTTCCTCTTTATTTCAAACATTCTTACGATGGTCCCGTGTCCCAAGCAGTCCTGTAACATGATGAGCTTCGGTATGCAGTGTGTAGTCTAACAGAGGGCTCTTTCTAGTGCCGCTGTCAGACCTAGGATTATATTTTGCTATTTAATATTTTTTCTTTAATTTTAACAATATGTTCGCAATGTCTATTTAGACACTTATACTTATATTATGAAACGGGTGTTTCTTTATTTTCTGTATGATTTAGTTTTAAGAATACTTTTTGTTTCTTTTATTTACAAACAGTTTGTAAATATTATTTAGAGTACTCAAAACAATATACCTTAATTTTAACAACACGTCTCGGATAGGTATAAATAAATCTTCTTATTTTATTACTCATATATTTTTCCAACTATTGGCGAATGAATTGAGAGAATATTCTCAATTACACCATTTCTATTGTCTATAAATTTAACTGTTTAAAAATGAATTGAGTATTTTCAATTATATTGTTTATACCGTTTATAAATTAAAATGTGGATTGAGAAAATATCTCCAATTTTTTTTACTTTTAGAGTTTGATTCATCAAATGCAGATTCGTGTATTTATGGCTTAATTATTTAAATTTTATTTACTATGGTTTCTGAATTTACCTTTAGATTTTAAAAACTTCTTTATCAAATAATACCAAATTTTTAAATCTATAAAAAATTCAGTGACGTCCATCTATGGTTTAAATACTCTTTTTTGTATTTTATTTAAGTGTATCTAAAGTCAATTTAAAATAATTAAATTTCAAGGCAACAAATCCTTACTCGCACCTTTATGCCACCGACGGTAGAGCTGCTGTGCTGTAACGTATGGTCCTAAAGTTTTTGGAAAATTTTTAAATTATTTATTTTTGTACCCAATGTCGTTTAATCAAGTTGCCATTGAAACTAAAACGTCACACGTAATCAAGTTTGATTATGACAGTTTAGTTTTGGAAATCGATTGTAGCAAAATGTCTTACAAATTAGATATTCGTAAGGGCATTTACAATCTAGTTGGACGAATACCTAAGCATGATATTGTTGCAATCTACCAAGAGCAAAATATAAGTAAGTCAACCATTTACAACACTATAAGGAATTGTGAAGAGGGTATACCAGGCATTAATTTACCCAAAAGCGGTAGACCAAGAATTTTGAGTGTAAGAAGAGAAAGAAGACTGATGGAAGCTGCTAAAGACAAAGTTGGAGTTTCTCAGAGAAAATTAGCCCGGAGATTTGGTATTTCGAAAACCACTGTATTAAGAACAATTGATCGCACAAACTTAGTGTTTAGGAAAAGAAGAAAGGCACCAAAATACACCGCAGACCAGCTAGAAAGAATTCCGCGTTGTTGCCGCGCATTAAGGCGTATCCACTTTGCCAACAAATTGATTGTAATGGATGATGAAAAATATTTTACCTTATCCCATTCAGAGAATAAAGGAAACGATGGGTTTTATACCGATAACATAGAAAATACACCAGACAATATTAAATTTAAAGGTAAATCGAAATTTGAGGATAAAGTTTTAGTGTGGTGTGCCATTTCTGAAGCAGGATTTATCTCACAGCCGTATTTTGGTCGTGTTCGGGGAGAAGCCTTAAATGCAGAACTTTATATTCAAAGATGTCTTACTAAATTACTTAATTTTTTAAATACACATCATCTCAACGATAATATAATGTTTTGGCCTGATCTAGCTTCATGCCATTATGCTAGAATTACCAGACAGTGGTTAAGTGAAAATAACATTGACTTTGTACCTAAGTTGGACAATCCTCCTAATGTACCTCAGGCTAGGCCAATAGAGGAATTTTGGTCAATACTATCGAAGAAAGTGTCCGACGATAAAGGACGGGAAGCTACAAATGAAGATCAATTGCGGCGTCGCATCTTCCAAAAGATTAGAGAAATAGAACCTGCTCTTGTCCAAAGGAAGATGGGACAAGTCCGAAGAAAATTACGACTCATTGAGGATAACGGGCCACTATCCATAATGTAATTAGTAATTATTTTTCGTTATTAGTGTTGTTAAGTGTTGCCACATGTGCTTTTAAAATTAAAAAATTTGGAAAAATTTATAAGCATTTAAAAATTTTCCAAAAACTTTAGGACCATACGTTATATAACCTAAACTCTTTGTCAAAAGAAAAAAATAGGTTACAAAGTTGAATATTATTGTTGAACTTTTTAAATTGTTTATTTTACCTTATAGATTTTTTTTCTACTCTTCATACAGTATTATGTGAAGAGTATTATAGGTTTACTGTGTCTGTCTGTCCGATGTCACGTTTTTTGTCTGTCCAAAACGAGAAATGATATGAACTTGAAAATTTTAAGCAAAAATCAAGCTCTATAAGGGGACAAAGCCTATTGATTTTTAACAAATCTGATTAAAAATAGGGGGTTAAGATGGGTTGAAATTAAAAAAAAAATCCTAAATTTAAAACGAAAAGCAATATCAATATGAAATTAATAGTAAAAATAAAGCTTTATAAGAAGATAAAGCCTATTGATACTGAAAAAAAATATGAATAAATTGGGGAGTTAAGGGGGGTTAAAATATAAAAAAAAATCCTAACTGAAAAGCTTGAAATTTTTAGCAAACATCAATCTCTAAAAGAAAAAGAAGCCCTTTCATTATAAAAAAAATCTGATTAAATATGGGGGATTTAAGGGTGGTTGAAATTAAAAAAAAAATCAAAAATGAAAAGCGATATCAACATGAAATTTTTAGTAAAAATCAAAGTCTATAAGGAGATGAGGCCTAATGATTGTGAAAACAATCCGCTTAAAAATGGGGGTTAAGGGGGTCTGTTAAACGGCGAAGAGTATCATTTAAAATGCCAGGCATTATATATCTTTATTCTAGTTTGTGTCTGTGTAATATTATGTATTGTGATGGGACTGATCTTAGGAAATAAACATTTAAAACATTTTAGTTCTTATTTTATTTGCCAATAAAAGGTATTTAAAAAATATATTTTTTATTTGACATCTGTGACAAATTGTGAAAATGATTAAACTTACAATAAAAACTAAAAATGGTAGGTAAAGTTTCATATAAAATTTTTAACACAAAAATCAATGTCAAGCTTTCTACATAACCTGATATATATTTAAAAATAATCTCAAATTATGAAGAAAAGTCAGTTTACTAACTAATAATGTTTATAGATCGTTTTCAACGTATTAAAAACAAAACAAATGTCACACTAACTAAAATATTTATTTATTAATAGTTGTAGTGCTTGAAAACAGTATGATGTTGATAATAATAACTACACTTAATACAAACGCAAATAATAAAAAAAAAATAGCGATATTGACTCTTGTACAAAGTTTTGATCCGAACTTACATATGATAAAATTATTGGAAAAAGTGAACACTCATTTTAAATTACCACAAGCCGCCACTGGTTATAAAGTATTATATTAGGTATGCCTTTACGAAATTAAACATTTTGTTTCAATTCCTGAGTGCACAATAATTAAAATACTTAATTTTTTTACAAAAGGAGGATGATTTAAAGTACACTTTAGCATACGTTTTTGAATGAAAAATGAACACTTTCACCAGAATAAAATTATTAAAATTCTTAATATCGATAAAATTGTTCTGGTTGAATCAATTAATTTTTTTATTCGAAACATCATTTCAATCCCGCTTTTGTAAAAAAAAAATATTAAAATAGGTATATAAATTATTGTGTCCTCAGGAATTTTCTGAAAAATGGAAGATCTGACAACATCGTAAATACAAACATATTTCACAACCACCACAAATCAAATTTCATAAATTAGCCTCATTCTGTATACATTACTAATTATCTTAAGACGGTAGCAATAATGAGATTCTATTATCCTTCTCGACATCTCTTTTTGAAATAAAGTATAAATTGATTTTATTAATCTAAATAAATATTTTTATATATTAGTCTCATTATAAAATTTAAGCCGCTATACCTCTCATTATTACAAAAATTTAATAATTATAAATTTTGATGGAATTTTTGATATATAAGCTCCAAGTCCAGTTAGGTCCTGATTTCGGAATCCGAACGTCGTCAACGTCATCAGGGCCTTGATAAGAAGACGGTTCTCGTCAGTGCGCGGTGGGTCGATGATAGAATTAACATTCAGAGATGTAGTCCTGTCCCATCCGCCGTTCCACTGAAATATGACTCGATCACGCTCTGGGATAAGATGAACCGAATCCATCATTTTGATGTCTTTGTTCGCTTTGTGAGTCGAGCCCGGGCTCCCTTAGCGTAAAAAAGCCGAAATGTAGGAATCCCTTGATGCAACGGGGTTGGGCCGAGGAATCCATCAAATTGTCATTTACTAATGGTGTCTCGAAGAAGCCCGGAGAAATGGCCCAACGAAAATGTTTCTTTCACGGCAGCGTGAACCTTATATTTTTATGGATTAGTTTTTCTACAACTACTTACTTCGTCGATAAAGAATGTGTTTACCACTCGAATCGATTCTAATTATTATGTTGCCTTAGGAAATGTTTGCTACCATGATTCTAATTTTACCATGCTTTGAGAATTTATTTTTATGTCTATTTTAAAGATTAATATTAAACAGTTTTGGTGATAATTTATTCTAAATAAACATAGTCATGATATTTTTAACAAAAATTGGTGCTTAACATTGTTTCATACCGCATGTCGAAAATTATTAGTTTCATCAGGCGTTCCGCAAGGCTCGCACCTTGGTCCTCTAATTTTCTCACTTTTTATTTACAACGTTATTTTCTGCTTTTTAAATAATACTTGTCTTTCATATAATGTATGGTTCATAAGTTTTGCGAAAAATTTTAAGGCTCATTATGGGATGTCTGTATGATATCATAAGATTGCTATGGCAACAAAAGTTTGTTTGGTCTTTAAGCTTCAATTTGACAATTATAGACTAATTTTTTTGTCACTCATAATGTCGTATAAATTGGAAATCCGAAAAAGTATTTACAACTTGGTTGGGCGAATGTCTAAAGTTGAAATTGATCGAATTTTTCGAGACCGAGATATATCGGTGGGTACCATATACCGGACTCACGGAAAAAAATGTGACTAGAAAATTTTACTACAATGTTGTAGTAATAGACTTGTAGTAAAATACTTAACAATTTGTAGAAAATTTTACTACAATTTATAGTTAAAAACTATTAATTATTGTAGCAATTGAATTGTCGAATAAAATGCTACAACAATAGGAAAGAAGTCCACAATGTTTAGTATATTTTACTATTCTGTGTAGAAGTAGAAATT
The DNA here is from genome assembly GCA_927349885.1 of Psylliodes chrysocephalus. Classification (NCBI taxonomy): domain Eukaryota; kingdom Metazoa; phylum Arthropoda; class Insecta; order Coleoptera; family Chrysomelidae; genus Psylliodes; species Psylliodes chrysocephalus. The sequence continues at coordinate 45,459,639 of OV651820.1, read as the reverse complement.
TATTACAATTATCGTAATTACTACTACTAACTTCTGTAAAAATTTGTACAAATATTAATAATTATCTCTACAAAAAATAGTAATTTTCTCTACAAAAAATAGTAATTTTCTCTACAAAAAATAGTAATACTTTACATCCCTTCTTCAAAAATATTCTATAATATTGTAGAAATTCTAAGTCATGTGAACAAAACAGAATTCTGCTATTGGCCAACGTTTCCTGACGTCTATCATAAACAGCCAGACAGCAGTAGCCGTTCGCCATGTTCACATAACAAAGCATGGTACATATACGAGCACCTATAACACATTATTATATTATAAGCACCGATGCGTTTGAGAAAATTTTAATAATAAATTATATTGGTGGTAAGTACATTTATTATTGTTTCTGAATAATTTACCTTTAGAAAACTAATTTAAATAACCTTAGATTATTTTAAAAAAATAGTTGTGGCCAACGATCGAATGTTGTGCCCAACGATCGAATTTTGTGCCAAGTTCAATGTTGTTTTTTGTCTTAATTGTGACATGCCTACTTTCTCATTTTTGTTAGTTATCTGACTTAAATATCCAAATCAGTGTAAAGGTGATAAATATCCCCGTTTTAAGGGTATGAACAATTCAATTGGTATTAATTTTTATTTCACATTTTTCAGGTGCAGAAAAGCCAACTGAGACTGAGGGCGCTATGATTACTGTTATTTATTACACAATGTAATTAAGAATTTGTATCTTTTATATTAAAACAATAAATTGAATATTTTATTAAGGAACATTTTTTTCTAGGTTATAATTATAATAATTATGGAATACTACTACAAACTTTATTAAAAATTACTACAATTTGTATGAATTTTTACTATTTATTGTGTAAAATTTTCGTATTTATTTTCATAAAACGCAATACATTTTTAATATAAATTCATACAATGAATAGCAAAAATTATAACAATTTGTAGAACAATTCTTATGATGCATATAGATCTTTTTACTGAATATTGTAGATAATAACTCTACAATACATTCTCCACAAATATTTGGAAATTTTTACTACAAATTGTCCCTGTCCCTATATGTACTATTTATTGTAGAGAAAAAATCTACAATTGTAGAAATTTGTTCTACAATTTTTTTTCCGTGCTGTAACAGAATACGAACAAGGAATTACATGCTAAAATCTGCCGATAAGTTGATAAATACGTTATTTTAATCCGTAGCAGTGCCGTAGAATAGTGAAAAGAAAAACGGCGTGTCTCAACAAAAAATAGCCAGAGCGAATACAACTTCTCACAGTACAATTTGCAGAATTTTAAAAAGAAGTGGTCAAGTATATTGTAAAAGACAAAAATGTCCCGAGTATACCCCTAATTAGCTGGCCAGAATACCACGATGCTGCCCAAATCTTCAATGCATACACTTTTCCTGGCCCCTTACTGCAGGTCTTGAAGCATCGCAAAACTCTGTTTCAGACTTTATAAATTTTATTATAGACTCCAATCTTGAACAACTTATAAACGAACCTACCCGATTTCGGTTAAATCAAGAACCTTCAACTCTAGACCTTATATTAACAAATGACGACCAACTTCTAATTTCTCCATCTGTCCACTCACCTATTGGGAAATCTGACCATGGCGTTATTATATTTAATATGCAATTTAACATAGAAACCCCTAATTCCGATAGGGACGTAAACTATAGTGTCACAAACTTTATTAACGTAAAGATAGTCCTCTCCGAAATTGATTGGAATCACTTTTTTAGAATTACTGTATTAGTAGAAGATATGTGGACACTATTTCATACAAAGATATCTGAAATTGTGAAGGCTAACACAAAAAACCAAAAAATGTCCTCAAAACAAATTAAAACCCTGGATCAATGGATAACTTTTAACTTTAATAAAACATAAGAAAAGTATGTGGAAAAAATTTAAAGCAACCGAAAAACATGATGATTTTGTTAACCATCGACGTTTCGCAAACGATTTTATCAATGTTATTGATAACGCAAGAAGAGAATACGAAGAATATATCGCTAGTAGCGATAACCCTAAGAAACTATTTAAACACATAAGATGCTCTCTATCTTCCAAAGTATCAGTACCGCTTCTTAAAAAAATGGATGGAAACTTATGTAATAATGATCAAGAAACAGCTGAAGCTCTGGCCAACCATTTTTCACAAGTGTTTTCCTTAAAACCCACAGGCGACATGCCAGTTAGTCACGATGCCCGAACAGCAACCTCTTTATGTAATGTCGAGATTTCATCTGCAATTGTTAATGAAACTCTCAAAAAAATTCAGTCAAATTCCTCACCTGGAATTGAAAATTTATCCGCAATGCATATAAAAGAATGCGCATCTTATTTGGCTTTACCTTTATCCATTATCATGACATCTTCCTTTACATCTCACACACTTCCTTCAATGTGGAAAATTGCTTCAGTGACACCTATTTTTAAAAAGGGTGACAAACTCAGTCCATCCAACTATCGTCCAATAAGCCTTGTCCCAATTGCCTGTAAAATAATGGAATCCATCTTAACCAATTATATGTCTGATTTTCTCAAGAGCCATGACGTCTTGCCAAAAGAACAACACGGTTTTATTAAGGGCCGATCCACATTAACAAACCTAATGACCTGTTTAAACGATTGGACTACGTCTGTGGACAATAAAGAGCCTGTCGATGTCGTATATCTTCATTTCGCTAAAGCCTTTGATCGTGTTCCCAAAAGGAGATTGCTTTATAAGTTGGAAAAAGCTGGCATTCGCGGCTCTTTACTTCTCTGGATAAGTGATTTTTTGTCAAATCGCATCTTCAAGATAAAAGTTGGACAGATGTTCTCGTCGGAGTATCCAGTTCTAAGTAGTGTCCCTTAAGGCTCTGTCATAGGACCATTACTATTCTTGGTATACGCTGCAGATCTAGGCAAAGACTTAAATTCTAATATTTCGTGTTATGCTGATGACACTAAGCTATACTCTAATCCTGTGACAGATTCTACCCAGCTACAAAAAGACCTTGAAACTATTTCAAACTGGTGTGACACCTGGCTGCTTCCTTTAAACGCAGAAAAATGTGTCGTCCTGCATATAGGAAAAAATAACCCGTGCGTGAACTATTATTTAAAGGGTAGTGCGTTAGCAACTGTGTACTCCTATAACGACCTGGGACTCATTATGAACTCTTCATTAACGGGGTCAGAGCACATATCAGCGGTACGTAAACGTTCGAACTCAATGCTGTACCTATTAAAAAAGTCCTTCACGCGTGTGAACTTTCAAACATTTTCTAAACTTTATACAACTTACGTTTGACCGTTGATGGAATATGTCGGACCTGCGTGGTGTCCTGATCTGGTTTCTGATCAAAAAAGATTGGAAAATGTTCAACGCTACGCTACTCGAATACCTTTCGGCAGAATCAGACCATCGTATGAAGAACGGCTTAACATGGCGAATTTGTGTTTATTTTCCAACAGAAGATTAAGAGGTGATTTAATTGTGACCTACAGAATTCTTCATGGTACTTTTGCATCCAACCTCTATAGTATACTCCCACGGAATACAAATGAGCGCCTACGTGGACATGAGTATAAGTTGAGCAAAGAAAATTTTAAAACACGTACCCGACAAAACTTTTTTTGTAATAGAGTTTTCTATACTTGGAATAATTTACTCTCGAGTGTTTTTCGCGCACAGTCAGTAAATGTATTCAAAAACCGACTCGATGACTTTTTTTAAAGAAAACTAAGTTTATTTTTAGTGCTTTGTTTCCAATATGTTATTTGCTAATTACTTATTTAATAATTGTCTTTGTTATTAAACTTGTAATTTTGGGCTTAATAGGATTCATTCCTCAGCCCTAATTTATTTGTAATAATAATAATAATAATAATAATAATAACTTTGCAAATAACAAGTCTATCATTATTGATGATGAGAAGTATTTTGCTTTGAAGAACTCCGAAATAAAAGCTATGGATTTTACGAAGATAACATAGAAGAATGTCCAGACAATGTTAGGTTCAAGGCAAAAGCAAATTTTGCCGACAAAATTTTGGTATTGTGTTATATATCTTCATAGGCCATATATTGGTCATGTTAGGGGCGAGGCAGTAGATAGCAGGCGCTATATTGACAACTATTCAACAAAATTGGAAAACTTTATTGAATAGAATCATGTCGCTGACAAAATAATATTTTTGCCCGACTTGGCATCATGTCATTATGCGGGACAATCGCAAAACTGGCTTAGACAACAGAATATTCCATACGTTCCGAAAATTGATAACCCTCCCAACTTACCCCAGGCTTGCCCTATATAAGATGCTTAGGCACTATTTCAACGAAAAGTGCATGATAATGAATGGTTTATTCAAAACAGAGACCAACTACGACATAGAATTATGTCTAAGGTTCGAGAATTTGACGCTGAGGATGCCCAAACACTGACGGGAAACGTTCGTAGGAACTTGAGGCTTGTGGAACAGTATGGACCACTATATATTATTAAATAATAAATTTTTGGTTTTAGACAGATTCCCAGTTGTAAGGAAAAAATTGTTTTTGAATAAAATTATTTCAGTTTGAAAATATTTGGCCTTTTATCACAGTCACAAATCCAAATACTGCTTTTTAAAATTATTTGGAGGGATTATATGAGTGGTGCAAGGTGACCATCTCTCATTAAATTCTAGCAATTGCAAGGCCATTTCATTAAATAGATACAAAACCGATGATACTGTGCTGAAAAAAGCCACATCAGTGAATGATCTAGGGGCGAGCTTTAATACGGATATGATATTGTCCTTTCGAGAACTATTGATTTAATTATTTATAAATCTTATCGGATGATAAGTTTCAATAAAGGAAATTTTAAACTTTTATGACACTAAGCCAGTATCAACAGTATTTAGTAGACTTGTTAGAAGCATTCTTGAATATTGCTCTGTCGTATAATGGCATTAAGTATACCTTTTGTTAAGAAAATGATCAAGCGCTCGTTTCGTCACCTTGGAATTTTTATTTTTTTATACATGTCCGTTTAAGTTATAAGCGTCATTACTAATAAAAGTAAAAAGAAATGTCTATACGAAAATAAATAGAAATTGTTAACTTTCAATTTATTAGTTTAATTTTTGACAAAACTGTTAAAAAGTACAACAATTTTTGGTCCTTCGAGTCGGACTGTAATCAAGAAGGCATAGAGAGCGGAAAGAAGCCATTTTCTTAGCCAGTGAGATGCAGCGAAAGGCTAAATCTGAAGAGAAAGGTACAGCGAGAGGTTACGACGGCCGCCGACATCGCACATGTACCCAAGACGAGGGAAGTCCATTATCGATATTAAACACGCTTCTACGATGACAATTCCCCCACCGGAGACTGACCATTAAGTTAAGGTTTCACTGTCAATGAGAGGTAGATCTAGTCGAACTATGGCAAGGATCAAGATGGCTGAAATTGAGCACGCCATAAAGGTTAAGAAGTTGTATTGTAGAAAAGAGCAAAAACAGTTCAGAAAAGAGCAAAAACAAGAACAGCTAGCGTTTCGAAAAGAATAAGAACTATTGAAGCTGCAACTAGTATTTCAGTTAACTCGTATAGAAGAAACTTCGGGAAATGGCTTCAAAGCATCATCGATATGTAAGTCGGACAAGCCAGACATGCAAAACTGGGTTAATGGTAAAACTCTTTGGTCTCTTTGTGTCAATCTGATTTAGGTTCTCAATTTAATCATCAAAAGTTGCTCCTAGCTAAAAATCAAAGAGAGGAGCATCCTCAACTATCACAAATATTTATTAGAGAGCCTTCACCACGAGCCCTGTTCATTTTTGAGGGAAACCCTATAAATTGGCATAACTTTATTCACCAGTATCGAAATTCTAATGCACTTTGTAAATTTACTAAAGAGGAAAACCAAACTAGTTTGCAAAGGTGTTTGAAAGGCCGTGCCAAAAAGATAACACAATTTCTGCTTTTAATGCCAGAAAATGTGGAGAGAGTGATTGAGCTCTTGCACTCTAGGTTCGGTAGACCGGAACATATTGTATTCTTTTTTATATTGAAAATGAAGCAGTTTACGAACCTTAAGTTGGATCATGTAGACCAATTGATAGAATTTTAAAATGAAGTTAAAAATTTTGTGACGACCGTGCAATCTTTAGGTGAGGAGGAACATCTTCACAATCCCATGCTTCTATGGGAACTGCTTAACATATGTAGAGTGAAACGCACTCTTCGACCATTTGTAAAAACCAGGGTGTATTATTTTGGACTTCTAGAAATAAAGGTTAGACAAAAACGCGAAAAACGCTATAATGCGATTTTCACGTGTATGGTTATTAGGGCTATACACCTGGAAGTTTTACACGACTTGATGCTGGCAAAATTATTAATGTTTTAAGACACTTTTATTGTCGACGAGGATTTCTCGATGAAATCTTTTTCGACAACGGTACAAATTTTAATGAAACAAAGAATTAAAAGACGCGTTTGCCACACTAAATCAAAATGGGATTTTAAAATTTTGCACGATAAGAAAAATGAAATTTTATTTTATTCCCGCACCAGAGGGACTGATACACAACGTTAAGATAATTCTGCGGAACAAATTTTCACACGAAAAGTGTCTTAAGAGATTTTTTATTAGAGTGTAAAAATATATTAAATTCATATTCCCTTACTGACATATCGACGGATACAGCAGATATGGAAGCACTAACTTCTAATAATTTTTTGATTGGCCCAAACTACACCTCCATGACTTGCATAACAACAACTGAATCGGATCATAACTTGATGTCATTATGGCGAGCCGCTCAATAAATCTCAGACAGCTTTTGGCAGCAGTGAACAAGAGAGTACGTTTCGACTTTAGTTAAGAGGATGAAATGGTTCACCGCTCAAGATTCAATTCGATTGGGTGACCCAGTCATTCTAGTAGACACCCCCGTTCCCAGTAATAGTTGGCCTAAAGAGGTGCTCGAGGTGGTCTACCTGGCGAGAGGTGACAAGATTCGCTTGGTGGACGACAAAAATTATTATGGAATGATTTTGCGTAGAGCGATGTCCAATATCATACCGTTAGTGTAATAATCAACTATGTTGATTACGAAATGTTAAGAAAAAGATCAAGCAATCATTTGGTTACCTTGAAATTTTGTATTTTTTTACAGGTCGAAATTAAAAGAATGTCATAAATATGCCACCGCTCGAAAATCACAATGGAAGTTAAGATTAGAAAGGAAAATAAACATCCTTAGGAAAGAGATAGATTATCTCACGGAATACAATAAAAATCAAAAACATAGGCAGCGGTTAGATCAACGCGCTACAACAATAATTAAAGGGTATACAAACAAAAATAATCAGTCGACTGCAGAAATTTTGGACCTTCTCAAATAAAAATTAAAAGTTTTCTCCAGCAGATTAAGAAAAACAGGGAGGCATACCAACGTAGAGTCGAAAACAGGATGTTCAATCAAGATCAACGCGGATTCTACCGAAACATGTCTAATAACAGAACGGCGAATCAAAACGCAGAATATCCCGATCCGCAGGAGATACAACAGTTTTGGGGAAATATCTGGAAAAAGCCTGCTGTACACGAAACCTCAGCTGCCTGGATAAAAGACGAGAACAAGACAAGAGACAAAATACCGGTAATGCTACCACCGGAAATTTTAGAAAATGTACTTACAAGAGCCTCTAATTGGAAAGCCCCCGGACCGGAGAAGATCCAAAACTTCTGGTTAAAACAATTCAAATCAGTCTGGCCAAAAATAGCGAGTATTTTTGATACATTTTTAAAAAATCCTGGCACCATTCCAACGTTATTAACAAAGGGAATCACATACCTTCTCCCAAAATCTGATCAACCAACAAAGGACCCGTCGAAGTACAGACCTATAACATGTCTCCCCACAATGTATAAAGCATTAAGCGGCGTAATATGCAACAAAATATATGAACATCTCACAAACCATAACCTTCTCGCCGAAGAACAAAAGGGGTGCAAGAGAAAAGCTCAAGGCTGCAGAGAACAACTTGCTATAGATACCACCGTAACACAACACGCGATCAAGAACAAGAAGGACCTTCACACTGCTTTTATTGACTACCAGAAAGCGTTCGACAGTGTGCCCCACTCTTGGTTGTTACAAAGCCTAAGTCTGTACAAGATAAGTCCAACCATCATTGAGCTGCTGAAGAATATGATGACCACGTGGAAGACAGAACTAGCTGTAGGAAACAGTGCAAACCGAATCCAAATTAACATTCAAAGGTGCATCTTCCAAAGTGACGCTCTAAGCGCACTCTGGTTTTGCATTGCAATCAACTCGCTATCAACAACTCTTAATAAACTAAAAGGAGGCTACCAACTTAATGAAACTACCAGGAAAGTGATCGAAAGACAATAAAATACGGGGTGCCCCAGGGCAGTGTTCTAGGTCCAATTTTATTCAACATTTATATAAATGGTCTGTTTTCAATTTCTAGTAAGGGCAGAATTGTGGGATTTGCAGATGATACTGCAATCTTCTACGAAGCACCTGATTGGGATGAACTCAAACGCATGGCTGTAAGAGATTTTCTCAATATTAAGACTTGGCTCGACAACAAAGTACTTACTGTAAATTTAGACAAGACTAGATACGTACCTTTCAGCTGCAACATCAGCTGTCTTCCCAAATTTCATCAACTTGACATTTCTATAAATAAAAATCATCTTGCTCTTCAACCTTTAACACAAATAAAATACCTTGGCATATTTATTGACAGTCATCTGAAATGGGAATACCATATAAATTATACCGTAAAAAAACTGCAGCATATCTTATATAAGTTTAATTTTCTGAAAAGATATCTTTCAGTTAGCTGTTTAACAACTTTGTATTATGCCTTAGTCGAAATCCATCTTAGATATGGTATTCTAGCTTGGGGAAGCGCACTAAGGTGCCATATCCAAACGCTTGAGATAATACAAAAAAGATTTTTAAAACTTATGTTGTCGAAAGAATATCGATACTCAAGTGACCTATTATATGCCGAAAGTCAAATCATGGATCTTAGGCAAATATACTTCTACTGCATGGCTCAAAAATATCAACTTAATACTAAACATGCTAACTTACCTTCTCACTCCTATCAAACTCGCAATAGAAATCTCCATATCGTGCCACAAGTAAGTAAATCACTTAGTCAACGATCTTATACCTATCTTGCTCCTAATGAACTACCAGAATCAATAAAAACAATTAAATGTAAAATTAAAATGAAAAAAAGCCTTAAAAAATTTATTTTAGAAAATCCACGACAAAAATTTAAAGATATAATAGAATGTAGAAATACTTAACTTGCGTCTGTTTCTAGTCTCAGCTTTAGTTTTTTGAATTAATTGTTTTTTTAACACTCAATAATATAGATTTTGGTTGTCACGTTTTCCCTTAAATTCACTTTAATCTTCTAATTATAAAAATAGATCAATTAAATTTCTCTTATATATTTATATATTTATCCTATTTTATTTATTCTAATTTTAGTTAATTTAGTTTTAGTTATTTGTATATTTTAATCTTGTGTTTTTTTATCTTTTCTAATATTTCCTTTACTTATCTATTTTTATTTAGCGTAGTTGTAGTTGATGTACGATGTACGATGTACAGAATGTCCTTCTAAAACCTCGATGCATAGGAATATCTAAAACAAAACAAAAATAAAGGTGCAGTGTAAGTATATGTTAAAACAAAAAATTAACAGTATTTTTTAAATTTTTAGAAATATTATATGTTTTACAATAAAAGGTACACAAAATTTTAACAATAAAACCACACAAAATTAATGATTGTTGATTTTGGATTTATCCATATATGCCATATAAGTCACCTACTGATTATTGCCTACTTCCTTAATTATCTCAATTTAGTTGTAACCAGCCTAAAAGAGTTTTTTTGACGGCAGAAGTAATCTGATACTTTTTTAATGTAGTTAGAATCATCGACATAGATGTATTAATAAGTTCGGCCTTATATTTTCATTAAAATTGACAATAATGAAAAATTAACAACCATTTCGGTTTTCTTCTGAAGAATTGAGTAATGTAATAGTACGCAAGTCATTGTAATCTTGCTAGAATATATAGAGATGCTTTCTGAGTTATCTTATCACGTTATTGACGAATTCGGGTTCAATAAAAATGTTAGTTTGGTTTGATGTTGATACCATGGATAGTTTTGACGTCCAATTATCGTTTGACCTTGAACTGGACAAAAAAAAATCACCGATTTTATTTATTTATATTGAACAAATTAGTCATATCATTGTTTACGAAAATTAACAACGTCACCAAATTCTTCGGATAAAGATTAATCCTTGATATTAATTATCTAAATAATTACAAGACGCTCACTACCTATTCGCAATCTTTTACCTGTTAAAATATCAAACAAGAATACCTCCTTCCTTCAAGAACAGAATTTATGTACGATCAAGTTGACACGGGTTGTAATAAATAATATCCCAGTATCAATTAAACTCTAATGATTATTCATAAGGCGTTCATGTACGCAGACGATGATTATATTAATTAAAGGGGATACTGGCTTACAACTCAATTATAAACTATGTACGCATAATAAACAAAAGAAACTAGATTATTTCACGTTATACATTATAAAATAAATCGTTTGCAACAATTAGTTGATAGTTCTGACAATTTGAAAAATCTGGAATGGAGTAAGAAATTAGCCAACAATCAACGCGGTTAATGCACTCGAAGCATGCAAAGTGTGTGAAATGGCATACGTTACAGGGTTGCAATGGGCGCATTTTTCTTCTAAAATAGCCACAAAAGGGGTAAAATTATCCAATATTATTACAGTATGTTAGGTAAGGTTAGGTTGAAAATGAGTAAAATGATCTCATCGCCTTCCACTGCGATACAAATGCATCTAATGTGGCATATGGTTGAATTGTATTACGGGTAGCCTGTCCTGTTAAAGGGGTTCAAATTGCCGAACTCCCCTTACCAGGTTGGCTAGTAATCTCAGGGGATGGGTTCCTGTAAATAGTCAGAAAAGAGAAAAAAACTTTGATTGATAGATTGTAAACCTGGCTTTATTTTAACATAACCCTAATTCTTGATGTCAAAACTCACTAGATCCAATAAACATAATATACAGGAAATAAGAATATTATGTACAGCGGCATCTTTCTACCACTATTCTTAAAGTAAAATCCCCTTATAATATATAACCCTCTGAGTGGTTATTCCGGATGACGTCAATCACTTGTAAGTGACTATTACAATTATTATCGAAACCTACATACAAAATTAATTTAAACTTCTATTTAAAAAAATAATATGCACCGTTTCCTGCTGGTTACTATTTATTTACACCTATGTCTTAGGATGAATCTCAAGCAACGTGCCATTTGAGGTTAAGCTACTAGATGGGGGCCCTCCGAGGTATATTAAAGGAACTGTCTTACTTGCGGTTAAGTGAATTCAACTAAACACCCTTGATGTCCAGTTAGGCAGCTTCCTCTTGGTATTGGTAGGTAGCAGACTGCTATAAAAATGACTTCTTACTCGGTGGGGCTATCTAATTGTCCGAACTCTTTTGCTAGCATGCAAACCGTGACGTGGAGAAGCCCTGTTCAATATGGAGAGGTGGAGAAAACCTTGCACACAGTCTTCAGGAGTATTCAGCTAATAGAAGCGTTTCCGCAGAATGTAAATTGGAATGAACGAAGGAAGGAACGAGAACGAAGTAAGGAACGCACGAGCGAAGGAGATCCTTGATGGTATGTGACCTCTTAGTGATTAGTTTAATAAATTCACACTTTCAGCCCGATACTGTATCCACAATGAGTGTATAAATCACAAAGGTCACTAACAATATATCGGACTGAAGGAATCTGTGGTTTTTGCCCAAGGATAAATCCTAGAAAATGCTAGAGGAAATCTTGGCACATGCCACAATCAGAATCCAAGCAAAAACTGGGCCAGAAAGGAAGTTCCACAAAATGGTCAACAAAAGTCAATGTCTTAGCAAGAAGGCCCTGACTACAAAAGGATAATAGGATAATTTCTGGTAAGATTGTGGTCAATATTTATAAATTTAGAAGAATCTGACAAATGAAGGAGTCAAAATAGACATGTAAACAATAACAATCAAAATAAAGCTTTAAAGGCGATTTTAAATCAGATACTATGTCTTGAATATGAATGACTACACTGATATAAATTAAAAACAATGACGTCGTATTGAATATTGTCTTGAAATAGTCAAGTTTAACGTGACTACAATAAAAACGTGGTCATCACAGATATGAAATGTCAAATGAAATGACAAATGTAAAACTTTTACTTTTTAATTATTAAATTATTGTTTGATTGTGTTATTTGTAAAATCGAAAAAAGGCTGAGTATAGGGTTACCAGATTTATGAAAGGGAAAAGTGGGAAAACGATGACGACAGGGATCAGGTCACAAAAACAGGTATTCTTATAAAATAAGATCCTTTCTTTGTAAAGATCTAAAAAAAAGGTCTTCCGCTTATATTTTTATGAACCATCAGGTCCTTTTTCTGATGAGCTTCTCAAAAAGAAGGTAAAAAATTGTCAAACATTTCTTTATATATAACTTTGGATTTAAAAATCGTAGCATTTAGTTGAAATGTGGGGCATTTTCGTACTTTGGCGTAACGCGTGCCAGCAAGATAAAAAGCAGGATAATTACGCCCAAAAGCGAGCCGTCTGGCAACCCTAGCTGAGTACCTAGATATGGACGCATTAAATGTTTTTGAAAAGGAAAAGCCAATTTATTTTTAAGATAATCAAGATTTTTTGATGAACATGGCAAAAGGTTTGATAATATTTCAGAAGCCAAAGCAACTACAACACCAATTTTCTCTTCATCCGTGATCAGTACAAAAAAACAAATATTTATTTTTTATCCTTTCAAATTCAAAACCAAATCCTAACTACAATTCATAATACACAAACACAAATTGGCGCTATCTGACAATGTCATGCGTATTGTCAAGTTAGTGTCAATATAAACCAAACATTTTTAAATCAGATTAATAGAACAATGACGTAAGAACCTTGACCACACTTGACTTGGTCACATTTCTAGTAACTGATTTAAAATCGCCTTTTAATACTTAAATGAGATAGAGTCATTGTTCGAAGTAGCGAAATATGTTTAATTACATTATAAATTATTTATTAAAGGTACTAATTATTATTGAATATAATACAGGTGAGATACTTTATTACAAAATATTATTTTATGTTACTACAAAATAAGTATCATAAAAATAGGTATTTTATAAATTTATTTATTGAATTTATTTTATGGATTTATATACCATTTAAACACCGCACACTCTTAAATCTAAACATACTGTAAAGAGATTAGCATAGGTTATAGCTGTTTAGAGAATAAATGTAATAGGATCTCCTTAGTGTTAGTGTTTTATAGGGCGAGTTGCCAAATTAAAAACAAAATCATAAGTATTGGTTTTTTAACCCATAACCTAACTCTTTTTTACTAAATGTTATACACCGATAGGAAGGTAAAAAAGGATTAAAACACTAAAAATCCAATATGGTGCCCATATGAAAAAAACAAAGTTGATGATGGTTCCAAGAAACCGAAACGTTGCTAATAAAATCTGACGACACAGTCGTTTTTCTCGTAAAAGTTGCTCCTAGAAAGTTTTTACGCATTTTAGAAATTTTCATAAATAAAGAAAATACAGGGTATTTTCGGAAATGCGTCATTTTAATTTTTTCAAAATATCCCAAAAACCAAATGGGAAAAATTTAAAACTTCCCCATTTAACTGTTTTTCTATCTCTAACAGTTCCGGAGATCGCAATACATGCATCACCAATTTCGGACACACTGTATAAGTATAACAGGGTAGTTTTAGTAATTAGAGTAGCTTAGGGTAAGTTAGATTAGAATAGAAGTAGAATAGTGTACATAGTTAAGCGTAGAATAATTTAAGGGTAGCGTAGAATAGATTAGAAGTAGAATACTTAGTGTAAATGGTTAAGCGTAGATTAGTTTAAAATAGTTTAGGATAGTTTAGAATAGAATAGCCTAGTTTAAATTAGTGTAAAATAGTTATAATTTACAAAAGGGTAGGTTAGGAAATATAATAGGTTAGAATAGTTTAGAGTAGTGTGAACTAAGGTAATTTAGACTAGTATAGGTTTAGGTAGAATAAAACCCGTAACAATTGAGTGAGACATGTTTAAAATCTGTAAACTCCAGTCAGGTGAATTTGAAGATCTGGAACCTAGTTCTTTTTATAGAGCAGTAAGTACATAGAATGTGCTCTGCAGATGCGTCTTCCGCTCTACAAAATCAACAGACCAACGTTTGTTGCGGACCTAATATTCTTATATGTCCTATCAACGGACCCGTGAGAATGCGTAGATCTTTTCTACTCCATCGCAGGATTTAAGCAGATGCGTTTATGGACTACGAACGGCTCCGAATAAGTTGGCTCTGCGGTATCTCTCTAGTTCATTTTGAGAAAATTCCTTTCACATCGCTTTTTTTAATGCCCAGTAATGGTTCTGTTGCTATGACCTTTTTCATTGCACGCCACATAGCTGTGTCCCGGAATCCATATCAAAATAACATTGTTCCGGGCACCGAGACCCTCAAGGTTATGTATACAGTTCCGTCAACTCGGTAGAAAAATACGGTCTTGAGGACTGTCTGAATATCCGAAAGGATATGTTAGAAAAAATTAATCAACTTTGTCGGTCCAATTCTAAAAGGATCTTTTTTATTTCTGCTTGGAAGAACGTGGTCAGAGTGCCCAAGTTTATTGATATTTCAGCTCTTGGCTTCTGGCCAAAAAGACCCGCTCCTACTCCTTTTTCAGTTTTGGAGCTAACCGTTTACCGTTTTTTACGAGGTTTTTTAGGGTATCTGGGAGAGGTTTTTATTCCCTTGCTGCATACGTCTCTCAGTCCAATTAGAACGCTTTAAGACTTTTTTATGGTCTAGCTAATCTGAGATCATGCCGAGGATGTGGTGGTTATTAATCACACTTATCAGATCCTTTTTTGCTATCGCAGTTCTTCTTTCCATTGACTACCCACCGTCAGGAATCTATAGGAGACTATCCTGGCTTCCCTTTCTAGCAATATACTGTATTTACAATACAATTTTAAATACATATTTGTAGGGTAGCAAAAACGTATCTTATATAAAAAAATGTATTCCACAATTTGCAAAATTATGTATAATTTAGTTCATATCTGAAGCTAGTACTTCTTCTTAATTGTCCTTTAATCTTTATTTTTACTCTCATAATTATTATTATTACAATGAACTTCGTCTCATTAACTACACAAAACATTTTTCAATATTTAGATAGTGCTTCTTCTCAATTTCCCTTTAATCTTAATAACATAAATATTCATGAAAACTATATTTTTTGTTCATTTCTACCTATATTTTAGCTAACCCTAAATTTATCTTTATTATAAATGTAAGCTTGAAACTAAGGGTTCACCACCCATGCCATATTCTCCATTCTGCTTGGTTGTTTCAACTTCGGGACTGTACTGTACACGTTTACTGTACTCTGCTTCTACCCAATAAACTCTTGTAAGGATTACACCGGTTTACTGGCTTTACCGGAATTATACCACACAGATAATTACGGGCCAATATGACACATTAATTACAATGGACTGATAATAAAGAAACATGTTTGATACATGTGATCCATAAGGTCCTGGTGAAGATAAAGGCACTTGAATTTAAAACTCCACCTGTTAGTAACCTCCTTAGAAGCGAGACACACGTGTTATTGTGTTGACTGTCGACGCTGCAGTGCCTTGAAAATGGAGACGACAATTTAGAATCTTTGACACGATGCAATTTCAACCAATCAGGGAAGCATGTAAGCTTGTAACGCATTTCATCTGTGAGAGATCTTTGATATTCATCAAGAGTGCAAGCTACATAGTATGAAGTGTAGAGATAAGGACAAGCATCTCTGTTTACAAAAACTGTCCCTCAAAATGTATGGAATTAAGATGACGCTTCTGTATTACAGGGAAAGCGATAGTCGATAATTCAGCAGTGGGATTCCCATCAGTACAGCATATATCGAGACGCCTATCTTCGTTCGACAGACTGCGATGCTTCTTTTCAACACGTAACGTATTAAATTCGCACATAAGAATCCCTGTGCATATCACAGATTCATGCCATTAATAAGAGATGTATAG
Organism: Psylliodes chrysocephalus; assembly: GCA_927349885.1. NCBI lineage: Eukaryota > Metazoa > Arthropoda > Insecta > Coleoptera > Chrysomelidae > Psylliodes > Psylliodes chrysocephalus. Next base: position 45,443,357 of record OV651820.1, on the reverse strand, counting down.
ATGGCAATAGTGCATTTTGTCGTCTGATTTACATATGGGTGACCTATTTGTATAACTATATATCGTTAGATATTTCCCTTCTAGTAGACGAGAGCCATCATACATTCTGGGGGACACTTTTTGATATAAACAACCATATGAGATTGTTGTCCTTTCTTCTATGCTCCATATTACAGAGACAGTTTAAGGACCAGTATTGTTCAATGTATTATCTGTGAGAGATCTTTGTTATTGATCGAAGTACAAGCTACACAGACGGCTTAAGGACCAGTATGGTTGAATGTATTTCAACAACACTAATGAATAAATTACTTTTCAGAAAATTTAGTAACTACAATATTATTTTGATTTTAACCTTTCAATATTACTAGTACTCCTTCATTTCCCTTTTCATCTTTATCATCACAATGATTTGATCTGAGTATACAATAACTATAAATTTAATTTGACTCTTACTGTTGACTACTTAAATTAAAGACACAACCTGAAAGAACAACCACACCTTCCCTCTTTCCCCATTTCTCCCTTGTCATCCGTAAGGTTGACAAGCACATAACTGTAATTAAATTTAAGCTACTCTTGAGGATATGGGCGTTTCCTATACGAAAGGCTGCAGAGTCTGCTCTGAAAAGGGGGTATTGACTATTTCTGAATATCACTACTCCTACTTAATTTACGAGATATTAGGCATATTCGGCTGCAGATACCTCTGTGATCCCTCAAACGCAAACTCGTTGCCTCCTCCTATCCCCAAATATTGTACTCATTGCACCAGCATAAAACATTCGGCTGTAGAATGTGTCAAAAAAACCACCTGTCCAAATGACTGCCAGCACCACAGGTCATCTGTAAAAAATCAGAGGAGCCAAAATTGCTAAGGCAACCACCCCGCTTACTCACTCACCTGTCTAAAAAATCCAAAACCACCGAAAAAAACCGTAACAAGTAGCTCCAATTAACCTCCAATTACCACTTCCCCCCTCAAAATATCCAAACAAAGTTTTTCGACATTACTCATAAACCTCCAACCTAATTGCCGAAAACTTCTCATGAAACTAACTGAGTCGCTAGTTACCATAACGGGTCATGGAAACCTAGCAATGTTCTCGTTATCTCCAATAAATCCCGACTACTGATCGATTTTATCATTGGAACTGTAAATAGTTGCGGTCTCGCTCGGAGAATCCTTTAGGCAAAAACCTTTTAAATTCAGAACATCTTTAAATTCTTTCATTAACAGATACCTAAGTCTAAACTCACACTTAGCTTTACTGGGTTAAATCCCAAACTTGCCATGGGAATGCTTTGTTAATCAAAAACATAATTCCTCAGTCCCAACATAGATTTAGACCTAATCGGTCCACTCAGGACACAATCTCCTAATTTGATACTACTGCAAGCACTGCAGTAAACTCTGTCAAAAAGCAAAAAGACTAGTCAAAAAGATTATGAACTTAGGTCTCCCCCTCTAGGTTTTGGTATATGAGTTAGACATCTCCATATAATAATAAAAGTTTATTTAGACCTCAAAAAAGTATAATATTAAAATGCATTGACAGTCTTCTTCGTCAGTAGGTACTTGTCGTCGTCTTGTTTATTATTCCATAAAGACTCCATGACCTCGATCGTCAAGGCTTGACCAATCAGGGCACACCTCAAAAGACATCGAGCCGATATATCTACCTAGGGCTTAACAACGTTATGACCATGACTTCAGTTACGACATCGACGCTTGACCAACCTCAAATACAAACGACTATGAAGACTAGAGTCTTCGTACAAACGACTTAAAAACTTTAAAATGAAATGACAAATATGTCAAAACTAAAAAAGGTAAGGTTATATGGGGAACATGATGTCGTCACACTCCCAATATCTCCAAACTCATACACTCATAACTCCCTGACGGAACTATCACAGTCCAAGTAGGCAACGTCCTGTCAGACCTACTTACTTTACTTGTTTAAGTACCATATGGCTTCGTCCTGGTCCTTCCTCTATACCTCATATACAGACACACGATATTCCACCCGCCATAAACCCATCGTTAAAATATCTTCTCTATATCGAAGATACTGCCTGCTCTCGGTAGCTAAAAATTCTTACCAACTGAGTACTCGAACCCAAAATCTACTGAATCAGTATTCCTGCTCTTGTAGCAAACGAACCCACAAAAAAAAACAATTCATAATTTTTAAACACCCAAACTCACAAATAGCTAGCCAGGTTCCACAGAACGTTAATGTTTATCTCCTGGAAGTCAGACTCGAGAAACAGATTGAAGTTGACTATTTGGGAATGTGATTTTCTTGCACTCTCAACTAGTCCTCGGATGTCCAAAGCACTCTTGACAAGATGCAACGGCGAGCCAGCCTCCATGTAGACTTCTGTGGACAATTTGGACGACATTCTAATTCACATTTACAGTTTTTGTAGCGTACTGCCAACACCTCTTACCCACAAACTCACCATACTCGAGAAAGGTATACTTTGACGATGCCAGTATCTTCCGTTTCGCTCTCCCAGCGGAGAAGTTTTCGAATCTATCTCCAGCACCCACATTCTCTCTCGTTTCCAACTTCTCGGGAAACAATACATTTCTTACACTCTGAAAGAATCAAACCTCAAACACACGTTCCCAAAACACTTTACAAACCCCCTGGGCCCCTTGACGTCTCCCACTATTCCGCAAAATGAAAAGAAAACAACCCAAACCAAATATGATCTGCTGGAACACAACCTGCCATAAAGATCCCATGCACCAACACTTAGGAATAGCTAAACTAGGTTACTATTGTAATCAGGGCATGTTTAGTTATTGTTATAATGCTAAAAAGTTAATAAAGAAGGAAAAAAAGTACCATACTATGACAACTGAAGCTAGTACCTCTTATCCATTGCCCTTTAATCTTTACCAAATACATTCAAATTTAAAAATGACCATTACCTTATTACATAAACGACTAAAACTACTACTTCTTATGCTTTAATTTACCTTTATTAATGTTTATCAATACTATGGATTTCGTCTCAGTACAGTAACAAGAAATTTATTATTAATTTTACTATTAAATTTAAAAAATAACAATTATTTCAAAATTTAATCGACTTGTACATTTTCTCTTTTGAACTTTGGCCTTGTCTTTACAACCTTTGATCATATATTTTTATCTAATATTTATCACAACAATGAATTTCTTCCGATAGAGTAACTACAAATTTAATTTGATTTAATATTTTTTATTATTTAAAAAAAAAAACAAATCTTATTATTAAATCGGCGACACTGGGAACAAACAAGATGTGTGAAATAATTACGCAGTACATTACATACATGTATTTTCCATGAGTTGACAGATATTGATAATTATATAAATTTTTCATGAAGTTTATTAAGTAATAGGGTTGAAAATTAATTGTTCCATACGGACTAGTTAGATAAATGTTTGTTTTGGTTTACGATTTCATACAAAGCAAAACAATATTAATATGGATGTGAGTTATGTATCAGGTGAATAAAATTATGATTATTTTTAATCAAAACTTACCCGGAATAGACGTTAAGAAACAGTTGAGCTTCGTGGGATTAAAATAGTAATTGATTCATTGAATAAATGAATATTTCTTGCGAGAAATAATCAATAACACCGGCACACAAAAAAAAAGTTGTTTGTACATCAGACACGACCTACCTACCGGCATGTATTTTGACCCGCTGAATCCGAATTTCAAGTCAGTTTGGGCCGTCCACCCTTCAATATCGAGTAAATTGTAAAAATAGTAAAAATAAGATAATTAGTAATAAAAAAAAGTTATGAATCGAAACCAAGTATAATTCTTATGTATTTCGATCCGCTGAATACTGCGGAGGTCATTTGAGAACAAAAAAGTTTGATACCAACAAAAAACAGTTCAAAATCTGAGAAAATCTTTCGCCTCATTCAGTTCATACATCAGTTTTTAGAGATATTGCAAGGGTGGATTTTGAAGGGTGGACGGCCCAAACTGACTTGAAATTCGGATTCAGCGGGTCAAAATACATGCCGGTAGGTAGGTCGTGTCTGATGTACAAACAACTTTTTTTTTGTGTGCCGGTGTAATTAATCATAGCTTTAGATTTTGCTATAAAACAGAGTTAAATTTTATGTACTGCTGAGATAGAAAATTATTTTTCAATATTTTGGTTATTATTTTTTAACATATTTGATGGGGTTATATTTTTGGGGTTATAAATCTATTTGATAAAAAAAATTAAGCCGAATCTCCTGGTGTTCCAACCAGAAGTATAGTTTATTTTAAAATAAATGATAGCAAAATTTTTATGGCCCAGAAGATAAATACCAGTAAAACATAAATCAGTGACGGAGAATTTCTAAAATAAAATGTTTAGCATTATTTATTCCAATATAAAATCTTTGGTTTGCTTTCTAGAATTTTTAAGAATACCAATTTATTTCAATTCTTGTCTTAAATTTTAATCAACAAAAATAAGGTAAGTATGTAATCTCTACAGGTAGAAAATATTTATAATTCAAGATCAATTTAAGTAGCCTGACTTTCTTAGAAAGGATTAAAATTTCTAATCGGCAGAAAGGGTTATTTAGATTGTATATTATTTTTGTTAAGATTTACATTTCACTCTGTATAGTCCTGTGATTGTAACACGCAGAATTGTTAGATTTGTAATAATAGGCGATAAAAAGCGATATTAATCAAGTAAATTTGTGCAATAAAAATGGCACAAACGTGAATTAAAGTGCAGTTTAACCGTACATATAAAAACTTAAGTGTTAAATGTATATGACGCTCTTGTTCATGAATATTTCAATGATACTGTTCGGAGTATAATTTCTAAGTGTTCAAATATGATCGGTGTTGGAGAAGCAACCATTTATAGACTTTTGAAGCAATGAAAGGATGATATTAATACATTAGCACCTAAAACATCAACTGGGAGAAAACCCATTAAAATAGACGATACTATGAAACAACTGATCTGAAGGAAAGTGCATTCGATTTATTTACAAAAAAAGATATCTACCTTGGATAAACTTTTAGTAGATGTATAATTGACCCTTAGGGTTTTTGTTAATTCGGGTTAATACTACAACTTTTTAGTTTTGAATCGCTCTATTTCTAAAATTAACCATTATTTATTAAATTACAAATCATAAACACAATCACCTAAATCATAGCAAGGTCAACAAAATAAAATAAATTACTGCAAGTACTAACTTGAAATATCTAATTTCGTTATTTTAAAATAATATTTTTATACAATGAAAGAATTAAATTATTTCATATACAAGATATTCTTTTATTTTCTTGATGAGTTGGGCTATCAACAAATTTAAGGCATACAAATCCCGGGGCTGGATGGAATATATCCAATTCAGCTCCAGAAGGGTAAAGATGTGTTAATGACACATTTATGCAAAATCTTTAGAACATGCATTGTCTGGAGATATATTCCAGCAATATGCCAAAAGCCGAAAGTAGTCTAGCTTGCCAAAGTAGGTAGGGTCACAGACCAAACGCCAAAGTTATTTTGCCCCATAATCCCATCCTTCTTTCTACTTAAAACTCTAGAAAGCCAGGAAAGCCAACTGACCTAGCTCTGGACGATCTAAGCAGGCTGCTTTCAAAGTCAATAGATGACAAAGAAATCGCAATAGCCACATTCTTAGATATCGAAGGAGCTTTCAACAATGCCTCAACCAGGTCAATAACAAAGGCTCTAGAACAAAGAAACGTCCCAGTTACAATACGTCAATGGATCACTGCCTTTCTAGAGAACAGGATGATTTTATTCACTCTAGGAAAGACAACCACACAAAACATTGTCCAAAGGAGGCAACCAGTGGCTAGGATACACAGACGACCCAGCAATTATCATCAGGTGGCGATTTGCAGGGACACTCTCAGAGCGATCTCAAACAGCTCTAAACATAGTGAACAATTGGTGCAAAAAGAAACAGTTGTCCATTAACGCACAAAAAACAATAGTTGTACCATTCACAAAAAACGGGTACTTACAGAACTAAACACCATAGTTATCCCATTCGTCACAGAAGCCAAATACCTCGGAGTCATATTTGACCAAATGCAATTCGGATGTCGCCCTCCTACCACAACAAGAAAAAATTATATTTCCCTATTTGTCATCATTGCAAAGCTAGTAAAAATGCTTCTCAACAACATAAGTTATACCCTATAATGGTTACGATATTATCTACATAATAATTTAAAAGAAGATGACATGTTTATCTGAGTTAAATATTTTAAAATGTTATTAGAGCAAAAGTATAAAATAAATTGTTTTTTTTTTTTCGGTTTTATTTTTCTGATACTAACTTTAGAACGAGTTTTTAAATTGTCATCCTGTATATAACCAATACTATTATCATTTTATGCTGTTTTCTAATTTATGCTGTTTCATATTTATTTTCTTTAAGTAAGATTTTCTATCCTTTTTAAATGTATTCGTCGTTAATTGATGAGGTTTGAAATAGCCTATTCTAAAATAGGTATAGGTACTGAATATGAAAAGCTAAGTTTATAAATGAATTTCGGCATCTGCACGGAAAAAAAATTGTAGAACAAATTTCTACAATTATAGACTTTTTCTCTACAATAAATAGTACATATAGGGACAGGGACAATTTGTAGTAAATATTTCCAAATATTTGTAGAGAATGTATTGTAGAGTTATTATCTACAATATTGTACAATATTTTTACTACGTAGTAAAAATATCTAAATGCATCATAAGAATTGTTCTACAAATTGTTATAATTTTTGCTATTCATTGTATGAATTTATATTAAAAACGTATTGCGTTTTATGAAAATAAATACGAAAATTTTACACAATGAATAGTAAAAATTCATACAAATTGTAGTAATTTTTAATAAAATTTGTAGTAGTATTCCATAATTATTATAATTATTACCTAGAAAAAATGTTCCTTAATAAAATATTCAATTTATTGTTTTAATATAAAAGATACAAAGTCTTAATTACATTATGCAATAAATAACAGTAATAATAGCGCCCTCAGTCTCAGTTGGCTTTTCGGCATCTGAAAAATATGATATAAAAATTAATAACTATTGAACTGTTAATACCCTTAAAACAAGGCTATTTATCACCTTTACACTGATTTGGATATTAAATGACTAAGTCAGATAACTAACAAAAATGAGAAAGTAGGTATGTCACAATTAAGACAAAAAAACATCATTGAACTTGGCACAACATTCGATCGTTGGGCACAACATTCGATCATTGGCAACTATTTTTTTTTAAATAATCTACTAAGGTTATTTAAATTAGTTATCTAAAGGTAAATTATTCAGAAACAATAATAAATGTACTTACCACTAATAGAAGTTATTATCAAAATTTTCTCAAACGCATCGGTACTTATAATAATGTGTTTATACTCGTATATGTACCATGCTTTGTTGTGTGAACATGGCGAACGGCTACTGCTGTCTGTCAGAAAACGTTGGCTAATAGCAGAATTCTGTTTTATTCACATGACTTAAAATTTCTACAATATTATAGAATATTTTTGAACAAAATTGAATTTTTTTCATAAGAAGGGATGTAAAATATTACTATTTTTTGTAGAGAAAATTACTATTTTTTGTAGAGATAATTATTAATATTTGTACAAATTTTTACAAAAGTTAGTAGTAGTAATTACGATAATTATAATAAATTTCTACTTCTACAAACAATAGTAAAATATACTAAACATTGTGATCTTTTTTCCTATTGTTGTAGAATTTTATTCGACAATTCAATTGCTACAATAATGAATATTTTTTAACTATAAATTGTAGTAAAATTTTCTACAAAAAGTTAAGTATTTTTCTATAAGTCTACTACTACAACATTGTAGTAAATTTTCTAGTCACATTTTTTTCCGTGTGTGTAACATATAGGCAACCGGGCTATACACTGAATAACTTTATAAGCGTTTTTGAAGAAACTGTTGAGGATTTATTACCTGAATTTATTAACATTTTATGTCCGGAGATTTTAACATAGATATGTTACAAATAAATTCTAATACATTTCAAAAATTAAACTCTATGTTGAAAGCTCTAAACTTGGTCCAGGTAATAAATTCACCAACTTATATACCGCCAAATTTACAAGCACTGATTGATTTAATAATTACACCAAATGAAGAGATAAACTAACATATAGGTGTACTACCAGTGGATCACATGTCTCGCTATGAATTAGTCTACTGCGAATTAACATTAGCCTCAGGAAAACGACCTACAGAATTCAAAACAATCAGAGATTTCAAAAATTTACCTTTAGATTTAATTTATGGAATAAAAGAAATTAATGAAAAACATTGCATTATTTAAAAATTGTCTAATCTATCTCTTTAATAAGTATGCTCTCTACGAAAAATTAAAATAACACGGAAATACAATCCCCAGCTTACTGAAAGTATCAGACTGCTTATGAAGCTACGCGACAAGGCAAAAACTAGATGGAAAAAAACAAATATTACTGCCCATTTTGAATATTACAAGACGCTAAGAAATTAAACTACACTTGCATGCAAAAATGAAAAAAAAAAGCATATTTCGAATACAAAATTAGAATTGAAGGTGTTAATGGTATATGGAAAAAATAAGTATACTTAAAAACAAAATTGACATTTCCGATAACTTTAATGATTAATAAAAATTAATAATTATTTTCTAAATGCAGTTCCAAATATTCCAGTTAATTAACATGTTATGAATGATTATATGAACAGAATACCTGAAAGAAATATATTTATTTTTACGCCCGTAACTGACAATAAAGTTCAAAAATTATTATATAATATTAAATCCAATGCCCAAGACTCTGATGGGCTAAATATAAAAATACTACTGAAGTGTTCGCCCTTTATTGTTCATTATGTAACACATTTAATGAATAACTGTCCTTTCCTAATGTTTGGAAACAAGGTTTAATCAGGCCCATTCCAAAATTAAATAATTCCCTTGAATTGAAAGATCTGAGGCCAATAAGCATACTTCCCACTTTATCTAAAATTTTAGAATGTGTTGTAGATGAACAACTAAGATATTACATAAACATAAATAACTTACTACCCGATTTTTAGTCCTTTACATAACTGTCAAACCGCTTTGTTAAACATAGTTGATAATGTACTACGAGCCACGGATAATGAAAATATTACAATACTAATGTTACTTGATTTCTCTAAAGCATTTGACACTCTACAACACGATCTACTACTTGCAATTCTAAAATCAATAGGCCTCAGTGCTGATTGTATAAATTTTTTCAAGAACTACCTTACTAATAGGTCATAAAGAGTAAAGTATGGGGAGCAATTGTCATCCAGTTTAAATATTTCAACAGGGGTACCACAAGGCTCCATTTTAGGACCCCTCACGCATACCCTGTACACTTCTGATATTGACAGATTCACAAACGTTAGTAAAATCCACCTCTATGCCGATGATACGCAAATTTATCACTCTTTTAACGCTAATAATTATATTCAAGGCTTAGAATGCATTAATAAAGATGTAAGTAATATTACACGGAAAAAATGTGACTAGAAAATTTTACTACAATGTTGTAGTAGTATACTTAACAATTTGTAGAAAATTTTACTACAATTTATAGTTAAAAACTATTAATTATTGTAGCAATTGAATTGTCGAATAAAATGCTACAACAATAGGAAAGAAGTCCACAACGTTTAGTATATTTTACTATTGTTTGTAGAAGTAGAAATTTATTACAATTATCGTAATTACTACTACTAACTTCTGAAAAAATTTGTACAAATATTAATAATTATCTCTACAAAAAATAGTAATTTTCTCTACAAAAAATAGTAATACTTTACATCCCTTCTTCAAAAATATTCTATAATATTGTAAAAATTCTAAGTCATGTGAACAAAACAGAATTCTGCTATTGGCCAACGTTTTCTGACGTCGATCATAAACGGCCAGACAGCAGTAGCCGTTCGCCATGTTCACATAAGAAAGCATGGTACATATACGAGTACCTATAACACATTATTATATTATAAGCACCGATGCGTTTGAGAAAATTTTAATAATAAATTCTATTGGTGGTAAGTACATTTATTATTGTTTCTGAATAATTTCCCTTTAGATAACTAATTTAAATAACCTTAGTAGATTATTTTAAAAAAATAGTTGTGGCCAACGATCGAATGTTGTGCCCAATGATCGAATTTTGTGCCAAGTTCAATGATGTTTTTTGTCTTAATTGTGACATACCTACTTTCTCATTTTTGTTAGTTATCTGACTTAGTCATTTAATATCCAAATCAGTGTAAAGGTGATAAATATCCCCGTTTTAAGGGTATGAACAATTCAATTGGTATTAATTTTTATTTCATATTTTTCAGGTGCAGAAAAGCCAACTGAGACTGAGGGCGCTATTATTACTGTTATTTATTACATTATGTAAATAAGAATTTTTATCTTTTATATTAAAACAATAAATGAATATTTTATTAAGGAACATTTTTTCTAGGTTATAATTATAATAATTATGGAATACTACTACAAATTTTATTAAAAATTACTACAATTTGTATGAATTTTTACTATTTATTGTGTAAAATTTTCGTATTTATTTTCATAAAACGCAATACATTTTTAATATAAATTCATACAATGAATAGCAAAAATTATAACAATTTGTAGAACAATTCTTATGATGCATTTGGATCTTTTTACTAAATATTGTAGATAATAACTCTACAATACATTCTCCACAAATATTTGGAAATTTTTACTACAAATTGTCCCTGTCCCTATATGTACTATTTATTGTAGAGAAAAAATCTACAATTGTAGAAATTTGTTCTACAATTTTTTTTCCGTGTATTCAGTGCGGTCATCCGCTCATGCTCTGAGTATAAATTCTAATAAAACATCTGTATTAGTGTTTGGTCCTAAAAAAGCTCGTAATGAAATTTCTAGTATCATTACAAAAAAGGTCAGTGACCAGCAAATAAGACCAACAGAAGAAGCAAAAAATATTGGGGTAATTATGGACAACAAATTAAAGTTTAAAAAACATATAAACCCTTGCATCAATAATGCTTATATTAATATCAAAACAATTTATTCTAGTAGATAGTTTCTTTCTCTTCCAATAAAAAAGATATTATGTGAGGCAATGGTGCTGTCAAAATTTAACTATCGTGATTGCGTCTATGTTCCGTTTATCTCTGCGGATATCAGGAGGGTGCAAGTTGTGCAAAATTCATGCATGCGTCTGATTTGTGGTGTAAGAAAACGTCAATCAATTTCCTACAAATTAAAAACTCCTAAATGGCTCAATATGAGTAAAAGGCGTTATCTGCAATTATCGTGTCTCCTTCACAAAATATTAGTGAAAAAACAACCGACGACGTATCTTTTTAATAATATTATCATTCAGTCAACCAAACATAAACGAAACACTCGCTACAAACATATAACTACACCCAAACATCGCACTGAAATATTTAAACGTTCCTTCACGTACCAGGTGCCTAAAATATATAATAGTCTAAGTCTACCAATATCTATAAAAAGTAAATCAATTCAATCGTTTAAAAAAGCATTGAGATCAAATTTACTATCTGGTAATGTTCCTTATATATTGCCAATTACCAACATGTGTTTTTAGAAATTAGGATTTTTTTCTTTACACAGTTTAAGATGAAAAACAGAGATTGTATCTAGGTTTCCTTGAAACATATGACACATTCACCTGATCTTTGGATATTTTTCTTACATCCTATTTAATTAATTGTTTAATTACTGTATTTTTGTTATTATGGATCTAGAAAAAAAGAAAACCTTCATTAATATTATTATTTTTACATTTTTAATGCAATCACAGATGAAAATACAATACTAGAGTATATTTGTTTACTTCTTAGTTATACCTAAAATGCCATCTTTTTTTAAATAAAATGTATCTAAAGGTTATTTAAAAGATTAAAGTCTACAATAAAACCGAATGGTTCCTTAACCGATCAAAATTTATTTCAATTCCCAAATACATGTATGCAGATAAAAACTGTTAAAATAACGACATTAAAAAAAACTACATTCATGTCTTTCTATCGACTTTCTCATGTTCTCCGAATACCGAACAGTCTATTAAATTACCTACAAAGAAATTCTAAGATAGAAACTCAAACCTTTTTTGTCTATACAACAAAATTACCTAATAGAAACCTAATAAATAATTCATCCGTAAACACAAGACATAATACAACCAACAAAAAATACCTAATTTGCATATAAAATTCAATTGTTGCTACAAAAACCCACACTAAATTAAAAAAACATTCAGCTATTTTTACGGCTTCCCTTTCATAGCTATCACTATCGATTATCGACCATTTTTGACAAGTACGGGTTCTTTTTAACAAACAACATGGGACCCTCGAAAAACCCACCCATTCCCTCATTATGTAAAACTTTACACGCCATTATGGGAGTCCTATAACTGTTCTCTGAACGGATAAGATGCCAGATACCTGATACCTCTCTTTTCTCGACCAGTTTAACGAGCCATGCCTGCGGTTTGAAGATTTTTATTTGGTATGCGGTTGAATATTAACGTTTCTATTTTAGGCGATAGTAATGAAATAGTTTTAAGATTTGGTATTGAAAATAATATTTAATAACTTCGATTTTCCGAAATATTTATTTGTGAAATAAAGGAGAATGGGTATTTTAAGTGTAAACGAATGTATCGAATCTAATGCTATTAACCGTTTTGACACAATTTTTTTCATGCTATAAATACTTTAAATAGATAATACCATAAATAAACCCTTTTAAAAGACTCGATTAATGGTAATAGGCAATTGATAAATATAAAGAAGTGAGTTTTCTCATTCAGAGGATTATAATAGGTACTGGTCAACTAGGGTACATAAAAACTATTTTAAAATTAACCATCAAAATATACGCAGCTTAAGAAAAAATTTTGACAAATTAAAAGTATTTCTCAGCCAAATATTCAAAATTTCAGATATTAATTTGTTTTATCTAGAAAATTATGATATGATATATAATAATGGTGAATTAAATAGAAACAATGGTGTGGTAGTTTACGTAAGAAAACATATCAGATTTTCACATTAAACAAAACTTATCGGATATTGCAAAGCGCTTGAATTACAACTGGGGATAAAAAATAAAGAGAAATATATATAAGTAACTGCATTTTACAGATTACCACCCTCTGCTGACGAATTAACATTTATTAATGCCGTCCAAGATTACCTTGAGCAAACAAAAACCATGAACACTAATAATAAACATATTTTAATAGGTGATATCAATTTAAATATTTTACAAGAAAATGAAAATACATCCTCCTATATGGAGGTCCTAAGTGAACATAATCTTATTTCTATGATAAATAGGTCAATAAGGGTACAAGGTAATATTAAAACGTGTGTTTTTAAAAACAAATAAAAATAACATTTTATTACTAATCATAAAGCAACTATTTTGTGTATACCAAATATAATGAACTCCTAATCTCAACCTAATTCTAAAAAACATATTATTTACATAGATTATACTAGATTAAAAAATCTGATGTGTCCAACACATGACTTTCCTATCTAGTTTTTATTGGCTTTTCCGGTTATTTTGTACAACCTATTGCAGCATCTCTATAAATGTTTAGAGGATAAACTAAATATATACATTGTCGACATACATCTACCTCGAAACATTTTTCTATAGATATTCATTGAAAACGAAAATACTAAAAAATTAAAATTTAGCACTTTTCCATTACGGTCCATTTTAGAAAAATCATGTATAAACAAAAATTATAGAGATCGATATCGCAAACAACTTTTAGTTCAACAATTTTCATAAAAATTAGAATTTTGCACATTTTGTCAAATTTCTCGGATACGGACCATTTCAGGAAATTTTAACATAAAACAAAAATTATAGACAATAATATTAGAAATAACTTTTATTTGAACAATTTTCTTCTCCAAACATAAATAACAGATATATTCCATAAAATATAAAAACGGCCTCCCATAAAATACCCCCCTAAATGTTCCGACTTTGTCCAAAATCTAATCATTTCACTTCAGGCCGAAATAAGCCTTAAGTTTAAAATTTAATGTTATTTTCTTTATCCGTTTTTGAGTTTTCTTCAAAATTCGAAATTTACACATTTTCTCAAATATCTCGAATACGGTCCATTTTAGAGAAATTATGTATAGAATAAAAATTATAGAGAATTATATTACAAACAACAACTTTTATTTAAACAATTTTTACAAAAAAATATTTTTTTTACATTTTGTCAAATTTCTCGAATACGGACCAGTTTAGGAAAATTTTGTATAGTACAAAAATTATAGATAATTATATTAGAAGTAACGTAAATAACAGATATATTTCATAAAATATAAAAATGACCACCTATGGTACTTTATGTTCCGACTCTGCCCAAAATCTAATCTGTTCATAAGACGCTGGAATAAAGCTTAAGTTTAAAATTTGGTGTTTTTCTGTGTATCGGTTCATGAGTTATGCGACCTACACACACACGCATACACACACACACACACACACACACACACACACACACATACACGTTTCTACGTATTTATGGCAACGCATGCAATATCCTCAATTGTGGCGCTTTGTAAAATATTGTTACCATTAATGGTTCCTGTTCTGAGGAGTATATAACTCTTTTTATTTTGTTTTTACCCTCCGTAGTTTAGAACTTATATCGAAAAATGATTTATGGCATCAGTCGCCACTATTGGGTAAGGGTAAACGAGTTGCCTTAAATATGTATACATGAAGAAAGTGTGTCTCGAAGGTGCCATTAATATAGTTTTACGGGATCTGTGTGAATTGCGCTGTTGCCAAATTAACAAGTTGCCACAATCATTGACAAATCGATTTGAGATGTCCATACCTAATAAAACTATAACCTTAATTTTTTTTTTAATTTATTAAAATCTTAATAAAATTATAAGCTTCCTCAAATTAACTGAACATAGTCATTTTCTTTCGATTCTTACCAATTTGATTTTTTATGCAATATTTTATATTCTTCCATGGTCTCGAGGATAATAGAGGATATGTTACGAGGCATTCTTAACATTCTTTTTTTGTAGGTACAATATGGTTTCTTATATTTACTTTAAAAAATGTCAGAACTGCTTTAATTCCATCTCTTGACCATGGTTGTGGTTTTCTTTCTTTGTTTCTTTCGAAAAAATAATATACGAAAATGAAAAGTCAGTGTTTTTTAGAGATTCATTTTTAGAATAAATATAAATTTCCGTTTCCAAAATGGACGAGGTAGACAAATTAATTAATTACTCGAACTATTTTTCATGACCTGCCAACAATATTAAGAAAAAACTTAAAACCGTAAAAATGTATGTTAAATTTCTTGATATTTTTGTTAAAAGTTTGGTTTAAATTAAATGTTAGTGGAACCAAAATGACATCACACTAAAATGGCGTACAAGGAATAATTTTAAACATTGTACAAGGGTATCTTATTAAGGGGTCTGTAAGCGGCTTTATCTAAAAATATTTTGAAGGAGAATTTTTTTTAACAAAACCGAAAAAATATACTGATTTTTATTCCAAAAGGGACACATCAACAATCTTTGCAGCAGAGGCACTTCGATATAGGAGACCTCGAAATATACAGAGCAAATAACACACACACTTTAATTTAAATTCTTTATAAACGTCAAAAAATGAGCAAGAGATCAAAACACTTTAAACTCTTTAAAAATGACCACCACCTAAGCAAGATCTGCGAAATTCGGTCGAGTTAGTAGCATACCGATATGTGTGTATCGTGAGGGTACGTATCAATGATTTATACGAAACGTCAATTTGAAATTTGGCAAAAAGGCGACGAAAAATGAACAAAAATCGTTTTGGTTGCTCAAATATTAGTTTAATAATATTAATTTAAAAAAAAATAAAATTAACGTTCAATTGTGCTTAAGAGTTCTATTTATCATGTTTAATAATCCTTTCAAATACCATGGGAAATGAGAATTTTTGAAGAGAACATTTTATTATTTTCTTACAAATTATACACATTTCTTTCAAGAAAATCCTCCCGAAATACCACTCGACTGACGTCTCGTGGATTTTAAAGGGGATTTTGTTTCATGAAATTTTAGACGTATAATTTCCAAGAAAACAGCAAAATGTTACCCTTGAAAACATGATTTTAAATCACTTATAAAAAAAATTATATACCAAAAATTGTAGGTACCTATATGATTTGTATTAGAAAATCATGAGTATTAAATTTCATAGTTTTTATTAGAAAACGAAAAATGTATACAAAAAATGGCCCTGTTTTCTTCAGAATTTAACGATGAAATTGTTTTACAAGAGAGCGTTTAATTTTTACCGAAACCTTAGTTAAAAAAGTCCAAGGGACGCTAAATTGGTGATTCTGACCTTATCTGCCCTGCGAGGATCGACAAGCAAAATTGTGGCACAAATGAAACGATTTTATTTTTAACGAATTGCGTTGAATTTTTACCTTTGTGAAATATCTGTAACTGTAACGTTTGGAGGGTGGGATGCTCTACGGCACATAGGCGTCTTTAGGCCCATTGTACATCCTCCTAAGTTGTTAGGCACCTCCTAGCTCCTAAGCCAGCCCTCAGATTTGATATAGTTGACAACGTCGTCAAGAGGTGCTTCTCTTATATAGGCCGGTGTTAGCCAATTCTCGCCAAACACAAATGATTTAATAATGAGAGCGTCGGGCAATATTTAAGGTAGTTTCATATTCTTACTTGCATCCTCTACCGAGTGCGGATTCTGACAGCCCTATTCCATGGCGATGTTTCCGTACTTGGCACTGACCAGTCAGGAGGCGCAAATTCCATATAGTTATATTCAAGTATGTATTTTTTATGTCAGGATTACTTAAAAGCTCCCTAGTAGCTCTGCAGATTCTTTTTTCATTTCATCTTTCTTTTGTGAAGTATAACTTAAGCCTAACCACGTCGTAGAAAACGAAAAAGTTCTTCACGTGTCACGTTTTGATTAGGATTTCAAAAAAATTATGTGACAATATTTGGGCCCTTTACCTCTTACGCCTGTCCATGTAACAATGCTCCTTCACTTTTTAAGCAAGTATCAGAAAATATTTAAGTCCTCTATCCCTTAAGCCCATACGTGTAAAAATATTTGAAATCTTTACCCCTTAATCTTACGCATGTAAAAATAATATTATGAAGGGTCGTTTATCTTTTTGATCCCAATATCAACTTTAGATAATAAAATTCAAATCAAATCCTTCAAAATATATTTAAAAAACGTTAAATAATTTGGATTAAAAAAATAACAAATTCACAGTTGACAAGCAGTAAATTCGCTGCCCATGCCGCAGTGTATAAAATAAGCTCTATAAGAAATGTACTACATTTTAAAATACTGATATTTAAAGTACATACTAAAGTTCAAACGAAAATTCTAAAAAATCAATAGGGTTATCAGCTGAAAGAAATGCTTCAATTAAATAAAAACCGTAAGTGGTCAGACTTTCGTTGTAGAGTTATCGTACATATACAGGGTGTCCCGAAATTAGATGATCATATTTGAACATCGTAATCTACATCCTAAAACAGGAGTAAAAGTTCATATAAACATAGGTCCGAAAACATTTCGTTTTCGAGATACAGGAGATACAAGTGAAGTCTTGATGGCACATTTTTGTAAATATTTTCTAAAATTTCTTTAGTCACCGGTTTTTCAAAGTTAAAAAAAATTAAATTTCTGATTCCATGGGCCTACTTATTATTGTTTACACTTTCGAATAAGATAACATCAACTTAATATGATATTTTCAAATGCTTTTCTCTTGAAAATGGTGCGTCCTAGCGAGATGCAACTTTATTATAAAGGAAACATTGGTTTTACAAATTTTATTGTCAAAAATGTTTAAAACTGTCAACAAAAAATTGAGGGCAATTTTATCCTAAGCCCCCCTAATTTACCCACCTATAAAGATGATCAAAAACTTAGGTTTAGTCCATTAAATAGAGCGTAAAAAGCTAAGCATTTGTACCGAATTTCACTTAGTTATCTTTAACGTTTAGAAAATATTTAGAAAAGTGTGTCATCAGGACTTCACTTTTAATACCCTGTATCTCGGAAAAGAAATGTTTTGCACCTATCTTTGTATGAACTTTTACTCCTATTTTAGGATGTAGATTAGGCTGTTAAAATATGACCGTCTAATTTCGGGACACCCTGTATACATACGCACAGACGACCAGACAATAGCTTTTTGCATTTTCTTTCATAGAGTGTTCTGAAATGTAAAGAAAAATATTAAGAAGTGTGAGTAAAAAAATTTTTTTTTTTTCAGCACTAAAAACCACGAATATTTACTCTCAATTAAAGTTTATGCATATTAAGCGTGTGAAAAAATTGAAAGCTGTAGGAAAAGCACTGATCATGCTTATTTAATTTTTCTGATCTCAATGTATGTAGATGTTATATTTTTAGACAGAACTTTAAAAAGGTATATGTAGGATGGGTATTGAAGAAAAAATACCGAAACCGGTACTGGAATTTTGACAATAATTCTTCAGCGTGTACTACTTGGTATTCACACATGTACCATATATTTTCTAATTCTAATAGCTGATATATGCCTACAAACAATGTTAACTAAAATTCATAGTTCATCCCTTCGCTCAGTAAAAAAAAAATATAAAAAATGATTAACAGTTATTCATCTTACCTTGTGCCTCGTACAATAATATCAAAGATTTCTTCTAAAATTTTGTAAAAACATATAGGTATCCTAACTCAAGTACTTGATAAATAACAAATTAAAAACCGCAATATCTTTTAAAACACTCTCTTTTCTTCTCATTTTATTTAAGTAATAATTACTTTTGTTCCAAGTATGGATATTCTGTGTATTTAACAAACAATCTGCTTTACATTCATAAATTATTTTACACACCCGCTTGTGAAATAGTGGCAACTTCAAGTTCAAGAAGATATTGCAATATACCAAAGAAACGAAATTTATTCGTTCGCTGAAGATACAACTGCAACGCTGTAAATTCTTTAATGAGGGCGCCACCGTCCGACCACGCCCATGTTGCCATAAATGGGTGAGTGTATCAAACATAATATATCCACTGTTGTGGCAACTAACACATATTTTCACAAAATGTCAATTATACACAAAATTATAAGAAAAATTCCATAATTATATTAGTCACTAGAAAACAAAATGGAATATTAAGAACAAAAATAAAAAAACTAAGGTCTAAAGGTACAATTTAAGATATTATGAAAGTTTAAAATTGTGGCAACTCGTGTAAGTTGCCACAATTCTGGCAGGTGCCACAACAGAGGTTAATGCACACACCAGTTGCCATAAGTATAGTGGAACATACACATATATACACACACACACACACACATACACACACACACACACACACATACACGTTTCTACGTATTTATGGCAACGCATGCTATATCCTCAATTGTGGCGCTTTGTAAAATATTCTTACCGTTAATGGCTCCTGTTCTGAGGATTGCATAACTCTACTTATTTTGTTTTTACCCTCCGTAGTTTAGAATTTATAACAGAAAATGATTTATGGCATCAGTCGCCACTATTGGGTAAGGGTAAACGGGTTGCCTTAAATATGTATATATGAAGAAAGTGTGTCTCTAAGGTGCCATTAATATAGTTCTACGGGATCTGTGTGAATTGCGATGTTGCCAAATTAACAAGTTGCCACAATCATTGACAAATCGGTTTGAGATGTACGTAATAAAATTATTACCTTCATATTTTCAAAATTTATTAAAATCTCAATAAAATTATAAGCTTTCTCAAATTAGCTAAACATAGTCATTTTCTTTTGATTCTTATCAATTTGATTTTTACGCAATATGTTATATTCTTCCATGGTCTCGAGGATAATAGAGGATATGTTACGATACATTTTTCTTATTTTTGTTTGTAGGTGCAATAGTGTTTTTTATATTTACTTTAAAAAATGTCAGAACTGCTTGTATTTTATCTCTTGACCATGTTTGTGGGTTTCTTTCTTTATTTCTTTCTAAAGAAGATTATACGAAAATGAAAAGTCGGTGTTTTTTAGAGATTAATTTTTAGAATAAATATAAATTTCCGTTTCCAAAATGGATGAGGTAGACAAATTGATTAATTACTCGAACCATTTTATCGACTGATGTACAGGTATGGAAATTTAAACGCGAAACCTTTATTTTAGAATAAATTGGACTAGGTTCACTTACCGTCTTCAATATATTGAGCTTTGATGGTCCGCGTTTAAAGCTTTATGACTGCATACTGAAAGAAAGTGTGTACAGGGTGAGCAAATTTCGATGTTTTAATAGAGAATTTAGTTAACTATAAATGGTATGGAAAAATGGACCGCCCATCCTCGATTTCCATTTTTGAGAAAACATTTTTAGAAAATGGCTATTGTCTTTTGTTTTTAAGTTATAAACAAAAGTTCGTTTCTTCAAATTTTCATTATATGGCATTATCTCGCTTACTTATAAAAGTGAAAGAAAATAATGACAACAATATTTAGAAAAAACTTAAAACAGTAGAAACGTATTTGTTAAATTTCTTGATATTTTTGTTAAAAGTTTGGTTTAAATTAAATGTCATTGGAACCAAAATGACATCATACTAAAATAGTTAACAGTTAACAGTTAAAATAGTCCAAGGGACGCTAAATTGGTGATTTTGACCGTATATCTGCTCTGTGAGGATCGACAAGCAAAAATGTAGCACAAATGAAACGATTTTATTTTTAACGAATTGCATTGAATTTTTACCTTTGTGAAATATCTGAATCTGTAAAGTTTGGAGGATGGGATGCCTTACGACACTTAGGCGTCTTTGGGCCCATTGTACATCCTAAGTTGTAAGGCATCTCCTAGCTCCTGAGCCAGCCTACAGATTTGATGTAGTTGACAACGTCGTCAAGAGGTGCTTCTTTTATATCGGCCGGTGTTAGCCAATTCTCGCCAAAAACAAATGTTTTAATATTAAGAGCGTCGAGCAATATTTAAGGTGGATTCATATTCTTACTCACATCCTCTACCGAGTGCGGATTCTAACAGCCCTATTCTGTGGGGATGTTTCCGTACTTGGCACATGTCTAGTTATAGTCAAGTATGTATTTTCTCTGTCAGGATAACTTAAAAGCTCCCTAGCAACTCTGCAGATTCTTGTTTCATTCCATCTTTCTTTTGTGAAGTATAACTTAAGCCTAAGCACGTCGTAGAAAACGAAGAAGTTCTTCACGTGTCTCATTTTGATTAGGATTTTAAAAAATTTATGTGAAAATATTTGGGCCCTTTACCTCTTACGCCTACCCATGTAGCAATCCTCCTTCACTTTTCAAGCAAGTATAAAAAAATATTTAAGTCGTCTACCCCTTAAGCCTGTACGTGTAAAAATATTTGGAATCTTTACCCCCTTAATCTTACGCATGTACAAATATTATTAGGAAGGATTGTTTATCTTTTTGATCCCAGTATCAAATTTAGATATTAAAATTCAAATTGAATCCTTCAAAATATGTTTAAAAAACTTTAAATAATTTGGTTTAAAAGAATAACAAATTCACAGTCAACAAGCAGTAAATTCACTGTCCATGCCGCAGTGCATAATAGTATATTATTAAACGAGCAATTTATGGTAGCCATTATTCACGCAAGTCACCCGAGTGAATAATGGCCATAAATTGCGAGTATAATACTATACTTTGTCCACGACCATTATGGTTTCTTTATTAAATAAAAGTTAAGTGTAGAATGGAAAGTCTTTATTAAACATAGGTAACTAACTGTTGTTTTTTCTACTTTTCAATTTTTTGATTTTTTGATTTTTCGAATTTTGATTTTTCGATTTTTTGATTTAACGATTTTTTGATTTTTCGATCTAGAAAATATCGTTATGAAAAGTATCGCCTATCTTTAGTTATCTACCGAAATGTTCCAAAATTACAAAAGCGTCAATTATCATAATTCACTCCGTGATATCTGGGTACTATATGCTTTTAGTTAGGAGGTAGAATATTGATTTATTATTAAGTGGTCGTGGACAAAATAAGCTCTATATGAAATGCACTACATTTTAAAATACTGATATTTAAAGTACATACTAAAGTTCAAACGAAAATTCAAAAAAGTCAATAGGGTTATCAGCTTCAATGCTTTAATTAAATACAAACCGTAAGTGGTCAGACTACAACTCGTTGTAGAGTTATCTTTATCGTACATATATACATACGCACAGATGACTAGACAATAGCTTTTCGCATTTTCTTTCATAAAGTGTTCTGAAATGAGAAGAAAAGTATTAGAAAGTGTGAGTAACAATTTTTTTTTTTTTTCAGCACGAATACCACGAATATTACAAATATTTACTTTCGATTAAAGTTCATGCATATTAAGCGTGTGAAAAAATTGAAAGCTGTAGGAAAAGCAATGATCATGCTCATATAATTTTTCTGATCTCAATGTATATAGATGTTATATTTTTAAACAAAACTTTAAAAAGGTATATTTAGGATGGGCATTGAAGAAAAAATACCGAAACCGGTACTGGAATTTTGGCAATAATTCCTTAGCGTGTACTACTTAGTACTCACAGATGTACTATATATTTTCTAATTCTGATAGCTGATCTATGTCTACAAAAAAAAAAATGTTAACCAAAATTCATAGATCACACCGTCGCTCAGTAAAAAAAAAATAAAAAAATATTTAACAGTTATTTATAACTCACCTTGTGCCTCGTACAATAATATAACAGCTTTCTTCTAAAATTTTGTAAAAAAATATAGGTATCCCAACTCATCTACTTGATAAGTAACAAATTAAAAACCGCAATACCTTTTAAAACACTTCTTTCTTCTCGTTTTATTTAGGTAATAATTACTTTTGTTCCAAGTATGGATATTCTGTGTATTTAACAAACAATCTGCTTTACATTCATAAATTATTTTACACACCCGCTTGAGAAATAGTGGCAACTTCAAGTTCAAGGAGATATTGCAATATACCAAAGAAACGAAATTTATTCGTTCACTCAAGATACAACTGCAACGCTGTAAATTCTTTAATGAGGGCGCCACCGTCCGACCACGCCCATGTTGCCATAAATGGGTGAGTGTAACAAACATAATATATCCACTGTTTTGGCAACTCACACATATTTTCACAAAATGTCAATTATAAAAAAAATTATAAGAAAAATTCG
Source organism: Psylliodes chrysocephalus (assembly GCA_927349885.1). Classification (NCBI taxonomy): domain Eukaryota; kingdom Metazoa; phylum Arthropoda; class Insecta; order Coleoptera; family Chrysomelidae; genus Psylliodes; species Psylliodes chrysocephalus. The sequence continues at coordinate 45,419,990 of OV651820.1, read as the reverse complement.
ATAATTATATTAGTCATTAGAAAATAAAATGATATATTAAGGATATGAATAAAGAAACTAAGGTATAAAGCTACAGTTTAAGGAATTATAAAAGTTTAAAATTGTGGCAACGCGTGTAAGTTGCCACAATTCTGGCAGGTGCCACAACAGAGGTTAATGCACACACTAGTTGCCATAAGTATAGTGGAACATACACATACACACACACACACACACACACACACACACACACACACACACACACACACACACACACACACACACACACACACACATACACACACACACACACACACACACACACACACACACACACACACACACACACACACACACGCACCCACACACAGACATCATCGCGAAAATAGTCAAAACGGATTCAGGGGACCTCAAAACGTAAAAATCCGTCGAAAACTCGAGGTCGAAAAAAATCATGATTCCTATACTTTCCTTATATCTGTATACAGATAGGAAAGTAAAAATGACCTAGAGAAATATATCTGGAATGAATTTAATAACGTTAACGATCCAACTACTTTAACAAAATTTTTTTTAGACATATTAAACTTTTTCATAGAGAAACAGAAAAATACCAAAATAATTAAGCATAGTAATATCACAGTTTATATCTAAAGAATCAGTTCGCTCACTCTGCGTCGGCACTTTTGATCTCAATGTTCCAATTTATACACTGCGCAACTCGGATTTGTATCCCTGGCGCATACAGAATCAAATCATAACCAATACAATATATGACAACCGCCTATATTCAAACAGCAATCTTCTGCGCATTCTGAATTTGTATCCCTGGAGTGGATATTATTTTGGAACATTCAACTGGTCCGAGTGAGCTAACTGATTCTTTAGCAATAAACTGTGGTAATATTAAACGTAAGGGTTGGATCACGAACAGCTTAGTAAATTCTATAAACCAAAAAAATTAATTATACGAAGAATATCGAACAGACCCAAAATAAAAAATCTGATGTGTCCAACACATGACTTTCCTATCTAGTTATTATAGGCTTTTTCCGGTTATTTTGTACAACCTATTGCAGCATCTCTATAAATGTTTAGAGGATAAACTAAATATATACATTGTCCACATACATCTACCTCGAAACATTTTTCTATAGATATTCATGGAAAACGAAAATACTGAAAAATTAAAATTTCCTACAATTTTTTCATTACGGTCCATTTTAGAAAAATCATGTATAAACAAAAATTATAGAGATCGATATCGCAAACAACTTTTATTTCAAAAACTTTCATAAAAATCAAAATTTTGCACATTTTGTCAAATTTCTCGAATACGGACCATTTCAGGAAATTTTTACATAAAACAAAAATTATAGATAATAATATTAGAAGTAACTTTTATATGAAGAATTTTTTTCTCCAAACATTAATAACAGATATATTCCATAAAATATAAAAGTGGCCTCCCATAAAGTACCCCCCCAGATGTTCCGACTATGTCTAAAATCTAATAATTTCTCGTCAGGCCGAAATAAACCTTAAGTTTAAAATTTAATGTTTTTTTCTTAATCCGTTTTTGAGTTTTCTTCAAAATTCGAAATTTACACATTTTCTCAAATATCTCGAATACGGTCCATTTAAAAAAAATTATGTATACAATAAAAATTATAGAGAATTATATTACAAACAACTTTTATTTGAACAATTTTTATAAAAAATTATTTTTTTTACATTTTGTCAAATTTCTCGAATACGGACCATTTTAGGAAAATTTTGCATGGAACAAAAATTATAGATAATTATATTAGAAGTAACTTTTATTTGAAGAATTTTCTTCTCCAAACGTAAATAACAGATATATTCCATGAAATATAAAAATGACTACCTATAAAGTACCCCCCCAGATGTTCCGACTCTGCCCAAAATCTAATCAGCTCATTGGACGCTAAAACAAAGCTTAAGTTTAAAATTTGGTGTTTTTCTGTGTATCGGTTCATGAGTTATCCGTTATACAGACACACACACAGACACACACACACACACACACACACACACACACACACACACACACACACACACACACACACACACACACACACACACAGACATCATCGCGAAAATAGTCAAAATGGATTCAGGGGACCTTAAAACGTAAAAATCCGTCGAAAACTCGAGGTCGAAAAAAATCATGATTCCTATACTTTCCTTATATCTGTATACAAAAAAATAAAATAAAATAAAAGAAATTAAAAATTCTAATAATGAATTGACCACAAATGATAAAGAAATTGCAGATGAATTTAATATTTTTTTTATTAATGTTGGTGAAAGATACGCTAATGAAATCGAGCCTTTCTTCAATGTACCTGAGTTTGCAAAAAAATATCAAAGATCATTTTTCCTAGCACCTGTCACAGAACCTGAAGTTATTGAATTAATAAAATCTTTAAAGTCTAAAAAGCTGCAGGGATTGATGGTATAAAATCTGAAATCTTAAAAAATATTGCATCTGTTATTGCTTCTCCTTTAGTTCATTTAATTAATTTAATTTTCACAACTTCTTGTATCCCTCAAGAGTTTAAAACTGCAGTAATAACACCAATCTATAAAAAAGGAGAAAAAACAAATGTTTCTTTCCGACCAATATCAGTAATATCATGCGCTAAAGTCTTTGAAAAATTCCTTTAAACTCGCATTACTAAATTTCTTGCGAGTAATAAAATTACAAGCAACAACCAGTTTGGATTCCAAGAGGGGATCTCGACAATAGATGCCATTTAGGAATTGTTACAGGAAGTTACAAACTCTCTAGAAATTAGCAAACCTACCTTGTGGGTGTTTCTGGATCTGGCTAAGGCCTTCGATACAGTTTCTCATACGCAATTGTTGGAGGCACTGGATGATATAGAAACTCGAGGCGAACCAAATAAAACGTTTTGCAAATTATTTATTAAATAGAACTCAAACGGTATAAATCAACAACAGTGTAAGTGAAAGAAAATATATTAAATTTGGTGTACCACAAGGTAATGTGTTAGGTCCTATCCTCTTTATTATTTATCTCAACACTATTATTGCTTATTCAAGTGCGGGTAGATTAATAAACTTTGCAGATGATACGGCAATTGTATACTCTGATAAGAGCTGGACAAATTTAAAAAAAAACTGAAAATGATTTAAAAAATATACTCGATTTATTTAGCCACCGATAATTTCGAAAAAAACTTACTTTATGCCTTTTTCTAACAATGTTAATACAGTACCTAATAATATATTAACAATAGAAAGATCAAATTCTAAAGTGGACATTAACGCTAGGTAAATAAGGTTCAATTAAAACGAATAGCGCTAGTTTCGAAATTTAAAAGACTCCACTAAAACTGAGAGAATAAGTTAATTCATTGTCATAGAATTTATTACCGTTTACCTTAAGAGAAAAATATTAAACTACTTATATACAAACAGTTTATGAACTGGAAGAAAAAATTTAAAACTAAAATGATTTTGAAAATATAATTATGACATACCCATTTTGAAGAATTATCCAAATCAAGAAAAGATTTTAGGTATATACCATGTGATCAATATATTCAATCAATCTTACATAATCTTTTCTTGTATACGATAAGGATATTTTTGGAATAGAAGAATTTAAAGATACCTACTTTGGATAAACTTTTAGTAGATATTAATGGAGACGAAACTTTGCTAAACGTATAAACAAGACAAATTGTGGAAAACTACATGAATTGGACTTCGTTTGGGAGAAGAACGAAATAAAATCTGCGCTCATATAAAGAAAGATGAAATTATTTGTTGGAGGAGGCAATATTTAAGGGAAATTAAAAAAAATAAGAAGAGAAGACAAAAATATGTTTTATTTGGAAGAAAAATGGATAAATGAAGGACTTTGTAAAAAAAGTTTATGCATTTATGGAAGGTTTGCCTACTCGCTTAAAATTTCCAAATGATGAAGATCGCCGTTTAATTATCACTCTTATTGGAGGAGATAATGGATTTGTTGATAGAGGCTTGTTAGAATTTGTTTCAAATTCAAGACTACCATGAAGAAGTGTCTGTTGATGTTTTTAAGGAACTGATGATGATTAGTCCTTATTGGGTGAAAACGACTTATTTATTTAGGTATGTAACTTTATATTTATATTAATTATAATAAGTTTATATGACGCTAGTACCCGAAATTCAAACAAACAAACTTAATATCCCATTTTTATTATTAATATATTGCTTGTTCGTTTGCTCGTTTTTTACTCTGAAATTTTTTGGCTATAATACATCCGCGGTAATTAACCGGGTGCCCTTCTCCACAATGGACACACTATATGCAGGACGACACATTTTTCCTTATTTAAAGGAAGCAGCCAGGTGTCACACCAGTTTGAAATAGTTTCAAGGTCTCTTTTTGTAATTAGGTAGAGTCTGTTACAGGATTAGGGTATAGCTTAGTGTCATCAGCGTAACACGAGATATAAGAAGTTAAGTCTTTGCCTAGGTCTGCACCGTATACCAGGACAGGTCCTTAAGGGACACCACTTAGAACCGGATACTATGACGAGAACATTAGTCCAATTTTTACCTTGAAGATGCGATTTGACACAAAATCATTTATCCAGAGAAGTAGAGAGCCGCGATTACCAGCTTTTTCCAAACTTATAAAGCAATCTATTTTTCAAAAGCCATATTTAAAATTTACAATTTTTTAAGAATTTTGCGAGAAACTTTTATTTATTTAGAATTTGTTCCAGCTAGACTTTCCACTCTGTACAAAAAATAGGAACAGATGCAACAGAGAACAAAGTTAATAAAATCTGAGTGTAATAAAGCAATTAATTATTTTAAATCCCTGGCAAGAAGAGTTGCTTAATATATTTCTGCTCTTCTTATTTTAATCCAAATCAATATTTACAAAAATATTTTTAAAAGAAAAACAAATAAATACAGAAGAAGCTATAGAATTAGATAAAATAAAGCAGAGGCACCAACAATTAGTTAATCGTTTAAATCTTGAACCAACATGCATGCGAAAATTATACAAGTCACCTTTAAAGCACGTTAAAAATGGCCGTTAACAAATGGCTATAAAAAAGGTGTAGTGCGTAATGATGTGGTTACTGGTATAACCACTTTTTCATGATAATGCGAGGTATCATTAAACCGCCTCAATTTACTATAACAATGCAATGGAAGTTGATTCGGCATACGATACATATAATGTTGATAATGATAATAATATTATGGGAGTGCATTCGGTTAACGATATTAAATAAAAATAAACATAATATAGAGGAAATCAGTAATTGCAACTGTAAAAAAGAGTAGGAAATTGGTCGTTAGTAAAATTGCATAGGTATATAAATTTGGTAGATTATTTTTGAAAAATAGATAAATAAATATTATTTTTCTCCAGCCGTCAAAACATATTGATATGTTTTTACTATTTGTAGATGTAAAAACTTAAGAGTAATTCTCTTATTGTACAAAAAAAGTTTGAAACCTTTTAATAATTATTAGAAAGTGATGTAAAATGTAACTACCTATTATAAGGAGCAATGTGTTATTTACCGCAAACCTTCGAGCATATATTTACTAGAGCAATCGTTCAAATGGACTTTGTTTTGGTACAGGGGGGAAAAATAGTGTCCAGCATTCCCATTGGTCTGTTTCGTTCTGCTTGGCATGTCAAATCGTTCAAAATTGACAGAACTGTCATTTGATTTTGGATTTTCATTAATTTCTAGCTTATTTTTGTAGTTTATAAGTGATTTTTTTAATTTTATTACTTTACTGATACAAATTTTAACAATGGTGAGAGTTTGTGTAAGTTGTAAATAGAAATAAGAAAGGCATCGTCAAGGGAATTTCACAGGTTAGTAACCATTAGCGTCTCTACCATTTTTTTAAAAGAAACACTACCTACATTTTATGAAAAAGGCCGTTAAACATAAATTTAAAAAAAAATGGTAAATTTAGTGAATTAAATTTAAAGAACTTGTATTATGTATAAGGAATATTGTTTTTGATTTTGGAAAAAAAAATAATCGTAATTTTTCAATATATACAAGCTTTTTGTTTTTAAGTCATTTTATCATGATAATGTTGAAGATGTTAAATCAATAATTTTTGTTTTTTGTAGGTTTCTAGCTAATCCTGCCGATAAAACGCATTTAGTGAAACATATTAAACTTACCCCAGAAAACATTTCAAATAGTGATGTTTTATGTTCCAATCATTTTTCTGGGTATACAGGGTGTACCAATAAAAACTCCCAGGCCGGATATTTTGGTAAGTAATAGAGATATTTTAATTCTGTAAAAGCGAGTTCATAGAACGCTAAGAGAACTTCAATTTTAGATATAAATTAATTTTAAATGGGTCAATATGTAGATGGCGCTGAGCTCAATATATTTTTTTCGATGGGAGGATCTTTCTTATATAACGCATCTTGTAAAAAATGCATTTTTAAGCAGATTTTGTTCTATAAACTAATTCGATAAATCTAGCCATTTTTGATATACAGAGTGGGTCACTCAAAACAGTTTTATCCTGTTTTTCAGCATTAATCATTGGATTTTAAGAAAATGCTAAAACATTTTTATTCCAAATTAAAAATATTTTTACAATACAGACATCTGTCATGTGTCAACACCCTCCCTTGCACTTCTCCAACACCTTAATTTTAAATAGGTAATGTACCATGTATGGCACATCATTGAAAAGGTAATTTAATAGAGAATTCAGAAATATTTCTGTATATTGCGTTTCTTAAATTTTTTCGCCCTTTAGCGGGATAAAAAACTACTACGTATTATAGTGTGACACTACAATGTGTAGTATATCATTAAAAAGGTAATTTTATAAAGAATTAAAATCTGACTTCATTGCGATACTTTTAATTGTACCGCCCTCTATCGGGATAAAAAACTGTACGAATTATAAAGTGTGACACTTTATTTGAAAGCAAATTTAATTACTAATTCAATGCACCACATAACATTAATATAAATATCCTCCATATTGCACTTGCAATAATTTGAAAATTATTCATGCATTATTTTAAACATTATTGCTAACTTTATTTTGTTGTGAGTGCAATATGAAAATATTTATATTAATGTTATGTGGTGCATTGAATTAGTAATTAAAATGCATAATCAATTCGCAGATTAGTTCCTCAAATCAACCTGAGGCATTCAATAGTGCGATCATCGAGCACAGACACCCCGCAATTCGACATGGAAAATCCATACGAAAAGGAGAAAATACAGTGCGTTTTATGCAAACACAACATAACAGTCGATTACAAAAACGTCAGGTTATTATCACAGTTTCAATCGCCTTATACGGGAAGAATTTATGGCAGGCACATCACGGGGTTGTGCAAACAGCAACAAGAACTGGTCCAATCTGAGATTTCTAAGACCCAGTCAGCCGGTCTTATGGCCTACTATCTTAAGGAACCTGTCTTTTTGCAAGATCCTGAATTGTTTAATGTAGAAAAACCTATTAGGCCTCATAGGTTTTAGTTTATGTGTAATAACACATTTGGACAATTATCTTTCAAATGAAGTGTTACACTTTATAATACATTACAGGTGTTTTGTCCCGATAAAGGACGCTAAAAATTAAAAATATCGCAACTAAGTGTCATAATTCTGACTTCCCCATAAAATTACCTTTTCAATGATGTGCCGTACATGATACATTTCTTATTTAAAATTAAGGGGTTGTAGTGGTAGAAGGGAGGGGGTTGACACATGACAGATGTCTGTATTGTAAAAATGTGTTCAATTGGGAATAAAAATCGATTTGTTTTAGCATTTTCTTAAAATCCAATGATTAATGCCGAAAAACAGGATGAAACTATTTTGAGTGACCCACTCTGTATATCAAATATGGCTAAATTTATCAAATTAGTTTACAAAACAAAATCTGCTTAAAAATGCATTTTTTACAAGATGCATTAAATAAGAAAGATCCACCCATAGAAAAAAATATATTGAGCGCAGCGCCATCTACCTATTGACCTATTTAAAATTAATTAATATCTAAAACTGAAGCTCTCTTAGCTCTCTATGAACTGGCTTTTACAGAATTAAAATATCTCTAATACTTACCAAAATATCCGGCCTGGGAGTTTTTATTGGTACACTCTGTATATTTATGTAAAAGACTGGATGTGGAGGAAGAACTAGATTAATTCTAGGTGCATTGCCATCAGAATTTACTGAGGCCCCAGAAGAAGATGAATCTAAAAGGTAAAGAACCCTGCACTTTTCTTGTGGGTTAATCGTTTAAAATTTTTAATTTTTCAGTGATGATCTGAACCATCAAGCCTCTGTTGCAGAAAAAGAAAAAGCAGAATTAAAAAGCATGTAAATAACTAAGTACTTTTTAATACAACATACATTTTATTTTATAATAATTACCTATTACCTATTACTACCCATATTTTTTATAAACCACAAAAATTGACAATAATTATTTTTTATTAAATGTACCTATGTTCTTTAATTAAGTAGACTAATAGTAGTTAAGAAATCAGCAAAACCTAATGTGTTTTTCAATAAAAAAAAGTCATTTTAAGCTTCTATTATTTGTACTCCTAGTCATTAAGAAATAATCGAAGCTTAAGACAGTTTTCCAATAAAAATGAGGGAAGCCTCACTTATTTGTTAACGACTAGCAGTGCAAATGTACCTAAGTATTAGCTTGATTTCTATTTGTAGTATATCGTTTAGTAATTGAACATACATTGGTTACGAACAATATTTTTATATTTAATAAATTATTGCTAAAAGTTCTTGTATTGTAATTCTTGTACACGTGTGTCAAGAGGTCATAAATATTTGTATAATATACCTACTATTTATTTATATTTTTGATTTTTAAATATAAGCTTTTTATCTTTTTTATTGCCTATTATTTCAACCTTCATTTTCCGTTATACACTTTCTGATGTTTGAATTAAAAAAATCTGATGTTTCCAACATAAATAATAATAATAATAATTATTATTTACTATTACTATATAGGCGCCTACTTAAATAATGCAAGTTTATAAAATATGTGCATAATTTAAAGAATTTTGAAGGTATTTATCAAATTTATTATTTAAAATGATGCGACACTGTTAATAGTGTCTTGACATTTCCCCTCAGAACGTAAACAAACCCTATTGAATGCGGACTCTTTGAAATATATATGCTCGAAGCCGCAAACATATTGGTTCCAAACCTTTTTTGGCCTACCGCAGACTTTTCGAAAAAAATTTCCATCGAGTTACGTGGAATTATTTTTGATAATAAAATTAGCCAACTAATTGGTTAACATTGATTTTTTTAAATTGTAATTGACTTTATTAGTTAACTCATTTTCTAGATTGGATAGTATGTATTTATCTTGTATATGTTTGATAGTACCTACTTGCTGACCTGTATGTCGTGCAGCAAATTTTATATCTATGGGTAAAAGCCATCATTATACATCTAGTGGTCTAATAACTTGTTTAAAAGACAAATAAAATTACATACTTACTTCTAACCCACAGTTTAAAATATTATTAGCGATTCAAATTAATTTTTCAAGTCTTCTAAGTATGTTGTTGATACGAGGGGTAAACCACTGGGTAAAATGTTGTACACATAGTACTGAAATTGTACACAAAAAAGTATAAATAGTGCCTGAAAATGCAGGCAAAATGCTTTGCGCTCATGTCACATACTATATTTTTAAAGCACCTCACATTTAAAGATTCGAAGATGTATAATAATATTTTCAAAACGTAACTCTACATATATAGATGTATTGTATGCAACGAACCAGTGGCGACACGTGATCAAAATTTTGTAGGTTCACAATGAGAGAATATTATAGATCTCAGTACAGATTAGATGTATAGTACTTTGTGCAACAAGAGTATATATGATGGCCATATCGCACTAAGAGGAAATTTGAGCACGATGCCATATGCGGAGTGCTCAATCATCTGAGTGCGATATAGACAATCCATTCGAATTGTACAGTATATACTAACAATTAATTTGACAGAATTGTCGCTTATTTAAAATTAAAAAAAAATAGTAGCCGGATGACTAAAATATGAAATGTGATTGTTGGATTTCATATTTATGCTGTGTTCTTACTAGGCAAAATGGATTTAAAATATATTCATTTAGTTGAACGCAATGGCATACATTTCCGTTTTGTAGTTTGTGCGTTAAATAGCTAATATCCATGTGGGTGTAGAAAAATTCATTTTAACACGATTTTGATTTATAGGAACACACTACCCGAGGTCCAACTTCATTTATTAATATTTTAATATATCTATACAACAGTTAAGTTAGAAATTCGCTGATGATTGTTAACTTATTTTGCTACCTGCAATATACTTTTAGTACACCTAGTATATCCCAATGGTACAATAATAGAACACAAATATTATAGAAAATAGACATATAGTACAAAAAGAGATTAAGTAAATATATAGTAAAAAAATAGTGCATTAATAATGCACAAATAGTTCACAAATAGTACAAATAGATTAACATTATGAATGTCATCTACACCTCATTGAATTACCAAATCAAGTTCTCCCTTAACTTTTTCACGCTTAAGTAATGTCTACATTCCTCTACCTTTATTGGGTTCTTTTATAACTTAGTTATTTCATTTATATTCTATAGCCTGTCTTGTTTGGACTCATTTTACTGATCACTTATTGGATGAGTTGTATATGTGTTGTTTTTCCCATGGTTGAAAAATCTATGAATTAAAAAAATATAAAAGTAGTTTTTTGGTTATTTAGGTTTTTTTAAAGTTTTATTGATTTTTTGTTCATGCATGTCAAAAGTTATACTTAAAAAGTAAAATTTAATTATATTAAAACAATCACGTTCTGCAAACAAAAAAATAAGAAACTAAAAAGTAAAAGATAAATAACTTTTGATAAAATGTTTGTATTTGCATTTATATACCCATTTTTGCATACTTTCTCCTGAATATCTTATAAAACCTAAACATCCTAAAATTGCTAATTTTTATTTTAAGTTTATTTTTAAAAACCTAAAAACCTAGATGCAAAAAAAACACCTGCCAACCCTGATTTTTCGTTTTATTGAAATGTATTGTTTTTATGCCATTCGCTTGTCACACATATTAGTCAATGAGCGGCCTCGGCCTCTTTTAAACACCTCGTTAATACAATTTTTTACTTCCCTCGAGAAGAGGGAATTATTGTAATTGTGAAAAGTCACCTTCTGAGAATATTCCATCTTTTTACGTTTCAGGGTCGCTAGATTACAAAAAAACATGTTTCCATATTCTATCGGTCTCTGTCGTCTGTCGTCTGTCGTCTGTCGTCTGTCGTCTGTCGTCTGTCGTCTGTCGTCTGTCGTCTGTCGTCTGTCGTCTGTCGTCTGTCGTCTGTCGTCTGTCGTCTGTCGTCTGTCGTCTGTCGTCTGTCGTCTGTCGTCTGTCGTCTGTCGTCTGTCGTCTGTCGTCTGTCGTCTGTCGTCTGTCGTCTGTCGTCTGTCGTCTGTCGTCTGTCGTCTGTCGTCTGTCGTCTGTCGTCTGTCGTCTGTCGTCTGTCGTCTGTCGTCTGTCGTCTGTCGTCTGTCGTCTGTCGTCTGTCGTCTGTCGTCTGTCGTCTGTCGTCTGTCGTCTGTCGTCTGTCGTCTGTCGTCTGTCGTCTGTCGTCTGTCGTCTGTCGTCTGTCGTCTGTCGTCTGTCGTCTGTCGTCTGTCGTCTGTCGTCTGTCGTCTGTCGTCTGTCGTCTGTCGTCTGTCGTCTGTCGTCTGTCGTCTGTCGTCTGTCGTCTGTCGTCTGTCGTCTGTCGTCTGTCGTCTGTCGTCTGTCGTCTGTCGTCTGTCGTCTGTCGTCTGTCGTCTGTCGTCTGTCGTCTGTCGTCTGTCGTCTGTCGTCTGTCGTCTGTCGTCTGTCGTCTGTCGTCTGTCGTCTGTCGTCTGTCGTCTGTCGTCTGTCGTCTGTCGTCTGTCGTCTGTCGTCTGTCGTCTGTCGTCTGTCGTCTGTCGTCTGTCGTCTGTCGTCTGTCGTCTGTCGTCTGTCGTCTGTCGTCTGTCGTCTGTCGTCTGTCGTCTGTCGTCTGTCGTCTGTCGTCTGTCGTCTGTCGTCTGTCGTCTGTCGTCTGTCGTCTGTCGTCTGTCGTCTGTCGTCTGTCGTCTGTCGTCTGTCGTCTGTCGTCTGTCGTCTGTCGTCTGTCGTCTGTCGTCTGTCGTCTGTCGTCTGTCGTCTGTCGTCTGTCGTCTGTCGTCTGTCGTCTGTCGTCTGTCGTCTGTCGTCTGTCGTCTGTCGTCTGTCGTCTGTCGTCTGTCGTCTGTCGTCTGTCGTCTGTCGTCTGTCGTCTGTCGTCTGTCGTCTGTCGTCTGTCGTCTGTCGTCTGTCGTCTGTCGTCTGTCGTCTGTCGTCTGTCGTCTGTCGTCTGTCGTCTGTCGTCTGTCGTCTGTCGTCTGTCGTCTGTCGTCTGTCGTCTGTCGTCTGTCGTCTGTCGTCTGTCGTCTGTCGTCTGTCGTCTGTCGTCTGTCGTCTGTCGTCTGTCGTCTGTCGTCTGTCGTCTGTCGTCTGTCGTCTGTCGTCTGTCGTCTGTCGTCTGTCGTCTGTCGTCTGTCGTCTGTCGTCTGTCGTCTGTCGTCTGTCGTCTGTCGTCTGTCGTCTGTCGTCTGTCGTCTGTCGTCTGTCGTCTGTCGTCTGTCGTCTGTCGTCTGTCGTCTGTCGTCTGTCGTCTGTCGTCTGTCGTCTGTCGTCTGTCGTCTGTCGTCTGTCGTCTGTCGTCTGTCGTCTGTCGTCTGTCGTCTGTCGTCTGTCGTCTGTCGTCTGTCGTCTGTCGTCTGTCGTCTGTCGTCTGTCGTCTGTCGTCTGTCGTCTGTCGTCTGTCGTCTGTCGTCTGTCGTCTGTCGTCTGTCGTCTGTCGTCTGTCGTCTGTCGTCCTGTCGTCTGTCGTCTGTCGTCTGTCGTCTGTCGTCTGTCGTCTGTCGTCTGTCGTCTGTCGTCTGTCGTCTGTCGTCTGTCGTCGTCTGTCGTCTGTCGTCTGTCGTCTGTCGTCTGTCGTCTGTCGTCTGTCGTCTGTCGTCTGTCGTCTGTCGTCTGTCGTCTGTCGTCTGTCGTCTGTCGTCTGTCGTCTGTCGTCTGTCGTCTGTCGTCTGTCATCTGTCGTCTGTCGTCTGTCGTCTGTCGTCTGTCGTCTGTCGTCTGTCGTCTGTCGTCTGTCGTCTGTCGTCTGTCGTCAATCATTATTGTTCAATAACCGTAAACGTGACGAAAAATACCGAGCGGACGCGAAGTGAGATTTCGGGTGAGATAATGGAGGAAGATCGAAGGAGAAAGAAATGTGTAAAAGGGTTTTTGGTTTAGTGGTTTTAATTTTAAATTATTAAAATTGTGCTTGAAAGTTCCCTGTTTTTACAATTTCCATATCGAGGTAAGTTCAGGGTTAATTAAGCTTCAATTCGAAAAATTATTATTAAGCTTAATTTTGTTTTAATGATATTTTAGGACTGATGTTGGCTATGATAGCCGAAACTAGTTGAAACTAATTTGACTAATAAACCATTGTTTGCACTATCGATTTTCTTATCTCTTTTTATAGAAATAGGTATATAAATATAGAGGGCATATCAGTAAGCTTAAATCACCAATATGTAGATAACAATTGTTATTTATACTAAAATAATAACGTTGCAACTTCAGCAAAAACTTACGCCTCTGTCACTGGTTAACTACATAATTTCGTTTCGCGTCTCGTGTGATCGAACAGTGATTATAATAATCGCAACTTTCCATCTTAGATTATGGTATATTAATGCGAGACGTGTACATAGTAAACGCTTGTGAAAAACGCTAACCTTACGTTTGAATTTTTATAAAATTGCTTAGATATGCTGTAGAAATAGGACCAAAAGAAAATTGATGATAATGAGAAATTCATTATTAAGTGATGTTTCTAGATGCAATTTAATTTATTTAGTCATAGGCATAATTTTAAAACTCAATCATTAACAGATCTGTGTCAATTCCTATTTCAAAATTTTAAAATTAAAAATAAATAACATCCTTTCGAATGAACCTCTGCGAATAATTGCCACTTTCAAGTCATTATTCGGACTTTAAACACGAAATTAAGATTTTAAAGTTGAAATTAAAAAAAAATACCAATTTACCAATTTAAATTATTGTTTAAGATAAAATAAATAATTCAGGAATCCATATGTCATACAAAATACGAACGAACGTTTCCCTGCGGAAAACAACTATTCCTTTGACTAATACCGCAATAGGCATTGAATTATATTCAAAGAATACAGTGTGTTTCAGAATGTATTGTACATACGTTAACTTTAGGCGTGGGACACTTCGATGATTCGAAATCATCCGTTATTAATAGGTCTATCACATCTCATTACCTAGCCAAAACACAAAAACCACTGGGTATAAAAAAATAAAATTTGGCAGGTAGACTCATCTCATTATATTAAAAATAAAGCCATAAAAATAATAATTAGAATCCAGGTCCGGCTTAACAAAATTTGGCCATATCTTTCCGCTTTAAAAATAACAACCTGTATAACCAAATTTAGCATATCTGATTAAATATCACAAAAGAGCAGAAAAGATCAATTTAGGTAGGTGTCTATTAAAATTTTCTCATGTCTTTTCAGAGGCACTAATTTATTGATAAAAAAAATATTTTTTTAAAAATTTGTTAACTTCAGAATTTAAAAATATTTTTTTTGATGATAAAACACCGAAAATATTACTTATTTAAATAGGTACTTTTCAAATATCTCAATTTTACACTATTTAAGTCTTTGAGTAAATATTATTAATAAATTGAAGGACCGTAGTTAGCTAAACTAATAATTATTTTTTTTTAAATACCCTGTATAATAAAAAAAATAGGAAAATTAAGAATTAAAAATATTATTTCTACTTAACAAAAATGAGTTTAACAGCAAGTTTTAATTTTGAACATAACTTAGTAATTATTACTCCTACAGTAAATTTTTTTATATTTAAATATTTAATTTTAGTTCGTAAATAATGGGAATAACTCAGGAAAAACATAACTATTCCCACATAACATCAATGTTCTATGAATATATCAAGAACGTTCTGTTTAAGTTCTTTTTAGTATATAATTTTAAAATGTTCTTAGAACATACCTAGAATATACGTTGAAAGTATATTCTAGAAAGTATATACTGAGCGTGCCTTAAAAGTATATTACAAAAAGTATATACTGAGCACGTGCTATAGCAGGACATTCTAAGAAGATACTAAAAGTCATATACCCAGCATGTACCTCATATTCTGAGAATGTTCTAAATGCTAGCAGGTAAAAATTAACACCAAATACATGTAAAAACAAGTTTATATACATATCGATATGAATTTTTCCCAGATGCCGATCTAATAATTCGCTAACAAACGCACTAATGTTGAATATTTAGGCCAAAAAACATTCTCAAACTAAAATAGAAGAAAAGAAGAAGAATAACATAACCTACAATTCCTACAAATTTTTTTGATCTCGTTTGTTTGTAACAGGTAAGTCAATTAATAAAAATAATTGCATCGTATGTTCTATACATATTTTACTATATTTATAGTTTTTAGGACCTATAAGTGACGTTAGAATACAGGATATCCCAAATATTAATTGCCCGTGTGAATTTATTAATATAGTTAATACTAATGGTGGATTGATACTAAAATACAGTGTTACCAGAATTACATACACACTTTCTATGAAAAATATCCTGTAAGGCCAGATATTGACCTGGAAGAACTAGAAAAGTTAGCTAAAGGAGGACGAAAACTACAAAATGGTAATTAACAAAAATATATTTAAACTTTCAGTAAACATCATAATCATTTATGTAACTCTTGTTTTTGTTAGTGGAATGCCATGTACAATTTTATTTTTATTAAATATTCCATTAGATATGTACACTTAATTTGTATATGTACCAACTTTGTTATTTTTTTTTTTATTTTTTATGTTCAATGAAGATCCAATGGAATCAAGCAAATGAAACTCAAGCCATTGATACAATAAAATATTGATTGGTTAAGGCAAAAGATATTATTTGTAATAAAAATAAGTATGAATTCTTTGAAATAAAGACTCACTATATACACTTATTATTTAATGTTCAAGTAAAACTAAAGTAAAAAAGTAACTTTTATATTTCTAATATTAGTGGATAATGTGTACGGCGAGTGCGACAATCACATGAGTCAAAAAAGGGACTTTACACACGAGTTGCATACAATATTTTTTCTACTACCGTACATATTATCCACTAATATTAGAAATATAAAAGTTACTCTGTTTCACTTTACACACTAGTGCAAAAATTACAACTTTACGCACTCCGTGGTTATAACATTTTCTCAAAAATCGATTTGGTTAGGGCCTATCACCAGATTCCAAAGGCAGGAGAAGATATTTTTAAAACAGCAATTACAACTCCTTCTGGATCTTTTGAATTTCTTAGTATGCTTTTTGGATCGCGAAACGCTGGTAATCCTTGTCAAAAATTCATTACTGAAGTTACTAGAAGCTTAGATTTTATTTTCGTGTACTTAGATGACATACTAGTTGCTCGCAAAAATACAACTAAACATTTCAAAGGATTAAGAAAAGAGTTTTAATAAAGTAAAAGAAGCACTTATAAAAGCAACTTTTCTGGCTCATCCTTTAAAGGAAACTATCACACAGACGCTAGTAATTCCTGTGTTGGTGGTGTTCTTGAACAAGATGTGGATGGTGTTAGACAACCCATCGCTTTTTCTCACAGAAATCATCAAAATCTCAATTTAATTAGAGCGTTTTTGATAAAGAATTCTATACAATTTAGCTTTCAATTAAACATTTTAAATATATGTTAGATTTAAAAGATTTTAAAGTTTTGTGTGACCATAAACCAGTAGATAAAGCAATACTTTCCAAAACGGATAAATCTCTTAGACAATGTAGAATATAGAATATATTTTACAATTTACTAATACACAATTTTTAAGAAAAATGGAATTAGACCTTATCTCAGTAGAAAAAATAGAATCATAATTAGATTTAAAAATAATAGGAGATGAACAAAATTAAGATTTGGAATCAAAATCTTGTATAAATCGCCAAAAAGCAAAAATTTCTAAATTAACAAAATTTTCAATCCCAAAAGGCAGGTTCCAACATCTTGAACCTTAACACTTATAGACATATACTAGATGGGTAGAAGCTTTTCCTTTAAAAACAATTACTACAGAAGTAATTATTAAAACATTAATAAGTAACTATATAGCTCGATTTGGTGTACCTCATAGCGTCACACACGACCACACACGAAAATTAGATTTTATAAATATATATACTACTAGTTATCATCCAGAATCAAACGGAATGATAGGACGATGCCATAGAACATTAAAAGCATCTCTTATGGCCAAACTTCGTAATAATAATGGGAAGGACGAATTACCATTAATTTTAATAGGTTTGAGAACCGCACTAAAGGAATATTTGAAGTGTTCTTCCGCTGAACTAGTCTACGGACAATCTTTTAAATTATCAGTTTTTATAGACAGTAATGAAGGTTTTAATACTGGTTCATTTTTAATAAAATTACAAGCACATTTTGATAATATAAAACCCTTTAAAATAAATAGACTCGGTACAAAGAATTTTTTTTATTTCAGCAGATTTAATGAAAAATTATTTCGTTAAAGTCCGAGGTATTAAACCTTTATTAGCACCTCCTTTTGAAAGGTCGTACAAAGTCATTAGTAAAGATGATAAAGTTTTTAAATTTCTAATTAATGGTAAAGGATCATTAATTAATATACAGTTGTTGAAGCCAGCCTTTTTGTTAACAGAACAAGATGTATAGCCTGGCGACATATACTAAAGGCGAGGCAAAAGGTGAAAGTCATATATCTTCCTAAAGTAGAAAGGTTTAATTATATGACATTAAAGTCGTACCGTCCAATCAGTCTATCGTCATTCATGCTGAAAACGCTAGAAAGACAGATAGATATATACGAGACGAAATACTGAGAGAAAACCCTCTGAGCGACCGTCAATATGCATATCAGCCAGGCAAGTTAACCGATTTGGCTCTGAATGATCTCAACAGGCTACTGTGAAAATCCCTTGAGGATAAAGAAATGGCAGCAGCAACTTTCGTAGATATTGAGGGAGCTTTTATTAATGCCCAAACAAGATCTATAATTAACGCCCTAACAGTGATAGGGGTACCGGTAGGCCTGTCAGTGGATAAAAGCCAGCCTTGAAGAAAGGGTAATAACATCATCTCTAGGCGAAGCTACACTGACAGCTAAAGCAGGCAGGGACTATCCCCAGCGAGGAGTACTTTCACCCCTTCTCTGGTCAATCCTAGTGGACGAACTCATAAAAAGGCTAATATCGACAGATTTCTACTGCCTAGGGTATGCCGATGACCTGGCGATCGTCGTAAGCGGCAAGTTCGCAGGTACAATATCGGAGCGCACACAAACCGCTCTAAACATTGTTGACGAGTAGTGCAGAGAGAAGGAACTAACAGTAAACCCTCACAAAACCACAATAGTCAACTTTACAAAACGAAAAGTATCAAAAGGACCAAAGTCACCAGTACTGAAAGGAGTGAAGAATCCATTTGTTCAAGAGGCCAAATACTTGGGAGTCATCTTTAACCACTGGTTAACATAGAATCAACACTTCACCCAAAAAAAGGATAACATCCTTCAACTTATGTCGAAGGTTGTGTGAAAAAAATTGAGGACTACAACCGAAAATGTCCCTGTGGTTATATACCAGAGTCATAAGGCCGATGATAACCTACGGGTCGGTGGTATGGTGGCCAAAGACTCGACAAGCTGGAGCCATTCCACAGCTCAATGGTATTCAAAGGTAAGCATGCCTGAGTACCACGGGAGCTATGAGAACGACTCCATCAGCAGCTATAGAAGTTATGCTAAACCTAGCACCACTACATATATTCATCCAAGGCGAAGCCAGGTCTGTTATATACAGACTGCACAAAGGTTCATTACTCATAAGCAGTTTGCATGGACACGACTACAGCGAGCTATATAAAGAGTTGGAGAACGACCAATTAATGGAAATGCTTTCAGATGAAATGCTCCCAAAGTATAGCTTTCAAAAGCAATATAAAGTAAGTATACCAGACAGGGAAGCGTCGGCGGAAGGACCTCATATTCATGCATTTACCTGGTATAAAGACGGCTCCAAAACCCATGAAGGTTCAGGAGTAGGTATATATAGTAGCAAGCCAAAGACAAGAAACTCACTGAGCTTAGGTAAACATGCGACAGTATTTCAGGCAGAAATAGCAGCAATACATCACTGTGCAAAAGAGGTATTAAGACAGAAAGTAAATGGAAAAACCATTGTCATATACTCAGACATTCAAGCGACGTTAAAGGCACTCAGGTACACTTGTGTGGGACTGTTTTGAAGCCCTAATAGAGCTCGGTAGTCAAAATAGACTAACCTTATCCTGTGTACCAGGCCACAGAGGACATAAGGGCAATGAAGAGGCTGATTTACTAGCCCGAGAAGGTGCCTCAACTGCTCTTATTGGCTCAGAATCCTTCTGCGCTGTAGCAAAAGCAACTATCAGAACATGCACAAAGCAGTGGATGTTTAAAAAATGATTTAAAAAACTCTCCAGGACAGAGACAGGCCAAAGAGTTCTTAAAAGGACCATCTCCTAAACTTACCGAACATCTACTAAGCCTTAATATAAAAAATACTAGAGTACTAGTAGGTCTATTAACAAGGCATTGTAGGCTTAACAAACATATGTACAATATCGGTCTAACAGATAAGACCTTGTCCCGATTCTGTCAGGAAGAGGAGGAAACGGCAGTACACGTATTGTACTACTGCGAAGGTCTATCAAGACTGAGAGTCCTTACACTTAGAGAAGAAAAACCAATGGCAACTAGCCATACCGGAGAACTACTTCTATTCTGTGGAGACTACTACAAAAGACCGAATTAGACAAGGTACTCTGAACAACGATTCAAGGATATCCACAATAGATCTGAAAAGGTCGAGGTGGGAGAGGCCACATGGTCCAGAGTCCTAATTAAATCTAATCTAAGATGTTCAAAATGTTATTTCAAAACCAACGAAAAAATTTTTTTTGTATTCAACCCAATAAGTTATGGTTAAATTATTTTTATATGGGTTTGTTTTTTTGAGCGGGGAGGTTATGTGGCGACTTTGCAAGCACCACATAGTTTTACCTTTAGTTTTGACTCATGTTAGTTTCAGTTTAAGATTTCTTAGTCAATTTTATTTGAGATTAGCCAAATATCAATGTCAGAAACCGACGTTATAATAAACATTACGCTATGATTATAGTGGATAACCAGTTCGCACTAGCGCCCTACCTATTTGAACCTTGGTAACGAGGAAGATAAAAAACAAGTGAAAAATATTAACAAAAAATCAGAAGACAAGACAAGACGTACCTTTGACACAACATTTTTATATAACGCTTTTTTATATTTAAAATAAAATTATCTTTATTATTTACTCAAATCCTGATTTTCTGCGTATCGATATTGCTACCTACAAACCCTACAAACCCTACAAACGTTATAAAATATTTTGTTAAATTAAATTGTAACAAAGATCCGGTCTGTCGGGAGGCATTATTTCTCAAAATTATAAATTTAAAGAAGCATCGCGTATAGGGTATTGCCAAAAGGTTTGTCAAAAGAACCTCGTAGAGGTGATCGTCGCACAAAATTCTATAAAGGAAAAAGACGTTCAGTAATATATTTTATTAAAACTACACTTTGCCTCGAGTCATACTATTGTTGCTTCAATTCATAAATTATTTTTATGAAAACTAATTTTTGAAATTTACAGATTTGCGATAGTGGGTTGTAGAATATACTACATAACTTAAGTGGACTGTATGTATCGAACTCAGACGATTGAGGACTTTGCAAAAACTACTATTCTTACTGGAAACATCAAAAATGTATCCATCTGAATCTGAAATGTTCGCGCGTACACAAGATATGAGTAATTAAGATCAAAAAAATTTAATTTAAAATAAATGAACCCGTAAGAACAAACTTATACACTGAAGAAATTGCATGTCTGTAACCGCAAAATTATTCCTGCCTCCGACCTATAGAATCAGCTCGGTAAGTGACGTTAGGGAGTAACATAATCTCAGTACCAGAAATCACGAACTCACTCAACTTTAACAGATCTTCGATAAACAAACGCATTGTAAAATTGTTCTACAAATAACGACATGTCGTGATGGAATGATAAACATACAAAGCACGCCATCTAGCGTATCTACGTAAGTACTTGTACAACATGATTTAACTTTAAAAAAAAATACTTATAATACTTTATTAGTATGTAAGAAATATTGTTTGGTAAACTATAAACGAACACGACTCTGTCTATTCGTTCGGACGGTCGGACAAATAGCAGATTGCACTAAATATTCGGCATAAAACGCCCGGACGAACGGAAGGCTATTAATCCGGGCAGCATGGGTGTCGTTGGGGGGGGGGGGGGGCAAGGGGGGCAGTTGCCCCCCCCCCTGGCTTTTACGGCTTAATCAACAACGCATTACGAACAACAATCTCCTAGAAATAATATTCAGGCTAATATAGTTGAAGAATATTATAGGTTGAATATATTTATTGCATTTCTGGGTTCCGCTTTTCCGAAGACTTTGTTAGTTTGCCCTTAAGCCTGTTACATCCCAAAAACATAAAAAATATTTTTTACACTACCGATAAGAAAATGAAAGTGGTGGAAAAATTTGGAATTGACAATTTTGAAGCTGAATACCAAACTGGAATACGAAAGAGCTTTCTGCACAAATGAGCTCTCCATTAATGATATAGCGTCCAAATATTGTGAGTTTTATCCAGACATACAAAGTGGTTTAAAAATATTTATGGCTCTTCCACCAACGACAGAGTTAATCGAAAGAACGTTTGGAACGCTAAGGCATGTTAAAACATGGCTGCCGTCTATTCGATCAGTGCGAAGTCATGGTAGGGGAAGCAAAAGCGATACTAGCGCAAGCTGCGGATAATTCGAGTATTTTAGGCCGATATTTTGTAATTTTGGCGTATCAAATATACGTATACATTTTACTTTTTACTAAAAAAATAGGTAAAAACAATAAAATGAGCAACCGGAGCTGCTATGTTGCAAATTATACTAGCAATAAGACTGTAAATTATATGAATGTTCCATAGCAAAATCGAAATTAAATAAAAGAAATAAATGGACAGCTGTATAATAAGAACAACAAAAACCTTTACTTTTGTAATAATTAAGCAAAAAATTATTTTTTTATGATATTCTTTAACATCCCTTAAATCCTAAATGTTTAGCAAATGATTAGATTTCTGCCTTTAATTATTGTATATGGCTGACATGCAATCTTGTGACTTATTGATAGGAAACCAGTTTTATTCATTAATTTCTATAGTATTAGTTCTTTCGAACTAAAAATGAAGAATATATAAATTACAATTGCAAATATAGCAATTAATTTTGTTATTACGTTTTAATTCTACGTTATTATATAATGGTAATATTTTTATTTTGACATTATTTAACCTATTCTTCAATGACAACTTATTAGGCTTAGGCAAGAGATCTCATACATTTTCTCGTAAATACTTGCCTATGTTTTATTATTAATTTGTATTGACTTTTTTAGCTGAAGTAATAAAAATATATAATAATAATGATAATAATAATAATAATAATAATAATAATAATAATAATAATAATAATAATAATAATAATAATAATAATAATAATAATAATAATAATAATAATAATAATAATAATAATAATAATAATAATAATAATAATTTTTTCACTTGTTTTAAAATTAAAATTAACATATATATTTCTAAATTACGAACTCTATTAAAAATTGTATTGTCAGTATATGCAAATATCGTCCGTTAGTTCATAAAATAGTGAATAATGAATGAAAATAGGCTGATTGAAAAATAAATTGACATATTTGAGTGAGTTTTTTATGTTTTTGTTTTTTATAAATTTTTATTTTTTATATTATGTTCATATTTTTCTTTTATATCACACCTTCTGTTTGTTTTTAAAAAATGTGCTTCAAGTTTCTTGTTTTTTTTTTGATTTTTTGTCTTTTTTATTTGGTTATTTTATTTATTAGAGACTTGTTATGACAACTTAAGTATCAGTTCTGTCAAATGGGTCAGTGACATTGTTAGGGTTACTACTAAAGTTCTACTACCATTATCTTTATTATTCAGTAAGGTATCTGAATAATTTTGTTCTGTTTGAAAGACTGGAACAAACACTTTCTTATGATGGATTCAATTATTCTGTGACGTCCTGGCTTACTTCCGGTTTTTCCGAAAATAACGAAAATCGAAATTTTTTTATTGTTAAATGGAAACACTCTCTTTTATTGTAAATTTAAACATTTTTATATAATAATCGTGTATTCAAAAATTTTCTGTCAGCTGTCAAAATGGCCGCGATATTGAATAATATTTTTTCTAAACTATTAATTCGTTTATGGAAAAAATATAGGAATGTACGATCTTTATAAAATCTTTGTAAGCTTTAAAATTCCCATTGAGATCCATTTACCGTATACCAGTGGCGTATCTAAGAATTTTTATTATTAGCAAACCGTTTAATAATTCCATCCGCTTTTATCTTCGTTGTTAATTGAGATATTGGAATGAAAACTTTTTTGTTTAAAAGCTTGGAACAAATACTGTCATATACTGGATTTAATTGGTGTGTGACGTCATGGGTTACTTATGGTTTTTCGGAAATAACAGATAATCTCAATTTATTTTTAAATAGAAACCCCCTTTTTTATTGAAAAGTAAAATTTCGGGAACATTTATGGAAAAGAATCATGTGTTGAAAATTTTCTGTCAGCTGTCAAGGTGACCATCATATTGGAAAATATTTTTTTTAATATGTTACAGAAAATTTTCAATATACGCCCCAAAAATGTCCCAGATATTCAAATTTTCAATAAAAAGGGTTTTCATTTAAAAATAAAAAATAAATTGCGATTTTCTGTTATTTCTGGAAAAGCTGTAAGCCATGACGTCACAGAAAAATTAAATCCATCATAAGAAAATTCTCTTATTTTTCATTTCCTTTGTTTTCCAACAAATAAACATTCTATATTTTTTAAAAATGTTGCCCCCCCCTATAGAATTGTGTAACGACGCCCATGCCGGGCAGTTACACTAAAATCGTATGCATAGTTTATATGCTAAAATTTATAAAAAGTAGTAAGTGTAAGTAAACATTTATTTAATTGTGAATTTTTTGCTTTTTAAACTACTTATGGTAATAAATCATTGTTTTTGCATTATAGCTATATTTTTATTTTCTCAAAATTGTTCTCCAAGTCACAATATATAATGTTTCATTTCATGTTGATAGCTCATTGTAAGAATTGTTAACAATTCTATTCGGAGCTTCCAAGAATGATTGAATTATTGCCAAGAAACATATGATTAATACTTTGAGCATTTGTGAAAAAAACTGCATTATTTTCTTTTTTGTTTTAGTTATTACTTTTGTAAATTATTATTTAATAATTACATGTATTATATCTTCGGCAATTTTTTCTTGTATTACATTCAAGATGCTGGGCGGTTCCCTAAACGCTGACATCACATAAATTTGACGTTTTCTTGAAAATGCAGAATACAATCCCATCCATCACCCTATAATTTCATAATTAAACATTCATCCGTTTCAAAGAAAATACCTTTTTTCTGCACCCACATGGAAATCAGCTTATCTACGCACAGACTACGAAAGGAAAAAGTATGTCATTGCGTTAAACTGAACGAATAAATTTCATATCCATTCTAGATAGTGAGAGCACTGCAAAAAAATGAAATCCACCAATCACCGTTCATATTTTGATCAACCGACTGCTATTATTTTTAAAATTTTAAATAAGCGACAATTCTGTCAATTTAATTGTCAGTATATTTTTTAATTATGAAGATTAAATATACATTTAAGTGATTTATTTTTGTGTAGAATCGATAAAAAATAGTATTTTCAGTTTTAGTTAAACCGTATTTTGAAAAAAAAAAAAATAAATTTTAATCGAACTATATGAAACTATTTTAATTACGAGTATTAAAACCAAAATCGTAAAAGTAGCATGGCTAGCGTGCTTGTGTAATAATTGGCATTACTATTTTTAAAATATAAAGAATTTAACAAAAATCCCAAAAATATCTAATATTTTTAATATCTATTAAATTAACACAACATATTTATTAAAACCAAACAATTAGAAATAGTTCATTGTACTAGAAAATTAAAGGACAAATAAAAATAAATAGGTCGAGTTTCTTTTTAAAATAATCACGTTAAGGTTGATATAAATAGAGTCAATCGTTGACACAAAAAGACTCAAGGGGCGGCCGTTGGGCCAAACCTATGCCCAAAAATGTAACTGATTAATTATTAGTATTTATTATATATAGTAAAGTGTGTGTGTAGTGTTTTAGTTTCAAAGGTAATATCTATTTTATTTTAACATGGTTAAATCTCTTGTTTGGGTTATGTATTTTAAAACAGTTCATTAGTCTTTCTTCAAATGCCAATTCTTTCATTTTCGTCCCAAGTTTACTTATTAAATGTTTATCAGTTTTAAGGGTTTTATCATATAAAGAGTTTTTTATTATATTAAAAAGTTTTTGTGATGTAAAAGCTTCCATTATATTAAAGTTTTATCATAGATTATATTATATTAACATAGTTTATCATAATAAAGATTTATAATTATGGGTAGTAATTTTTGCTTGTCTTATTTCAAAAATAGAGATTGTTTTGATTTATTGAAATTTGTTATTCATTTTTTACTTATATTTAAATATACATGTTATTGTTATTAACCTATTTTATTCTCACCTCTTTCCAAAAACCAGTAAGAAATATTCCGAGCATGTTAAGCCTCGGCGTTCCTACCCTTAAGGACTTGAGAGTCTTAAGTCAGTTGCCAAAACCGCTCGACATATGCTATTAAGGGATGTTTTTTTTGTATTTTTATTATTTTCTTTTATTATTTTATTTTGCCACTGGCGAATGGATGTTCCTTCAGGACTCCAGGAACCTTTGGCTGGTGACGTCGCTGCCCTAATCCCTTAATAGTATATTAACAACAGTGGCTAAAGACCTATCAGTAGTTACAAATGGTCTTTAGGCATGCCGGTTGTTAAACTTGCTTTCCACGCGAAAAGCAGGGGATCAATTCTCGGTTGGCGACTATTTTTTTTTTTTTCATATTTATTCATCAGTAAAATTCATAAATTATTTTAAAATTAATTATTTTGTCTTAATAACCTAAATTATTTTTTTAATTTGTAGGTTTTCGTTAGTTGGTCGTAGAAAAAATATACTGTACAACACTTGTTGCACAAACTACTACTTAAAACAATGGCGCAGTTATATATTGTACCAAAAAAATGTGTACTTTAAATTCGTATTTAAAGTACTTCTATAGCCTTTTTTCAAACGAAATTTTACTTTTTTGATTTCAGTTTTCCTATTTATTTGATAAAATTTCAACGCGCCCTCAAAGTAATCTTTTTTGTATGTTTTTTTACAAAATAATTTTTAAAAACAAGATTAAAAAATGTGTTAGAGAAACATTTGGAATACTTTCAAAATCAATTTTCCTAAAAGTTTTTGACAATAATATTAAAATAATTATTGTCTTTTTTGAATAAAACCATTTTTTTTAAATATTAGAAACAACTGATAATGGCCGCCTTAAACAAAGGTACTTTAAAGATAGGCCTTCCACCATAAAGGTTCTGACACTCTATAGTGGCCTTAAGTCAAAATAATGTGACTTAGAGTCGACCCTATCTATTAAGCAACCTTCAACCTGCCACCAATTCATAATCGAGTCATAGAGATGGAATTATGGGACATTCCATCGTCGTCTAGAGACTTCTCGAAGCAGAGTTGGACGCGACAGGGCAGTTTAGAATAAAGTGTTGGATAAAAAAGTTAAATTGTGATAAAAAAATTATAATTGTGAGTTAGTGCCTCAGTATTATATAAATTAATTATTACGTCATAAATAAATTGTAAATAGTGTGTTTTAAAAAAATAAACCCTAAATAAATTAAACTATCGTTACATTGGTGTCAAAAGTGGGATCAGTATCTTTCGCTCTTTGCAATGGCTTACAGATCCGTTGTGAATGAATCAACAGGCCAAACACTAGCAAAGGTCCTTGGGCGTGAGATGAGACTACACTGCAACCTCGAGTTTGGATGCCGACCTAGAGAAGATGTAGCTGGTGAAGGTTATGTAGTCCAGTTACGAAGAAGAATGGAAAATATGCATGAATTGGTCCGCCCGCATTTTCAAATCGCCAGCGACAGGATGAAGAAACGATACGATATCCAAGCTACAAAGGGATGTTTTAATGAAGGCGAAAATGTCTGGCTCCATAACCCAAAGAAACAAAAGGGTTATTCTTCGAAGCTTCATTAAGCAAAAATCAATGATGTGATTTACCGTATACGTAAGATCCCGAACGGTAAACCAAAGGTAGTACACTAAAACCGTCTGGCACCATTTGAGGGTGACCATAACGAGGACGAAGAAGTAAACCAGCTCCAAGAAACACCTTACCTTTTTTTGGAGAATTTATGGGTGCATATGGAGGTACCGGAAAAGCTAGACATGATGTTACAACCGAGCAACAACAAGACTTGCTCACGGATTCTAAAGATTACTCGCTGGTCCATGGTACTTCCGCCAACATCTACGACGCTCGAGGTCTGGCATCTGTATTCTGGAAGAAGTTTGGTCGACTGCCAGAACTTCCAGATTAGTTACAAGCTCCTGGAAAAGCCTTGAAACTTTAAGATGGGTCGCGTTATCTTTTCTATTTGGTAACAAAGAACACTTTTCGAGATCGATCCACCTATCTTAATGTATGGGAAGCATTACTCAGTCTGAAGGAGCATGTACTGGGGTCCAATGTACAGAAACTAGCTAGGCCAAAGATATAGAGCAACCAGCTGAATTGGAGGATCATTAGAAACATAGTGGAAGTAATCTTCCAAGATACCCAGGTTGAAATGCTGGTCTGCAGTTATTCTCCAGGCGTTAAGGTTATAGCGAAGACTGTCCCTTGTTACTTCCATGCAACTGGAATTTGTAAAAGAGGATCCAGTTGCAGATACAACCATTCAGTTTTTGTTCCAGGAGGAACAATTTCTTATGGAGGGGGCAATGTGATACGGAGCCGACCCTGTCTATTAAGCAACCTTCAACCTGCCACCGATTCATGATCGAAGCACTGCTGACGTATGGAGACAGTCAGACCACGTCTCTGGATACTTCTTGTAAAAGAGTTGGACTTGGTATAAATAGCGTGACTTATCGGCGGACGGAGCAGTTTAGAATAAAATGTTGGACAGAAAGTTGAATTGTAATAAATAAATTAGAATTGTGAGTTAGTGCCTAAGTATTATATAAATTAATTAGTACGTCAAAAATAGATTGTAAATAGTGTGTTTTAAACAAATAAACTCTAAATAAATTAAACTATCGTTACAATAATATAGTGGCAAAAACTGTAAAGTACCAACAAAAACTATTTCGCTACCCATATTGCCACTAAAATGCCACTATACTTTAAAGTTCCAAGTGATGCTCATTGAATCAATTCTGGGACCTTTTAGTCTCTCTATCCACTTAGTTACTTTATTAAGGCCGATTAGTAGCACTGGTGGGTGAAAGTAATTGATTTACTGGAACTATATAGTTTTTGCCACTATAAAGTAACAATAAAGTGATACTGCCCAGTTTAATTAACTACCAAAATTTTGCTTTGACTTTGGCTGTCTACAGTTCCAATAAATGGTATCGATAAGTAGCCTTACCTAATAAAGTAGCAATATTAATACCAGGGTGTACTCCAGTAACCAAGGTTTCGTAGCAAAACCTAAACCAAAAGGATTTGTTATCAAGTGTGTTACTTGGGTTGGTGGCTAGATCAAATTATATTTGTCGGTAAGTAACAGCTTACCTTGAAATTTACATCAAGCAGGTTGCTCTGATGACAATGACACGCCTACGCACGGTTTGAATAGAACCTGATGTAAGATCTGGTGAGGCGAGACGTGGCTTTTGGCAGGAAGCGCTCGATATGCTTCCACTTCTTCAACCGAACATAGACTCCATCTCACCGAGATATATCTTCCATAAGCCATATAAAGTTGTAAGAGAACAAATAGGAAAGCCGGATGTGGCAGGTACAATTCATATATACATCTACGGTTCTGAAACAAAACAAGGCTCAGATGTAGATCCTTAAACCTTAACATAAAATGGGCTGTAAGCAATAGTGCCAGTGTATTTTAAACAGAGCTCACCCTGAACAGACCACGAATTTATTCAGGGTTAGTACTAGAATGTTACGAAGTTTTGGCAGAAGTATCCATCAACAACATGGTCACCTTAAGATGGATCAAAGGTCACGCCACATCGCTGATTCACTGGTTAAGAAAGCAGCCAACCAAATACTTTTTGGACCTGGCCCTTCCATTGGCCTGACAAAATCGGAGACCTAATTAAAGAACATTCCCTCGTAAAATTCAAGGAAAGATGGGATAAAACAAGAAACTGCAGAGTTGCCAGGGAGGTTTTAAGTTATCCTGACAACACTGCAGCAAACAAATACTTGACTATGACTAGACAGAATCTGGGCCTAGTCACAGGCATTCTGACTGGTCATTGCCAAGAACGGAAGCATCTCCATATCATGGGGCTGTCAGAATCCGCACTCTGCAGGGGGGTGCAAACAAGAAGATGAAACCATCGAGCATATCCTGTACGATTTTCCGACACTCTCATTTATTAGAAGATTTGTGTTTGGCGAGTATCGGCTAACACCAGCCGATATAAGAGAAGCACCTCTTGGCGACGTTGTCAACTACATCAAATCTGTAGACTGGCTAACGAGCTAGTGGGGCCTACGTGCCGTGGGGGGGCAACCCACCCTCCATACGTTACAGATACACAGATTAATAGCAGATCCATTTAGGAAGCCTATTGGTGGGTTATTTATATGGATATTACAAAAAGTTGTATATTAATTGGAAAATAATTTATTTTACAATTCACAAAACATTATAGTTCAGAAAAAGTTCTGTAAAGAGTAAAATACTCACAATGCTTTAGTTTAAATCATTGCACTTAAAAGAATAGATATAATTGGTTGTCAAAATATCTTGAGTAAAATAAAAATTAATGAATCCGTGCGATTTACTCATTTGTTTTAAATAGAGGGGGATGAGATTTAATTTCGGTACTGTACCTATGTTAAAAGACCACAAGTCTGACTAGATCCGAATAATATTGTTTAATTAGTAGCAAAATAATAATCAAAGTAAGGTCAATTAGAAAAATGTTTTTTTTAATTTTAAGTTGACATCATTGTTAAACTAACACTGCGTTATTGATGGAACTAGATATACTCGTAGTGTGGATGTACTATATTTATTTACACCCTTTTTGGAAAGTACTACACTGAAACTACTTCTTTATTTTTACTAATTAATTTAGTTTATTTGGCTTGACAGAACTCGTGACCTTATGATATCATCTTCTAATAGGCTGAGTAGAACATTCAACCGATCATTTTCCGTAAGAACGATGTTAGTTATTTTGCTTTTATTGTAAACGAAACCATTACTGATAAATGTTTAATTAAATATTGAACGTTTTAATAAACAAACTGTATCCAGACCATTATATTTTGCCCTTATTTAATTATAATTATTGTGCTTGAGTTTAAGTTTTCCTTGTTGGACGTATTACATTTGAGACATAGATAACCTTCTTACTCCTATTATGTTTTCGTATAGAGAATATCTAATGATACATAATAGTATACATAATAATAGTAGACTAATAACTATAATATAAAACATACAGGATATTATATTGAAGGATTATTAGTCTAGAAAATATCGTGTAATAAATGTTTTAACCTCCCCGAAACTATCTGAACCGTTTTAGACTTTACACACAAATAATTAATAATTTTTTTAATTAAAAAAAAATCCTGAATACGTAGGTAGCTTCGGATTCAGTAGCTACTAGGGTATCTTAACCTTTTATCACATAGAGATAGATTTACCTATGAACGCTTGACTGTAAGGGCTGTAGGGCTAGAAGAGGAAACCAATTTAAATAAATATGAAATGAAAATGTATTATCCTACCTATACTATTTTTAATAAAAAAAAATATATTCCACGTCTATTTATAGTATTTATACTTTCATACGGCTCGTTTTGTTACGGTTGTTCCAATGATATTCTGGCGAACCGTCCCTGACGTTAAATATATGTTTCGATACCCGTGACATATTCACTGACGTTGCTGGCTGGCTGATAATAAGGAATGGCTAAAGGTTTTGTAGCCTTCAATTCGGGTTTTCTGGCGGCCAGATCGTGCTTCGTCAGTCGCGCTTGGACGTAGCAGATACAGAATTTTTACACGAAACAGAGCTAAGAAAATTTTCGTCTTTACTCCAAGCTCTAGTTCTTTTAATTCAAAATAGCATTAGTGTGGAAAAGCTTTGAATAATATATTGATGTGGAAAAAATGACCTAATATTACAAAAATTAACGCAGAGCTCACCGTGTGGAGTTGATCGCAAAACGAGCTATACCCTACCCCACCCAACCTACCAACAAATGCAGGACAGTATTTATAAATTAAATTGGCTTTTGTTTAAAATTTGGGTACTTTTTTGGGACTTTGTCTTAGAACGAATATATCCATCTCTTCTAGACTCTCCACACACAGAAGATGAAGCGTAGGTTACACACTTTAGGTGTCGTTCTATTTGTATGTGGCAAAGGAATTCTAAAATATCTTAGAGCTGTACCTTATCACTTATTTGCGAAAAAATTGCATGTTTAACTCCTTACCCTTACTTTATACTTCCAGGGTGACTTCTGACTGCCTGCCTCTCGCTATGTTGGTAACAATCGAAACTGTAAATAACAAAATTTTGACTTTGTGTCGCCAGCTTTCCGTCTAATAATGTTACATGCACAAAATGTTTTTCCCCCGGCTTTTTTTCCTGGATTCATATTATGGGAATAATTATTATAATTACTCACGAGAATAAACGTTTAGAACTATTTCCTTGGCATCACTAGAAAGGTGACAACGTTTCTGTTTTCCTGTTTCCTCTTTATCCAAATTTATTTCGGAAGAACACTGTTGAACATTTACTACCTCACTCATTTGAAATATTAGCTATCTTTCTTCTCTCATGCGGACCCTGAAGATGATCGAAAATTGGGTAAATATTTTTTTTTTTTGTTAAACTGTATGGTTATGATTAAGGTTTGTGACCTAATGCGTAAAGCGAGAAAAAAAACGTTTGCTTGCTCGATTAAAAAAAACATATTTTATAAATTTTTTTCCATTATTTGTCTTACATGCTGACCTTAAAGATAATCAAATATTTAGTAATTGTTTTTTTTTTAATATTATTGTAATGAGCAACTTTTGGCGCCTAATGTGTAACCCAACAAAAAAAAATTTCACTCCCCTTTATCATCTTAACCAGCGTTGCCAATTTACCAATTTGTTCGATTTTTGATCTCATCTACCAAATTTTAAGGACCTTTTACTCCTCCCACATACACAACTTTAAAATATATATGTAGGTATTACAATAGGTATAATATATTTATTTACCTTAATTTCAAATGTATTCAAGATTACGTTTTAAGTATTCAAACGGAAAGTTTTAAATAATCAGTATGTATGCAACACATAACTAACTTGACATATATAAATCCCATAAAATTTAAGCTCTTAGCTCTGGGGGAGAACCGACTGTTTGAGAATACCCTATTTATATAGCATAACATTTTATTGGGTTGAGAATATTAGCGTGTTCTGTGTTACCGTGTTGTTCTGTGTTACCGTGTTGTTCTGTGTTACCGTGTTCATTAGTTTATATCCGCAGGTAATTAGACTACGGCATTTTCATAACATAGCTAATAATAGTGTACCAAATATTTAAAAAAAAATTATTTGAGAATTTTGCTGTCTGAAAAATGAATGCTATATTAAATCCTTTCTCGTAAAGAGGTCAACTGATTACTTGCCAGGTTGAAAAAAAGAAGCAAGACAGTCCACAGCAACTATTCTTGAATAATTCACTCAAAGACTACAAAACTCCAATTATATGTCTATAAAACCTCTTAGCGATGGAAAATTTACCTACATACTTACTTAAATTTTCCCCAAAATCCAAATACCCGTACTTTCACAATTATATTGTGTCTTGGTTTCCAACCCTCGAAAAGAACCTAACCACGAGAATTCGCCACGTTGTCTTGTCTATCGCTTTGAAATGACAAACCAAGTGGGTTCAGCAACTCCTTAAAGAACCAATCATTTAGCAATATGTCTTACGGACAATTTACAAGAGATCAACTTAACAAACTCAGAGAAACTGACAAAATATAACTATGTACAACAAAACAATATTTGGCAATGGCTCTCCCGATAAAACTTGGTACAAAACTGACTGTGAAAAACCTTATTCTAACGCGCACCAAATATCACAAATCACCATTAAAAACAAACGCGTCTCTCGTACAGTGAATCACATCTCTGTGCTAGAGCACGAAACGACAAATCGCCTATTGTGAAATTTCCATTATCTGACTTTCAGAAAAAATCAGACATCTAACACATGACTCTGTATTATCGTGTTTTGTTAACTGACTTCAAGTCAAAAGTAACATTCGTCTTACAGCCGAAACGATAACACAAGAATACTTAGGAATAATGTCAATTATAAAACAAATGATTAATTAATTATAATAAGAAGTAATTAAATTCGTTGAAATTGGCTTGTTAATTATTAATTTTATCGAGGTAAGGATCAAAACATATGTATAAATGTAGTCGCAAATATACAGTGCATTCTTTTAGGTGAATTAATGTAATTTTAACAAGCCAAGTTGGGTCAAAACTACAATTAGGAATCATTACCAGCCAATTATTGTACAACTTAGGTACTACAAATAAATTACCATACCCTTGTCTATTTATCAGATGAATTAAGTACTTAAAATGAAATCAGCAAGTTGCTAGTTAATACACCTAGTTTACAACAAATAACAGCTTTAAAAGCTTATATCAGCAATCTAGATTGCTTTACATTTTTTCCATTCAATAAGATATGTTAAGTCGAATATAAAATCTAATCATTTAAGCTGTTAAAATGCACATTACAAATAAATCTATCAAAAAGCAGCGCGTAAAACAAAGTCATCTTGTCGTGACCTGGGTCACGAAAGGGCTTGTTACGAAGCAACTGAAAATCCTAAGTGGTATCATTTTAGAAGAGATGATATCAGATGGCTGAAGTAAGGGTTGCGAGTTATCGTAAACAATGATGTCCCTGATAACTTCAACTCTTTTGTCGGATCTTATCCAGAACAATGGAAATATTATTCCATCTCTTTTATAAAATTAAATTATTTATTATTTACAATGAATAAACATAAATTGATATTCAGCTAATAATAAACCTTTCAAAAACTTCACTCTGCATAACTTCTTGTACATATTCTTTCAGAAGGGACAGTAGATTTTATGCCATATTCAACAATTATCAAAATACTCACAGCACACTAGATTTTCTTCATTTTACATCCATGCTTATATCATGATTTCTACTAGAAAATTGCAACAGTTAACATATAACAAAAATCAGAGAAATCACGAATACTGTTAAAACTGATTGATCTCACGTTCATAAGGGACAATATTTTTTGACATAAAATCCAGGAAAAGTCTGTTTGCTTTCTTTCTAGATCTCTAAACTTGTCATCAACTGTAGAATTTATAAATTACATTTTTGTATAAGATTATTATTAAATGGTATAATAATAAATTATATAAAATAAAATTGTATATGGCTAAATTATATAAGAATAAATTGTTTAAAATTAAATTGTAGTAGATAAGATTGTTCAATATTAAATTGTATACAGGGTGTTTTTTAATATTGCGAAAAAATTCAGAGGCGTGTCCCTTGGAAGAAATAAAGCAAAAAAGTTCCTATGAACATATATGTCCTACGCCACTTAGATTTTGAACTACAGGGTGGTAAAGTTATAAGAAAAAAACTTATTTTTTGTGATACATTTAATACCCCGGTAGATATTTTTATGAAAATTGGTACGCAGTTTCTATGCATCCAAAGCCATTTTCCGATACACAATTTAAACTTTTACACTGGCGGGCTTTAAACTGAATATTTCTTAAAACAAACGGTACGCCACAGGACATATGTTCATAGGAACTTTTTTGCTTCATTTCGTCCAAGAGACACGCCTCTGAATTTTTTCGCTATATAAAAAATACCCTGTATAATTAAATTATATATAGTTAATAACTGAATTTTAAGTGTATTTTAACTGTATTTTAACTGTATTTTAAATGTAAATTAACTGTATTTTAACTGTATATTAACTGTATATTAACTGTATATTAACTGTATATTAACTGTATATTAACTGTATCTTAACTGTATATTAACTGTATATTAACTGTATATTAACTGTATATTAACTGTATATTAACTGTATATTAACTGTATATTAACTGTATATTAACTGTATATTAACTGTATATTAACTGTATATTAACTGTATATTAACTGTATATTAACTGTATATTAACTGTATATTAACTGTATATTAACTGTATATTAACTGTATATTAACTGTATATTAACTGTATATTAACTGTATATTAACTGTATATTAACTGTATATTAACTGTATATTAACTGTATATTAACTGTATATTAACTGTATATTAACTGTATATTAACTGTATATTAAATGTATTGTAACTGTATATTAACTGTATATTAAATGTATTGTAACTGTATATTAACTGTATATTAACTGTATATTAACTGTATATTAACTGTATATTAACTGTATATTAACTGTATATTAACTGTATATTAACTGTATATTAACTGTATATTAACTGTATATTAACTGTATATTAACTGTATATTAACTGTATATTAACTGTATATTAACTGTATATTAACTGTATATTAACTGTATATTAACTGTATATTAACTGTATATTAACTGTATATTAACTGTAAATTAACTGTATATTAACTGTATATTAACTGTATATTAACTGTATAAGAACTGTATATTAACTGTATATTAACTGTATATTAACTGTATATTAACTGTATATTAACTGTATATTAACTGTATATTAACTGTATATTAACTGTATATTAACTGTATATTAACTGTATATTAACTGTATATTAACTGTATATTAACTGTATATTAACTGTATTTTAACTGTATATTAACTGTATATTAACTGTATATTAACTGTAAATTAACTGTATATTAACTGTATATTAACTGTATATTAACTGTATAAGAACTGTATATTAACTGTATATTAACTGTATATTAACTGTATATTAACTGTATATTAACTGTATATTAACTGTATATTAACTGTATATTAACTGTATATTAACTGTATATTAACTGTATATTAACTGTATATTAACTGTATATTAACTGTATATTAACTGTATATTAACTGTATATTAACTGTATATTAACTGTATATTAACTGTATATTAACTGTACATTAACTGTACATTAACTGTATATTAACTGTACATTAACTGTATATTAACTGTACATTAACTGTATATTAACTGTATTTTAACTGTATTTTAACTGTATATTAACTGTATATTAACTGTATATTAACTGTATTTTAACTGTATTTTAACTGTATTTTAATTGTATTTTAACTGTATTTTAACTGTATTTTAACTGTATTTTAACTGTATTTTAACTGTATTTTAACTGTATTTTAACTGTATTTTAACTGTATTTTAACTGTATTTTAACTGTATTTTAACTGTATTTTAACTGTATTTTAACTGTATTTTAACTGTATTTTAACTTTATTTTAACTGTATTTTAACTGTATTTTAACTGTATTTTAACTGTATTTTAACTGTATTTTAACTGTATTTTAACTGTATTTTAACTGTATTTTAACTGTATTTTAACTGTATTTTAACTGTATTTTAACTGTATTTTAACTGTATTTTAACTGTATTTTAACTGTATTTTAACTGTATTTTAACTGTATTTTAACTGTATTTTAACTGTATTTTAACTGTATTTTAACTGTATTTTAACTGTATTTTAACTGTATTTTAACTGTATTTTAACTGTATTTTAACTGTATTTTAACTGTATTTTAACTGTATTTTAACTGTATTTTAACTGTATTTTAACTGTATTTTAACTGTATTTTAACTGTATTTTAACTGTATTTTAACTGTATTTTAACTGTATTTTAACTGTATTTTAACTGTATTTTAACTGTATTTTAACTGTATTTTAACTGTATTTTAACTGTATTTTAACTGTATTTTAACTGTATTTTAACTGTATTTTAACTGTATTTTAACTGTATTTTAACTGTATTTTAACTGTATTTTAACTGTATTTTAACTGTATTTTAACTGTATTTTAACTGTATTTTATCTGTATTTTAACTGTATTTTAACTGTATTTTAACTGTATTTTAACTGTATTTTAACTGTATTTTATCTGTATTTTAACTGTATTTTAACTTTATTTTAACTGTATTTTAACTGTATTTTAACTGTATTTTAACTGTATTTTAACTGTATTTTAACTGTATTTTAACTGTATTTTAACTGTATTTTAACTGTATTTTAACTGTATTTTAACTGTATTTTAACTGTATTTTAACTGTATTTTAACTGTATTTTAACTGTATTTTAACTGTATTTTAACTGTATTTTAACTGTATTTTAATTGCATTTTAACTTTGTTTTAACTGTCTATAACACAAATTAAAATATTGAACAATTACGCACTAATGTGACGCCCTGTATTTACTCCATGTCAATTGTATATGTACTGTATACTAGCTGTATATAAACTGTATATTAACTGCATAATAACTGTATATAAACTGTATATTAACTGCATATTAAATGTATATTAACTGTATACTAACTGAATATTAACTGTATATAAACTGTGTATAAACTGTATATAAACTATATTAACTGTATATTAACTGTTTATTAACTATATATTAACTACGTATTAACTGTATATTAACTGATCAATAACTATATATTAACTGTATATTAACTGTATATTAACTGTATATTAACTGTATATTAACTGTATATTAACTGTATATTAACTGTATATTAACTGTATATTAACTGTATATTAACTGTATATTAACTGTATATTAACTGTATATTAACTGTATATTAACTGTATATTAACTGTATATTAACTGTATATTAACTGTATATTAACTGTATATTAACTGTATATTAACTGTATATTAACTGTATATTAACTGTATAATAACTGTATATAATTAAATTGTATAAGACTAAGTTGTATGAGACTAAGTTGTATAAGACTAATTAGTATAAGATTAA
This sequence comes from Psylliodes chrysocephalus, assembly GCA_927349885.1. Lineage (NCBI taxonomy): Eukaryota > Metazoa > Arthropoda > Insecta > Coleoptera > Chrysomelidae > Psylliodes > Psylliodes chrysocephalus. The sequence goes on along the minus strand of OV651820.1, from coordinate 45,381,319 downwards.
GTTGTATAAGACTAAGTTGTATAAGATTAATTTGTACATTAAATTGTTTAATATTAAATTGTATAGGTTTAAAATGTATAAGATTGCATTTTATAAGACAAAATTTTGTAAAATTGTATAAAATTAAATTGTAGAAGTTTAAATTGAATAAAAGTTAAATTAATTAAAAATTAAATTGTTTAGAAATCAAATTGTTTAAAAATTACATTGTTTAAGAATTAAGCGAATTAAAGAATACATTGCTTAACTGTTAAATTATTTAAAGACAAAATTGTTTAAAGATTAGTTTGTTAAAAAATTAAATTTTTTAAACAACAAATTGTTTTAAGAGTAAATTATTTAAAAATAAATTGTTTAAACAATAAATTGTTTAAAGAATAAATTGTTTAAAGAATAATTTATTTAAAAAATAAATTGTTTAAATAATAAATTGTTTAAAGAATAATTTGTTTAAAAAATAAATTGTTTAAAGAATAATTTGTTTAAAAAATAAATTGTTTGAAAATTAAATTGTTTAAAGAGTAAATTGTTTAAGATTAAATTGTTTAAAATTAAATTGTTAAAAAATGATATTGCTTAAAGATTGAATTGTTTAAATATTAAATTGTTTAAACATTAAATTCTTTACAGAATAAATGGTTTAAAGATTACATTAATTAAAGAAAAAATTGTTTTAAATGGTAAATTGTTTAAAGATTAAATTGTTTAAATAATAAATAGTTTGAAGTTTATGTCATTCAGGTAGAACACATTCCCAAGGTCTCTTAAATTTTAAGAGGTTTACAAATTTTAAAAACCATAATTTTATTATAAAATTATATAACTACAAAAAATTACTATTAAATTACTTAATCCTTTTTCTACAACCACATGGATATTAGCTTATCTACGCACAGACTACAAAGCGAAAAAGTATGTCATTGCGTTCAACTGAACGAATATATTTCATGGATATGGTAGTGAGGTAGTGAGAACACTGCAAAAAATGAAATCCACCAATCACAGTTCATATTTTGGACACTATTATTCTTAAAATTTTAAATAAGTGACAATCCAGTCAAACTAATTGTCAGTATATTTTTTAATTATTTAGAATAAATATTCATTAAAATGAGTTATTTTTGTGTAGAATCAATAAATAATCGTAACTATTAGTATTTCTATTTTAGTTTGAACCATATTTTGAAACAAAAATTAAATTTTATTCAAACTATATGAAACTATTTTAATTATGGGTAATAAAACCAAAATCGTAAAAATGGACAGAGACATGGACAGAGTACTTGACTTCCAAGCGAAAAGCCGGTGATCGATTCTCGACTGTCGACTATTTTTTTTTTATATTTATTTTATTTTAACAATCAGTAAAATTCATAAATTATTTTAAAATTAGTTATTTTGTCTTAATAACCTAAAATATTTTTTTTAATTTGTAGATTTCCGTTAGTGGGTCGTAGAAAAAATATACTGTATAACTCGAGTGGATTGTCCATATCACACTCAGACTCTTAAGCACTTCGCCTACGGCGTCGTGCCCAAATTTCGTCTTCGTGCGATATGGCTATCATATTCACTCTTGTTGCACAAACTACTATTATCATCTACCTTGCGATGTAGAGGTGAAAAAAAGGTTAATAATATTTATTGCCTGGCACCAATTACATAATTATGAGTACTTACCAAAATGAACCACTAAACTTTTATAGTCAAACTTTCAGTAGTAGTTTCTAACAAAAACTGATCAAGATCAGTAGGCCACTTTGCATAGAGATTTTAGAAAGTTGCACAATACCCCACAAGAAGGTAAACCAGCTACCTAACAAGGGATGGTCACCAGTGACATAATTTTGCGTAAATAAAATTCTATTTTGCATATAATTTACAACTTTCCGCAAAATAAGTGCCACTCAGTATGACTTCCTATTCTTTCAATAATACGATGGGGCTTCTTCTCACAAATCGAGAAATTTCAGTAGCGTAGGATAATTTTGTCCAAGGTTTATATCGATATATTTCTTTTTAATTTTGATTAAACGAAATAACCATAGACCCTTTTTAATCTAATATTATTTTTAAAATATTAATATTTATTAATTACTTATTTAATACACTATTCTACAAGTAATACCAAATTACAGAATAGGAAAATATGACAAACAAAACATACAAAAATGGAAAATATTACAGGAAATGAAGTACGATGATGGTTATCCTAAATAATGCCTTTTGATATCTTGATTACTAATGTGGAATATATCCAATTGCTGACTTATCTGATTATAATTATTACACATATTATAACAACGGTGAGTTCTTTAAAATATTAGTACGAGGTGTTGGTAAGCAAAATGAGTGTATCTTGAGACTTGACATGGAACTTTTAAAATAAGCATACGTAATAGACATTCGCAGTTTATTTGATTGCTTATGACCTTATACAGCATAACTACAGAAAAATATTTTCGCTTTATATCGAGACTTGAAAATCCATGTTTATTTTATTAAATAAACATAAAGCATCGTGTGAGGTGCCAATGGGTGGATAAACTAGATCCTAAATCTTTTAGGAATCGTCTCTAAATTCCTTCCAATCGGCTAATGTGCATTTGATACAGTGGACTCCATATAAGTGACGCGTATTCAAGCTTGAAGCGGAGAAAAGCATAATGCAGACAGTTTATGGTATCTACTTTCTTAAAATCACGACTGTTTCTGATTATAAATCCATATGTACGATTAGATGAAGTTGCAATATTATCGACATGGTCAGTAAAAGAAAGTTCTGAATCAAATAGAACTCCTAAATCTGTAAGGATTTTTCGTCAACAATATATTTCAAAAAGTCGCTCGCAGTCAGCAATACTATTTATGGAAGCATAAAGATAATTAACATTAATTACCCTACCAATGTCATTTATAAAAATATTAAACAAGAACGGCCAAGATTCGACCCTTGAGGGACACTTGATTTGGAAAGTTACTTAGCAGGCTTTAACCCATTGAGCTGAACGTATTGTGAACGGTTACACAAATATGATTTTAGTAAGTCAATAAGACTATCTGAGAGTCCAAAAGCAGACAGTTTTTCTACTAAAATTCCATGGTCAAGTTTGTCAAGTCTATATAAATACACGGAAAAAAAATTGTAGAACAAATTTCTACAATTGTAGATTTTTTCTCTACAATAAATAGTACATATAGGGACAGGGACAATTTGTAGTAAAAATTTCCAAATATTTGTGGAGAATGTATTGTAGAGTTATTATCTACAATATTTAGTAAAAATATCCAAATGCATCATAAGAATTGTTCTACAAATTGTTATAATTTTTGCTATTCATTGTATGAATTTATATTAAAAATGTATTTCGTTTTATGAAAATAACTATGAAAATTTTACACAATAAATAGTAAAAATTCATACAAATTGTAGTAATTTTTAATAAAATTTGTAGTAGTATTCCATAATTATTATAATTATAACCTAGAAAAAAATGTTCCTTAATAAAATACAAATTCTTAATTACATTATGTAATAAATAATAGTAATAATAGCGCCATCAGTCTCAGATGGCTTTTCTGCACCTGAAAAATATGAAATAAAAATTAATACCAATTGAATTGTTCATACCCTTAAAACGGGGATATTTATCACCTTTACACTGATTTGGATATTAAATGACTAAGTCAGATAACTAACAAAAATGAGAAAGTAGGTATGTCACAATTAAGACAAAAAACATCATTGAACTTGGCACAAAATTCGATCGTTGGGCACAACATTCGATCGTTGGCCACAACTATTTTTTTAAAATAATCTACTAAGGTTATTTAAATTAGTTATCTAAAGGTAAATTATTCAGAAACAATAATAAATGTACTTACCACCAATAGAATTTATTATTAAAATTTTCTCAAACGCTTCGGTGCTTATAATATAATAATGTGTTATAGGTACTCGTATATGTACCATGCTTTGTTATGTGAACATGGCGAACGGCTACTGCTGTCTGGCCGTTTATGATCGACGTCAGAAAACGTTGGCCAATAGCAGAATTCTGTTTTGTTCACATGACTTAGAATTTCTACAATATTATAGAATATTTTTGAAGAAGGGATGTAAAGTATTACTATTTTTTGTAGAGAAAATTACTATTTTTTGTAGAGATAATTATTAATATTTGTACAAATTTTTACAGAAGTTAGTAGTAGTAATTACGATAATTGTAATAAATTTCTACTTCTACAAACAATAGTAAAATATACTAAACATTGTGGACTTCTTTCCTATTGTTGTAGCATTTTATTCGACAATTCAATTGCTACAATAATTAATAGTTTTTAACTATAAATTGTAGTAACATTTTCTACAAATTGTTAAGTATTTTTCTACAAGTCTACTACTACAACATTGTAGTAAAATTTTCTAGTCACATTTTTTTTCGTGTAACATCAGTCTGAATACGTTTATCGATATTTTCTGCTATATGCTGAGTATTGACTGAGAGATTCGTATCTGTTTATCGACCTTTCATGTTGTTGCATAACGCACTACTTATATGTTGATAATAATGATAATACTGATAATTTAAAAATGTTAATATTTATGAGATATCATTTCTAACGTAATAATGTCTTATTCTTCACTTGACTAATAACTGATAATCAGAAGCATTATATTAATGCTGTAAAATCTAGTAGGCAAACTTGACTTGTTTTGTTATTGCTTTTGTACTGTAAATGCAAATTATTAAGCGGTCATATTTTATTAATTCGTGATATTATCTATTGAATATAACTTTTGATATCGGGTCTATAGAAAATCACACAAATTAAAGCACTTAGCGTGTGAGCAAATAATTAATTTTTGACAACGCGTTTCGTTCATTAGCTTATGCCATTATCGTTAGTACCAAAACCATTCCTTGCATTATACCTACATTTAGTGGGAATAAGAACATAATTCAAAACATTGCATATTTCTATTGAGTCAAATTCAGCGTCAATAACTACAAATGTATAACACTAAAATAACCAAATCGATAATGAAGCATAAAGAGTTTAGAAAGGAATGTGTATATGGCGTAGTCTTATAGTGAAATTCGTCTTTTCATGCAAATCCTAGTCACATCATAAAGTGTCGGCATATCGTGTAAAATCATAAAGCCATACAATCTCCCGAGGCATTTCATGAAGAGACCACATTCTTCCAGCGTTTAATGTAATATAATTTAACTAAATTCAAATATCCGGACTTTGTGAAGTAACGATTCATATTCGTCAGATTGTGTAACGTGTTTAATTTACCAGGTTTTATTAAAGCTGATAGTAATATTGTTATTATTTGTGGTTATTATAGAGGAAAATGATAAAAAGCAACTTTATCTGTATCTTTATCGGTTGTAAGAAGGTAGGGTTAGGTTTGGCCCAAAACATTGCGGCCTCTTGTGTCTATTGTATTGCCCTGCTTTCCCCGTATTCAGGTACTATCTTTGGAATAGTCCTGTGTCTTTCGTTAGTTTTAATAGGTTCCCTGCCAAGTGTTCCTAAGGCGTTCTTTCTGGTTCTATGCCGAAAAGGATGAAACGTCGCCTAGTAAGAGCTTCGCATTCGAAGATCACATGGTATGAGGTTTCTTTCTCTTCCATGTAGAGTCTACACGTAGTGGGATCATTGTGTAATCCCATTACCTAAAGGTGTTTCAGCAAGCAGTGCCCTGTTAGTAATCCCACAATGGTGGATATCTGAGGCCTTGCGAGTTGTAGTGCTTCAGTAGCCATGCGTGGGTTTGGTCCCCTTAGCATGAGCTTACTGATTCTCTGCTCTCTTATCTGTTGCCAGTGAATTTGGTGTTTTGTGGTTATCCACCTGTTCACTACCTGTCGAGCAGAGATTTTGCTTATCCCAAATACAGGTTCGGGTCCTGTGAATGGTAGACCTGATCCCTTTTTGGCGAGTTCATCAGCCTTTTCATTTCCTTGGATACATTTGTGCCCTGTTACCTACCTAGTTTTACCTTGTTGTGGGTTGCCAGATTATTTAGTATTCCAAGGCAGTTCCCGACAAGCTTTGACTTCATTCTGCTCGAATCAAGTACCTTTAAGGCTGCTTGGCTATCTGAGAAAATTAGGAAGGTATGTTTTTCGTACTTCCTTAAATTCTCTCGTACACACAATTCAATTGCATGTATTTCCACCTGAAATACAGTGGCATGTTTTCCCAGTAAGACGATGATGTTGCATTTGGGTTTAACTCCATGTACGCCAGAGCCTGTTCCCTTGTTAGTTTTAGATCCATCCGTTTAGCATACGAGACCGCTAAGCAAGTATTTATATATCTCCTTATTTACCTCGTTTCAGTTACAGTTAACCTGGAAGAATCTGTAAAAGGTTAGGAGGGGTGTCATGTGATCTGATCTCATATTTAAAATAGAATCATTTACTTCTTGTGTTATTCTAGTATGTTTTATATGTCCCAGTGGGTTCCAGTTGTTGGAGATTTCCAGTCTTTATGCGCTCATTCTGGCCTCCCCCTTTATGATTAGTTTAAGGGGTGGGAGGTTTAGAATAATTTCCATAGAGACTGTCGGTGTACTTCTCAGTGCTCCTGTAATACAAAGGCAGGCCAGCCTCTGAACTCCTAGAGGGTAATGAGGGCTGATTTCTGGTTTACTTTTGGCCACCAAACAATCGCTCCATAAGTTACCATGGGTCTTGTTATTACCAAATATAGCCAGTGGACCATTTTTGGTTCTAATCCCCATGTTCTTCCAAATACCCGTCTCCCTACAATGAGAGACATTTTACATTTGTTGGTCACTTTTTGTAAGTGTTGGTTCCAAGTAAGTTTGCTATCTAGGATTAGACCCAAAAATGGAATATTAAATCGCCTTTTGGCTAATATATCAACCAAAAGGCCGCTCTTTAAGAAGATATGTTGGATCTGTTTTTTAAAACTATATCCCAAATGATGTCTGGGACTGATCCTTCTCTAATTATTAATTTCGACGAGATAAATCTCACAGATGAGCCCGTGTCCAAAAAATTCATTACAAGGGGGGCACCAGATACCCAGAGAGGATATATACGAGTATTGCCCCCCAAAACTGCATTTAGCTTGATGTATGCGGGAGCAACCGATGGACAGCTTCTTCCAATATGTGTTGTTTACAAGGTTGATCATTTATGGGATTCCTGGATCATTGGTGGTCCTCCAGGTACAAGGTATAATCGTTTCAAGAGTGGCTGGTTCCACAGATTATGTTTGAGAATTGGTTTTTTACTATAGTTGTACCATTCTTTCGGAACAAAGATGGTCAAAACGTAGGTAGGATCTAGTTTTTCCAAACTTTTAGGTTTACTTATTTTTTTTAGGTCCTTAAAGGAGATAACCTCAACTCGCACTTTTCAGAGAAGGTTCTCCCGAAGTGCGAGAAATTGAATATTGCGTTCATATGTCTGCCACCGAATGCAACACACGTTATGCAACTGCTAGACCTACACTCCATTAAAAAAATATTGGCGAGACATTCTAAGTAATTGGAAGAAGACAGCTGGTCGTAAATTTCCGTCCTCAACAAAAGATGCATTCCCCAGCCTTTTGTCAAAGTTATAATAAAAACTTGAAGGAAGGGTTCGTCCAATTTGGTATCACGATTTTCCAAACCTGAGCGATATCCTGTATACCCATCAAGACCGAATGAAAGACTACCTAGATCACAAGAATCAGCAAATGTTGCTAATGTAGTCTCTGACGTGATAATAAATATTTTAAAAGATATGAGATCTAGGGAGCAAACGGAGAAAGTTGCTAGACGTAAAAGGCTTAATGTGGAGCCTGGAAAAAATATGTCGGCAAATGAGTTATCCATGCCATCTACATCTGGCAGTACACCACAGCCAAAATGTCAACTTAAACGACTAGACCATGCTGAATATTATTGCGACAATAAAGTGAGTAGACTTGAAAATGTAGACGATGATACTTTGTCTAATGAAAGTGAAGAGTTACCGCTAATACACGGTAAAAAAGCCTCCATTACCACTGAAAGAGGGTATACTAGTTCCGAAATGTCTACAATTGATGAAGAACATGGGCCTAAAAGTGACAAGTCTGGAAATTTTCCCAATAATAGTGATGTTCTGTCACTATAAACATGAAATTTCCAGCGACATAGATGAAAGTATTTTAGTTGAGGTAAAAGAAGGCAGCTGGATAGTGGTTGAGTATGAGTTAAAGAAAAGTACAAAGCACTTTATAGTTCTAAATAGTCTCAACCTACGAGGACAGCTTTAAAAAAAATAGCTCCCCTTTGTAATGGGGGAGGCTCATTGTTTCACATAAGACAGATACACCTACTACTTTTCCAAATATATACAAAAAAGGTGGATAATAAGTACATGTTTGAAGTACCAGCAAAAAATATTTCAAATTTGTCCTAATTAACCCCGTTCTACGGTACTTAAATTAAGCAAAAGATTTTCTTTAATAAACTAGAAAGAAACTTTTTATTTTTAGTATGCTTAATTGTTTTTTTAATGCTTAAAATAAGTATGAAGATTTTTTAAGAACACCCATGCCAAAAATAAGTTTAACTGTTCCTTATATTGAAAAATATCGTGTTTAAATTTAGTATTACATTCCTACTTTTAAACCTCGACTAGGAACAAATTCAGACAAGAAACAACAAGAAAAAACTACATTTATCATCAGTGCATCTTAAAATTATCTGGTTAGTGTTTACAATTTTATGAAAGACAAAATGATTACAAAATACAGAAACAATGAGTTATCTAATTTATTGTTGGAGTGGGAAATAGCTCATAGAAAAAAATACAGATGGGTCTGATTTGTTCTTTCAGTGAAACATCTTTATAAAGGATGATGTACAATATACGGTACATAATTTGGTGCATAAACCATAAAAATTTTAATGTCTTTCTATGGCTACATTTTAAAATTATTTTAAAATATACATAATGCCCAAAAAGTGTGGCAAATAAAGGTTATATTTTTTTATGGAAAGCCCAAACTTGTATTGCATTTATGATCAAAAATATGTAGTGGTCATAGTAATAAATTTAGACCACTAGTGTTAAACACTTAGATAAAAGAGACCAGAGATATAACATACACCGGTTTTAAACCTGCGCAAATGTTGCCAATTTCTAAAGAAGGGTTAACGGAGTGGGGGAACTGGGCGGCGACACGCGGCGACCCGAACTCTGTGACAGGGACCGGACTTTGTTTATTAGCATCTTAATGAACTATTAGGTTTATTTAAAAGGTGTTTAATCGAATTTTGTATTATGAAATAAAATTAACGTGATTTTTTAATATCCAACAGATGCCACGACATTTTATGTAAAGAGAAGATCTTTTATAGAATATTTCGTTAGCGTTTATTTACTACGGACTTTTCTGCAAGAGATTACAGTAAAATGTTGAAATAGTATATTGTTAATAGAGCAAAAAATGTTACTGATGGTCTACGAGTATTATAAAAATAGCATGTGCGCAGGCTAATACTGCAAATCTACCCTTATGAGTTGAACATTATATTTTTTCTACGGCTATTACATATTATTAAAAATTAGTCAAAATGAGAAAATGTTGTTTTGTATTGTAACCTCAGAAAAAAGTATATTAAGGCTTCTTTCTTTAAGAATGTTAATTATTATAAAGGATGAGTCACATAAAACTCTAGAAATGCATATGTCTGAAACCAGATAACATTTTAAAATATAAATCTATTAAAAGTCATTTGGTCGCTAGGGATGAGTGATTATCGAAATAAATTATCGATCATTGAAAATAATCGATTATTTTCAAACAATATATTTTTCGTCATTTCCTTTAAAATCGACTGCTTGATTATCTTTGAAAAATTAAAAATAATCGATTAATTAAAAAGCCAATTAACCGATAAATCAGTGTTTACAAAATATAATATAAATAGAATTATCGTTTATTTTTAATAATCGATTATTTTCAAATAGACCATTTTTTTTCGTCCATGGAAACAGATTATTCGATAATCTTTGAAAAATCGAAAATAATCGATTAATCCAAAATAATCGATTAATTAAAAAGTCGATTAACTGATAAATCGATTTAAAAAAAACAGAATGATCCATTATTTTAAATAATTGACTATTTTCGATCAATCGATTATTTTAGATCAATCGATTATTATCAATAATCTATTTTTATTGTATTTCCTTTAAAATCGTTAATTCGATTATCTTTGAAATACCGAAAATAATCGATAATTCCAAAATAATCGCCTAATCGAAAATAATCAATTAATTAAGAAGCCGATTCTATGATAAATCGATTATTACCAATAATCTATTTTATTGTATTTCAAAAATAATCGATTAATTAAAAAGTCGATTAACTGACAAATCGATTTTCAAAAAAAAACAGAATGATCGATTATTTTAAATAATCGATTATTTTCGATCAATCGATTATTATCAATAATCTATTTTTATTGTATTTCCTTTAAAATCGATAATTCGATTATCTTTGAAATACCAAAAATAATCAATAATTCCAAAATAATCGCCTAATCGAAAATAACCAATTAAGAAGCCGATTCTATGATAAATCGTTTTTCCAAAAAATAAGACGAATTATCTATTATTTTCTAATAATCCTTTTTTCATATTTCCTTTGAAATTGATTATTCGATTATCGAAAATAATTGATTATTAAAAAGCTGATTATCCAATAAATCGATAATTTAAAAAAAAAATAACCAAATATCGATTATGTACAATAACCGCTTATATCCAATCGATTATTTTCATATAATATCTTTGAAAAATCGAAAATAATCAAATAATTAAAAAACCGATTAAACGATAAATCGATTATTTTTAATAAATCTACTTTTTTTTGTATTTCCTTTAAAATCGATTAATACATTATCTTAAAAAAAACGAAAATAATTTATTAAAAACAGCGGATAAATCGATTTTCATTAAAAAATATCAGAATTATCGATAAATCGATTATTTTTGTAACCCCTATCGGTCACTTGCTTTTATCTGAGCATTTGCTCCAAAATTTAGAGATTCGGATTTTTTGATCCAGTTATCTTTGAAATCGCATTCGATTGTATAATAAATAAATATTGCTAAATTTTGGATTTTTTTTAGTAAACGAAAATTATGTTCGAGTTGTTTAGGGGTTTGTAATGTAACATTTTATTAACGTGACTAAGGGTCGATTCCACCGTTGTGTTAAACGAAGTTTAAAATGACATTTTTACATTAACACTGTCATTTTAATCTCCGTTTAACACAACAGTGGAATCGGACCTAACTCCTGTAACTTTAGTATTTTTTTTTTGCTTATACTAGATTACTTTGTTTTAAGACTGAAAATTCAATGTCACTTTCGATTTGACCGCAAATAAGATGAACCTTGAAATTTTAAGTAGGTCATCCTGTATTTCATCTAATATTCTTATAAAAATACCTTATAAAAATACCTTGTAAAAATAAAATTTAGCTAGCAACTATGATTCTTTACCTCTTATTTATCTACCAAAAAGGGCTAAAAACTACCTTTAGAAAACATTCTTATAAAACTACTTTTTAAATACAAAATTTCGTTAGCAATAATGCCTATTTACTATTTATTTAAATTAAATGTTCAAAATTTTACCCTTTTGTAAATTTATGTAAGTAATATGAAATCTGATTTCTGATGCTTAATATTTATTGAAACCCCTTAATGCGGATCTGAAGTATTCAGCCCAGAGAATCATGGCGCTTTATGTCAAAACGTTAATTAATATTTACCGCTGAAAACGAATATATTCATAACAGTAGTACTTGTATTATAAGTACATACAATTTTTCAAGATACATCGTAACATTTTGAACTTGAAATTGAATAACTAGAACACTTTAAATTGCTAAAATACCAACAAATAAATCAAAAAACAGCTGTCAATGGTGATTAAACTCAGGTGGAGGTGATCGCTGAATGGAAATCGGAGCAATTCGGGTGGCGTCGTGCAACAATGATTTTCAATTGGTGGGTTACTTTGGCTTAAAATAGACAACATGCGCAGTGTGCAATGTTACATCTTCGGTCTCTTTAATCTAAGGTTAAACATAAAAAAACTGTTACAGTCTATAAATGCAAAAACATGTAGGACGTTTCATAAAAAAAATCTCTATATTTTGAATATTTAAAATAAATTTTGAAATGTAGCTCGTGACTTACAACCTATCCAAAATTTTTTTTTTTTTCAAAAATGTTAGTTTATTTTCCTAATTCTGTACCGTATGTGGTGAACCATCCTATATAATTACTTTGAATTTCTTAGGCAACACTACAACTTCCGCCGCCCGGACATAGTACAGCTGCCCCCCCCCCCTTTTTCCACACCCCACTACAAATAGCGAGCAAAAAAATTGACGTGCCACTTTTTGCAGTCATCGGAAGAACAATAACATTAAAGTATAATATGTTTGTTAATGTTTTTAATATTTTTATATAGGTAATGTTTATTTTATTATTTAATAAAAAAATTATCACACTCGATTACACTTTTTTTAGTTCTACAAAGTATTACTAAATTTAATTTAGGATCTATTTATGCTTTCACTACGAAAACAATCGATTTTGCTTTAATTACTGAGGATACAATAATTTATACATATAAAACTCATTTTTTAATTATTTTATCGGGTTTTGGCTCTGAACCTTCGATTTTATTTTATATATATTTATTTTATCCTTACATAGTAACCGAGAAATTTTTAATTCAAATTTTAATATTACCTTTCTATTCTTCTATACCTTTTTCTTCAATTCAGAAATTTTCAAACCTCTAATATTTAGAAATTTAACCGTTTCTCCATTCTCTGTTTTTTCTTTTAGTTCTACCTACTTTTCTTTAGACATATTATTTTTCATTCCTATACCTGTTTGTTTACGTAATTTTTTTACGTCCAAAAGTACTTAACTTCTATCTTTTAAATAATATATTTTTGATTGAGGGGTTTTCTAATATATTTAATACTGACATGCTTTATAACTACAAATAGGTTTAAATTTATAAATAATAAATTATTCTACAAAACATTCTATTTTATCTTCTTAGATACCTTCTATCCATCTTCCACGAACGTCACTGATGGATTCTCTCTTCATTTGCATGCTAAAATAAATCTGCAATATGCTAAAATAGGTCAACTGTCATAATTCATCGGGAAACGCGTGTATTAGTTTTGCGCTTTTGATGTTTTTGAATAGAAATTTTGCGACATCTGTTTAACAGTTATTTTCAGAAATATGTATTTTCTGGTGTCTGGTGGCGGTACATTATACCTTCGTTTATTTTTTCTTTTATGTTGGTGGGCCTAAACAAAGCGAAACGAATTGCATTTTTCTTAACATATTTCTTGAAGAATATTTACTACACTACTTATTGACTCACATTTTACCTTAATAATTATCCTAAAACGTCATTTATAAAAATGTATATTGCTTTTTAAACATATTATGCAAGTAATGCCATCCCAACGTTAAATCTGTTTTTGTGAATTATTCTTCACATAAAACAAAAAAAAATTACCATATTTTTTCATCATTATGAACAACGAGTTAACTAATGTAAAAGTAGTTTGTGCAACAAGAGTAAATATAATAGCAATCTACTAGGGTTGTAAAGTATATTTTTTTCTTCTCCCTACTCTAGAAAATCTTTGTTAATATTATTAAAATAAAATAGTAATTTAATATTAAAAATATTTGAAAAAAGATTTTAATTTATGACTTTTGCTAATTTTTAAAATAGAATATTAACTTATTTTCATGGGAGTCGATCCCAAACATTTCACATATTAATCTGAAAAATACTTTTAGTACGAAATTGCTACCAAGCTTACCTAAATATTCGTATTTCTCATTGAATTTATTTTTTTGGCAGTTTTTTTAAATTTGTGTTTTATTTTCGTCTCAGGTAAAAAATAGCTATTTGTGTATTAAGAGCGAATAGTGATACTTTACAGCTTGAGACAAAAAGTTGCCACGTGACGCGTAGCGGAGCGCGGTAATTTTTCGAAAGCGGTAACGAACTTTTCGTTTAAAATGCACATAAAATTTTTTTACGATCACATTATTTTAAGAAATAGATATAAAAACTGAAAATTTGTCATAAGTAGTGTATAATGTGTTGCCTATATCTACGTTATTCATGAAAAAGTGAGTGATTGAGATTTTTGATTTAACACAACGACACGTATTGATATTGCTCCTCAATTAAATTAAAATTTTAGTGGTTAAACAGTGACAGTTTTATATAAAAGTTATACCGGCATATGCGCAAAGCTGCAAGCTAGCCTCTAGTTAAAAAAACAAGTGCAGTTAAAGTCATAAACATCTAGAAATTTGATTGTTAATGAAAAGAGTGAGTACATTTTCCTTTATAAAAACTTATCCAAAACATGAAACGATAAAGAATTAAATTACGAGGGACAATCGATATCTAGATATGGCTTCAAGTTCTCAGGAAGTTACTACTGAAGATATTTACTTATTACTCAAAAACATTAATTCCAATCTTGAACAAAAAATTGATGAAGTTCAAAACGAGCTAAAAAGCCTTAAGAGATCTGTAAATATAGATATTGCAAAATTAAATGAAAAAACAAATACACTGGAAGAGGAAAATAAATTGCTCAAAGAAACACTAAAACAAGAACAAAGAAAGAATAAGCTGAATAATATTGTAATATATGGTGTAGAAGAAGAAGAAGATAACGAAAGTCAAAAAAAGCTTTTAAATAAAATTTTAAAAATAAGTAATGAAGTGTTAGGGGTGGAACTGTATGAATTTGAAATTAATAACATTTTTAGAATTGGTAGAGATAAGACATCTACTCGTCCAACTCTTTTATCTTTTGTGAGGTTACTAAAGAAACAGGAGGTTCTTCAAAATTGCAGAAAACTGAAAAATACTGGTACTTCAATTACAGACGATCTGATAAAAGAAGATAAGGAAGATAGAAAAATATTAGTTGCTACATTAAAGGAGGAACGAAAAGATACCAAGAAAACATACATAAAGGGTATCAAGATTGTTATAGAGGGAAAAATCTACTCAACACAAGATATTGTGGATAAAAAACATAAAGAACATAGCTTCCTACCACCTCCAGAAAGAAAAATAGCAAGTGAGCCGTCAACGCCATCGCCCAAAGAAGTAGAAAGCGAAACTGAATGCACTGAAGAAGAACATTAAGAAATCACAGCTGTCAAGAAAGACGTTTAAAAAAATATTGTTCAATTAAAGAAAGATCAACAGAACAAAAGAAACACAAAATCCACAAGTAGCACTCCAAAAAATAATTTATTAACTCGAAACCAAACCAAGAGAAATCTTATAAAGTAACCCTCGTAATTTAGATTCCTAATTAAATTGGTTATCTATTTATAATTACTTTCTATTTTATCTTTTTAATATTGCCTTTTTTACTACTAGTAGGATTTCAAATATATTTCATGTGAAATATTATACTCGTTTTTAATAAATATATCGAGAAATAAGTAATAATCTTAATTTTTAAGTGTAAAACCCCATTAAATTTAGTTTATTTTGTTCTTCTTGTTTGTTAAATTAAATATGGCATTGGGAAAATTAGGTGTTGGTCATGTTAACGTACCTTTTACCTAAAATAGATGAAATAAGAGATTGGATTTTAAATAGAGATTATGACTTGTTTGGGATTTCAGAGACGTGGCTGTCCTCTAATATTACCAATGAGATGATTCAAATTAAAGGCTATACATGTTAAAGAGAAGACAGAAGTACTAGAGGTGGCGGTATTTGTATTTATGTTAAACAACATTTGGTAACTAAAGTTATTAAAAATGTCACTTTTGATAACTCATATTATGAGCAAATTTGGATAAGCCTGATTATTAATAAACGTAAGTTTTGCTTTGGTACTATCTATCGTCCACCCCAATTAGACATAAATAAATTTATGGATTGTTTTGAAAATACTGTGTCAGAATTATCATTAGAATTTGATTTTATGGTTTGTCTAGGAGATTTTAATATAGATTTACTCACCATGAGCAACACTACAAACTCGTTTCTATCCTTACTAGAAGGAGCTGATTTAAAACAAATAGTGGAAAAACCCACACGCAAAGACCGTCTTTTAGACTTCATCATTTTAAGTAATCAGTTAGAGTGCAACAAAACCAAAGTTCACGATATTAATTGCTCAGACCACTTCCTTACGGACTGTGTTTTAAATATTGAAGTATCAAAAGGTACTAATATTACAAAAACCTACCGCAGTTTTTCAAAATTTAATTTAATAAATTTTGAGGAGGATTTAAAAGCCTTAAACTGGGATCAAATTTACGAACAGCATTGTATTAATAAAAAAATCAAAACTATTAACAATTGTATACACTATCTACTTGATAAGCACGTACCTCTCAAAACTAGTAAATTTAAAAAACCGTTTAAACCTTGGATTACTGAAAATATAAAATTGATGATTCAATTAAGAAACAAAGCACTTACCAAATATAAATCCACGAAAAATATTTCTCATTGGAACTATTACAAACAATTAAGAAATTTTATAAATAATGCAATTAAAACAGAAAAAAAAGTGTATTTAGAACAAAAATTTCGTAATTCTGACTCTAAAACTAAATGGAAAATACTACATAATATATTAGCAAGCAAAACTGAGGAAATAAATTTTAATTTTCATGCAGATGCAAATCAAATTAATAATCATTTTTTAAAAATTTCCGATGTAGTTACTCCTGCAAATCAACAACTAGCTCAGTTTTATAGTAATAATAACGTGCAAAATGGCATTATGCATTTTTTATTCCATGAAGTAAATGAATTTCAGATTTCAAAAATTATTTTAAATATAAAAACACAAGCATGTGGTTCAGATGGAATTAATATAAAAACCTTACAATTAATGTGTCCCTTTCTAATTCCATACATAACACATATAATTAACCACTGTTTAATAAACTCAGTTTTTCCAGAATCATGGAAGGAAGGGTTAGTACTGCCAATCCCAAAAACGAAACCCTTAGAAAGTGTATCTGATTTACGTCCTATTACCATTTTACCAACCATTTCCAAAGTTTTAGAAAGAGTTGTCGAGCAACAAACACGTGATCATTTAAACAAATATGATATACTTCCACACACACAATCAGGATTCAGACCAGGATATAGTTGCGGTACAGCCTTATCTAATATCACAGATGATATCTTAAAACAACGAGATAAAGGTAAAATTGGAGTATTAGTTTTATTAGATTACAGCAAGGCATTCGACATGATCAATCATGACTTATTATTAACAATTTTAAATTTCATAGGATTTGAGAAACGAACTATAAATTTTTTTAGAAATTATTTAACAGGAAGATGTCAAAGAGTAGTATTTAATGGAAGCAAATCAAATGCTGGCCCCGTAATGCGTGGAGTGGCACAATGATCTATTTTAGGCCCTTTACTTTACACCATTTATACTAATAATTTGGTATCAGCTATAAGTAGATGCAGCATCCATATGTATGCTGATGATACTCAACTATACTACTTCTTTGACCCGTCTGAAATTACAGCCTCAGAAAAAATTATTAATGATGATGTCAATGCATTAGTAGAGTTCTCATCTTGTCACGACCTTGTAATTAACACGTCTAAATCAACTGTTCTAACATTCGGACCTAAGAGTAACCATGTTTGTAATATCAAAATTAAAAACAACTTATTGCCAGTATCTGACTTTGCTAAAAATTTAGGTGTAGTATTTGATAATAAACTTAAATTTGATCGTCACGTTTCTCATATTCTGCAAAAATCATATGGTAAGCTAAAACTCCTTTATACCAATAGACAAGTCGTAAATTCAAACTTAAAAAAGGAACTCTGTGACTCTATGGTATTATCACTTGCAAACTACTGCGATTATGTTTACGGCCCCTGCCTTGACTGTGTACAAAGAAGGAGGCTTCAAAAATTGCAGAACTCATGTTTAAGGCTAACTTACGGCATCCGTAAATTTGATAGAATTTCCCACACCTTAAAATTAGCTAAATGGCTAAACATGGAAAATCGTAGAAAAGCGCATGCTTTGTGTTTTTTTCATAAAATATTATCTACACATTCTCCGACATACCTCTTTGACAAAATTAGATTTAGGTCCGACATTCCCAACACTTGTATGAATATACGTAGAAAGGAACTCATAGATATCCCTAAACATAAAACATTTCAATTTAAAAATTCTTTCTCTTATCAGATTGCAAAACATTATAATGAAATTCCAAATGAATTTAAAAAAATGTCCTTGCCACGTTATAAAAAGCATATAACTAAGTTATTATTTTAAGAACAGTGCGTTATTTTTTCAAATCCTTCCAACTGTTAAATTAAACCCATAAATGTAAAAAATTGTAAACCATTATTAAGAAAACGTGATACAAAAAACTGTTAAAAAAAATGTTAAAAAAAAATGTATACAATGCAAAAAAATGTTGAAAAAAATGTTAAAAAAATCCTGTCAAAAAAGTTTTTTGTTGTGTTTGTATATACATATATATTTTTTTTGTTGTTCATCCGTGTTTTATAGTTATACGTATTTTAATATATTTTTTTTACTTTCATGTAGGCTTTTGAGGAAGAACAGTTTTTAACTGATCATAAGTCCTTTTGACCGTTTGTATGTTTTATTTACTTTGTAAAGTTGTTTGTAAATGGTTAATATGAGGTCAATAAAATTTATTATTATTATTATTATTATTATTATTATTATTATTATTATATTCAAAATTAATGTTAACTTGAATAATAAAAGAAAAAACATCAAACTAGGTACAAATAACTACAAAGTCATTTACTAAAAAGAAATTTTATTATATTATATCTAATTTAAAGTCGGCGAGCGACAAAGCTCTCAAGTTTTCCGCTCGGCGATCGACAAAGCTGTCACTTAATGTCAGTTCGCGAGAAACGTCAACTTTGCGGTTGAATTTCGAAGCGCAGAAGTCTACTTTAGATAGTGATCGTAGAAAAATACCATTATTTTTGAGGTTGTGTTATGATTGTTTATTCTCAAGTTACGGGTGTAATTTATACTTTGTTTTTTATTCCAGGATATAGCTACAGAATAGTCATGTATTTATATGCATTGAGCAATTTCTTTTTGTTTCCAACAAAAGACAAACGAAGTTTCAAAAAGTATAACAATTTTATTATATATTTTATTTAAACAAGGATAATTTCTTGACCGTATTACAATTTTATATAAATAATTGTTTTATTTTGTAGGTTGTCCCTAATGAATTTGAAGTTATAGAAATATGCCTTATCTATAAATGCTAGAGGAACTGATAAATAGTGAGGATTTTACTCAAATGGTGGGTATGGCATGCATCTACAAAAAAATGAAAGCTAAAATTACACTACAGTTTTTTTAAAGACGATATTAAATATAAAAATTGCACCGACCTAAATTATTTCAAGAAACTTAATAGTTGTGTCTATGTTGTACCTATACCATGAAGACTTAATTAAATATTTACCGATATCTAGCTGGGAGGTAAATTGAACTATGTCGACATATTACAGTTTTATAAAGGTTATATTTTTAAAATCGACTAATCGGGACCTTTCCAGTGGTATTCTATACCATGTATAGTGATTTCACAATATAATTTGACTTAAAAAAAAGGATAACACTATGTTCAATGTTTAATAAACTTACAAGTTAAACGTTAAACAACACCATTTAACTCTCACGTTAGTCGTACTATTTTTAGAGGGAGGTTGAAGGTATATGACACTGTATCATAGCAATATGTTACAAAACCCAACTCATGTATATTAAAAAAAAGTTTTAAAGTTAGATTATTAGTAAACAATATTGTGACAATAATGGATGCTAACTGCATTTCTTGTCGAAATATAAATATTATATATCTAAATATGGAACACGCAAAGTGTCCAACCAACTAAAAAGTTGACTAGAATGATATAGTGCAGTTTTTATCCGAGGTACTATCCGAGGTATCATTTTTTTAGTGTACCTATTTTTTAGGCTATTATGTTATCATTTTACCCTTGATTATATTAGTATTCTGCTCTTCACACAGTAGTCTGTGAAGAGTATTTTAGGTTTACTTTGTGCGTCTGTCCGATGTCACGTTTTTTGCCTGCACGATAACTCAAAAACGAAAAATGATATCAACTTGAATTTTTTAGCAAACATTAGGCTTTGTAAGGAAAAGGAGCTCTTTGATTAAAAAAAAAATCTGAATAAAAATGGGGGATTTAAAGGGGGTTGAAATTAAATAAAAAACATACATCAAAAATAAAAAGCGATATCAACATGAGATTTTTATTAAAAATCAAGCTCTATAAGGAGATGAGGCCTATTGATTGTGAAAAAAAAATTAATAAAAGTGGGGAGTTAAAAGGGATGAAATATTTCAAACAAATCCAACTCAAAAACGAAAAATAATATCAACTTGAAATTTTTGGAAAACATCAAGCTCTATACGGAGAAGAAGCCCGTTGATTTTGAAAAAAAAAATTGAATAGAAATGGGGGGTTTAAGGAAAGTTAAAATTAAAAAAAAAATCATAAATAAAAAATGGAAAGCGATATCAACATAAAATGTTTAGGGGATGAAGCCTATTGTATAGTTTTCCCTTTTTCATAAGATAGACGATGTATAAGCTTAGGAATTCATGGAAGATGCAGAAAAGCATGACAAATAATAATATATTTACAAAAAGTTACTTTTAACCTGTTTGACAAATAAGGTCTATTACGATAATTATAAATAGGTTCCATGTATTTCCTATCTCACATAACCTTGAATTTTTGCAACATTTTGTAAGAAACTCACCTGACCAACTATTGCCAAAATAAATAACTCTTCCTTTCATCTCGCATATCAGACAGTTTAAGCTATTATCTACAAGGACATTTCCATTCTTCTTATTCTTGAATTTGCAAATCTGCATAATTTCAATGCAAAATAGTTGGAATATTGACAAAGGGTGAAACACAAATTATTTTATTGCCCTAAACTTACCTTTGAAATCAAATCAAGATCCTTGTCGTATGCTAAGTAGAAAGGTGAAGCTACTTAGTCATCGATTTGCGTAGATCTGTAACGAAGGACGGAACATTGGCGTAGTATTAGAAGGGTTAAAATTAAGTTTATAATAAAAACATATATTATTATTTTCCTTTTCTTTATCTGCCTTATTAAAAAAGGTACAAATATGGAATGCACTAAAAAAAAAATAATACATTAAAAACCTGTTGTCATGTATGAAATGAATTAATAACAGGAAGAATATTTGTAACTCTTAGTTAAAAAAATAATTTATTTTTAACATAAACTTCCTAAAACCAAAAAATAATAATTTAAGTACAAAATACCTATTTATTTTTTTGTATAATGTTCTTAACACATGATTAATCTATTTGAATATTTTACAGCAATACCAGTAGATTTATTTTAAAAGCAAACCACACACCTATAAAATTTATATTTCATTCTAAGGCATTATTTTTAGTCCGATTTTTGTGAAATTTTCAGGCATTATCAAAAATAACATAACTTGATTTCTTTGTAAACCTTCGAAAAGTATTGTTCAAAAGGAATAAAAAAAAAACATTTACGCGCCAGTCTGTATTAATTCTATGAAAATTTTCTGCTTTTTGTTTTCATAAATATCTAATTTTTAAATTGGATGATTTCCCACCTTTTGTTCTTAAGCGTCTCTGTAAAGTGCTGCCTTATCGTTGCACAAATTTAATGCTCTTAATATTGTCAAAAATGTCAGCTACTGGAACTGTGTCAGGCATGGGTACAATTAGCTTACGATGATCTTATATCGGTATGTAAGCGAAAATTTAAATTACCTCCTATTGAATTTAAAAAATACAATGGGGATCTCTGTATCTGTAACGTGTGGAGGGTGGGTTACCCCCACGAAACTTAGGCCTCACTAGGCCCATTGTGCATCCTCCTAAGATGATAGGCACCTCCTAGCTTGTGAGCCAGCCTACAGATTTAAAGTAGTTGACAACGTCGCAAAGAGGTGCTTCTCTTATATCGGCCGCTGTTAGTCGATACTAGCGGACACAAATCTAATAAATGAGAGTTTCTGTATATATTCTGATAGCCCTATGATCTCATCCTCTTGTTCGCACTCTCTGCTGAGTGCGGATTCTGACAGCCTCATCATACGGAGATGCTTCCGTACTTGGCAATGACCAGCCGGAATGCCTGTGACTAGCTCCACATTGTGTTTAGTCATAATCAAGTATTTGTTTGCTGCAGTGTTGTCAGGATAACTTAAGAGCTCTTTGGCAACTCTGCAGTTTCTTGTTTCATCCCATCTTTCCTTGAATTTCACAAGGGAATGTTCTTTAATTAGGTCTGTCACTGCCGATTTTGTCAAGCCAATAGAAGGGCCAAGTCCAAAAAGTATTTGGTTGGCTGCTTTCTTGGCTAGTGAATCAGCAAGACGGTTACCTTTTGACGTGGCGTGACCATTAGTCCATCTTAAGGTGACCACATTGTTGATGGATACTTCGGCCAACGCTTCGTGACATTCTAGTACTAACCCTAAGTAAAATCGTGGTCTGTTCAGGGTGAGTACTGCTTGTGTGTTATCTGTATAGATAAGCATGTTCCTGGTGATTTCTTTTGCTGCTATGAGAATCTCCGTAAGCTCTGCTTGAACTGCATTGGCACTATTGCTCATAGCCTATTTTATGTTTAGATTTAAGGATCTGGAGTATGTTCCACATCCTGAGCCTTATTTTGTTTTAGAACCGTCGGTGTAGATATGAATGGTACCTGCCACTTCCGGCTCTTCTATTTGTTCTGTTATAACTTTATATGGCTTATAAAAGATATATCTCGGTAAGATGGAGTTCATGTTGGCTTGAAGCAGTGGGAGCCTATCAAGCGCCCCCTGCCAAAAGCGACATCTCGCCTAACCAGATTCTACATCAGGTTATATTGTCATTGTCATCAGAAGAACCTCCTTGATGTAACTATCAAGGGGAGTGAGACTAAGAAGAACTTCCATGGCTCTGGTCGGTATTGTTTTCCTGTTATGTTGAAACATGCTGTTCTTTGAATTTGTTCTAGTTTACAGATAACTGTTAATTTTTGGGTTTTTGGTACCCAGCCAACTACACCGTATGTTAGCATAGGTTTTATGAGAGCCAAGTCCATGCGGCGGCTCTGGGGGAGAATCACCAGGTGCGCTTCACAGTTCAGCGGCATTGTTCATAAGCAATGCATGCTCTTTTGACTCTGTTTTCTAAATGCCAGTTCCATGTTAACTTGTACTTCACCTCTGTTGCAAAGTTTAGTTTTGTGTTTAGGAGTTCTAAAGGTTTTAATTCCATTTTCATCATTTTCCTTGTGAAAAGGACCATTTCTGTCTTCTTAGGATTGATAGACAGTGACTGGTCCTTGCACCACTGTTCTATAAGTTTTATAGCCACTTGCATTCTTTCGCAGAGAATGTTCTCAAAATTGACTGTTTGCAGAATTATCAGGTCATCTGCATATCCTATTGAGTAGTGACTGTCATTATTGAGGCGGCTAATGAGGGTATCGAGGACCATATTCCACAGTAGAGGTGATAGCACCCCACCCTGTGGACATCACTTCGCAACCAAGACTCTTATATTCACATCTTCTACACATATGTTTACTGCTCGCTTTGAGAGCATGTTATGTATCCACCCACTAACCATCTGTGGAACATTCCTATTGGTTAGTGAGTGTATTATCTTTGGGAAGGTGGTTTTATCAAAAGCACCTTCTATGAAAACACTCAAGGCGGACACCTTATTGCCCGGATCTCTCTATTCCGCCAGCAACTAGATGAAGGGCTGAATCAGTAGATCTGCCTGGGGTGTATGCATGTTAGTTTGGGTGTAGTGGTGCTGTTGTAATCACCGCATCTCTTATGTACCTTTCGCATAGCCTTTCTAATGTCTTCATGGAAAACGATGTCAGACTAATTGTTCGGTACGTTTTTGGGACAGTGTAATCCATTCTTCCAGGCTTGGGTATGAATACCACTTTTACCCCTCCTTATTTTTTGGGAATATACCTCAGAGCCAACGAGGATCTGAATATACCCACAAGGTGCGGTGTCAGTTCTTCCAGACCCCACTCAAGTAGGGCTAAATAGATACTGTCAGGTCCTGATAAATAGAGAGAAGCTGGATATTGTGCATCTAATTTTTTCATCGTCTTTAATGTATTTGGCAGTTTGTCAATCATAGACAGATATATTGTATTCTTCCTCTACCCAGTCGGCCACGTCTGTGGTAAAATGCACCGTTTAATTTCGGCTTCGTTAAAGAGTTACAATTTTATTAAACTCTATTAAATATCATGCTAAAAATAAAACGATAAAAAAAAACCTAGTATGGTAGTGTCATCTTTATTGACTTATTATAGTTTTTGATACTATTAATTGTTTTTCATTTTTCGCTCTTATTTTTTTTTTCTTTTTGTAAAATTAAAACACCTTGCATCTTTGAAACAAACCCATGTTGATAGGAACTTTTTATATTTTATTTTTGGGTAAGGAATCACCTAACGAGCGATATCACATGTTTTTTGAAACACCCTGTATACATATAAGGAAATAATTTTATTATAAGATCAAACGAACTTATTTTAAGTGAAGTTCGATCTTGATTATACACTGCACTCCTTTCTTCAGATGATAAGTAAACGTAGTACTCATTTATGAGCTAGTTGTGCACCATAGTCCAAAGCCAAAACTTATAACCTCACTTTCTATGTAGTTTCCGCATTTTTCGGGCGTAGCTATCACTTTTTTTAAAGCTCTGTCCTCCTTTTTTGTTGAAGAACCATTGCATCCCCAAAAAGTTGGAGAGTTTATGTTAGAATATGCCGAAAAAGAATGGTGCGTTCCTTTTTTGTTCTTTTTGTTTTTTTTTTTATTTTTGCTTTTTTCTTGTTTTTTTCTTGTTTTTTTTTTTAGTTTATGTTAACTGGAAAATGTGTAATTCGAACAAGTTGCTGTACCAGTACACACGATCAGAGAAATACTTTTATATTTTGATGACAGAATAATAAGTAGAAATACTGAAATCACATATCCAACTAAGTTTTGTGACTTAAACACATACAATTTTTATTATGATAATACATCTAAGATTCGACTTTTTTCAACGCTAATTCATAATCTGGAAGAACTAAAAAATCGCATAACAGAAAAGTGAGAAGATATCAACAACTGCAAATGTTGCATAACGTTTTTGTTGGATTGCAGAGATTGGTTTGTGTTTAAACGTGAATGAAAATTTTCAATAATTTCTATAGTTTTATGTAAATTTTGATTATGATTTAATTATTATATGTTTCTTTTTCTGTTGCAGTATCATTTCAAGGTACTAAACTTTGTTTACAATGAAAATGCCAAGTAATAAATATCAGTCTGTGGAAGAGGCTAAAGTACCAACCAAAAATATTTAAATTTCATTGCCAATTCTGATTATGATTTTTCTCGATTGCTCATTATAAGAAAGCATACTAAAGTTGCTATTCTAAAATGTAAATTTTAAAAGCAAAAACCCGAACCCTTTCTAATTCAATTCCGCCTACACCAGTGGTCATAATATGCAAAATAGAAAGGTAAAATTGACTTTTGCAAAAGGTTTGCGTAGATTTAGTTCGAAGGACTATTTGATATATGACAGCAATTGTTCCTTTTGGTCACTTTTCGACTATCCTGCCATAAAATCATTTATACTTGACCAAAAGATAATTGACCGCAAATTTACTGGGGATGTTGGGATTGCGTTTTGCAACTTTAGTTTCGAATTAACATTACTACTCAGAGGCCGGCTTAATTGTTGGGATTTTCTTTAATTTCAGTTGTTAGACAAGTAGAAAAGTTTTGGGGTTGTTTGTGTTTAATTGCTCGAGTTATTGTGACGAAGTTATTCAAGAATTTTCAATAAACATTTGGTGTTGTTCTTATCGATCTAATTTTAATGTAAGTTATAACCTAGATATACTAAATGTACAACGAAAAACCTTTTAGACAACCAAGATATATACTATTATCTCTTCATTATAATACTGTATAATTTTTGGAAAATATTACAAATTACTGAAGCCATCCCACAAAAATATACAAATATTCTAAACAATCTTCCTATGAAGAATAAAATACAAAATTTTAATAACACGATGCCACTAGTTTTGGTTCCTTTAGACCATCTTCATCACTAAAAAACAAAAACATATTAGAAATATTTCAAAAATTTTAAAGCTTGCATTATATCAATATTAAAGTCAATACCAAGTGGATCCATATTAACACTACAGCTGGGCAACCGCTATGTGGTTTTAAAAATTAATACTTTAATAGTATATTACATAACAAGAGCTAGATGCTCTTACAACTCGAGTAATGTACTATACTTTATCTACGACCACATTCATACATTCATAATAACGAGAAGGTTTTCATAATCTATAACATGTATTAAATACATCTAATTAAAAATATTGTAAATTGCAAATGCAAATACCAAATTAACTGAAGCAAAATTATTTTAGATACAAGCCTTTGTTAATATTATTGTGAATCAAGAACTTCATTTAAATATTTACTTATTTCTTCAAAAAAAAATTCTGCTTTTAAAACCATCTGACTAGCTTTCGAAGTATGCTTTTAAGTTTGGGTTCGTTTCAAAATTCACTTTATTTTATATGGAAATTGTTAGAATCAATAGTGATAAAGAAAATATATTTTTTTATAGTTGTTGTTTATCATCCTGTATAAATAAAAATTTATTGATTTTGTCAGAATAATGAAATCGATATACAAAAGGAAAAGCCTTTATTAATAGTAAAACGCTCTGCTAAAAGGTTATGGGCCCAGTGTGGAAAGTAAAGTATAAATAGGAAGAAGGAAGAAAGCTGAATATATAAAATTCCAAAATTTTAATTATACTGAAAGGCATGCCAGATTTGACAAGATTAAACTTTGCAAAACTAAATGGGCAAAACTACCAAATGTGGAAGTACAAAATAGAAATGCTTTTAATGAAAGACGAGTTGTGGGATGTAGTCCATGAAGAAAAAACCCAACCCGGTAACTAAAATGGACAGAAAAGCCAGAACGACAATAGGACTCTTAATAGAGGATAATCAAGTGATACACGTACGAAATTCACAATCTGCAAAAGAAGCATGGGACTCACTGAAACATTGTTACGAGAAACCGTCACTGCCAAGTAAAGTTTATCTTTTGAAGAGGATTTGCAGAATAAGGATGGAAGAAACTGGTGACATGGAAATATATATATATATATATATATATATATATATATATATATATATATATATATATATATAAATGTAATGCTAGATTTGGTGCATCAACTTAGAACTCTAGGAGCAGAAATAGCGGATTATCTGGTAGTAGCTTTTTTATTATGCAGTTTGCCTGAAAGTTATGATTCTTTAGACACAGCTTAAGAAAATAGAGATGAAAATAGTATAACTGTAGATGTCGTAAAAGAAAAATTATTGCAAGGATTTAGGAAGCGAAAAGAAAATCAAGAACATATTGAGAACAAAGAAAAAGTTTTGAAGGTGAGAAATTTTCACTAGTAATACCACTAGAGGTCAAATTATTTCCGGAAATTTTTTCGAGCTCATGAAAATTTTCTAAAAATATTCATGAGCGAGAAAAAATTTCCTGATAATAATTTGACCTCGCGTGGTATTCGGTAAGAAAATTCCACGCCGAATTATGGTTGAAAATTAAATATTTTTAAAATTTATTTTTCGTTTCTCAACAATGCAAATTATTTTCTCCAAGTCACCAGTGAAACATAAAAGGTGTTGTCGCCTTGATTGTTGAGTTGTCATGGTAACTAAGTGAGACCCTAACCTCGAATATAATTTCAGTTTTGAAGTTGTCAAGCGGCCCGACGTAAAAAAATGTTTCGCTGCAATTATTTAGGCCTTCAAATTGCTTATTTCTACTCATTGTAGTTGCATGGGAATACCATTTGAAAATAGAAAATAGTATATTCTTTAATTTTACGTAAGTTTTGAATAACTACAAGTGGTAGAAAATTGTTTTTCTGCGTTTTTATTAACATGCGTTATGAGCGCTTTAAAATGGTATGAAATTCATAACCAGCGTCAGCAAGCATCAATCGTAGGAGGCTGTGATCATTGTATTTTGACAGTTCAAAACATTAAATAACTCGCGTTTTGTTGCGATAAAGAATATTGCACAGCAAGTAAAACCAACAAAATTACCTATTTGTTTAAAAATGAATCGATTTGAAAATCATACGCTATGCAAAATATGCGTGAAATTGTCTGATGTAATGATCAATCATTGCACCATGACTTACTTACTCGGATTAATAGAGGATTGTGGCTCCAACTTGAAAAACGAAAATTTGTTCCGAATTGTCCATGAATATTTGCACCTAAACTACGCAAAATTCAAAGTGCTGAATGGGAAAAAGGTGAATAAATTAGTGTCTAAATATTATATATATTTTATTAGACATAGACACATAATTCAAAGCATCCAAAGTCCTGCATTTTCGCCATTAAGAAGAAAAGAAGTGGCCGAAGAATATAGAAAACACCTTAGCATTGTAACTAAAATGTATCAAAACTAAACCTATTATGTGAACAAATAAAAACCAGTCTGTCAAAAATGGTCTGTTATTGTAAACGTCAAAAAATTTCCAGTATAATTCGCTGTTGGGTACCCCACGAGAAAAAAATTTCCACTAAAATACCTCCGTTGCCATAGTGATCTGTCAAAAACACGTATTTTGATTGGTTCAAAATTGCAGGTGTGGAATTTTCAAAGAAAAACAAATCTGGTATGTCACTATTGCAATAAACAACTTCATTTAAATAAGGATTGTTATTTTCTAAAAGGGACATTTCAGAAAAATAAGGGTCGGTCTTTTCACATTCAGATAAAGTGTCAGGTAATCTTCCAGATAACTTAAAAAGTAATCTTCTCACTGTTGGATAAAACTAACTGGCTAATAAATTGGTCTAATCTAAAAGATAACTTATCGTACCTCTCAACTTCCTGATAAAGTGGTTAACTGATGGATAAGTAGGTATATGACATAATAATATGTGATACGAGTCAACATAATATTTTATTTGCTTTTATGGACGTTGTTGAAGATGTTGTTTCTGTAAATAATAGATTACTTATTTCGTATAATTATATATTATGTATTCTCGAAAAAATACTTGAAAAAATAAACGGTATAACCAAAAAAAAAACAGCCTTTACATACATATATAAATTAGAATATGGCAAATAGAGTAAACTAATGCTATTAGCACCAATAATACACACATAAACAATAAAAAACTACACCTTTGAAAAACTAAATTTAATCAAATAAACAATCTATGTTAATTACAATACAAGAGACCCAAGAATCAGTTTTTTATTTTGCAGTACTGCTTTGTGTTTCAAGCATTCTCTTGATTATTAAAAGTTGGCCCATCTTCTGTTTTTTGTAACTTGCTTTATGGAGTTTTAAATAATAAATAATTTAAGAAAAAACACAAACTTCTTTTAAATAAGTGACAGAACAAAATAACGACGAGTGATAGTAAGAGTGACATATCTTATGCATAAATACATTGATATGAAGGTAGTAACATGGCCACAGAACGTTAAAAAGAACCAGATAACTACCATACAGATTATTTCTTTTGAAAAGACGGAAACGTAATAACTTGTCAGATAGTAACTCTCGGATAATATATCCGTTGGTTAGTTAACTGGAACTTTATCTGAAGTTGAAAAGACCGACCCTTAAACTCATATGGTAAATCAGGTGAAAGAAAATGAAGAAAACGAAAATGATGTTAATCATAATGATGGAAATAATACTTTTAATGAAGTGTATTTTAATATACCTCAGACAGCTTATTCCGTATGGGATAGAGAAAGCAGCACGTGCATACACCTCTGGCACAGATGTTTCGGACATCTTGATCCACAAATTGTCAAGAGAATGGTAGAAAACAAGTTAATGCCAGGACTCTCCTTGAATAATTCCATCGAAAAACTAACATGTGAGAGCTGTATAAGAGGAAAATTAGTAAAATCATCATTTCCTGACGCATCTTCAAGTAAATCGAAGAACATTCAGGATTTGGTGCATTCGGACGTATGCGGCCCAATGCAAACTGTAACTCCAGGTGGAGGTATGTAATGACAATGATAGATGATTGTAGTCGGTTTACTAAGATATATTTACTTAAAAATAAAGATGAAGTAGCTGAAAAAATTGAGGAATATATAAGAGAAGTAGAGACTCAATTTAATAGAAAACCAAAGATAATAAGGTCGCATAGAGGAGGGGAATATATAGGAAATAAAACAAAACAAATCTCAAAAAGGGAAGGTATAGTTTTCCAGTATACTGCTCATTATTCGCCACAGCAAAACGGCGAAGCAGAACGTAATAATAGGTCTCTACTCGAAATTGCAAGATGCATACTCATAGACGCTAATCTTGATAATAAATTCTGGGGTAAAGCAGTATCAACTGCAAATTATCCTCAGAACAGAATTTGGATTAAGTCAATTGATGATATTCCTTTTAAAAGATGGACTGGAAAATACCCAAAACTAAACCATTTAAGAGTTTTTGGAAGTACTGTATATACGTTGACACCTAAAGTAAAATTAAGAAAACTTGATGAAGGAGCTAAAATGTATGTTTTAGTAGGTTATGAAGAAACCTCGAAAGCATATAGATTACTGGACAAATCTACTTGTAAAATTGTTATCAGTAAGGTTCTTGGAAAATGAATATGAACATTTTTCAAGAAGTTTAGCTCATAGTCACAAGGAAAGTGAAGTTGAAGTTATTTTTACAAATGTAATAGACGAGAGACTAGAAACCAAAGAAAGCTCTAGCGCAGAATCTATTTCACATGATACTGATGAACACCAAGGTCATGAACAACCTGACCAATTAAATGAACCGAAAACCTACACTGAGATTATGTCAACCAGATAAATAAAGATGGAAGACTGCGATGGATGAGAAAATCAAATAAATGATTGATCATGGAAAATGTATTTTATGCACTCCTCCTGAAAACAAAAATATTGTTGGTTGTAAATGGATTTTCAAAATTTAAAATGATTGGGAAAAGAAGCTAAATAAGAATAAGGTCAGGATCGTTGCAAAAGGAAACTCGCAAAAATATGGAGATGACTACGATGAAGTATGTGCTCCAGTAGTTAAGCATGCAACCTTAAGACTTCTACTTATTATAGCTGGAAACCAAAATATGTTTGTAAAACATTTCGATGTTAAAACAGTTTTTTTAAACGGGAATTTAAGTGAAGAAATTTACATGAAGCAACCAGAAGGGTTTATTAAAGAAGGAGAAGAACATCTAGTATGCCATTTAAAGAAAAGTATTTATGGTTTAAAGCAAGCAGCAAGGACTTGGAACTTAACATTAGATAATCATCTTTAAGATTTAGGATTTTAAAAGGGGACGGCTGACCCGTGTCTCTATTTTACTAAAAGCAATTAAATGTATGTATTAATATTTGTAGATGATATCATTGTGTCTAGTAATAATCTACAGATGATAACTGAATTTGCTCAAAACCTCAATCAAAAATTCGAAATCTACTCTCTAGGTGATCTAATTTATTACTAAATAAAAATAGAAAGAAACAAAACAGGGATTTTTATTTTAAGGTATAAAAATTATATCAATAAAATTTTAAAATCGAACAACATGGAAGAGGGAAATCCATCAAAAATTCCACTAGATCCAGGATATTACAAAAGAAAAGAAAATGATCAGTTGCTTTTAAATATAGGAAAATAATTGGTAAATTACTATTTTTATCTATCAATACCAGTCCAGATATTGCAGTAAGTACAACAATTCTGAGTAGACGTGTAAATGAACCAAAAAAATTGGATTGGATAGAAACTAAAAGAATGTTGAGATATTTAAAAGGAACTAAAGACTTGAAAATGGAGTTAGGAGGCGAAAATGGCGAAGTGAATCAGTTAATTGGATATTCTTATGCCGACTGGGGAGGTGATTAATCAAACATAAAATCTAATACAGGTATTTATTTATTTATTTATTTATATATCAATGAGTTCTGATCATTTCGCGAAGCAGAAAACAAGAAGTGGTGTCTTTCTCATCGACTGATGCAGAAATTATATCGCTCTCAGAATCATCTCAGGAAGCAATGTGGCTAAAAGAATTATTAAAATATTTCAGGCAAAGCAATCTGCAAATAAAAATTTTTGCAGACAATCGGAGCTGTCTTAAGCTACTTGATTCGGAGAAGATAAACGACAGAACAAAGCATATTGAAACAAAGAAACTGAAGAAAGAAAAGAAAATTAGTTCTGAACTTTGACCATCAGAAGATATGATCGCTGTTGTTTTTACTAAACCATTGAACGTACAGAAGTTTAGGTACAAGGTTTAGAAAATTGTTAAATTTTTTTTCTTGTTCACCATTGAGGAGGTGTGTTAGAGTCAATAGTAATAAAGAAAATATATTTAATTTTTATAGTTGTTGTTTATCATCCTGTATAAATAAAAAAAAATTGATTTTCTCAGAATAATATAATTGTCTTGTCAGAAATAAAATCTATAAACAAAAGGAAAAGCCTTTATTAATAGTAAAACGCATTGCTAGAAGAAATGACGATGCTTGACATAGAATACATTGCTAGTAATGATGAAGGTTTGAATTGTTTCATAAGTTCTCCAAAATATGCCAAAAGCACATACTGAGAAATTTAGTTTACATTGTTTTTTATACATCAGTCTATAAACTTTTGGTTTACTATTTAATATCTTGCCCTTGATTTTAGAGGCAGTAACTTTTTAGTAGTATTTGCAGCTTTTTTAAAAATATCAGCATGATTTCTATGAAATTCATTTTTACTATCTCACGAACTCATTTTATTCTTTAAAAAACTGATTTTGTTACTACAAAAATGGCTTTTTTTCTATTTCATGTCAAAACTATTTATCGTAACCATAGCGATCACATAGCAATGGAGTAATATGGATAGTTTGATAAATGAAACTGTTATGAAATCTATATATTTTTCTACACCCGTATTATAATAATGCACTTATATGCCCATAATCAGTTTCATATTGATAATGATACAGATTTTTCATAATGATACAGATTTTTAATCAATAGAAACCCATAATTTTTCAATCAAACATGCTGTGCATTTGACGTTCGTCCTAAGTTCCTATGTAATGTTTTAGTTGTCAAAATCAGTACGTTTTAAATTTTCGTAGATAGCTAAACTTCGATAATTATATTATCAAAATATCTGATATCAGCGATATAAAACACCATCGACTCATCCACAGTCCACACATATCGAAGAAAGCAGAAAATGCAGTACAAAATATTTTGCCCCAAAAATCTATGGTAATACCAATACCCGAGGTAATACCATTAATTACAATTTTGTAGCATTTTTTTTATAGGAATTCGAGTAATTACTGTTATTGTGTTCAATACTAATATAAATATTATATTTATAGTTCTTGATTATTTATCAGGTGTAGAAAAAATAGCGTATGCTACTCTTATGTAATGGTTGTTAATACACTCGCATAAGCCATACAAAACTCGCTTTCGGCTCGTTTCGTATCCCGGTTAATGCTCGTGTATTAATAACAATCATTACATGATCGTTGCATAATATATTATTACGTAACAGTTTTGGGATTTCATTACGTAACAGTATCTGTAATGAAGTATTTGATAAACAAAACGATACATAATAGACGATTAACTGTGGTGGTTGTAGATAAAGATTATTAAATTAAATAAAATAACTTACTTCTTAATGACGATGGGGGCAGGATCAACATATACCTTAGAGAAAGATGGAATAAAAAATAACAATTAATGATAATGTGAGATCTAATAATACGAAAAATATAGGATAAGATAACCTCAAAGGTTACAATTCAACCAATGGATAATAATCCACTATTCATATTGCATGAATATTTGGATGAAATGTAAAGCATAGTAATGTCAGTAAGAAGTAAAGCCAAAACGTCAACTTTACAAAATGGTGGATACGGTTTAATGCGACTCAAAGTTTATACAAACATGTACATCATTGTCACAATAGGCAAAAATAATATAAAAGTATATATAACAAAACTTAATTAAAATAACTACATACTATATATAGAATTGCAAAAATCACCCATGCTTTAAATTATTTGAAATCTATTAACAATATTAAAAAAAGTATTCTATAGCTGCATGATATAATCATAACCAAATCATTGTCAAGCTTTAAAATAATATAAATACCTAGTAACTAGGGGACTAGTCAAAATAATAACAAAATAAATATTATAAAGTTTCCACAATACATTAAAATAAAACAAATCTCAAAACATAAGTGTTTACAAAAATCAGATTAAAATATTTGTCAATTATAAGCCAACAAAATTTACCTAAAACTTGTTATATTTATAAAATTCATCAATGCTGTAAAAACATTCCTCCAGGAAAAAATAATAATAATAATAATAATAAAATAAAATAATATAATAACAATTGAATTAGTTCAACTCCAAACAAGGGCGGACACTAGCCTAAGCAACTTAATGCTTGTTTTGCGATGCCAGTCCTGTTTAGTGCTTTACAAAATATTATACTTGTTTTAATATCATATACTAGATTTAAATATTAAAATAATAACAGCGATAACTATAGCTGAAACAGTTCTAATTAATACTAAAGAAAAATAATTAAATATGAAGAAAGAAAATAAGGTAGAATATATTGTTTAATTGTCAATTTACTGAAGTATTTTTTTTATATTATATTTAGTTTATCGGGGTGATTTATTATGAAATTTTTAATGTCTATTTTATAGATTTTATATTTTTTAATTTGTTTTAGGTTAGCGGGTAAGAGATTATATAATTTTGGACCATGGTAAAAGTATGAATTTTGGGTAATTGATTTTTTAAAGGCTTCAGTTCTTATTTAAGTTTGTTGCGGATCTAGTTTTTGTATAATATTGGGGTGTTTTATCTTGTTCATTAAATATTCGTAGTAAGCATTGGTAGGTGTAGTGATTTTGTATATTAAAAAGTTCTGTTTCTTTATATAGTAGATTAGTTGAGAACATTTTTTTTTGAAAAATTATCTTTATTAGGAGGTTTTGTGCTACTTGTAATGTGTTTAGTGTTGTTTTATATGCTCCACCCCAAATAGTTATGCAGTATTTTATTATAGCTAATGATGTTTGTAATATAACTAGATTATTTTTTGAAAGAATTTCTCTAAGTTGATTAAATTTATGCATTATTACTCTTATTCTCTTTGCTACATATTAATATGTTCCGTCCATTTTAGGTGCTGATCTACGATCACTCCGAGATATTTAATTGAGGTAGTTATCTCCAAATTTTCACAATCGCATG
Source organism: Psylliodes chrysocephalus (assembly GCA_927349885.1). NCBI lineage: Eukaryota > Metazoa > Arthropoda > Insecta > Coleoptera > Chrysomelidae > Psylliodes > Psylliodes chrysocephalus. The sequence continues at coordinate 45,345,701 of OV651820.1, read as the reverse complement.
TGTTAATATGTTGAGGATATGTTTGGGCAGTGTAATTTTATATTTATATTATTTGGCTGATCTACTATTGTTGGTGAAAAAGTAATATATTTAGTTTTTTAATATTTAGAGTTAATAAATTATGGTTGAGCCATATATGTAACCTATTTAGTTCTGTTTCTGCAGTTTGTGTTACATTTTCCCAATTTTCCCTAGAAAATATTATAGCTGTATCATCGGCATAGCACACTAGTTGTCCTTTAAAGTTTGAAATTTGCGTGATACTATTCATATACATATCGTATATTACGAATAAAATCGGCCCTAATACTGTTCCTTGTGGAACACCTGTTTCTACTTTATTGTCAGTACTAAATAAGTTTCTAATTTTTACTCTTTGGGTTCTGTCCGACAAATAGTTTTCTAATAATTGAAGGGCTATTCCTCTAATGCCATATTCCCTAAGTTTATTAATTAATATTGAGTATTCCACGGTATCAAAAGCCTTGGCAAGATCCAAAAAAAACTGCTAAGCATTTTGATGAATCATCCAAGGTCTTCATTGTTGTTTTTAGGAGGTTAATTATAGTATTTTCCGTATTTGAATTTTTGATAAAGCCAATTGCCTATTTGTTATAATATTGTTTATTAAAAAATGAAAGAAGTTTAGTTTTTAGCGATTGCTCAAAGATCTTCGCAAAATTATTAATAATAGATATTGATTGGTCTATAGTTATTTAAATTCGTAGGGTTCCTCGCTTTAAAGATTGGAGTTATATTTGGTTATTTCCATTGTTCTGGTATTTTTCCAATAGCCAAACATTGATTTATTATGTAAGAGAGAGGCTAACAGATAAATACATGAATAGTTTTTATTATTTTTGTAGATAGATATTATCCGGACCTGGTGAACAATTGTTCTTTAGATTTGAAATATATGTAATTAATTCGCTATTAGTTACGGGTTTAAGATATATCGAATGGATTAGGTTGGTATTATTTAAAAAATTCTGTGGTAATTTTTTTTTTGTATTTTATTTGCCATTTTTCTACCCAAGGTTGCAAAGAAATCATTTGCTTCTTCTTTATTGTTTGTAATTAGTTTTCCTTCGTCATTAATTACATTACTGTATTCAATGGTTTTGCTATATTCCTTACCTGTTATATTATTTATAATCTCCCACACTTTCTTGCTGTTTTTTCCAGCTTCATTTATTTTATTTCTGTAATAATCAGTTTTTGTTTTTTTGATTAGTATATTTGTTTTATTTCTGAAAATATTCCTTAAATTTTAAATCTTAAAATTGATAGATGAAAGATTTTTAATGCCAATACTTTTGTGATACGATTGAAACGTGTTATATAGCTTTACATCCGATTTGTTTTTAATTGTAACAGACAATCTGGATTTAAAAGGAACTAGGTTACTTGAATTTCTGGTGTTGTAATTATGTATATCAAAGTACGTATTTAAAGTGTTTAAACTGCTATGTATAACTACAAGTGATTACAACATGTACACACATGGTAGCGGCAATATACGTAGATATTTAAATAGAGGTCAGAAGTGTGCATCATGCTCAGCGGAACAGATGACGCGAACTGCCGCTTTTTGTATTGAGGAAGCTTTATGAACAAGAGTCGCATTTCCCCAGAATACTGTAGCGTAAGTTAGAATACTATGAATAAGTGTAAAACAGTTTTTAATGCTAGTGTTAAGAAACGGTTTCATTTGTCTCAGAGCAAAAACTTTGATCAACAATTTAGAGCACAAGCTGCTAATATGTTCTCCCCCCAATTTAAACCTGCATCGAGAGTCCACCTAGGAGTTTAACAGGGTCATCTTTTGTAACAGTTTTACAAGATGTAAAAGTGATTCACTGATTTTTTTGTACATTTAATTTAAGTTCATTTGCGTCAAACCAAGTTTTAGCATACCAAAATCTAAACATTTATTTATCATATATTTTGGTGGTTTTACTTTAGTATTTGGAACTGATTTTAGAAGTTCTACTTTGATTTCGTCAGTTCCGACCGATTTGTTATTCTTGAGTTATTTAATTAGAAATAATATTTTTTTTTTTCATAAGTATGTGTTAAAACAATATAGAGTTTGGTAAACCCGTGATACTAGGAATACATTTTGAATTTTTTTTAATAGAGATAATTATTAATATTTGTACAAATTTTTACAGAAGTTAGTAGTAGTAATTACGATAATTGTAATAAATTTCTACTTCTACAAACAATAGTAAAATATACTAAACATTGTGGTCTTCTTTCCTATTGTTGTAGCATTTTATTCGGCAATTCAATTGCTATAATAATGAATAGTTTTTAACTATAAATTATAGTAAAATTTTCTACAAAAAGTTAAGTATTTTTCTACAAGTCTACTACTACAACATTGTAGTAAAATTTTCTAGTCACATTTTTTTCCGTGTGTACATAATTGGGTGATTTCATGAATAGTAATAATGAAGATATTAGTTGCATCATTTGGATCTGTTTTAGAGTATATTGCCTCCCAAGTAGGCATCTGTAATATTTTACTAATTTTAGTATGATTTAGATATTTAATAAATTTATTGTTAGAATCATTTTTTGTTATTATTTGTAATATTACCGTTGCATGATCTGTGATATTTGTTGTAACAACTAAAGACAAAATCATGTCAGATGTTTCCGAGATTTTTAATTTAATGAAAATGTGATCGAGACAAGTTTATGTTAATATCACCAATAAAAATACAGCAGTTATTTTCTGTTTGATTTCTTTCAAAGCATGTTTGTATAAAGTCATTGATGTCAGCGAAAGGTGATGTATAACAGGCAGTTTATAATATTATATTCAAATTTGATTTTTGTGTTTAAAAATTGTATGTTTTCTATATTTATCATTTCATGTTCAAACTCATAATTATTTTTTATGTATATTACGGTGCCATCATTTTGATTAAAATTACCTTTATTGTAAATTATTGCATAACCTGGTATATTATATAAATTAGGATTCGGTACTTTTTTAGTTTCAGTTAATACTAAACAATTACAATGGATATCTTATTCCTGCAGAAAGATCTTTAGTTCATCTAGATTTTTATCTATACTTCTTATGTAATACTTTGAAATTAATATTTTTTTTTTGTTAACATCTTTAATTTATCTACATTTCTTAGCGTTACTTAAAAAATATACGTTTCTGGTAAATTTACTTGAAAATTTTATAAATAGGAGTCTATAATATCTATTTAATATATCGCTGTGCTAGAACAATACACGGAAAAAAAATTGTAGAACAAATTTCTACAATTGTAGATTTTTTCTCTACAATAAATAGTACATATAGGGACAGGGACAATTTGTAGTAAAAATTTCCAAATATTTGTGGAGAATGTATTGTAGAGTTATTATCTACAATATTTAGTAAAAAGATCCAAATGCATCATAAGAATTGTTCTACAAATTGTTGTAATTTTTGCTATTCATTGTATGAATTTATATTAAAAATGTATTGCGTTTTGTGAAAATAAATACGAAAATTTTACACAATAAATAGTAAAAATTCATACAAATTGTAGTAATTTTTAATAAAATTTGTAGTAGTATTCCATAATTATTATAATTATAACCTAGAAAAAATGTTCCTTAATAAAATATTCAATTTATTGTTTTAATATAAAAGATTCAAATTCTTAATTACATTATGTAATAAATAACAGTAATAATAGCGCCCTCAGTCTCAGTTGGCTTTTCTGCACCTGAAAAATATGAAATAAAAATTAATACCAATTGAATTGTTCATACCCTTAAAACGGGGATATTTATCACCTTTACACTGATTTGGATATTAAATGACTAAGTCAGATAACTAACAAAAATGAGAAAGTAGGTATGTCACAATTAAGACAAAAAACATCATTGAACTTGGCACAAAATTCGATCGTTGGGCACAACATTCGATCGTTGGCCACAACTATTTTTTTTAAATAATCTACTAAGGTTATTTAAATTAGTTATCTAAAGGTAAATTATTCAGAAACAATAATAAATGTACTTACCACCAATAGAATTTATTTTTAAAATTTTCTCAAACGCATCGGTGCTTATAATATAATAATGTGTTATAGGTAAATTATTACTATTTTTTGTAGAGATAATTATTAATATTTGTACAAATTTTTACAGAAGTTAGTAGTAGTAATTACGATAATTGTAATAAATTTCTACTTCTACAAACAATAGTAAAATATACTAAACATTGTGGACTTCTTTCCTATTGTTGTAGCATTTTATTCGACAATTCAATTGCTACAATAATTAATAGTTTTTATCTATAAATTGTAGTAAAATTTTCTACAAATTGTTAAGTATTTTTCTACAAGTCTACTACTACAACATTGTAGTAAAATTTTCTAGTCACATTTTTTTCCGTGTACTAGGACAACTTAAAAAATGCCGATTTTGAGTTATCCGGATCATTACAATGTAAAAAAAAGCTCTTTCTGGTGTCAGATATACAAAATTCATTTATTTGGGCACAGTCTAACTTATATCTTAGTGTTGCAATTTATACATTTTAATTAGTTTTTAAGTTAATAGTAAGATATCTTAAAATGTCTCTTTCTTTCGTTTGAGTTGGGAATCGTTATTTTACATTTTTGTTGGTGAAATAGTAGGATATTTTAAGAAGTCTCACTCTTTTCCCAAGTATTAAGTTATATATTTTAAGATATCTCGGTTTTATAAGTTGTCCTAGTATTACACTGTCAAATATATCTCAGTATTTCACTACATAATAAGAATAGTATTTTAACATGACTGCATTTTAAAAGTTATCTTTGTATTGTGCCAAGATATTATTTAATTTTAAATAAAAATTATAAACTCCTTAAAGATGTCTCTGTATTGAACCATAGGGTGGGGCGCTCTTTGATGGAACCAAATATTTTTGTTCAAACTTGTCAGTCTTCAGTCTGAATTTAGTCTGTCGGCGGGTAGGGTCGTTTAAGTTTAAATTATGAAATCAATTAGAACGAAAAAAATTCTCCAAGAAGCCGCAAGATGTATTGTTTCACCAGAAAGTGGACCTGTTGTAGATATAGTAAGTAAATATACAGGGTGCTCTAAATACATAGAATATTGATTATTTCTTTTATAGAATCCGAATAATTCTTCTCAAATACGGAAAGATATTAAGCCAAAAATAAGCGGTAATAAGAACATCACGATGGTAAGTTTGCCGGTATATAGGTATAACTTCTAAGAGTCGTTTTCATAAATCGGTTGTTTTTTAGCCTGGTGATGTTTGGCTTGAAAGAGAAAACGAAACTCAAACATATTTGTTTAGAATAGAAAAAAAAAAGATGTAAAAAATAACCTTCGGGACCTCAAGGTATTTTTTGGAGAAAACCAGAAATTTAATGATGATTCCGAAGAGGTAGATGTTCCTAGTCCTTTCGAAGATAGTGATGCCGATATGGATTATTCTCCAGAAGACGAGGACTCTAATACGAGTTCGCGCAGTATTGATAAAGTGTTACCAAAAAAAGTCAAAAAAAATATCAGAAATCCATCAACATGGCGCCGAAATATTAAAAAAAAAAGGTTAATACTGGAAAAGAATATTTGTCCGAAGGGGGAAACATCAAGAGAAGTAAACGACTACAGCAGGGTTGCACAGAAACTTGTAGGCTACAGTGCAGCCAGAAAATAAATCATGAAAAGAGACTAAACATTTTTACAAGTTTTTATGAAACATGTGGTGATAAGAATAATCAGAGGAACTTCATAAATTCTTGTATAAGTCCAACTAAAGGAAGAAAATATCGGAATGCTAAACAAGACAGCAAACGATCGCTTAATTATTCTTATCATTTTAAAATTGACAATGAAAAGATAAAAGTTTGTAAACTCTTTTTTAAAACCACTTTAGACCTAAGTAATACAGCTATTAGTACCGTAATTTAAAAAAAAAATGATATCGGTCTGGTTTTAGCAGATGCTAGAGGATGTCACGATAATCATAAAAAACTTGATGAATATTTACGACAAGGTGTAATTGATCACATAAATACATTTTCACGAATCGAATCACACTATTGCCGCAAAGATAATCAAAGGGAATTTATTGATGGGGGACTTACTATTGCAGAAATGTACAGGCTTTACCTTGAGGACTGCCAGATTAAAGGTAATGCAGCAGTAAAACATTCTATGTATTCTCACATCTTTAACACCTGTTTTAACATTGGTTTTTTTCGCCCAAAGAAAGATTTATGTACCTTGTGTGATGAATATTTGCATGCCAGTGATAAGTCAATTTTGCAAGAAAAATATGATCCGCATCAACTTGAAAAGGAACTATCTCGCAAAGAAAAAGCTACAGATATTGAGTTAGCAACATCAAATAAAGATACAAACGCTGTTTATGTCTTTGATTTGCAAGCAGTAATACCGTTACCTTGCGGAAATATTTCTAGTTTTTACTATAAAAGTAAGCTAAATTGTCTCAATTTCACTGCTTTCGATCTCATTAATAAAGCTGGAATATGTTATTTGTGGCACGAAGGGGAAGCCCGTAGAGGTAGTAATGAAATTTCAACTTGTGTTTATAATTTGCTTATAAACAACTGCATTGGAAAAAATGTTACATTTTATTCGGACAACTGCGGGGGTCAAAATAAAAATAAATTTATGGCTATTATGTTTATTTACGTTGTAAGAAACTATGATGTGAAATCCATAACTCATAAATTTCTTATAGCTGGCCATTCCCAAAACGAGGGAGATTCTATGCATTCTTGCATAGAGTCTTCGAAAAAGAGAGCTCTGTTAAGTGGGCCTTTGTATACTCCACAACAAGTGGAAATGATTATTAAATTAGCAAAAAAACAAGGGAAGCCTTACTTGGTAAATAATATAAAATATACTGATATATTAGATTGGAAAACTTTTAGCAATAATTTCGGTAATTTTATCAAAAATACGGATGGTGAGAAAGTATATTGGAGCAATATAAAAATGTTGCGTATAACTAAAGATGATCCAAATACAATTTATTATAAAAATACCTTTGACACGGATACTTTCAAACAAATTAATATTAGTAAAAAAAATGACGATGATATACTTACTTCAGCATATATTGACAGGCCCAAAATAACTTATAAAAAAAAAGAGAACTTGTTAAGTTTGCTGAAACATGTACCAATAGATCACCATGATTTTTTTAAAAACTTAAAAGCCTTAAAAAAGGGCCAAAAAGAGTATGAAGATAGCAAATAAATTTGTTTAAATGTTTCCATTATTTTTATTTAATGTATCACCCGATTTGTTTGTGTTGTTTATTATGCAATTATTTGTAGTTTTTTTAGTAATATTTTTTTTAATAGAAAAAATAGTACCTGGTTAACTTTTAGAGCGGAGATTTGTTTTTTTTTTAATATTTTGTTGTAATAAGCACTTTTTTATTCAAGAATAACATTGTGGAAATAAATATTATTTTTTACTATAACTGTTTTTCTTTAACGCAATATTCGAAAGACAACTTACAAATTAAAAAAAAAAAGACAATAAACATAATTTACAGTGAAAACCGTGCAATACTAGGTTAACTAAAAATTTAAAAAATAGAGATAAGTTTGCTAATTATCTAAAAAATATAGGACAATACAAAGATACTTTTAACGAAAAGAGGTATAATTTTAAATAAATAAACAATAAGTCAATTCAATACTAAGATAACTTAAAACAAAAACTCAGACAACTTCTGAAAATGTGTTTAAATTATTTTTTTACTAGAACAATACAAGGACATCTTACAAAATATTTATTTAAAAAAAAAGTTGACACCTAATAACAATAATAACATTCATTGTAAATTTTTATGTACAAATCACAACGAACTACGTTAAGATCTTATTATTAATTTGAGTAATAAAAAAGTTAAGTACAATTACGGCATTAAAAGTCGATTTTCTCGAAATGACTTTTTTTTTAAGTTGTCCTAGTATTGTTCTAGCACAGCGATATATTATATACTTTTTTTTGTTTTTAATTTAATTCAAAATTTATGATGATAATAATACTTATAAAAAACAAAAATATTTATATATTTAATTTTATTTGGTCTGCGAGTTTTTTCTAGGTCTTAAATTCTTGTTATCTAATATTTGTTTATCTTGAGTTTTCTTTTTCTCTATTATTGACGAGATGTTTTCGGCTGTTGTTTCTTCCAGTATTGTTTCTTCGTTATTTTCTTTTTCTGAGTTTTTTGTATAGTTTTTTCTATAGTATTATCTGATCTGGTTTCCGAGACTTCTCTCCTGGTATTATTTTTTAGTTCTAGTAATTGTTCCTTTTCAACTTTATTATTAACGTTGCTGCTGATTTGAGGGGGTGTATTTAACGTAAATCTAGCTAGGCTGTCTTTGAGGAATGTTTCAGACGCAACAGGAGTTTGTGGGGCACTGTTTGATCTTGACTTATTACGTGCCGGTGATCGTATGTTTAGTAGTTTTTTCCATATCCTTAAGTTGTTCTATGGTAAAGACTTCATTGCTGACAACAAGTTGATGGCCTTGTATTTTGGCAAAGTAGTTTTTTGATCTCGCAATCTTCAGGTGTTTTCTCAGAATTCGGTTGTCTTATCTGTCTTCAAAACATAGATCTTGTACAAGAGTTATGTTTGTTCCTTTCAGTTTATTACAGTTTTTTAGTGTAAGATTTTTTTTAAATAAGAGATAAATTTAGTTTTAATAGTTTTAATGATATATAAATTATTAAAATGACAATCAGAAATGTGTACATCTAAAAGCAGCCTAATCTGTTCTAGTACCTCACTTATTAAATTTGTGTTGTCAGATACTTCCAAACCAAATATCAAAATGTTGTTTTTACGAATTATTCTATCAAAGTTAGTCTCTAATTGCTTTTGTTTTTGTTCAATATTTTCAATTTGGAATAAAAGATAATTGTCATTGGTTGGTTGAGATGTTAAATAGTCTGGTTAATCTACTGGTCCTTTCATTCTTGCTAAATGTCAATGTTAGTAATTAATAAAGTTTCTATAGTTTATGACCTGTCTTTCTTTTTCATGTTTAAATTAAGCAATATAATTTCGTTTATTTAACCAAGCAATTATTCGCGGGCCACACGAAAGGGTCCCGCGGGCCGCAAATGGCCCGCGGGCCGCACTTTGGGAACCCCTGGTCTAGAGTATCCTAGGCAAACGATCTAAGAAAATTAGTATACTCCCGTGTTAAATCATCTGAACACGATCCTCGTCAGACTCCAATTTGTTGAATTAAAGATAACTGATTAACTATTATAATAGATATGCTGATTCAATAATTATGACAGTCAAAAGCAATGGGCGTGTTCAGTGGTTCAGTTATTTACTATTTATACCATTACGTTGCGCCGCGCTGATTCAGCTTTTTTTGCTCTGTTGCCAGATTGAAGCTCTGCCGGCCTATTTTAATATTTTTATGTTTTGGCATTTTGTGAGACCCCTAAATATAAGGCCCTAGGCTAGCGCCTAGTGCGCCTAGTGGTTAAACCGGCCCTGTATACTATGAAAACGTATTGTATTATTTGAATTAAAAACTAGTACTTCGGGGTTAAAATCGCAAAAACTAAAGGAGGGTTCGAAATTTGGGTTTTAGTCATTGTTGCGTTCGCCAAATTTGATGCAAGATCCCCCCTTTAAGGTGACTGTACTAAATGTTGACAAGTGAAAAATGGTAAACAAATGACCAAAATTTAAAAAAATATGGGAATCGATGGTAACCTTTAAATCAAAATGTCATCCCTTTCACATAGATAGTAAAACCTAAAGTATAAAAATTCCTAATTTAATTAATAACTAATATTTTAAATTTTATACTTATATCATAACAAAGAAATTATTAATTGTCCACTTTGGGCAGTTTCGTTTATCTATTAAACATTTTTTAAAGAAGGTTCCGTTAGTTACCTTCAGTTGTACATTGAAGCTAAGTATCAATAATAATAAAAAAGTGAACCATATTTGATTAAAAGGAAATTCTCTCTCAATCCACAAATTCATAATTCAACAACATAGTAACACCTGGCATCAACATCACCAGAGAGTAGTGCACCCTACTGAAATATATAAACGCCAAACGGCAAGCAGCTATTCATATTATAGGCATTCCATCATACCAAATCATATTTGTAGCCTTTCAGAAATACCACTGGCGTACTCTCGAGAATAAATTATACATTTAGTAAAATGTGATGTATACAAAAGTTTCTACAATTAAAAAGAAAAAAATTTGAATAGAATTAAAAATTGCTGGTTCTACAAAAATAAACATTTGGATATAATACTCAATCAAATTAATTTGTAATCTTTAAGAAATACCACCTAGCGCACTCGCCAGAATAAATTCAGTAAAATTTGATCTAAACAAACGTTTCTAGAATTAAAAATCTGATGTGTCCAACACATGACAATCCTGTCTAGTTATTAAGGGGTTTTTCCGAATATATTGTAAAAACTATTGTATCACCCCTGTATAAAGGATAAACTACATATATACATTCTCCACACACATCTTACTCATAACAATTTTTTAATTATGTTCATTACTAAGGAAAATGCTGAAAAATTTAAATTTTGCACTTTTCCTCAATTTTTTCCATTATGGTCCGTTTTAGAGAAATCATGTTTAGAACAGAAATTACAGAAAGAACTTCTATTTAAAGAATTTTCTTCTCCAATCGCAAATAAAAGAGATATTTCTTAAATTAAAAGACGATACACTAAAAGGTACACCCCAAATGCTTTGACTATGTCCAAAATTTAATTAGCTCATCGCAGGATTGATTAAAGCTCAAGTATAAAATTTGGTGTTTACTATATCCGTTCATTAGTTATCGTGCTTGCAGACATACACAAGCACAAACAAACAGACATCATCGCGAAAATAATCAAAATGGATTTAGGGGACCCCAAAACATAAAAATCCGTCGAATACTCGAGGTCGAAAAAATCATGATTCGTGTACTTTCCTTATCTTTTCAAGGAGTAGGCTATCTTCCCTTGAAGCGTTTGTTAAATCCTAATAACTTCCAAAGCAGTGGCGGCTCGTGAGCAAAAAAATGGGGGTTCACAATGACAGAATATAGATCTCAGAACAGATTTAGGTAAAATACTTTCAGTTTTTATAATACACATTTACAAAACATTGAAAGATTTTTACCTAAATCTGTACCGAGTCCTATATTCTCTCATTGAGAACCCCCAATTTTTTGGCCACCAGTCGCCACTGCTCCAAAGTAAAATACTATTATATTATAATGTTCTACCAAACAGGAGGCAGTCAGGAAAGTCCTGAGCCCAGAGCAACATCTAAAAAGCTCCACCGATTTTTACTTAAAAGAAATAACTTAAAATAAAATAAAAAAGAATTTGTGGACGTGTCCCAAATAAATAAAGCGGTAAGCATAAACATTTTTATAATTATTTCTGTATGTCTGTTTAAAAAATTAATCTCTGGATTAATAAAAGTGTTAGTTTTGATTAATGATTTTATTATTTTTGTATGTCTATTTAAAAAATCTATTTCTGGATTAATAAGAGTGTTAAGTTTTTATTAGTGATTTTAATTTCTTTTTTCCAACAAACAGAACCATAGTTAAAGTAACAGTTAAATTAAATTAATAAGTTCTCCCCACCAGGTTGTATTTTGGGTTGACCGGACTTTATCCAAACCTTGGAGAAGTTCGAGCTACCCGGAATATAGCGTGGCGAGCTAGAGCTCGTCATGGCGTCGTCAGATAAAATCTGAGCTACCCAAACCTCTGAAAAACTACTCTGATAAGCCACGACGTGACCATTAATTAAAAATTGCTGTCTTTCTCTCTTATCTCTAAAAGTAACCTCAAAAAAATCTGACTGAACGATAATTATCACGATTGCTGTCCATTGGATAGTTGTTTAGTTGTTTATACAAAGAAAGAAAGAAAGAAAGAAAGCTCTGCTGTACTGGTACTTAGTATCAGCGCCTGCCAGCTAACTTATTAATTTAAAACATCTACCATACGGAACAATGTTTCGCTTTTTCATTTGGTCAAACTTTTTTATTTAGCTGTAAAACTTGTATAATATTGATATTCTGTTGTCTGAAATAATTTACGACACAAAAAATTGATGTATGTTACCTAGCGAGTTGTACAACATAAAATATGACACAAAAAGTGTGTACCAAAAAGTTTTATACAAATAAAAAAAGTTTATCTTACATTTCATAAAAAAAATCTAGTTTAAAAGATCTGCAATCTTTTACACTTGAGGAATAGACTTCAGAAGAAACTAAAAACAAAAGAATTCCTCGTCGTCCAAGTCCAAATCTATTTCTATGGGTTTCGTTGCTAAATCGTAATTATTTATGATCTTCTTTCCTTTGCTTTTTTTTCAAAAGGTTTTATTTTGAGAGTCCTTTGAGAAACTTTTTTTAGGGCTTCGTTTCTCAATTTCAGTCAATATCACAGTTTTTCCTTTAGCTTCACCTCCCTTTTCCAGATTCTTGAAGTCACCTTTTGGATAATGTTTTATAGATTTAGACAATATGATTATCGTTGACATTTCTGAGTCAAAAGCGATGTTCTAGAACAACTTCGCTAATTAATATACTCCCCAGCATTATTTTTATTCATATCGTTGCCAGGTTCAACTTCAACTAAAGATCCGATCTCAGTAGCATATTCATACTCAGTCTTATCATTTATTAAATTATCTATTTCGGTAACGTTGGATTTGGCAAAATCCGCTTTATCAGAAATCTCGCGATTATAAGGGTAAATTCCAGTAGAAGAAAAACCAGACATGATATTTTTTTTGAGTGGTGGCTACACTGAAAAAATGAAATGGTTAAATGAACAAATAAAAAGTTGTGTCAACCGTTTCCGATGCTCATATATGGCGGACCTTCTACATGTATTGGTTTAACCATAAAATAATGTTGAATTAATGATGGTTCCTTTAATAGTTTACATACTTCGTGCAAAGTACAACTATTTGTTGCAACAAAGATGGAAAAGGTTACACGAACATTTTTAAAATGTTGTTTAGTGGAATACGTGTAGTTCCTTTAACCTTTCCACCATTAACCCAACCAATATTCACTGTCCACTGAAGCACTAGTAAACGTTGGAATAACACAATTAGGGGGTTGAATGTACGCCTTAAAATCACAAATCAACATTTAATTACATATTGGAAGAACACTGTAACTTGTTGAATTAAATACCAACAAATAGTTAAATGAACGTTGTAAACTGTTAAGTAAAATACTTTGCACGTGTTGATTTGACTTTAAATTATGTACAGGGTGGGCAAATTTCGATGTTTTAATAGAGAATCTCGTTAACTATAAATGGTATGGAAAAATGGATCTCCCATCCTCAATATCTTTTTCCGAGAAAAACTTGGCATTTTCAAAAATTGGCTATTGTCTTTTGTTTGCGAGTTATAAACAAAAGTTCGTTTTTGCAAATTTTGATTACATGCCATTTCTTGTTTATTTATGAAATTAGAAGAAAATAATTTATACGTTCTTCAGGCACTTTTTTGATAATAATCCAGTGGCGTAATTAATTTTTTTTTAAATAAAACTTTATGCTATAACTCGAATTTGATGAATTAAAAAAAAAATGACTACGCCACTGGATTCTTATTAAAAAAGTGCCTAAAGAAGGTTTACATTATTTTCTTTCACTTTCATAAATAAGCGAGATAATGCCATATGAGGAAAATTTGAAAAACAAACTTTTGTTTATAACTCGAAAACAAAAGACAATATACAATTTTTGAAAATGCCATTTTTCCGTACCATTTCTAGTTAACGAGATTATCTATTAAAACAACGAAATTTGCGCACCCTGTACTACAATGGGGATGTCTCTTTATTTTTGCACCCTATCTTATATACAGGGCGCCCAGTTAATTACTGTAGTTAGAAAAAGTGTAAATACCAAAGTTGTGTAGTCTTTTAATATCTTTATATATTTATATATCTTTTTTTAACTATTTTATTGTATATTGGGAAGAAATTAATTTCATAAAATGTCAATGAAAATCTTTTTTATAAATAAATTTTTTATTTAAGTACAAATAAACTTTTTACCACTTGAAACAGTGTGGAAAAACAGAGGTTTTATATTATTAAGTTCTAAATATTTGCACACAAACAGTTCGTCCATATCTTTTATTTCATAAGCATGTAAATGTGTATTTAAAGAAACAGTTTCGAACTTTCTTAAAATAAAAAAAACATTAACTTGTTTATAAACTAAAACAAACAAAATTTTCCCAAACAATGGCAAGTCATTATCAAAACTTAACATCAAACATTGATCACTATAATATTTTGTACCAGATATTTTAACATACTTAGCTGCAAATGAATTTTCTGCCACTTCTTGTCCGTAACTGGTCAAGAAAAAAAATGTACTCCTTGCAAAGATTAGAAAACGAAATATTTTCAGAACCATATTCAAGATGTCTTGACAAGTTTTTATTAGCTAAAATTCTGCATGAAAATACTAACTGATTAATTATGCTCTCAGTGCTTTCTACAATAGACGGTTTCCAACTTTTAATCCTTCCTCTGGGTGGAATTAGAGTGGATAATAAGGTAAGTTCAATAGACCTTCTGCTGTCTACAAAATTAGTCTGTTAAAAAAAGTACATACATGTTTTGGTTCCTTACTTTCATCTAAGTCCACCGTCAAATATTCAAACAGAATAGCTGAATTTTTGTCCGGTGTACTCGATTTCAGCTTTATTATTAAAAAAAAAAAATGTCCCCATTTGTAAACAACAAGTTACATTTGTTGGAAAACAGTATATTAAAGTCATATCCGATCTGAAATATGAACAGATATTAAAAAAACTGAAAAATATTTTAAATGTAGGTGTATGTACCAATTCGAATGATTTTTTATTTTTTAAAATTGGCCATTCTTCAAGGAAATGTTGTACAGTTACCACTGTACTCATTCTTCTTAGTGGAAATGTTTTTTTCCAGTGGCCTAAAACAAGGTCCCATGGTTCTGACCAGTTCTTGAGCCATTCTAAACTGTCCGTTACGTCACCTAAGAAAAGAAAAATTATTAAATAACCTAATAAATTTAAAACTTTTAAGAAACATACAGTTAAAAACGAGTCGTGTAAAAGCTATCCACATTTTAAGTCCATATTATGTTCTGAATGAAAGGCATAAATGAAAGGATCATAAAGATCAATGTTGGTATAACTTACTTGTCAAATCAGCTGAGGCTTTCTGAGATTCATTTTCTTTTCCATCTTTAATGCAAAGCTTTTTTTTTAAGTTTCTATATTTATCTATAAGTTTGCCTTTTGGATTTATTGCTTTATTTTTGAGGGTGCGTTTCAGTGTTACCCTTGGAATGTAGTAGGTATCCTTACTCTCATTGGAAAAAAGTTGACAAATCTTTTCTGACAACAACTGGAAATCAGTAGGCAATAGGGACCTAAAATTGATGCAATAATTTGTTTATCAAACCTACTGTTAAAAACATGCCAATATGATACTGTTCACACAGTAGTCTGTGAAGAGTATTATAGATTTACTTTTAAGAAACCAAAACTGTTAATATTCATCCAAATTAAAAAAAAAATTGTATCAAAATCCTTTTCGTCAAATTTTATACAACTTTTAAAAATGTCCGTCCGTCTGCCCGTCCGATGTCATGTTTTTTTGTCCACACGATAAGTCAAAAACGAAACATATCAAGTTGAAATTTAAAAAAAAAAAAAATCATAAATCAAAATCGAAAAACAGTATTAACTTGAAACTTTAAATAAAAATCAAGCTCTATGGGGGACGAAGTCTATTAATTTGGAAAAAAAATTGGTCAAAAATGTGGTGTTTAGGGGGGGGGGGAACTTGAAAAAACATAAATCAAAAACGAAAAACAATATTAAATTGAAATTTTCACAAATGAAGCAAGCTCTATAAGAGGGCGAATCCTATTGAAAAAAATAATCCTAATAATGATGGGGTTTAAGGAGGGGTTCAAATTTAAAAAATCAGAAATAAAAACTAAAAAACGGCATTAACGTGAATTTTTTTTATGAAAATCAAGTTCTATAAAACGATGAAGCATATTAATTACTGAAGAAAATTAGGTCTTTAGGGGGTTAAAATATTTAAAAAATCCTAACTCAAAAACGAAAAATGATATCAAATTAATATCTTTGGGGAAAATCCAGCTCCATAAAACCTATTGATTCTGAAAAAAAAAGATTAAAAATCAGGGGGGGGTTAAGAGGGTTTGTTAAACTGTGAAAAGTTCAACATAAAAGGCCAAGCATTATATATCTTTACTCTAGTTAGAAATATAATTTCGGATTTACTTACGTCCCTTGCTGTATAGCACCATTTATCAAAATGTCCACTAGTAGGTCTCTGCATTTTTTATTTAACTTTTTTCCTTTTGAAACATTTTTAAAATGTATTGGCCATGAACAGTCTGCTCTAAATAACGTTTTAGATCAAGATTATAAGTGTGCAAAGCTAAATTATTTTCTAAAAATGATTTGCCACAGAAACTCATTTGACGTTGAGAAGAAACTTCATATGCCTGCTTAAACTCATTATTAGGTTCTTCATTAAAAAGGACATTGTAAACAACGCTACTGCTGTCGCTAGTAGATGGCGGTGGTTCCATAGTACTTACCATGTTAACTGAAGTGGCTGAATCTAATAACGAAAAGCTGTTATCTGACTCAGATGGAACTACCTGTAAATTTGTTTATGTTAATAACTGCTTGATTTTATAGAAATTGTTGCATTATTCATATACTTACACTTACACTTAATGTTTCGACTGTTCGCCACAGTACTTGCATGTCTTTGTATTTTTCTTTGGACAGCATAATCAGATCTGTAATAAAAAAAAATATGTAAATTTAAAATATGTATGATAAAACTTTTTCCAATTTTTTATCTTTATATAGATTATTTGGAAGCTTGAATTCACCGGTGTTGTTTGGCTTGTTTGGCTTGAATAATTTCCCCACGAGATCTGCTGACTCCCATGCGCTTTTTGTATGTATTGCGATAAAAAGCCAGTCTGGGATGTTCAGCAGAGAACTTCTATCTCTCTTAATGGTCTGATAGGAAAAGGACATTTCTTCAAATACAGTGGTTAAAGATGTTTAGTCCAAGAACGGAAGTAGTTTTATTGTACGTCCTCTACAACAAACGGTGTTGGGCCAATATATCACTGCATTCCAGTCTGATGGAGTTTCTGTTTGGGTCTTTTGATTGACTAATCCAAAATCCTTATCGCTCTCCATATAAGAATGTCCGCGTATTGGAAACGTAACTTTGACGTGTTCTAGCTTTTTTTCGTAATGAATGATATGGTGCCAGAATCTAAAAACTGTGTAGTTTTTATTCTGTCCACCACAAGAATCGCAGAATATCTCAAGACGTTTGACATTGACTGGTAAAAAGTTGTAAATGAAGTGATGTAAGAGGAAACACACATTGTCGCGTCCTTTTTTTTCACTATGTCACTGTAGGAATAGAAAATACTTTATTGGTTTGAAAGTACATGAACATTGAACAAGTATAATTACAGCTGTCGGCTGTAATAAACGTCATTCGTTGAATTATTTGGAATAGGCAGATTTTTAGAGTATTCCATATAAATGGCTTCCATGTTATCGTGAAGACTAGCTGATCTTTTAGAAGCACGTTGTCTGTCGTAAAATGCATTAGTTTTTGATGGATGTACTTTCTTTTCTGTCTCGAGCTTTTTTATTGTTGTTAAGAGTATTGCTTTTATATTTTTGTGCTTTAGCTTCTTTAGACTCCAAGGTTTTCAGGGCAACAGCAGTTTCGTCACATTTGGAGCAGGTGTCCGATCTTGGGAAGCCAAAACCAATATTGAATTTTTCATTGACAATTTCTCTGTACCTGTTATACGATATTTTCACCTGCGGAAACTTAATCTTGAATAAATCGTACATTTTTGCTACGTTTAGTTCTTTAGAATGGTAGGTTCTAGAAGACTTCTCTAAACTATAATGCTTGATCTACCACGAAATGATGAAATGTGTTGGCAAACTTTCAAACTTTATTGACTGTTTTATTTTTGAGCTTGTGTGGTTTATTTCTGTGTCTGCCTTTGCCATCTCTCTTAGCACTTCGGGACTCTTTCAAACTTGTTTGTATACTTTGTATTCTACGTGGCGTTATTCCATGCAGAGATAAAAAAGCTTTGTAGCATACCTGCCTATCCATGATATTATCATTCTCATCCTCTAAGTTGCATCGCACTCTATAGGCATATGAAGCATCGTTAATCTTGAAACTTTACTCTCTGCACATCTAGGCCTTCTCCTTTTCCCAAGCACAACAGTTATAAGGCAAGCAAGGTAAGAATTCTGTTCATCTAATGTCTCCAGTCGATTGAAATATCCAAGTATTTTCCTTCTTTCTGTTTCCCTGATTTTCGAGAAGCACTTAAATCGTTTATATTGACAATCTACACCAATTTCATGACTTTGAACTCTAAATTTCTTTGCAACGTCCGTTATTCTCCCAAAGCTTTTACGTTTTCTTGTTTTTCCCTCCATGTTGCACACAATATGACGAAAAACACCGAGTAAACGTATGAAAACGTTCATTCACAACTGCTTTAATTCACGGATAAACTGCGTCGGAGGCCGAAGAGCGTCGTAATAATTTCAACCGGTGCTCTTCAAAGGAACTGGACTATCATCGTTCTTTCCCGTTACGCGCGGACTTCCATCCTCTGCGACTGCTATCATTATTCCCGTTTTTGATAGTGGCAAATGATAGAGCTGCCAGAGATGTATAATAATCCGTAAAAATCTCATTTTAAGAAAAATGGACCTTTATCGTTTTTCCGTGTGGTCTTCAAATATACTTTCTTCTGTTACTAATTGTCTGAGTCCCGTTTACCATAATTACGAAAACTTTAATTAAAAAACAAATCGTTTGATAATAATCTTTGGATACGCCAATGATTCCATCACACCAAAATCATATTTGTAACCTTCCAGAACACATTCTCGTTTCACATTCCAGCAACAATGGAACCCCGCGCGGCGAATCATGAATAACATGTCAAGTATTTATAATGCACATTTTGTGATACAATCTCAATTTTATTGCTAATTTATATTATTATTGTAAGTGGAGCAGCACCACAATCAACTCAGATTGTAAAAAAATCAAAAGTTGTTTTTAATATAGGAATGAAGAAGAGTGTTGATTCCTGATAGGAATCTACCTGTTAAATATTATTAAAAATATTAATAAATAATGTTATATGCATTAATTAAAAAGTTATATTTTGATTAATTTTATATACAGAGGCACAATAATATCTGTCACCATATGCTATGATAGGTGAGGTATAATATTGTATTAAACCTAAGGTGTATTATGTGCATTTGTGTTATCTAAATTATCAAATAAAGAAATGTATCTCATTTGATCAACAATAGTTAAGAAATTGTAGTTTTGTATTACAGCCGTAGAAAAAAGATATAGGAATAAAACTTTCGAAGTTTTATTGGAAATTGAGTTTAACATTTTCTTTAAAAAATAACCAAAATGAGGTATCACAATAATTTTTATTTGAACAAAAATAATATTTGCTCACAGCTATCATCAGACCTGTAATACAAAAATTGTTGTCGGCCAAAATATATTTTAAATTAAAATGCACATAAAAACAATAGTTTATGTTTAAAAAATTACATACTGGCTAATTTAATATAGGACATAAGCAAAGTTTTTGAAAAAAATTAAAAAGTGCCGAGCCTTCCAAGGTTATTCGATAATATGGTTCGAATTCCTATAATGCCTAATTTTTATAATTAAAAGTAAATTTTAATGACTGGGTAGGATTCCTTATTCTGACAAACACAGTTGGGTTCCAACTGACAGTTCTTTCAATGAAACACACTTTATATAAAGTGTTGGTATCGTTCTATCTTCATTTAAATTTCTTGTACAGCCGGAAATGGCTATTCACACTAAATTTATATGTAGTAACAGGTGGTTTATAAAAGTGATCCATTTAAATAAGATATATACACAATTTTAATCAGCAATTAAAAATTTTCTTAATAAATTTAAATGTTGCTCGATTTAAATAATTAAATATTTTTTTTTGAACAAGGATAAATGCCTTTACAATACTTGCGATCCATTGCTTGCGTTTAATGTTTTTGTTACTAGTTTCTTCAGTAATGAAATAAACTCACCAAAATATTAACATTTGTTATGTTATGGAAATTAGCCCTAATTTAAATCATTTCTCAAGTTCTCATAATTTGTATATATATTTTTATTCGAACTATTAATATCTGGAATTTTTTAAATTTTAATGGGTAATCCTAGTGTGATCAGTGATGTTATTTTCATATACCATTGAAATACATTCAAATTCGAAATTTGGAATATTGTGTTTCTTAAAAATTTGATCAAGACATTTGTCTCGTATTTTTGTTAATCATCTAAATCAAATTACATTCAATTAATAAATTTAAGTAATTATACATAGTATTATTTTTTAAGGTAATTTTTATGTTTATATCATCTACTAGAAGTTGTGAAAAAACCTGTAATTGTTTTGTTTGTTCTAAATAATGTTCGAGTTCATCTACAAAAATGTCTTCACTAGTTGATGGAGACTTATATATACTAGTTAAACCCATATTTTTATGTGTTTAATGCATATTTTTATCTGTAAAGCTTTCAATAGCCATAAAAATATTTGTATGAGTATTGTGACGCGGAGCCAACCCTGTCTAGTAAGCGACCTTCAAGGTTGCCACCCGACTCATGATTGAAACACCTCTGACGTATAGATACAAACGCTCCGCTTCGCGAATCTACCAGAATCAAGCGGTACATGCCGTTGAATCATAGAGATGGAATTCTAGGACATTCCATTATCGTCTAGAGACTTCTCGTACAGAGTGAACTTTGTATAAATAGCACAATTTCGTCAACGGACGAGTAGTTTAGAATAAAGTATTGGATTGTAAAGATAAATTATAAAAAATAAATTAGAATTGTGAGTTAGTGCCTAAGTATTATATAAATCAATTAGTACGTCATAAATAAATTGTAAACAGTGTGTTTTAAATAAATAAACTCTAAATAAATTAAACTATCGTTACATTGGTGTTAGAAGTGGAACTTGTAAATAAATAGTGGACAATAATGGCTAAAAAGCTGTATGATTTAAAAGTGTCTGAATTGCATCGAGAACTAGAGGATCGTGATCTGGAGACGACAGGGAAGAAAGCAGAATTGATAGAGCGACTTAAAAAATTACTAGAAAATGAAGGTTTGGGTCCAGAAACGTTTCTATTTTCGGATGCTGAATCTGCTATAATTTCTTCAATTTCATCTTCTGATGTCTTCACTAAAAAATGAAATCTACGACTTGGAAAACAAAATGTCTTCTATGGAAAATAAATTTTTGTCTAATATTTCTTCTTTAGAAGAAAAAGTGTCTTCCGAAATATCTTCTATGAAAAACGAAATTTCTTCTATGGAAGATAAGATTTCTTCTGTTGAGAATAAAATAATGTCTTCCACTGAGGAGAAAATAAAACACATGGAAAGAAGATGGAAGAACTGGAACATACAGAACCTGCCAAGGACGGTGAAATAAAGTGCCATGAGTTGGAGTCAAAGTTGAAATTGGAAAGAGCTGTAAATTCTGCTCATGTTAAAGCCCCAACTTTTGACGGGAAGATGTCATGGACGAACTACCTTAAAAATTTCTAAACGGCTGACAAAGTAAAAGAATGGTCTGAACGAGAGAAAGCAGTAAATTTGACAATAGCTCTTCGAGTAGACGCTTTAGATGTTCTTCAGACAATACCTGTGGAAGAGACAGATGATTTTGAACAACTGAAAAAGAGACTCAACATGCGATATGGCCACGAACACTTGAAGCAGGTGTACCGATTACAGTTGAAGAATCGCAAACAGAAACGTGGCGAGAGCCTTCAAGAATTTAAATTAGATATTACGAAGATGGTGCGATTTGCCTACCCATCAGCTCCGGAATACATAATTGAATGTTTGGCCGTTCAAGCATTTGTAGATGGACTTCGTGACCATGAAATGCAAAGAACACTTTGTTTAGCCCATCACAAAACATTGGTCGATGTCTTGTCCGCTGCTCTTGAATATGAAGCGGCTACGCTGGCTTCTGGTAGTTACAGTGAGTAAGGACTGTAAAAGAAGAAGAACAGGGAAATAAAATGGACCAACTGTTTTACATGATAAAAACTCTTATTAAGAAGCAACTATTAGGTGTTGGAATTGCGGTGAAATGAAAAATGTAAGCAGTTCGCGCAAATGTCCAAAGAACACTACGAATCGAAAAACCGTGACGGTGGCTGTATAGGAAGGAACGGTGTTGTCTGAAAGTAGTGGAACAATAAGAGTAACGCGGTTGCAAGGAACTGTAGAGAAACCAACGCCTGTTATGGCGCAATGAAGGTGTTGGTCAAGGAACTCTGACTGAAAAGGAATTGGCCACATATGCTAAAGAAGTTACAGTACGAAGAACGTCTGGTTTAGCCATTTTTTGAAAAATGCCTTCTGGGCCGGAAAATGCATTTTCAAATTCCATCATTAATTGCACCATTATAAGACCGACTGGAAACTCGGAAATATCACTCGGAAATCGTTATTCTGGGGGGTTTTCAAGGCTGCCGAACTCGATTCTGGCATTAGAATTACCCGGGTGTGGCTCTGTGCGCAGGGGGTGAATTGGGGAGAAATGACAGCATGCATGAAAATCGCTCCAAACTCGTTACTCGAGGGGTTTTCGGGGATGCCGAATTCAATTCTGTTATTGGAATTACCCGGGAGCGCTCAGGGGCGGCTCTGCGGGGGTATCCAGGAGTCATCCTTGGGGAAAATTAGCATAGTTCATGGGAAGGGCTCCAAACTCGTTACCCGGGGGTTTTTGGGGATGCAGAATTCAATTCTGGTATTGGAATTACCCGGGGGCGCTCGGGGGTATCCGGGGGGTCATTCTGGGGGAAAAATTGCATTTTCCATGGAAAGCGCTTCAAACTCGTTACTCGGGGGGTTTTCGGGGATTCCGAATTCAATTCTAGCATTAGATTTCCCCGGGGGCAGTCGAGGGTGGCTCTGTGAGGTTGCGATTGAGCTCGTCCAAAGCTAGTGAGCAAAAATATATGCTGAAGCAATCAATGCGTTAACCGATCATATCAAGCGTGTCTATTTCCAAGTACAGGCTTTGTGTGGTTCACAAGGTCAAAACGACACCTTAGATCCGTTGGAATAGAGGTGAGAATTGGTGGATGGAGAGCTCAGTCCTGTCACCATGACCCAGAAAGCCAGTCCTGAGGAAATTTTAAGCAAAATTTGTTGTTTTTGTGAAACCGACTGTGGCACGAGGTGCGGGTGCCGCCGAATTGGGTCGGAGTGCTCACTTGCATGCAAGCATTGCGATGGCAATTGCTCAAACCAAAAAGGCACTTCCAACGGGGCCGAGAATAGTGACGAGGAAGAAGATGAAGATAAGGAAGGGGAAGAAGATGAAGAAGAGGAAGAAGAAGAAGAAGATGTTTAGTATTTAAGTTAAAAATTTAAGTTTATAATGAGTAATTCAACATTAATAAAAACTCGTATTTGTTATTTGAATAAAGTATTATTTTCATAATTTGTGATTTTTCACTTTCTCCTTTACCATTTCCCACAGACCCACCCCTGAGCGCCCTCGAGGAAGTCTAATGCCAAAATTGAATTCGGCATCCTCGAAAACCCTCGAGTAATGAGTTTGGAGCGCTTCCCTTGGACTATGAAATTTACCCCCCAGAATGACCCCTCAGATATCCCCGCAGAGCCGCCCCTGAGCGCCCCGGGTAAATACAATACCAGAATTGAATTCGGCATCACCGAAAACCCCCGATAACGAGTTTGGACCGATTTTCATGCGCGCTGCCATTTCTTCCCCAATTTACCCCCCGCGCACCATATAGAGCACCCCCGTGCACCCCTGGGTAATTCGAATGCCAAAATCTAGTTCAGCAGCCCCAAAAACCCCCGAATAACGATTTTCGAGCGATTTTTCCGAGTTTCCAGTTGTTCCTATAATGGTGCAAGTAATGATTCATTTGGAAAATGCATTTTCCGGCCCAGAAGGCATTTTTTAAAAAATGGTTAAACCAGATGATATATACTTTTTTCCTGGGACCTTCCTGAACACAATGCAAAAAACTGCATCTCGATATCTGCTGTCTCTAAAAATTTCCGCTATTTTTCCTATTTTCCCTGCACTATAACGCTGGTTTTTTTTTGTAGATAATTTTAATTAAACGATTTTGGATTACATATTCAACCAACGAATTGTATTAAATAATAATTATTAAACTCCTAGTCATACATTTCCTCAATTCATAAAATTTAAAAATGAATTTTCTTATCTTGTGATTTTAATGACGTAAAGTGATCAACCCATTTCAAATTTTGATCAATTTTGATACCGAGGTATTTTGTTGTGTTTTTCATTTTAATTGTAAAGTTGGCATTTTGTTTTTATTAACAACGATTCCAAGAACTTTTGAAATTATTATTAAAATGGCCTTTGCAAATATAATTCTCAATAAAGAGCTTTTGATCTCAGCCTTTCTTTCGAATAACACAACCAAACAATAATTTAATAATTAAAAAATAAAAGTTTTACATTTGTCATTTCATTTGACATTTCATACCTGTAATCACCATGTTTTTACTGTTGTCAAATTAAACTTGACCAGTTCAAGACAATATTCAATATGACGTCATTGTTTTTGATTTATATCATTTTAGTCATTCATATTCAAGACATAGTAACTGATGAACTATGAATAAAATTCTTTCGTTAGTAACAAGATTTGGATTAATCAAAATTAGAGTAAAAGTTTTTCTTTTAAATATCAAGCAGTAGTTTTGTGAATATTTAATAGTATCTAAGTTCCTACCTATAGTTGCCACGTTCATACGTAGTCTATAGTATTTTTACATCAAAGCAAAAAGTAATTACTTTTTGAATTAGTGAAAAAGATAAACTTTTGGCATAGTCGATACTAACTAACGTTTTGCACGATCGTGAAAAAAAATATTTTTAATGGATTCGTGTAGTTCACATATTGTGACTTTACACAGTTTAATTATGTTATTTTATTTAATACCTCAATGTTCTGTTTTAAAGTGCGCTTTTGTAGATTACCCATCATATTCGTGTAACAGTCATTCATTTAATTTTAATTTAGCACGTGTGGAGTAGATAATTTGGCAATTTTCATTTAAATCAGCCGAATAATGTATTCCAATATTTCTTTAAGAAAAATATTTCGCAAAACTTGTTCCAGACATTACTAATGAATTATGACAACGCGCCTCAGAGTCACATTGTGGTTTTTATAAGAATATTTCATATGAATAATAATCCTCTTAATCATAAAAATAAAATTGAAAAATATTACAGACAGGCTACTATTATAATTATTAGAGCGAAAAATGCCTCATATTTATTCTCGTTTCTGCAAGAGAGAAAAAATCATTTGTGTCAGTGGAAATATGAGAGAAGGGAAAATATTTTTGAAAATGGCTGGTGTGTCGCATGGAATTCAGCCGGAGCATAGAGGAATAGCTACGGCGCGGCCATATCAGTCTTCTTTCACGGTGACAGTTCATCATTTGTCAGTGTCCAAAGCACAGTTGGCGGCGGAGCTGTGTCATGTGGGACAAAACAGCATCGGCTGAATCTTTGAATGTGAAACTGCTCAATCACCGCGCCAAGGCGCAGCACATTCTGATGTTGCCGCGAGGGGAAGTATCATTAAGGCGCTGTCATGTCAATATGATACGATAGGGTGGTTCGTTCATTCTGCCTTTGTACAAAAGGGACTTTTTTTAATACTGAATGCGGTTTGGGTTGCGTTCTGTTTGCATATTAGCTCGGGGATTCCTTTCAACCGAAATCAAATGCATTACCGAGTTTTATTTACTATGCTAATATATTCATGAAATTGAAATAAGGTTTTTTTAACGAAGGAGATTCTACTGTCGGGCGTTATCACTGGAAATACTTTTCAATTGATCAACAACGTTTGTTTCGAAAGAGTAATTTGCATTATTTTGAATTTTTTAAATGTTTCAGCGAGTCGGATACGACGGAAAGTTGAATGAGAACTACAATAATTCATACTTTATGATTATCCCAATTTAAATATATTACTTAATCTTAATTCAATATTATATGCGTTCAAGAATAAAAATAGTTTGTGTTATTATAATAATAAAAGCGGAAAAGAAGTGTAGTAGATATTTTTGGAAATCACTATATTATAGTACATTTTACTTACTATTATGATAGTCACACATGTTTGAGTGTTTGTGAAGTTTTTTGATATGAAAAGAATTGCTGGTACAAGACATATAAATAAAGATATGAAATTATAATTTAATTTAAAATACATGAAAGGTCTATATACAAGATTGTTCAAAGTAGAAAAAGTAAATATTAATACCTTCTTATTTGAATTTCCTTGAAATTTAATAATAAATGTACACATAACCAAATTTATATGATATAATAAAAAAATATTTGCAAAAAAATCTTTTCTCATAAAACACTCATATTTCGTTCTTAGAAATACGAAATGATTCAATATAAATCTGTTTGTTTGTATTTCGGGTACTAGCCTCATATAATTATTACAAATATAGAGTTGCATACCTAACTAAATAAGTCGTTTTCACCCGATAAAGAATAATCAAATCTACGTCATCAGTTTCTTTACTTTCCAGATGAATAATAATTGGTTCTATTGTTTCCTCTATTGACATATCGTTTCCAGAATTTCTGTTCCGCTGCTGACATGTCTTATAGCGTTTTGCCAATTGTCCGGCGAAATTTTTGATATGGAGTCACATAATAGTTGATGAACATCTTAAAGTTTAAATGTATTGTTTCTCGCGAAATATACCTTCATTTGAGCCCAGATTAGATCAATGGGGTTAAGTTCACAGTGATAAGGTGGTAACCGCAACACTTTAACTCCATGTTGGTTTGCTATTTCATCTACACAATACTTCTTAAATTTTGGCAAATGTTGTTTACATACCAATAGCTCTGTTTTCAGTAATTCCTATTCTACCACTACTTCTTTGGTTATTAGCTAATCGGAGAGTTCTTGCTATCTTCATTTAGTGTTAGGTACCGGTTTCTTTAATCTTAAATCGTAACTGGCATTATCCATAACTATTACAGAATTGGTCTGTAATAAATCTATCATTTGACTGAAATATTCCTCAAAAATATCGGCAGTCATTTCTTCATGGTAGTCTTTCGTAGAAACAAGTTCTAATAAGCTATCAACAAATCCCTTATCTCCTCCAATATAAGTGATAACTAAATGGCGATCTTAACTATTTGGAAATTTTAAGCCAGTAGACAAACCTTCTATAAATGCTTGACAGGCATTTGTAGCCTGTTTATCTTGCCTAACTTTTTTTTTACAAAATGTCCTTCATTTATCCATGTTTCATCCAAATAAAAAATATGTTTGCCTTCTCTTCTTAATTTTCTAATTTTCCCTAAATATTGCCTCATACAACAAATAATTTCATATTTATCTATGAGCGCAGATTTTCTATCGTTCTTCTCCCAAACGAAGTCTAGTTCATGTATAGTTTTCCACAATTTGTCTCTTTCAACGTTTGGCAAAGTTTACTAAAATGTTTACTAAAAGTTTTTCCAAAGTAGGTAAGTACCTGTTTTTGTTAATAAAACGAATGCACTTTTTTCGAATCAGTTGTTTCATAGTACCGTCTACTTGAATGGGTTGACGTTTTAGGTCCTACTGTAATACTTCCATCCTTTCGTTGCTTCGAAAGTCCAAAAATGGTTGCTTCTGCAACTCCGGTCATATTTGAACATTAAAACTATACTCCGAACAGTACTATTGAAATGTTTATGTACAAGAGCGTCATGTACATATAACACTTAAGTTTTCATATACACGTTTAAATTGCACTTTAATTTCACAGGAGTATAATTAGACATTCGTGCCATTTTTATTGCATAAATTCACTTGATCAATATCGCTTTTTATCGCCTTTTATTACAGAATTCTGCGTGTGACAATCACAGGACTACAAACAGAAATGTACATTTTAACTAAAATAATTTACAATCTGCAGAATACTTTCTGTTGATTAGAAATTTTAATACTTTCTAAGAAAGTTAAGAGTTAAATTGTAAATATTTTCTGCCTGTAGAGATTACATACTTATCTTATTTTTGTTGATTAAAATGAC